>CM072548.1:43843247-45043247 GCA_036898215.1 Platycarya strobilacea
AGATAATGATTAGGTGATTTTTAGCTGAAAATCTTGACGATTTGAAAGTGATTTTTTATTATTATTATTGTAGTCATATTTAAGAATAAAATTATGATAACTTTTAAAAATCTTATATCTCATCTCCCCGTATCCCAACCGGAGGTCTGCAGGGAAAAATATTTGAGCTAAAAGTAATATAAATTTTCATTTAGGATTGTTCATCTTCAATAATTCTCAACAATCTTTCACATTTAAATAGACGGAATGCTTAGAGAGCAAAGGGAGAGAAAATAACGAGCATTATTCTAGAACGAAATAAAAAAAAGAGTAATGAGCATTATTGATTGAGGTCTTTTTATCTTAATTTCAAGTATGACCAACAACCAAGCACGATGTTGCATGATGATGTTTATACTTTTAATTTAATAAATATATTTCTTCTTATGGACAAATTGAAATGAATTGTTTTATTATTATTATTATTATCAGTGTTTTGAACCATTGTATAGAACCTTTTGAATAATGTAATACATAAGTTATGTTATTTTTTATTTTAGGATTTGGAATCGGCCCATTTAAAAGTCGAATCTCTGATCGGAACTGTGACAGGAGGTAAAACTTGTAACCTTCGATCAGAGTCGAATAGATTTTGGGCTCCGACTTTTGTCTAAGTCAAAGTTTGGAAAGCACTCTTTTAACTCTGTCGGAGTCAGAGCCTAAACCTATCTTTAAGAGTTTATATTTGAGTTTAAAAAGTTCAGAGAGTTTCCATCTCACCTGGAGATTAATTTTTATAATAGGATCTTGGGTGGGATAGGCTTTGCTTATTCTTGTTGGGTCCATATTTTTTAGCTATTCATTTTAGTCAGTGTCTTAAAATACGGCGTGGCTTCTATGATGACATCATTAATACGACATATTTTATAGGACACGAGTAGTGGTTTTATTAATACAGTGTGGTTTTCTGGCTACTTTTGTCTTGCATAAAGTCTTGGTGGCTCGTCCATATTCGTTTGTTTGGTGATCAAGAGCTCTTTTTATTTTTCGTTTGCTTGCCTAGACAAGTACTTGTAAGCTGGTGTTGTCGAGAGAGTTTCAGAGAGGCAACTCCTATCTCCCTCACACCATGTGCCTCCCCATGCACGAATTACATCAGGAGCGGCTTCTCTCGTGGGTATTGGGGCTTTTAGGTTGGGGCCCGCTAGCTTATGTTGACTTGATGGATAGAGAAAAATCCCTTCAATTCTATTATGTGAGATAAAAAATCTTTCTTGTTCTCACTTGATCCATGGTCATCGATATGCATTTGTTCTCAATTTAATTTTCATTTCATTTTTCGTAAGCATTGATCAATTTAAAGCTTTTACTTACAAGTGGAAGGGAAATTTTGTCACCAAGAAAATTCAATGGGATAGTGTTTTTAATATATATATATATATATATATATATTTTAGGTACATTTGAAAAACTAATAAAATAAAAATAAAAAAGTTGAAACCTGTTATGAATTATTGGGGGCGATCCCCGCCCCCTTAATTATTTTGTGAATGACCCCACCACCATTATTTTTAGTCTTGCACAGTAATTTGCATAGTAATTTCAACGCCTATAAATATGGGTTTCAGTTGTTATGAAATTCATAAGAAAATATAGATAGAGAAAAAAGTTTCAGTTCTTGAGAGTTCTTAAAGATTTCTTTTATATTTCTCTCTTATAATAGTAATAGTTTTCTTTTTAGTTTTGTAACACGTTATCAGCACGAGGTTCTACCGATACTGAAGTTAGTGGTCTTCTACTTCAAGTAAGTTTTTCAATATATTATTTACAGTCCTCGAGATAAATATTAAAGGTAATATTGCTGAATATTACTTGATAAAATTTTACTTTTATTCTCATGATACTGTGAATATATTTCTTAAATTCACTGATTTATTTTTGTGATATAATGTCCAATATTGAGATTTATTACTATTGATATTTCAGAAAAAAAATTATTTATCCAGGATCCTTAATGAGATCCATTTGGATATGATGATGAACTTGAGAGATACAATCATAGAAGAAAATCATGTGTCCCTGAAAGACCGTGCTGTGTATCCCATGATGAAAAATCATCTTACTGTGTGAAATGAATTAAGAGAGAGATAAGTGCACCAGAAGATGTAATCCTCTTAAAAGATCATTATGACTTATTGCACCTGAAGTTGCAAGATTTTAAGAGTGGTATTGAATATTCAACACTCTTTAAAATCAGCTCAATATTAAATTATGCAGTGAAAAGGTCACTGATGATGGTATATAAAAAAAGACATATTATTTTTCATACCTCGAATGTGCTCCTGCAGTAGCAATATCGAGAGTGAAAGTTTAACAAATATTCTGAACTTTTATTTTGTTATCTAATGATTGAGTTAAATAATGAGTTTTTATTAATAAATCACCAGTTACGTCCTATTAATGATATTGAATTTACACAATTTTTAGAAGTGAACGGTGCATCCTTTCAAAGGAATTAAGGGCGTAGACGTGGTAGAAAAACTATAGAAGTGTTGGTCCCAAAAATGATAACACTAAAGATGATAAAAAATATATTGTATCACCAGAAGTGATCCAACTCAGAGAAAGGTAAAGGCCCTCAGAATAATTCTTCATAGAAAGATGAAGATGTTTGTCATAGATGTGGTATGACTGAACAGTGGTCACGTACTTGTTGTACGGCCAACCACTTGATTTACTTATACTAAGCTTTTATATATAAACTTATTAATATTTCATCATGTTTTGAATAATGAAATTTCGGTGTCTGAAGTACGACAAGAAATTACTTGGGATAATAAAGCACAGTCTAAATTTGATCCTCTTACAAATAAATGTGAACCAGAAATTCAGAGGATTATCTATCTGCAAAGTGTTGCAAACCAATTACATAATGTATTTACTGACACTAAAGGTGTTGTAAAATCATATATTACTGCTGTTAATACTTAAGCATGAATTGAAATCCCTGAAGGACAAGTTGTTAAAACAGCAATAGATGAGTCTAAGATACACCTGAGGTGTTGAAGACCTATTGATGCAAAAGAGAAAAATGAAAATAAATCGGTGCTCTTGAAGAGACCGTACCTACAAAATAAGATCTATTCAGACTTTCTGTATAAAATACAAATCTCTTAAAAAGGAAACTCCTGAAGAGTACAAAGCTCCTGAAGAGGAAACCTCCTGAAGAGTATAACTCCTGAAGAGAAAACTCCTGAAAAGTACAAACCTCCTGAAGAAGAACTTCTTGTAGAGGTGTTTCATGAAATGTTTTCCCTTGGAGAGGAACAGGTACCTGAAATAATGAGATCTTAATACATTTCATGAATACTGGAGAAATTCTGGATAGAAATAAAACTGCTGTCGACAACATATTTTCATATATGATAGCTCTTGACATTACCAGAAGTAATGAAAAAAGTGAGCCAAAAACCGTCGAAGAATGTCGACGTAGAAATTATTGGCCAAAATAAAAAGCAGCTAAAAGCTGAATTAAAATCGCTAGCAAAGCGAGAGGTATTTGGACCTGTTGTCCAAACAACAAAGGGTGTAATGCCTATAAGATATAAGTGAGTATTTATACGAAAGCGTAATGCAAAATGAAATTGTGCGCTATAATTTGTCGCACAAGGTTTCCTGCAGAAACCCGAGAATAGTTATGAGGAAACATATTTCCTTGGTATAAATGCAATCACATTCATATTTTTAATCGATTTGGTTATTACAAAAGGATTAGATATGCAATTGATGAATGTGATCACTGCATATTTATAAGGATCATTAGATTATTACTTTTATAAAGATATACGATACTTGAAACATTTAATCCAAGTACATTTAGGAGTATGTACTTTATAAAACTTCAAAGATCTTTATATAGGTTAAACCAATCCGGACGCATGTGATATAATTAAATCAACGAGTATCTATTGAAAGAAGGATTTAAGAATAATCCTATATGCCCATGTGTTTTATCAGAATCCGGATTTACCATTATTGCAGTTTACGTTAATGATTTATCTTGTTAGATTTCCTGAAGAGATCACAATGGCTGCTATAAATTCAAGGAATGCATTTGAAAAGGAAAGATCTTATTATTCAATTGATAGATGAGTTACAAGAATTTGAGACTTCTAGCCTCATCTTTCAAATGCATTTGCTCTTTATAAAGCAACATATCATCCTTATCTAAAGGATTAGGTAGTCGAAATGAAGAGGCAAGTAAGGATTTTAAATCCTTATTATCTTATTTTAAGTCTGCAATTTTCCTGTCAGACTCTTGAATGAGTCGTGGAAGTACGGAAACCTTCTCGTTAAGCTCCTCAATCTCACGATTTTTGGATTGTAATCTGTTGGAAAATCCGACAATAGAGGAGGAGTATCGGGTGCCGAGAGTCACCAGCTCATAAACGGCTTCACGATCTGACTTATTAGCCAGATCATTCGCTTGCTGCAACATGGCACCTACGGAAGATGCATGAATAATTTGTAATTGAGGTGAAGGATACCTCATATGTTGATCGTGAGAAATATTGAAAGGAAATTGATGAGCTATTGGGAATTTGTAGAATAAAAATACAAATACAGATGAATTATAGATATGAGAAGAAGATTTGATGCGTACTAAATGAAGCTAAAGACGGTTCTTATAGAAATGGAAATAAGAACAAGATAAACCATCATCTCTTCAAATCTCACTTTACAAGATATGCTGAATGCATAATTTCAAAAGCCATCGAGATTAATTACAGCTATCCCTATTTTCTTGTAAACGCTGAACCTCTGCCGTTAGCTGCTATTGTTGACTTTGTATCTGAGCTCTCTCTCGTTATAGCTCTTATACTCGTGTTTTCAGGTCACGAGAATACCAGTCTACAAATTTCTTCAGCTCCTTGTTTTCTTGTCTTAAATCTTTATTTTTTCTGTCTTTAGTTGCAAGCGTTTGATGCAACTCAGATATTTAATTTTTAAGATGATCAACCTCACTCGTTCTCGCCAGTTGCCTCAGACACATGGTTGTAAGAGAGGCTACATATTGAGCAATGAGGGTTCTTGATGCTACAACAATTTCAGGATCAGATTTATTAGAAAGATATATCTCTGCTCCTATCATGGTATTTACGGCCTCATGAGAAAATATAAGTGGTTGAGGTATAAAAGGTTCATGATTCAAATCTGGGACATTATAATTTCTATCAGACATAATATCTTTCTAAATGAACAACAACTGAATCTATGAGAAATGCGAAATCTTTTTACTGGAGTAAACCAATGGTAAAATTGGTTATATTTAAACAACAACTTGAAACCTTCAAATATCTTCAAGATCTCGTTTGTCAACAATGTTAAGCGGATTTGATTTTTCGCCGAACTGATAATATTAGACCTCAAAGCTTTTACAGCTTTTATCATACATAGATGGTTTCCAATACTATTTTCGCCGTATATAAACAAGTTCTCCCTAATAACGTCGAATGAGGGGGAGAAACTTTTAGATGAAAATATTATCATGCTCTCTCTAATGCATTATTTAGATGGAAATCATGTTCGAATTCATAATCTGTTATATATGCTGAAATAATGTTTGCTTATTACTTGAAACACTAATGCATATTATCAGGGGGAGTTTAAGTATTACTGCAGGTATCAGATTTTTACTAAATCTGTCAACCAGATATTATCTTTTACATCTTCAAATCACTCAGAAATTATTGTAATTCATGAAAACAAGTTTAGAATGTATTTTGATTGAGATCAACGATTCTACATATTCAAGAAAAGTGCGGTCTTCCCATGATCAATGATAGTCCAACAATTTTATACGAAAATAATGCTACTTATCATTCAAATCAAAGGAGGACATATCAAAGATACGATCAAATGATAATCTGGCAGATTTATTCACGAAGGCATCACCAACTACGACATTCAAGAAAATTGTGTAGAATATTAAAATGTGAAGACTCAAAAATCTATCGTCATGCACTTTTCAGTGGGAGTAAAAGTTCTGAAGAGTTGTGTTGATTGTACTCTTTTTCCTTCGTTAACGTTTTGTCCCACTGGGTTTTCCTTTGCAAGATTTTAATGAGGCAATCTTAAAGCACTTGTGGATACATAAGAAGATTGTATTATTTTTCCTTCGCTATTGGTTTTTCTTCCCACAGGGTTTTTCCTTGACAATGTTTTAATGAGGCAGATTCTTTATGGGTGGTCATTCAATGGAGAGTGTTATGAATTATTGGAGGCAGTCCCATCCCCCTTAATTATTTTTTGAATGATCCCACCACCATTATTTTAAGTCTTGCACAATAACTTGTATAGTAATTTCAACGCCTATAAATATGGAATTAAGTTGTTTTGAAATTTATAAGAAAATATAGAGAGAGAAGAAAATTTCAGTTCTCGAGAGTTCTTAAGAATTTTTTTTATATTTCTCTCTTACAATAGTAGTAATTTTCTTTTTAATTTTATAACAAAACCATTATTTATTATATAAAATGTTATATCGTCTCTTCAAGACCGCTCATTTTAACATTAGTTTTAATTTTTTCTGTAACATGAAAAAAAACAATTCCCAAGGAGTCCCAAAGAAGAGTAGCTGTCCCCTTTTTACTAACTGCCAAAAAAAGCTAATGTGTTCCGCATTGTTGGACCGTGGACTAGCACATGGCTGACTGACGATTAACATGTCAAGCAAACTGTAAACCGAACGGCAAATCTCAGTCACAGTACTATTATTTCATCTTATTTTATTATTATAAATTTTTTAAATTTTATATAATATATAATAAATAACTTATTTTTTTAAATTTTTTAATAATAATAATATTAAAAATAATATAATAATATTTTCTTCAACTTTAAACTTTCATAAACAATCCTTTCATCTTTATCTTATTTTACTATCCAAACAATACCAATCTCAACTCACATCATTTTATTTAATTATTATAATTTTACTTTTTAACATTTATACAAAATATAATATAAAATTTAATTTATTAAAATTTTTTAAGTTTTAAAATAATAATATTAAAAAATTATTATTTCAATAATATTTTATCAAATTTTTTTCTTTAATTTATCCCATCTCATATCATCATATGTATCGCACTTATACAAGTTCATAAACGTCCCGTGGACTGAAAGGCAAGACTTACGCAAAGAAGATCAGTTGACGCCCTTAATTCTTAATTATAGTCTATCCAATGAAATCTCGATTCTCGATTCTCCATCCTTAATTCTTAGTTTGTCTACAAAGCTAGTGCAGTTGCATAATATTATCGTTTCCTTAATTTATATGATTCTCTTGGATAGAAAAAAGAATAAAAATAGGATTACAACTCTCCTAATATATTAAAATATATTAAATTAGTTTGAATTAATAAAATAATATTGTTTTATGTAAAATTGGTAAAAGTTGTACTAATATTTATCCTTTGTTTTAAAGTTTGTAAAACTAATTATCTAAACAAAATTCTGTTTGTTTAGATAATTTTTAGGTGATTTTTAGCTGAAAATCTTGACAATTTGAAAGTGTTTTTTTTTTAAATTTTATTTTAGTCATATTTAAGAATGAAATTATGATAACTTTTAGCAATATTTTATACAATCTTCAAATTTTAATAAATGATATTTTTTAAAAATGATAAAAGTAATAAATGTTGCAATACAAACTTAATTTAGAAATATTTTAAAATTTACTGAAATCATTTTAAAAATGATAATTTTTTCTTCTTTTTCTTTTATTTATTAACGAAATTACAATATAATCATCTACTCAAAATTTTAATAAATAAATAAATTTATTTTTCTTTTGTTGTTAAAGTTTGGTAATCGATTCGCTCACAGATAAAGTCTTACCAAAATGGGATTTCCTTTTCGTGCCATATGTGCTGAGACTTTACTTTTTTTTTTGCTCCTTTATTTTCTCGGTCCAATATGAGAAATTTTGGGGTTCGAACTGAACTTCCTACAAAATCAGCCAACGTCGTTGCCAGTTATCAGGGGCGTCATTGTTCATACCATCGAGACCGCCTCCCTCCGATGATCTTACCTCTGTGACTGTAACTTTCGACGACCTCCCATATTCCTCTAGTAACCTTAAACTTGAAATGAATCTAACAGTCTCGATGATATAGACGGTGATGCTCTTGGTGGCCAGCGACGGCTCCATCTGGATTGAGGTCGAATGCTTCCCTATCCCTCATGTGAAATCATTTTTATTTTAATTTTTTTTTTGTATTCTTAAAATTTTATTTTTTTATTATATTTTATTATATATTTATTAAAAACTGATTTTATTAAAAATTTTGTCGGACCAAACATCAGCATCTCCCGTCCAATATTTGTTCACAAAAGTCTTCGTTTCCGTATAGAATTTCTCTTCCATGCTTCAGACACAGGACGGGCTTTCTCTTTCCAATGAACGGGAATATTTATCACCAAGAAAAGTGAAAGAAAACTAATAAAAGAAAAAAAAGTTAAAGCCATTATTTAACACATAAAAACTTATAACATTGACATTAGTCTCGCTAAATATTTCATTAAATATAAATTTAATAATTAAAGTTAAAAATAATTTTTTATTGCTCTCATCAAAATAAAAATATCTAATTTTGAACTACAATAAAATTAGTCAAATTCTTCAAATTTAAAAAATTATTATTCACCCATCAAATTATTTATTTAATATATTTTATTTCTCACTGCTTCTTTTCTTCCATTTCTTTTTCTTTCCTGCACTATTCATTCATAAAATTAGTCAAATCGTTATTTTGTTTTATTATTTTAGTTTTTAAAAAAATTGTTAAAAATAATAATTTATAGATCAATTTAAATTATTAATATATATATATAATTAGAATAATTATAAAATATAAAAATATATTTAAATATTCTTTTTAAATAAAATATTATTATATTATTATTTTAATAAATCTAATTATAAATTTAATGTAAAATTATAGATATGAAAGTGTGTTTCTTATTAAAATTGTATTTTTTATTAAATTTTAATAATTTTTTTAATAATATTAATATGAATGCCCTTATATTTTCTGCTCATGACCCCTCATTTTAATCATTAGTGTCATTTTTGTTTTCTATAATTTGAAAAATATTACAAGAGCAGTCAAAGAAGAATAGTAATAGCCCCCGTTTATTTATTGCGAAAAATAGTAATTTGTTCCGTAGATTTGCCCATTCTGGACGGCGGACTAGCATGACTCCTTGAGTCCTCGTTCGTATTTAGATCTGAGTTCAGCTTATCTTAACTTATTTTAATTTATTTTTATTTTATTATTATATTTTTATAATTTTTTATATAAAATATAAATTTTTATACACTTTTTTTAATTTTTAATATATATTTTTAATTTTTAATATATATTTTTTAAATCTCAAAATAATAATAATATTAAAAAATAAACTATCTCATTTCAACTGATTTTAACTCATTTATCTCCGGGGCTGAATCTTCCCTTTAATTGCCCAGCAGTGAGGCCTGAAGGAGACGCGTCCATGATGGCTGACTGATGATTGACAAGTCCAGCTGCAAGTCAAACTCACGTGTCCCTTTAATTACCTTTTGTTATTACTTTAGAACAACCGAGAAAGAATTATGAAAATAAATTTTTAAAGAAGCAGATTATAAACTCAAGAAATATATAACCTTTAGGACTGATCTGTTTTTAAGAATAAGATAAAATAAAATAAGATAAAAAATATATATATATTATTATAAGGTATTTTTTTAATATTAATTTTATATAAAAATTTAAAAAGTAATATAGAGATTTAAAAAATTAATTTTGTTTATATATTTTATATAAAAATTAAAAAAAATTTAATAATAAATTTAAGATGGATTTAGATTTAAAATCTCATCTTAAAAAGGAAACAAGGCCATTTTCTAATTCCTAGACTTGTTTCGGGGACATCTAGGCCATTTTTGTCCATTTTCATATGGGTTTTCTGGGTCTGATATAATCTCCACATTTTGCCCAATTTCATTTGAATTTCCTAGACTTGTATGTAGTAGACACTGTTCATCCTTTAAATTATTTTATGTTATTTATTGCTTCGTCCAGAAAATACTTCATGTTCTGTCAATGCTTGAAGTTTCAAGAAAAGAGCGTTTGTTATTTTAATTTAATGTAGGTTTCATTCGTTGTATGCTTCGTTTTTTATTTTTCTTGTTGGTATCAAAAAAATCAAATTGTGAGGAGAGCCATTTCCCATTTACGCAAGTGCAACTATGTCTTTTCCATCCTTAAATGTTGGCAACTTTATCACATTAAAGGAAGTCATGGACCTTTCCTTTAATTTCCCAGCAGTGATGTCTGAAAGGAGACGCGTCTATGGCTGACTGACGATTAACAAGTCAAGCAAACCGTAGTCTGAACGGCAAAACTCAGTCTATATCATCTTAAATTATATTTAAAAAAACATTTAATAATATTCAAATTAATTTAATTTTAAATTTTTATATAAAATTATCTAATATTATCTCATCTCACTATTTAAATAATACTAAAATCTCCACTCACATCATTTTATTTAATCATTATAATTTCTTTTAATTTTTTATATAAAATATAATAAAAATTTTAATTTTTAAAGTTTTTAAATAATAATAATAAATTAATATTTAAATACTATTTTATTTAATATTTTTTCTTGAATTTATCTCATCTTATATCTCTATTTATATTGCACCTAACTTGACGCAAATGTTATACAAATTCATAAATGTCCCATGCACTGAAAGGCAAGATTTATGCAAAGAAAATCAATTGACGCTCTTAATTCTTAATTATAGTCTACCCAATGAAATCTCAATCCTTTCCATAGCTGTTCTTAATCCCCATACTATCATTAGTTTGTCCACAAAACTAGTGCCGTGGCATAAAATGAGAATGTAGTGGCTAGCCGTAGGTAATATTCGTCGTCAGGAAATCAAACTAAATAAGAAGAATGGATTAAATGTTAATTTAGGGGTGTACAAAAAATATCAAAAATTTGAAAAATTAGCTCAAATTGGTCCAAATTGGATCGGTTAGACCGGATTTAAATCAGTTCGGTTCAAAACTAATATTTAGAAACACAAAATCGGTAAGATCCAGTTAGTTTCAGTTCCTTTCATTTTAAAACCGAATCGGACTGGTCCTAATAATTATATATATATATATTTTAATATTAATACATAATAACATTTTACATTTTATATATATATTTTTTATATATAATACATAATAGCATAAATCATATATAAATAATACTATAATATTTATAAAATAAAATTTTAATTTTAAATATATGATATTAAAACAGTTTTTCATAATATTAAAGTAATTTTTTATATAACAGTTTTTTTTTTTTATATAATAGATTTTGTTATATAACATTTTATATTTTATAACAGTTTTTATATTATAAATTTTTTTTATACAACAATTTTTTATTAGGCTAACAGATTTTTATAATAAAAAAATAAATTTTAAACCAGTTTTTTAAAATATATATATATATATATAGATTTATTTATAAAACCTTACAATTTATTAGAACCGGAAAATTACATACCGGAAATGGTAAAACTAGTACTACTAGTTTTGGAGGATAGTCATGACGTAATTGATTTTATATTTTGCAGAATTAGTGGTACTGGTTCGATTCTATATTTTGGCCAAAACCAGATTGAATTGGACCGATCATGCCCCTAAATGTTATAAATGATGGGCTTGCATAAAAGATGTGAATTAGCCTGGTTTATTTATTGAAATAAAACTAAAATTTTAAAATGCATCCTCCAAACGGTCCTAGTAATTATATATTTTATTGGCATAAAACTGAATTAAAAACTAGCAAAAACTACCCAACATATTCTACAATTAGCAATGTTATATAAAGTCTTCAAATTTTAATAAATGATATTTTAAAAAATGATAAAAGTAATAAATGTTGCAGTACAAACTTAGTTTAAAAATTTTTTTAAAATTATAATAATATATTTTTGAAAATAATATCTTTTCTTCTTTTGCCATTATTTACTAATAAAATTACAGTACAACCCTCTACTAAAAATCGGATTTCCTTTTCGTGTCATATGCGCTGAGACATTACTTTTTTTTTTCTCCTTTTTCTACTCGGTCCAAAATTTGTTCTCGAAAGTCTTCGTTTTCGTGTAGAATTTGTCTTCCATGCTCAGACACAGGACGGGCTTATCTTTCCAGTGGATGGGAACATTTATCACGAAGAAAAGTGAAAGAAAACTAATAAAAGAAAGAAAGTTGAAGCCATTGTTAACACATAAAGTCTTATATTTTCCGCTCATGACCCCTCACTTTAACCATTAGTGTCAATTTTTTTATTTTTTTTTCCTCAAAGAAGAGTAATAGCTCCCTTTATTTATTGCGAAAAATAATAATTTGCTCCGTAGATTTGCCCATTCTGGACGGCGGACTAACATGATTCCACGAAGCTTCCCTTTAATTGCCAAGCAGTGAGGCCTGCAGGAGACGTGCCCATAATGGCTGACTGATTGACAAGTCCAGCTGCAAGTCATGATGACGTGTCCCTTTAATTAATTACCTTTTGTTGTTACTTTGGAACCACTGAAGAATAATTATGAAAATAAATTTTTAAATAAAACTACAAAGCGCGCGTGGACTCACGAAGCACATCATAAACTCAAGAAATATAAAACTTTTATTTATTTTATTTATTTTATTAGGTAATCAAGAGCTTTCTTTATTTTTTCGTTCGCTTGCCTGGATAGATACTCATGGGATTGATATCGCCGAGAGAGTATGACTGCGGCGAGCTTCTCTCGTGGGTATTGGGACTTTTAGGTAGGGGCCTGCTAGCTTACGCTGCTGAGTCATATAATTCTTTTTTTACCAGTAAAAGTGTAATATAATTCTTTACTTAAGATTATAAAAAGAATTTCTCTTCGACGCTTATTTTTTTCTCAAAGAAGAGTAATAGCCCCCTTTATTTATTGCGAGAAATTTGCCCATGATGGACGGCGGACTAACATTAACCTTATCTTTAATTGCCCAGCAGTGAGGCCTGAAGGAGACATGCAGAAATGATGGAGTTACTATTATTTTATAAATTTCTTTGTATTTAAGTTTTAAAATTTTTAATTTTATTTAAATTATTAAGAATATGAATATTAATATTTTTTAATGATTAAGAATATTAAAAAAATACTTAAAAACATAATAAAAAATAAAAAAATGTAAAACTCATGTATCGTTATCATCGCTCAAGAGACATGTCCATGATGACTGATTCATGATTAACAAGTCGAGATAACAAGTCAAGCAAAACCATAAACGAACGACAAAACTCATTTTATTTTATTATTTTAAAGTTTTTTAATTTTTTTTATAAAATATAATAAATTAATTAAATACTTTTAAATTTTGAAATAATAATAATATAAAAATTAATCTATTAATAATATTTTATTTAATTTTAAACGTTTATATAAAATTATTTTATCTCACAATTTAAAAAATATTAAAGTTCTCCATTTATCTCATCTTATTTAATTATTATAATTATTATAATTTTTCTTCAAAAAATATAAAAGTGAACATAAGTAATAAAAAAAATGTCACATTTTATTTACAATTTTAACCGTTAGTGTAACTTTTCTTATATACAATTTTAGCGGAGCCCTTTATTTATTTCCCTTTAAGAAAAATATTAACTGATAATTGACAAGTCAAGATGACAAGTCGAGAGATCGTAAAACCGAACGGCAAAACTCATTGAGAAATTATATCCATTATTATAAAACTAAAAATAAAACTACCACTATTGCAAGAGAAAAGAAACTCTTAAGAATTGAAACTTTCTTTCTATCTCTATATTTTCTTATGAATTTCATTACAACTGAAACTCATATTTATAGGCGTTGAAGTTACTATGCAAGTTACTATACAAGTCACTATGCAGAATTTAATATAATAGTGGTAGGGTCATTCACATAATTTAGTGGTGGGACAGGGGGCGGCGCCGTTCGTTCATTTACATTCATAACACTCCCCCTTGAATGACCACCCGTAAGGAATCTGCCTCGTTAAAACCTTGCCAAGGAAAAACCCAGTGGGAAGAAAAACCAATGGCGAAGGAAAAAGAGTACAGTCTCTTTATGTATCCACAAGTGCTTTAAGATTGCCTCATTAAAACCTTGCAAAGGAAAACCCAATGGGATAAAACCTTAGCGAAGGAAAAAGAGTACAATCAGCACAAGTCTTCAGGACTTTTACTCCCCCTGGAAAGTGCATGACAATAGTTTTTGAGTCTTTACATTTTAATATTCTGCACCATTTTCTTGAATGTCGCAGTTGGTGATATCTTCATGAATAAATCTGCCAGGTTATCACTTGATCGTATATTTGATATATCCTTCTTTGATTTGAGTGATACAAGTAGCATTATTTTCGAATAAAATTGTTGAGTCATTGATCTCAGCCAAATATACTCTTGACTTGTTTCATGAATTGCAATAATTTCTGAGTGATTTGAAGATGAAAAATAATATATGGTTGACAAACTTAATAGAAATTTGATACCTGCAGTAATACTTAAACTCCCTCTGATAATATGCGTTAATGTTTCAAGTAATAAGCAAATATGATTTCAGTATATATAACAAGTTAAGAATTCAAACACGATCTCCAACTAAATAATGCATTAGAGAGAGTATGATAATATTTTCATCTAAAATTTTCTCCCCCTCATTCGGCGTTATTAGGAAGAACTTGTTTATATACGGCGGAAATAACATTGGAAACCATCTATGTATGATAAAAGCTGTAAAAGTTTTGAGATTTAATATTATCAGTTCGGCGGAAAATCAAATCCGCTTGACATTGTGGACAAACGAGATCTTGAAGAGACTTGAAAGTTTCAGGTTGTTGTTTAAATATAACCAATTTTACCATTGGTTTACTCCAGCAAAAAGATTTCGCATTCCTCATAGATTCAGTTGTTGTTCATCCAGAACGATATTATGTCTGATAGAAATTCTAATGTCCTAGATTTAAACCATAAACCTTTTATACCTCAACCACTTATATTTTCTCCTGAGGCTGTAAACACCATGATAGGAGCAGAGATATATCTATCTAGTAAATCTGATCCTGAAATTGTTGCAGCATCAAAAACCCTTAGTGCTCAATATGCTGCTTCTCTTACAATCATGTCACAGAGGCTATTGGCGAGAACGAGTGAGGTTGATCATCTTAAAAATCAAATATCTGAGTTGCATCAAACGCTTGCAACTAAAGATAGAAAAAATAAAGATTTAAAACAAGAAAACAAGGAGCTGAAGAAACTTGTAGACTGGTATTCTCGTGACCTGAAAACACGAGTAGAAGAGCTGGAACGAGAGAGAGCTCAGATACAAAGTCAACAACAGCAGCTAACGGCAGAGGTTCAGCATTTACAAGAAAATAGGGATAACTGTAATTAATCTCGCTGGCTTTTGAAATTATGCATCCAGCATATCTTGTAAAGTGAGATTTGAAGAGATGATGGTTTGTCTTGTTCTTATTTCCATTTCTATAAGAACCGTCTTTAGCTTCATTTAATACGCATCAAATCTTCTTCTCATATCTATAATTCATCTGTATTTGTATTCTTATTCTACAAATTTCCAATGGCTCATCAATTTCCTTTTACTATTTCTCACAATTAACATATGAGGTATCTTTCACCTCAATTACAAGTTGATTATGCATCTTCCGCAGGTGCAATGTTGCAGCAAGCAAATGATCTGGCTAATAAGTCAGATCGTGAAGCTGTTTATGAGCTGGTGACTCTCGGCACCCGATACTCCTCCTCTATTGTTGGAATTTCCAACCGATTACAATCCAAAAATCGTGAGATTGAGGAGCTTAATGAGAAGGTTTCTGTACTTCAACGACTCGTTCAAGAGTCTGATAAAAAAATTGTAGACTTAAAGCAGGAGAATAAGGATTTAAAATCCTTACTTGCCTCTTCATTTCGACTGCCTAATCCTTTAGATAAGGATGGTATGTTGCTTTATGAAGAGCAAATGCATTTGAGAGATGAGGCTAGAAGTCTCAAATTCTTGTAACTCATCTATGAATTGAATAATAAGATCTTTCCTTTTCAAATGCATTCCTTGAATTTATAGCAACCCTTGTAATCTTTTCAAGAGTTCTAACAAGGTAAATCATCAACGTAAACTGCAATAATGACGAATCCGGATTCTGATAAAACACATGAACATATAGGATTATTCTTAAATCCTTCTTTCAATAGATACTCGTTGATTCAATTATACAACATGTGTCCGGATTGCTTTAACCCATATAAAAATCTTTGAAGCTTTATAAAGTACATACTCCTAAATGTACTTGGATTAGATGCTTCAAGTATCGTAATAATCTAATGATGCTTATAAATATGCAGTGACCACATTCATTAACTGCATATCTAATCCTTTTGTAATAACCAAATCAATTAAAAATATGAATGTGATTGCATTCATATCAAGGAAATATGTTTCCTCATAATTGCTCGAGTTTCTACTGGAAATCTTGTGCGACAAATTATACCGCATAATTTCATTTCGCATTACGCTTTCGTATAAATACTCACTTATATCTGACAAATATTACACCCTTTGGTGTTTGGACAACAGGTCCAAATGCATCTCGCTTCACTAGCGAGTTTAATCTCGCTTTCATTTTAGCCAATTATTTCTACGTCGGCATTTTTCGACGCTTTTTGGCTCACTTTCTTTATTACTTCTGGTAATATCAAGTGTTATCATATATGTTGTCGACAACAGTTTTATTTCTATCCATAAATTTTCCAGTACTCATGAAATGTATTGAGATCTCATTGTTCCTCTTCAGGGGAAAAACATTTCATGAAACACCTCTACAGGAGGTTCCTCTTCAGGAGATTTATACTCTTTAGGAGTTTTCTCTTCAGGAGTTATACTCTTCAGGAGTTTTCTCTTCAGGAGTTATACTACACTCTTCAGGAGTTACCTCTTCAGGAGGTTTCCTCTTCAGGAGGATTATATTTTATACAGAAAATACGGTCTCTTCATGAGCACCGATTTTTATTTTTCTTGTGCACCAATAGGTATTCAATGCTTCAGGTGTATCTTAGACTCATTTATTGCTGTTTTAACAACTCGTCCTTCAGGGACTTCAATTCTTGCTTAAGCATTAACAGCAGTAATATATGATTTTACAACACCTTTAGTGTCAGTAAATACATCATGTAATTGATTTGCAACACTTTGCAGATAAATAATCTTCTGAACTTCTGGTTCACATTTATTTGTAAGAGGATCAAATTTAAACAGGACTTTATTATCCCAAGTAATTTCTTGTCGTGCTTTAGGCACCGATATTTCATTATTTCAAAACATGATGAAATATTAATAAGCTTATATATAAAAACTTAGTATAAATAAATCAAGTGTTTGGCCGTACAACAGGTACGTGACTACTGTTTAGTCATATTACATCTATGACAAACATCTTCATCTTTTTATGAAGAATTATTCTGAGGGCCTTTACCCTTCTCTGAGTTTGATCACTTCTGGTGATATGATATATTTTTATCATATTTAGTGTTGTCGCTTTTGGGACCAACACTTCTATAATTTTTCAACCACGTTTACGCCCGTAATTCCCGTTCACTTCTGGGAATTGTGTAAATTCGATATCATTAATAGGACGTAACTGGTGTAACAAAAACTCATTATTTAGCTCAATCACTGGAAGACAAAATAAAAGTTCAGAATATTTGTTGAACTTTCACTCTCGATATTGCTACTGCAGGAGCACATTCGAGGTATGAAAAATAATGTCTTCTTTTATATATCATCATCAGTGACATTTTCACTGTATAATTTTAATATTGAGCTGATTTTAAAGAGTGCAGAATATTCAATACCACTCTTAAAATCTTGCAACTTCAGGTGCAATAAATCATAATGATCTTTTAAGAGGATTACATCTTCTGGTGTTTATATCACTCTCTTAATTTATTTCACATAGTAAGATGATTTTTCATCATGAGATACACAGCACGGTCCTTCAGGGACACATGGTTTTCTTATATGATTGTATCTTTCAAGTTCATCATCATATCCAAAAAGATCTCATCAAAGATCCTGGATAAATAATATTTTTCAGAAATGTCAATAGTAATAAATCTCAATATTTGACATTATATTACAAAAATAAATCTGTGAATTTAAGAAATATATTCACATTATCATGAGAATAAAAATAAAATTTTATCAAGTAATATTCAGAAATATTACCTTTAATATTTATCTCAAGAACTGCAAATAATATATTAAAAAACTTACTTGAAGTAGAAGACCATTAGTTTCAGTATCGGTAGAACCTCGTGCTGATAACGTGTTATAAAACTAAAAATAAAACTACCACTATTGCAAGAGAAAAGAAACTCTTAAGAACTGAAACTTTCTTTCTCTCTCTATATTTTCTTATGAATTTCATTACAACTGAAACCCATATTTATATGCGTTGAAATTACTATGCAAGTTACTATGCAAGTCACTATGCAGAATTTAATATAATAGTGATGGGATCATTCACATAATTTAGTGGTGGGATAAGGGACGGCGCCGTTCGTTCATTTACATTCATAACATCCATTCAATTTTATAGCATATTTTACATTCTATGTTATAACTCAAAAGAGTATTTATGACATGTTGAGAGGCTAGGGAGCTAGCTAGCTGTAAAGGCTATACAAATTCTTAAACCTCTCATTCCACAATGCACAAAGGCTATCCAATGAAATCTCGATCCATGTTTGTTCTTGATCTCCATATCATCTCCACTACTTCTTCTCCTCAGCTTCTGTACTGTACCTGTGGTGTCTGCCCAATGTCTCTCCGATCAACAATCCCTATTGCTCCATTTGAAGAACAGTCTGGTGTTCAACCATAGTTTCTCAACAAAACTAGTGCAGTGGCATGAAAACACCAGTTGTTGTTCATGGGAAGGCGTAACCTGCAGTGATGAAGGACGTGTTATTGGGCTTGATTTGAGCAGCGAGTCAATCTCCGGTGGACTTGACAAATCCAGCCGCCTCTTCAAGCTTCACCACCTCCAGAATCTAAGTTTGGCATATAACGACTTCAACAATGCTCGGATTCCATCACATCTTGGGCAATTGACGAATTTGAGTCATTTAAACCTTTCACATGCTCACTTTGCAGGTCAGATTCCAATCAATCTTTCAAACTTAAGAAGGTTGGTTACTCTAGATTTATATACCATTTACAACTTGAGTGAAATTCCTCCCCTAAAACTTGAGAATCCAAATTTGGAGATGTTGGTTCAGAACTTTACAGAGCTTATAGAACTTCATCTTGATGGTGTAGACATATCAGAACAAGGGGATGACTGGTGTGGAGCTTTATCTTCATCACTGCCAAATCTGAGAGTATTGAGCTTGTCAGATTGCAATCTTTCAGGCCCTTTGAATCCCTCCTTACTAAAGCTTCAGTCCCTCTCAAGTATTCGTCTGGATTTTAATAACTTGTCTGCTGCAGTGCCGGAGTTCTTCGCGAATTTCACATATTTGACGTCCTTGAGTCTCAATTATTGTGAGTTGTTTGGCACATTTCCAGAAAAGATCTTCCAGTTGCCTGCCCTAGAGTTTCTTGACTTGTCTTTTAATCAACGACTCAGTGGTTCCTTGCCAGATTTTCCTCAGAATGGGAAACTTCGAACCCTGGATTTGACAATGAGCAATTTCAGCGGATCGATTCCAACCACAATGGGAAATCTTACCCAATTGCGTTATTTGTTCTTGTCAGGGAACAATTTTACTGGACCAATTCCATCCTTCAGTAGGGCAAAGAATCTGACTCAAATATACCTTTACGATAACCATTTAACAGGTCAGATTACTTCTACTCATTGGCAAGAGCTGCGGAATCTAGTAGACCTCCACTTGAGTAGAAATTCTCTGAATGGGAGCATTCCAGCTTCTCTGTTTTCCCATTTATCATTGAAGTCTCTGTATCTTTCCAACAACCAATTTTCTGGTGAGCTCAAACAATTTCCCAACATTTCTTCTAATGTATTGGAATACCTTGATTTGAGCAACAACAATTTGGAAGGGGCAATCACTGTGTTTAATCTTCGAGGTCTTGTGGACCTCTCACTTGCTTCAAATAACTTCAATGGCTCTTTCAAGCTAAATATGATCGACCAGTTGAAATATCTTTCCAGACTTGATCTTTCCTACAACAGCTTGTCAATTGAATATGATAGAGTTACTGATTCTCCATCCCCCTCCTTTCCCAACATCAGGGAGTTATATATGGCTTCTAGCAAGTTGAAAGTATTTCCTGATTTTTTGAGAACACAATCCATGTTAAGCATTCTAGACCTTTCAAATAACGAGATTAGTGGAGAGATTCCCAACTGGACATGGAAAATGTCTTCTCTTCGAGAGTTAAATCTTTCTTTTAACAATTTCATGACTCTAGAAGAAGGATCTTTACTCAATGTTTCTTCTCTGCGCATCCTGGACATACGTTCCAACCGACTCCAGGGGAAACTCCCAGATCTTCCACCATTTGCCGAGTATTTGGATTTCTCAAGGAATAATTTCAGCTCTATCATACGTTCTGACATTGGTGGCTTCCTTTCTTTCTTCTCTCTCTCAAGCAATAAATTCGAAGGGAGCATACCTGTATCAATCTGCAATGCAAGATATCTCTATTTTCTAGATCTGTCTAATAATTCCTTCAATGGCATGATTCCGGAATGTTTGGTTGCGATGAGTGGTACTCTTGGGGTGCTGAATCTAGGGAGAAACAATCTCCACGGCATGGTTCCCGATAAATCTCCAAACTACTGTGGATTGCAAACTTTAGATCTCAATAGAAACCAACTTGCAGGACATATACCTAAATCTCTAGAAAATTGCAGAAGCTTGGATTTCTTTAATATTGGTAACAACCACATTGAGGATTTCTTCCCATGTCATTTGAAGAATGCATCCCTATTGCATGTTCTTGTTTTGCGCTCTAACAACTTTAGCGGGTCCATTGGTTGTCCCGGGCATAATTCCATTTGGCCCATGCTTCAAATTTTTGATGTGGCCTTGAACAATTTCACTGGTGAGCTTCCAATAAAATGCTTCCTAGCCTGGAAGGCTATGTTGAAAAAGCTCGTACGTCGGGAACAAGGGACTTTGTGGCTCTCCTCTTAAGAAACTTTGCAATGCTGGTCGCGGGATAGCACCGCCAACTCCACCTGACTCGAATTCTAAGAAAATGAATGGAAGAAAGTTTCTAAGTGTTGGACTAGGATTTATTTTTGGCTTAGGAATTGTCATCGTGCCCCTTATGTATCTGAAAAGGTGGAGGCTTTGGTATTTCCAACAAGTGGATAACATTCTTTACAAGATGTTTCCGAAGCTGTATATGATCAGAAAAGCACACCCTCGTAGAATTACATGTAGAAATCGAAGGCCAAGACCTCAGTAAAATATTACAACAAAGGTGAGGTTATTGAAGGCATTCATGATGGTTATGTGGAAAGATGCAACCATGTGACGTGGAAACACTAGATTGGAAGATGGCATCCTAACTTTCAAGGTATGGTGTTATGATAATGTTTATGATAGTGGTCTTATATCTGAGAATGCTTATTTGTGGATGATATTCTTGTAATAAACTTTGCTCCTTTTTTATGAAATCCAATGAGTTCATGTATGGCTATGAAGTGCTGGAAATGTAATGTTTTCTATTGAAATAATATTTTCAATATTATTATTGTAATGTCAAGACTCTTTAGTGAGAGTGGCATTTTATTCATTGAAATAATATTTTCTATTTGTTTTTCTTTTCGTTTTCTTTAACAATTTTAACTCCTCAAGTTTTTGTCATTTTTCATTTTCTTTAAAATTTTAATTATATATTTCTGATAATATTTTAAAAAATGGCCTTTTTTTTTCTCAACAAATTAAAACATTCATAGATACATAATACAAGTTTTAATGGGTTGGAAATTTCCTACCATCTTTCTGAAACCAGCATATTAGCTTATCAAACGATCCCAAGAAAATTTGTTCTGCTCCAAAATTTCTAAAATTCAATTTACAATCTATTGCGGTAGGTCTCGAATATCAAATAACACTTCACTATTATTCAACTTAATTTCCTATTTCTCAAGTTTCTATCCTCCCTAATGGTCTTCCCACTTTGATAATTTCTGTTTTAGTTTTTTTTTTTTTTAATTTTAATTTTTTTTAAGTTATAATTTTTTTTTTTGGCATTTTAGTATTTTTAGTATTTCAATTTTTCTTCTGTTTATCATTTTTAAAATTTAGAAATTAGTGGCATATCATGTGGCTTGCCAGGTCAACATAGTTAAATAATCTATTTTTTAACAGAATGACTACATGGACATGTTTAGCAAAGATGAGAAGTTCCAAAATTCTCAAGATTTCACCTAACTTCATTCTCAAGTATCACTAAAATATAAAATTCTTTTCAATTTTAGATTTTCAAATTCTCAAGATTTCACCTAACTTCATTCTCAAGTATCATTTAACTTTAACAAATTTTAAAATAAAAATAATATTAAAAACCACATTCAAGTAATTTTTAACTATTCACTTTCATCAAATAATCTTAACGGCTCTTTCAAGCTAAAATATAATCGAGCAGTTGAGAACTTTCCAGCCTTGATCTTTCCTACAACAGAGTATCAAATTCGATATGACAAAAACCAACATCACTACATTAAACTTGGCTTCCAGAAAGTTGGAAGTATTTCCTGATCTTTTGATAAACCAATCCAAATTAATAGTTCTAAACCTTTCAGATAACGAGATTGGTGGAGAGATACCCAACTGGATATGCAAACTACCTTTCTTCAGTACTTAAATCTTTCTTTTAACAATTTGGAGATTCTAGAAGGATCTTCACTCAATGTTTCTTCGCTGAGTTTGTTGGACATACGTTCCAACCGACTCCAAGGGCAACTTCCAATTCTCTCACAATTTGCCACGTATTTAGATTTCTCAAGGAATCATTTCAGCTCTGTCATAACAGATAACATTGGTAATCAATTTGCAAGTTCTTTCTTACTGGCTTTAACTGGTTTGAGTTCGATATTTCTACTCGCATGGTACATATTATGAAGAATTTTGGAAAGCATTTTTGCTCCTTACCTATTGGCTATTCTCTAGAACTCAAACAAGTTCTAGATCTATCCTATAATTCTTTTAGTGGCATGATTTCAGAATGTTTGGATGGGATGCGGTCACAGTTACCATCAAAGGTCAAAGGTCAAAGTATGGAATTAGTGAGATTCCTTAAGCGTTTCGGTGGATACCGTCAAAGATGAGATACTGAAGTCATTCATGGTGGTCATGTGGAGAGATGCAAACATATGACGTGGTTTTTTCGAATTCCAACATAAAGCAGAATAAAGTGCCGTTGAAACCTCGGGATTGCAAGGTTAAACCATAGAAATTTGCTTGCTAATTAGTGGTCTTATTATAACGTTTACTTGTAGGTGATTTTCTTGCAATGAACCTTTATTTCCTTTTCTTTTTAATGAAATTCAATGAGTTCATGTATGGCAATGAAGTGGGAATGGAATGCTTAAGGAGTATAGAGATGATGTTTTAGGACTTACAGCCAATCTAGAATGGATTAGAATGAAATAAAGAAACATGCTTTATTTACAAAGAAATACTATATAACATAAATTTAAATACTAATCAGACTTATCGGAATATTATAAAATTAGTCTCATTATTTATAATTATTTTAAAATATGAGATATTTTAGTCCTCTTGTGATGAATAGAATTTCTATCTTCTAGGGATGGTCCAATCTGAGCTGTTCATGATGGCAAGAAATCACCAGAGGAAACCTGATCTTGACTCTCGCTTGTGATCAAAGGTTTTTGGCCACCTAAGGTCATGTTTGGATTCAGAAATAAGATGAATTGAAATCAGTTTAATTTATTTTTTAATATTATTATTATTTTAAAATTTAAAAAAGTTGAATTGGAATTTGAGAAATGTGTATTGAAATTTAAAAAAAAAATATAAGAATTTGTATTTATATAAAAAAATATAATGATGAAATGGAAATGAAAATAAAAACAAATTTGTATTTCAGCTCTATCATACGCTCTGAGATTGGTGACTTCCTTTCTTCCGTTTCTTTCTTCTCTCTCTCAAGCAATAAATTCGAAGGGAGCATACCTGTATCAATCTGCAATGCAAGACATCTCCAAGTTCTAGATCTGTCTAATAATTCCTTCAGTGGCATGATTCCGGAATGTTTGGTTGCGATGAGTGGTACTCTTGGGGTGCTGAATCTAGGGAGAAACAATCTCCTCTCCCTCAATTCCATTTTTCTACACTTTCTAGTTTAATTACAATAGGATTAAAACAAAAAAAAAAAATTCTCAATATCAAATAGCAGTTTACTATTCTTCAACTTGATTTCCTATTTCTCCAGTTTCTATCCTCCTTGTGGCTTCCACCCCCTCTTTGTTTCTTTTTATTTTTTTTATTTTTTTTTAATTTTTATATATTTTAATTTTTTTAAGTTATAATAATTTTTCTGACATTTTAGTATTTGTATTTTTCTATTTTTTCTATTTGTCGTATGTTTTACCTTTTCAAAACTTCGAAGCTTTTATTTTATATTTTTAACGTGGCATGGCATATCAAATGGCTTGCTAGGTCCACATACTAATTAATAATTTAATTTTTAACAGAATGACTAAAGGACATGTTTAGCAAAGATTTCAAAATTCTCAAGATTTCACATAATTTCATTTCCAAACATCACTAAAATACATTTTTTTTTTTAATTTCAATTTTTAATTTTGTTATTAAATCATTACTTAATCATAAGTCAAACACAAAACTCAAATCAACTTGTACAAATTTTAAATGAAAATAATATTAAAAATTACATTCAAGTAATTATAATTTTATCTTTTCACTTTCACAAACTCTAATATAATACTTAAATCTCAAAATAAATTTTCATTCAACTTTTTTGTCTCTTCATTTTCAAAATCTAATAAAACGTCCTAACTCATATCATTTTATTGCTATTCACAAAATTTTGAAATACTTTAAGCATTCAAATACATAGAGTAAAAATTTCAGTTAAAATGCACATATATACTGGTTTTGTACTTAACCCTATTTCTCCTTCCAGTATAAAAGATGCTAAAAGCATGTAAATCGTGTGAACAATAAGCTTTCTTTGATGGTTTTAATTATGTCTTTATACCTCTCTACTGGCCGTGCACAGCAACACTGATCGAGTCCCGTTAGGTAATTTTTTTTACACCATTTGTAATGCTTATAAACATTTTTAAAAAAAGAAAAAAAAATTATAATATTATTAAATAATATTTCCTTAATCATAGAGTCAAAAGGAAAAAAAACAAAGCGAACAAGACTCGAAGTGAGACTCAAATAGTGGTGTCTTTATCACTTTCCATAAAGGAAAATACAAAGAGGTAAGAAAGAAACAAAGAGGGCAACAAACATAGATAGAGAGGCGAGTGAGGAAATAGAGAGAATGTTAGAGAGGGAAATGGAGAGAAAGGAGAAACTGGCATGAAGTTTCATGGCTGTTCACTATAATATTTAAGGGTTTTTGCCAAGAAGGATTCTTGTGGCTAAAACTAGAGTTTTCGTGGATAAAGTGTTTTTTCCACCAATTTGACTCGTGGGACGTTTATGACATATAACTCACAGTAAAAGAGCATTTGCCACAAGTTAATACTTTCATGGAAAATAAATATTTTTCCCCCACAATATTTTTCGTGGTAATGGTCAATTTTGCTCATGGGAATAAAATTTAAAAATGTTATGGCCTTGTGGCTACTATCCGTTTTCTACAAAATCTTGCACTATGAAGTAGATCGTGGTTAAAAAAAATTTTAGCACCGTGTTCTCTCTTATCAATTTGCGACAAATGCTCTTTTACCACCAAGTCTAATCATATGCACTTCTATATGCCCACGAGGAAGTTTCATAGCAAAAAGTAGCATTTTGTGGGCAAAAGTATTTGCCACGAGTTGTCTTCACGGCAGATACTAAAAAAATTGAATGATAAAAAAATTTAATTGTAAAAATCGTAAAATAGCTTCATAATATAAGCTATAAAATTATATATAAAGTTTGGAGATTCAAATTGATACTAATAACAATTTCAAAACAACAACTAAAATCTGCCAACATGTTTACAAGAAAAACTCTCAATGAGAATCCAAATACAAGATATATTGAGCAACCTCCCAAGAGCAAGAGCAAGAAAAACTCTCATGCATTCAATATGTTGGACTGCAATGCATCCAACAAGTAACACTTCAGACCAGAATAATTAATTGAGTTAGACTAGCTCCAAAACTCATCCAAATCTACAAAAGAGTATAACATAGAAAATATTTTAGAGTAAGGTTGGCTGTCCAGCCCATGCGATCAATTTTAGAGTAAGAAAACACATACACAAACCACGCCCAAGGGAACAACTACAGCAAGCCTAATTAGGGACAGCAAAAAATACAAAGCCCAAGGGAAAGGATCGAACAATATGCCAAGATTATAAAAAAAAGGTTTCATACGCAAATCACACTCTTCAGAAAAAATGTTTCATACGCAAAATTTGACAAGGAACACCATGCTAATTTCAAAGTAATTAGTTATACTAAAAAAGAGCTCACCATACAAAGCAACAAATACAAAACCATGGAAGTTTGTAAAATAGTCTTTGTTTGTACCCCAAAATGCATCTCAAGCACACCTTAAGCTAGCTATATACAACAACTAATAACAGGGTTTTACCATTCTCACAAGCGACTGATCCATGGGACGAATGACCAGTGCTCTTTGGTTTTCCCTAGGAATGAAAAGAGAATCTACCTTTGGTATGCTGAGGTTTTTTTCATCGTCACTAAAATAAGGAATTTGTGTACAACAAGAAGCAATTAATCTTAAGTGTATATAAGTAATCATCACTCAAAAACCCAGCTTAACATTTGACTAAAGCACCATTTCCACCTTTCGACCATCATTCTTAGCATGATATTTCCTAGTAGGAGTAGGTTTATCAACAACCTAAAAGGGAAAAACCCAATACCAAGTTGAAACTCATCTCATTTTCCTTTACAGAAGAAAATGATAAAAAACAACACACCTATACTCAAATATCAACAAATAAAGCCACTAAATCAGTGCAAATATATATATATATATATGGAAGAATCGAGATTGGGGAATATAAATCGCACTTAAACGGTATATACATTTAAATTCTACTGTTAGATCAAGAATTTTAATCTAACAGTAGATATTAAATATATAAATAAACTAAGTTAAGATAAATACTTAAAACTGTAAATATAATGTAATTAATTTAAAATCAACTTTAAATATTAAAAATAATATTATTCATCATAAAATAAAATAATACTAAATATTTTTTAAAAAATAAAAATTATCTATGTAAATAGAATCTTTAACATTAATTAAAATAGAGAATATTATATAATATTTTTAAAGAATTAAAAATCATTTAAATAAAATAATTTCTTAAACTATACAAATTTCACTCGGACTTATTTGGGACGACAACAACGCGTCACAAAAAAATTTATTTCGAGGCAAAATGATTTTTCCTTCAAGTTTTTTTTCGCTGCAAACATTAATATCTTTCAAAGAAACCATATCATCTGTAAATTTATTAGTCGTGACACAGAATCGTGGGGAAAACACAACAACAAATGTGACCATTACCGACGTTAAAATTAGTAGGTAAAATTATGATTTTCTACCGGAAAAAGCCATCCTCGGCGATTACTGTAGCGCCGGAATTCGCCGGAATAAAAGGTGCAGGTACAATTCTATTGCGGGCAGTTGTTTTAGTATTTGCGGCGAATTTATGCCACCGCAAATACGTATATATTCGCCACAAAAAGCGTATCCGCCTGATTTTATTAAGGCTTTTTGCGGCGAATTGATTTCTTATTACGGCGAGATAAAAGCGCCGCAAAAAGAGTTTTACAAAAATAAAAAAAAAATGCTGGTGAACCAGTTTCACCAGTATTTTTTAAAAATACATTATAATAAACTCTCATGCGATAGCTGATAATTATTTCTAATAATGACTACCAAAATATCCAAACAAACCAAAAAAAAAATTATTGTTTTGTTGTTAATATGGAATAAACGTGTAAATGAAATTTACACCAAAAGCACCAATTACAGTTAACCATATTTCCTAGTGGGGAACAATATCTAATTGAGAGAGTACAAAGTGATGATACCTGAAACAAATGAATCCCAATAACTAAGGCTGCACTTGTAACAACTGGATTATTGTCAACTATTGCTTGTTTCAGGTAACGTTCAATTTGGATGAGAAGGGTTCCTTCTATTATCCAGCAAAGCACATGGATAGCATCCACCCGATACATGTCAGTCATTTCCTTCATGAGGGAGCTTGTCACAGCAATAACCTTTTTAAGAATGATAAACCATTTAGTAGCTATTCTTAAACACAAGGGTTTATATATAAAGGAGACCCTTTATGACTAAATGGACAAACAAACAAAGAAGCACACTTTTTTAATCGATAAAAAAAAAAAAAAAGAAGCAAACTAAAATAAATCAAACAGGGAAAGTAACCTTACAGGACTATATTCATAATTATTTAATACAAGATTCAATGAGATGGCTTAACAGAAGCAAAGCTCCTGCTTTGAAAATTATATAGCTTAAAAATATGAATAAGCTAACCTTACAGGACTACACTCACAATCTAAGGAGACAAAGAATCAAGAGGAAAAAGGAAACAAAAGAAGGAAAGAACATGAACTTGCAAAATTCTGGATGGTACCAGTCATTAACAAAATAGACCAAATAGAAACAACTAATTTTCTAAGATAAATAAGTGATGGCTATCAAAAACAATTCCAGATCAATAGATAAATAATTTTCTAAGACTATCAAGAAGAGAGCTGGAAGAAATAAAATCGAACAATTAAACTATAACAATGTTATCACAAATAGTTATTTCTACTGGCAGGGAAAAATAAATTATTTCTGTATAATCTTGATCTCTATTGTTATTTAAGTATAATGAGAAAACTAAACGAATTAAGAGAACTCTATTTTAAACAAAATGTCAGTGCCGCAAACTAAACATATTAAGATATCAAACAGAGCTCCACATGACATATATATAAACAATATAACAATATCATTCTATAACAATAAGCAAGGTAAAAATTGTGCACAACATGCAAAGATTACTCAAACTACAGTAAATAAATAGTAATTCAACAACATCATTCTCTAGTTGCTTAAAGTAAAATAAAAACTCTCTAAAAGCATTCATTTAAATAATCCAAACATTAATCATGCCTGCTCTGGAGTTTTAATCTTGTCTCTCCCACTGCAAATCATATGAAGCAATCCTGATAAACTGAAAAAAAAAATGGGGAGGAATTTTACTAGCTAAAGCAAAATCCTATTGCATACAGCCAATACAACAAATTTGCACTTGAATATTTACAACATACAACCAATCCTATTGGTGAATCAACAACATGTAGTGCAGCAACATGTATATGACAAAAAGGAAATACAAAGTAGCCACCATACATGGTGAATCACTTCAGCCCAACAATGTATTCTCTAGCATCCAAATTAAGGCTAAGATCACCACTGCCACCTATACAAAAGACATTTCCCAAACAACAACAACAATATAGAAATAAATCTACCATAAGTCATGAGTATAGAAATGTCCACGTATATATAAATATATATTTTTTATAATATGTAACAAGCCAGTATCATATAACATGGCAGTATCGTATACTATCCATTCACTTAAAAAATTAAAACAGAGATCAAGTAAAGATACAAACATAGTCTAACAAACATAGTCTAGCACACTCAGCCTGAATACAAAAGTATATTAGCATAAGCAGAATGGAATAAAATACATCAGGGAGTACAGACTCAGGAAATACATACATCATGAATTAACTACTGCTGCTTCAACCTGCTTTCTCTGCATCCAAATTTAAAAAAAAAAAAAAGAGAGAGATTAAATCCTATATAATCATGTATCATGTATTTATTAAGAATCATAAATTATATGTGCAATTAGAAAGAGAAATAGATATATTAAGTTAGATATGTTAAATACCTGATTGAAAATACTAAATCAAAACCCAAAATTAAAAAGCAAGAGAAAAAATCATGAAAACACCTAATTGCTTCCAGTATCCTGTCAGCTTCATCTATCATTGGGCGCTGTAAATCGAAGTTGGCTCATGAAAACACCTAAATGCCTAATACCCCAGTTGACAAAATAGCCGAGAAAATAAAAAACAGAGGTTAGGAAACCACCATTGAAGATTTTATGAAAATAATCCAACAAATAACTGGACAAATGAGATTTAAATTCACAGATCAATCAGTTTTGCAAAATAAGTGCATACTTTTGACCTACGATTACCCCACGGGTATGAATTCCATACCTGAGTTCAATATAATGGCCATTGACGAAGTAATATGTTAGGTTTAGGTCTAAACCCAATCCTAATCTCCTTCTTTAACCTGCGAAATAGATCTTGGAAGAGGGAGATCAAAGTGTTAGGAGAAACAGGAGAAGGCACGGGAAGCAACGGGAGAACGAGAAGGAAATCCGAGACGCGTAGATTAGAAAGACTCACCTGCCAAGCGAGATGTATATGGAGACGGCGATGGCCTGGTATCGACGAAAGGGTTCGATTGCGATCGCGATTTTGGGTTCGAATGTCCGTCGGAGGTATTGTGATCGCGAGAGCGAGAGAGAGAGAGGGGGGCAGGGAGTTGGGGGTTGGGGGTATCGCGATCGTGATTTTGGGTTCGAATGTCCATCGGAGGTATTGCGATCGCGAGAGCGAGAGAGAGAGGGGGGGCAGGGGGTTGGGGGCATCGCGATCGCGAGAGAGAGAGACAGAGAGAGAATAGGTTTTTGGGGAGGGGGGCAGGGGGTGTTAGGCGTGTCTAGATTTTTAAAAACCATTTGCGGCGCTTACTTTTCGCCGCAAAAGGCTAATAAATCGCCGCAAAAAATAAAATTCGCCCCGTTTACATTAAAACGTAGGTATTAAATTTCAAATGCCGAGATTAGGTTTTCAAACCGGCGAATTTTGTTGTGGCATTCTCAAAAGTGCCGTTTTAACCCTCATTTTGTTGTAGTGAAAGGTTTTTATGGCCCAAAAACCTTTTTCCCACAAAATTTTTTTCTCATGGCAAAAATTAAAATCAACAAATGCTACATTTTTTTTTTGCTGTGACACAATTTTGCAACAAAAATTTTTGTTCTCCTCGGCAAAATATTTTTTCCCACAAAATTTTACTTGTCAGTATTCTCTCGTGACAAAAAGCTTATTTATTTTACTTTTCATGTCGTTAGTTTACTATTTGCCACAATCATATAGGGTGGAAAAAGAATTCGTGGCAAAAACTCCTATTTGTTGTAGTGGTTGTGGGGTGTAGATTGTTGTCGACTGAACTAGTTGTAGAGTAAAACAAAGAAAGACAAAAGATATTTGTAATCGTGAATTATGAAACTAGCACATAATCACTTTGAAAAAAAGAAGTAAAATATGAGACTTACATGAAAATTTTATTTTTTTAATAATGAAACCCACTCTTTTTTTTTATGAGAATATAATAGTAACAGTGGTTAAATAATATAAAATGAAGATTTTGGTTTATTGAACATTTGTGGCCATCTTAATAACTTATATTTCTCCTTAGTTTTAAAAATAATAGAATTTTCCTTATAATATTATTTGAGAAATATAAAAATTATCTTCATATTAATTTTCTTAGTAGTTCATAAAAATAAATCATAATCAATGGACTAATAATTTTTTCATTTTAAATTATCAAGACGATTAATTCATGACTTTTATCTTTTAAAATTTTATTTTGGTAAAAATGACTTTTTATTTTCTAAGATTGATATACAATTCCAAGTTTGAATAAAGTAATAGTAATATGTTTAATTTCAAAATGAAAATATTATCTTTAAATTTTTTTTAAAAAAATAATATTTTATTACTATAAGATGTTGTTCCATAAAAAAACAATTGTCTTCATATTTTTCTCAAAATAATGAGTCATACCGAATAATATTTTTTAGAATAAAATCGTTTTCACTTGAAAGTATTTACATGAAATTATTATTTGATTTATGGAAATCAAACTTTAAAAGTTGAATATATCTTACAAGTCAAATCTAACCACGTAAGTCATGATGCGAATTATGTGTTCTACACAAGAATATAATAACTCTTCTACATCATGACTTTAATGTAAAAAATAGATAGGCTGAAAACATCCATTCAACTGTCTCTATATAGAATAGAAGCAAAGTATTCTCTCAACTACTTCTCCCACGCTGGAAGACTTTTGAGGTAAAGTACGTTGTCGTCCTCCTCTACTGAGGAAGAAAGGCTTTCTCTGTTTATGATTGTGTGTAGAGAGTGAGTAGAGTGTGAAGATGGACAAAATGTAGGATGTATGGAGACGATTGAAGCTAAATGATGATGAAGATTCTCCAATTGATTTATGGCTAGACCTAAAGAATTTGATAAAATTGAAGAGAGAGAGAGAAGTTTGGCACAGAAAGTGATTGCTGATCGTAGAATTGGAAAAGAAGTTGTCAAATCTATGATGGAGAAAGCCTAGAAGGTAGGAAAGCCACTGGAATTTCATGAAATCGAAAGTAAATGTTTTGTTATTACTTTTGTTAATCAGAGAGATAAGATGCGAGTTATCGAAGGCTGTCCCTGACTATTTGATAATCACATATTTGTATTGAAAGAATTAGATGGAAAAATGAAACCTAGTTTACTTGATTTTGATCATGCTAGCCTATGGATACAAATGCTGGATTTGCCATTGGATTACATGAATAGAATGATAGGGGAGGATATACGGAAATCGATGGGGGAGGTTATTGATGTTAATGTGCAAGAGGATGACTCGACGTGGGGAAAATGCTTGAGAGTTAAGGTCGAATGTGACTTGAGAAAGCCAATAACTCTTGGGAGAACCATTTTAGTGGAAGGGAGAAGAAGCTGAGTACCTTTTCAATATGAGAAGTTGCCTAGGCTTTATTTTAATTGTGGTAGAATTGTTTATGGTAAGGAAGGATGCAAGGAAAGTGAAGGGAGGTCTAGTCAGTATGGAGTCCGACTTAGAGCTCTACCTCAATCTAGAGGAAGGGGTTAAGGGTGGGGGGAAAACTGAGAAAGAAAATGTGAAGAAAAAAGTGAGGGAGGAAGGAGAGACTTAAAAAAGAATCAAGATGAGAAGGAGGAAACAGGAAGAAGTCAGAGAAGAGATCAGAAGAAGGAAGATACTTAGAAGGGGATGATGATCAATGTTGAGGATTATAATTTAATGAAATCTTAGAATTTGGCTCTACAGTCCATGTTAAAGAATTCTGAGGAGATTAAGGATAGATCAAATACTCCTGTAAGCATGTATGAAGTGCGAGAATTAATGAAAAAAAAACAATATGGTGATGGACAAGATAAATGTGGAAGTTGTGGAACAAAATCAAGACAGTAAGAGATTGGTAAGATGGAAAAGGAAAGCTCAAGCTAGGCCTGAGTCAGGTAAGCCATCCAATTCTCATTCTTTAATGAAAAAAAAGCCTTGAAAATATTTATAATGTTGAGGAAAAGGGGGTAGATGAAAAAAGGTTGAGAAGTGATAATATGTTGGATTGTTTAAATGAGAATCTAGAGGTGGTGACTACTGAGCAACACTACCTGGTAGTATGAATATCATGTGTTGGAACTTTCGAGGGCTTGACAACCCTCAAATAATTCAAGACTTTAACTTATTGTTTAAGGAGAAGCATCCAAACCTGGTATTAGTTTGTAAGATAAAATCCAGATCATGCAAGTTAACTGTTTTGCAAAAAAGATTAGGTATGGAAGGTTGCTTAGCTATTAATTGCACGGGGAGAAAATGAGTATTGTGATGTTTTGGAGGGAAGGGAGGAAAGTGGAGGTGATTAATTACTCCTCATGGCATGTGCATGTATTGGTGAAGAGAGAAAAGAATGGAGAATTGTGGTTCTTTATAGGCTTTATTGGTCATCCAGAGACAGGGAAAAGAAGACTTTTTTGGAATCTATTGAGATTTCGATGCCCAAAAATGATGCTACATGGTGTGTGGGAGGAGATTTTAATGAAATTGTGTCGCAAAAAGAAAAATTTGGGAGTAAAATGGGGCCTAAGAATCAAATGAAGATGTCCAGTGAGACATTGGAGGACTGTGATCTCACTAATATTGGCTATCGAAGGAATAACTTTTCTTGGTTTGATAAGCATTTTGATCTAAACTTCAAAAAGGAGAGATTGGATAGGTTTTTGGTTCACACAAAATGGAGATCTCTTTTTAAGGAGAGAATGGTGTAGGCTTTGATTGGGAGGTGCTCTGATCATATTTCTATTGTGATCGTGCAACAATTGTGATGAATAATCAAAAATTTATCAGATAAGAAAATAATAGAAAAATCACACACAGAAATTTACATGGTTCAAAAGGGTGATTACATCCACGAGAATGAACGGCTGAAATTTCACTATGATCAAAAGTAGTGTTACATCATATGTATTTACTAACCCTAGATGTACGGACATATTTACAAAATTTATAAAAATAACCATCGCTTGCCTGTTTGCTCCGCCATCTTCCGTCGACTTGTCGCTGTACACGCATCAAATACGAGCCGCATACTTCAACAATCTCCTCCTTGGTAAGTATCCACCCTTTAGAAGAAAAATGAAGCATAACTAGAAACTCCACTTGGAACAATAGGTTGGAGTGCCCCCATCTAGCAACTGAAGGCATTAATTAAGTCAAAATAGTGGTTGAACTCATCTGTAGTAATAGACTTTGTCAACATGTTTGTCGCATTCTCAAAAGTGTGAACTTTCTCGAATAGTAATTCAAACTTCTTTAATATATTTTAATATATTAGGAGAGTTGTAATCCTATCTTTATTCTTTTTTCTAGCCAAGAGAACCATATAATTAAGGAAACGATAATTGTGAGTCTTGGCATAATTGCCGATAATTGATGGAGTATGGATTAGGATAAGTTGATAACCCCCTTTAATCTTTATTGGTGATAAAGGATGATCAAATTCTATTTTTAGCATTTTCAACTTTCTAAATCAATTTTGATTCCTTTTATTGATTGAAGGCTTTATATCTTAATTTCAAGTATGACCACTGACCAACAACCAAGCACGATGCCGCAAATGATGTTTTTACTTTTAGTTTAATCAATATGTTTCTTCTTATGGACTATTTGAAATGAACTAATTTTTCTATTATCAGTGTTTTGAACCATTGTATAGAACTTTTTGAATGTTGTAATACATTAATTATATTATCTTTTGTTTCAGAGTTTGGCATCGGCCCATTTAAAAATTGAATTTTCAATCAAAGTTCAAAATATCGACCTTTGATTGGAGTCAAACTCTGACTCTGTCCGCTGTTGAAGTGGATTTTGGGCTCTGACTTCAACAGGAGTTGAAGTTCAGAAAGAACTATTTCGACGCCATCAAAGTTGGAGCATAAGCCTATCTTTAAGAGTTTGTATTTGAGTTTAAAAAGTTCAAAGAGAGTTTCCTTCTTACTTGGACATTAATTTTTATAATAGGATCTTGGGTGGGATAGGCTTTGCTTGTTTGCTGTTGAGCCCATGTCCTTTAGCTATTCACTTTAGTTAGTGTCTTATAATGCGGCGTGGCTTCTGTGTTGGTATCATTAATACGACATGTTGTTTGGGACTTGGGGAGTGGTTCCATTAATGCATCGTGATTTCTTGATTTATTTTACTCTGCCAATGTTCTTGGTGGCTCATCCATGTCCTTTTTTCAAGTGATCAAGAGCTGTCTTTATTTATTGCTTGCTTGCCTGGATAGATACTCATAGGCTTGGTGCTGTCGAGGGAGTATCAGGGAGGCAACTCCTACCCTCTCATGTCATGTGCCTCCCAATGCATAAGTTACATTAGGAGTTGCTTCTCTTGTGGGTATTTGGAGCTTTCAGGTGGGATCCTGCTAGGTTATGTTGAGCCAATAGATTTGATCGTGTTGGGTTGGATTTTTCTATCTTATTTTCTAATTATTCTTAGTAGGCCTATTATTTAAGTCAATAAAGAAAATCCCTTACAATTCTATTATATGAGATAAAAAATCTTTATCTTGTTCTCACTTGATCCATGGTCATTGATATACATTTGGGTCCCAATTTAATTATCATCCGGTTTTCCAAGAGCATTGATCAATTTAAAGCTCTCTCTTTCAAGTGGACGGGAAATTTTTTCACGAAGAAAATTCAATGGGGAAGGGTTTTTAATATATATATATATATATATATATATTGACGTACATTTGAAAATCTAATAAATAAAGAACAGTTGAAACCATTCTTTATGATATTAAATGCTATATGGTCTCTTCAAGTCCGCTCATTTTAACCATTAGTGTCAATTTCTTCTATAATTTGATACTAATGGTTAAATTTTCAAGTACACAATAAGACCTAGTTTGGATTGAGAGATAAAATTAATTAAAATGAGTTTAATTTAATTTTAATATTATTATTGTTTTAACATTTGAAAAAGTTGAAATGAAATTTGAAAATGTGTATTGAAATTTGAAAAAATTGTATTGAGATTTGTATTTTGTAATAGAATTTGAAAGAGTGTAATGATGAGTTTATGATGAGTTAAGACGAGCTCGTCTCATTACGAATCCAAACCAGCCCTAAACCGAATGGCAAATAATTTAATATTTTAAAATTTTTAAACTAATAATAGTAATATTAAAATAATATTTAATAATATTCTATTCAAATTTAAATTTTGAAACCTTTTCATTTTATCTTCTTTCACTATCCAAACAATAGCAATCTCAACTCACGTTATCTGATTTTGTTATTATAATTTTGCTTTTTAACTTTTACATAAAATATAATAAAAAAATTAATTTATTAAGAAATTTAAAATAATAATATTAAATAATTATTATTTAAATAATTTTTTTAATTTTTTTTTAAATAATTCATCTCATCTCACATAGCATCACTATCCATATCGCACATAACTTGCCGCAAAGGTTATACAAGTTCATAAGCGCCCCATTCCACATTGAAATGCACGATTTATGCAAAGAAGATCAGTTGGCGCCCTTAATTCTTAATTAGAGCTACCCAATGAAATCTCGAATCTCGATCCTTAATTCTTAGTTTGTCCACAAAGCTAGTGCAGTGACATAAAATGAGAATGTAGTAGCTAATCGTAGGTAATATTCAGGAAATCAAACTAAATAAGAAGAATGGATTAAATGTTATAAAAAAATGGGGTTTCATACAGGCCTACAGCGTCTAAAGATGTGAAATTATTCTAAATTGTCCAAACAATGTTGGTTGGAGAAACAAGATGAACTTCTCCATGGAGGTGCTAAGCAGCTAAATCTTAAAACCGAAACAACTGATGGATATGAAGAAGACATTATGTGCAAAATCCTGTCATGGAAAAAAGATAATATTATTGTTTCCTTAATTTATATTATTTTGAATTAATAAAATAATATATATTTTTTTTAAATTGGTAAAAGTTGTACTAATATTTATCCTTTGTTTTAAAGTTTGTAAAACGAATTATCTAAACAAAGCTCCGTTTGTTTAGATAATGATTAGGTGATTTTTAGCTGAAAATCTAGACAATTTGAAAGTGATTTATTATTATTATTATTGTAGTCATATTTAAGAATAAAATTATGATAACTTTTAAAAATATTATATCTCATCTCCCCGTATCCAAACTGGAGGTCTGCAGTGAAAAATATTTGAGCTAAAAGTAATATAAATTTTCATTTAGGATTGTTCATCTTCAATAATTCTCAACAATCTTTCACATTTAAATACACTGAATGCTTAGAGAGCAAAGGGAGAGAAAATGTGGAACGAGCATTATTCTAGAACGAAAAAAAAAACGGTAACGATCATTATTGATTGAGGTCTTTTTATCTTAATTTGAAGTATGACCAACAACCAAGCACGATGTTGCATGATGATGTTTATACTTTTAATTTAATAAATATATTTCTTCTTTTGGACAATTTGAAATGAATTGTTTTTTTTTTTATTATTATTATCAGTGTTTTGAACCATTGTATAGAACCTTTTGAATAATGTAATACATAAGTTATGTTATTTTTTATTTTAGGATTTGGAATCGGCCCATTTAAAAGTTGAATCTCTGATCGGAATTGTGACAGGAGGTAAAACTTGTAACCTTCGATCGGAGTCGAATAGATTTTGGGCTCCGACTCTTGTCTAAGTCAAAGTTTGGAAAGCACTCTTTTAACTCTGTTGGAGTCAGAGCCAAAACCTATTTTTAAGAGTTTGTATTTGAGTTTAAAAAGTTCAGAGAGAGTTTTCATCTCACCTGGAGATTAATTTTTATAATAGGATCCTGGGTGGGATAGGCTTTGCTTATTCCTGTTGGGTCCATATCTTTTAGCAATTCATTTTAGTTAGTGTTTTAAAATACGGTGTGGCTTCTATGACGACATCATTAATACGACATATTTTATAGAACACAAGTAGTGGTTTTATTAATACAATGTGGTTTTTTGGCTACTTTTGTCCTGTATAAAGTCTTGGTAGCTCGTCCATATTCGTTAGTTTGGTGATCAAGAGCTCTTTTTATTTTTTGTTTGCTTGCCTAGACATGTACTTGTAAGCTGGTGTTGTCGAGAGAGTTTCAGGGAGGCAACTCCTATCTCTCTCACACCATGTGCCTCCCCATGCACGAATTACATAAGGAGCGGCTTCTCTCGTGGGTATTGGGGCTTTTAGGTGGGGGCCCATTAGCTTACGTTGACTTGATGGATAGAGAAAAATCCCTTCAATTCTATTATGTGAGATAAAAGATCTTTGTTGTTCTCACTTGATCCATGGTCATCGGTATGCATTTGGTCTCAATTTAATTTTCATTTCCTTTTTCGTGAGCATTAATCAATTTAAAGCTTTCTCTTACAAGTGGACGGGAAATTTTGTCACGAAGAAAATTCAATGGGATAGTGTTTTTAATATATATATATATATATTTTGAGGTACATTTGAAAAACTAATAAAATAAAAATAAAAAAGTTGAAACCATTATTTATTATATAAAATGCTATATCGTCTCTTCAAGACCGCTCATTTTAACATTAGTTTCAATTTTTTCTATAACATGAAAAAAAAACAATTCCCAAGGAGTCCAAAAGAAGAGTAACTATCCCCTTTTTACTAACTACCAAAAAAAGCTAATGTGTGCCGCATTGTTGGACCGTGGACTAGCACATGGCTGACTGACGATTAACACGTCAAGCAAACCGTAAACCGAACGGCAAATCTCAGTCACAGTCAAGACTATTATTTCATCTTATTTTATTATTATAAAATTTTCAAATTTTATATAATATATAATAAATAACTTATTTTTTAAAATTTTTTAATAATAATAATATTAAAAATAATATAATAATATTTTCTTCAACTTTAAACTTTCATAAACAATCCTTTCATCTTTATCTTATTTTACTATCCAAACAATACCAATCTCAACTCACATCATTTTATTTAATCATTATAATTTTACTTTTTAACATTTATACAAAATATAATAAAAAATTTAACTTATTAAAATTTTTTAAGTTTTAAAATAATAATATTAAAAAATTATTATTTCAATAATATCTTATTAAATTTTCTTCTTTAATTTATCCCATCTCATATAACCATACGTATCGTACTTATACAAGTTCATAAACGCCTCATTCCACATTGAAAGACAAGACTTACGCAAAGATTAGTTGATGCCCTTAATTCTTAATTATAGTCTATCCAATGAAATCTCGATCCAATGAAATCTCGATTCTCGATTCTCCATTCTCCATTCTTAATTCTTAGTTTGTCCAATGATGGACTTGCATAAAAGATGTAAATTTGCCTGGTTTGTTTATTGAGATAAAACTAAAATTTTAAAATGCATATCAAACTCATCATTATAATTTTTTTAAATTTCAAAATATTTTTTTCAAATTTCAAAACAAAATTACTATTAAAAAAATATTTTATAATAATATTTTATTTTATTTTTTAACATTTAACTCATTTTATTTTATCTTTAGAAACAAAAACAGATAATTTGAAAAAAAAAAAATTCTCAAGGAGTGCGAAAGAAGAGTAGCTGTCCCCTTTATTTATTGCGAAAAAGACTAATTTGCTACTTAGATTTGACCATGTTGGACAGTGGACTACACATGAAGTCATGAACCTTTCCTTTAATTGCCCAGCAGTGACGTCTGAAAGGAGACGCGTCCATGGCTGACTGACTATTGACAAGTCAAGCAGTAATCCGAACGGCAAAACTCAGTCCATATCTTCTTATTTTATTATTATAAAATTTTCAAATTTTATATAATATATAATAAATATTTTAATTTTTAAAATTTTTTAAATAATAATTATATTAAAAAAATATTTAATAATATTTAATTTAATTTTAAATTTTCTTATAAAACTATATTATATTATCTCATCTCACTATTTAAATAATACTAAAATCTCAACTCACATTATTTTATTTAATTATTTTAATTTTTTATACAAAATATAATGAAAAATATAATTTTTAAATTTTTAAAATTTTAAAATAATAATAAGAAATTAATATTTAAATAATATTTTATTTAATGTATTTAAAAAAAAAAAATTATTTCATCATATATCACAATCCATATTGCACCTAACTTGACGCAAAGGCTATACAAGTTCATAAACAGCTCATTCAACGCTGAAAGGCAAGACTTACACAAAAAAAAATCGGTTGATGCCTTAATTCTTAATCCCCATACTATCATTAGTTTGTCCACAAAACTACTGCAGTGGCATAAAATAAGAACGTGATAGCTAGCCGTAGGTAATATTCGTCGTCAGGAAATCAAACTATAATTTAGGAGTGTAAAAAAAAATCAAAAAATGAAAAAATCGAAAAACTGGTCCAAATTAGTCTAAATCGGACCGGTTAGACCGAATTTAAATTAGTTCGGTTCAAAACTGATTTTTAAAAACACAGAATCGGTAAAGTTCGGTCTAGTTCAAGTTTCTTTCATTTTAAAACCATATCAGACTAGTCCTAGTAATTATATATATATATATATTAATATTATATATAATATGTTTTTACATTTTATATATATTTTTTATATAATATATAATATATAATAACATAATCATATATAAATAATACTTTAATATTTATAAAATAGAATTTTAATTTTAAACATGATATTAAAATAATTGTTTTATAATTTTTTATATAACAATTTTTTTACATAACAGATCTTGCTGTTGTCAAAGAAATCAGCTTTTTTTTTTTTTTTTTTTTTTTGAAAATGGGGATGGACCCTGCTTTCATTAGAAAGAAGATGATACAAAGAAAGACTACAATACTGATATGAAAATAAGATCAATCTCATCTTTCGCTAGCAACAAAGCTGATTTTGCTAGCCAACGAGCATCAGTAACAGTAATAAAGTTGACTAGCATACTTATTCATGATGTAATTGTAAAGATGCTTTTAGTTTTTCGTGAGTGCAACTATATCTGTTTCATCCTTAAATGTTGGCAACTTTGTCACGTTAAAGTTGAAGGTTGAAAATTATTTTCTTTAACGTGTGTCCTTGCCTGTTAATTTAACTTTGAGAATATTTTTATTATATAATCTCCTCTTTTTTATTTATTTTATAATTTATATTTTAGTTTAAATTATAAAATTAGACTAATACAAATTAAAGCAAATATATATGATATTGTATATGAAAAAATATTGTAAATAGAGAAAGATATGAAAATATCATTAATAATTAGAGAAATTATTTGAAATGAATAAATAAAGATTAAAAGTATAATATTTAAATAATATAAATAAAAAATAGATTAATTTATAAATAATATCTCAAAAGAGCTCCTATCTCTTGTGGAGTCCGGGCCCTCCAAGCTTCCAACCGAAACCGAATCACTCAGTCAGGTGGTTTTACGTCCTATCCCACGTAAGGGTAAGGTAAGCTAGATTTTACCGAAAGACTTGTTCGGAATTTCAGATAGATAGAAGTTTTAGTAATCACTTATGCAATTTCAAATCTCACCTTTCCTCATCTCCTGACGAGTGTAGGAGCCGAGAGAGATATGTGCATTATCCTCATTCAAGCCACGAGAAGCAAGGCCCTATACAGTGAGAAGGGCAAAGGAGCAATAATCTCTTGAGTAAGAATGAGCAATTAAAATAGACAAAGTGAGATTTGATAATTTATTTTAAAGAAAAAAATAACTATTCTATTAGAAATAGTCGGAAGGAAAGAGAGATTGAAGATGAGAGAGACCGTGCCTCAGAGAAAGGGGGTGGGGGGCGGGACAGGAGGAGAAGAGAGGGGATATAGTGCAACAAGGTATATAATGCGAAAGTATCAATGACTTAGTGCATATTTGAGATTACGGTGAGAAATATTACTTTTAGTTTAAAGTTTATAGTTTATAATTTATAATTTAATATAATAAGTTCTACTACTAAAAAATTATTTATTATTTGGAATTCATGTCTAAAGTGCTTTTTAAAATTAGTTACGATAATTTTTTAAAATATATAGCTATCTGGAGAAATTTTTTGATAAAAATTTTAATTTGGTGATTTTTGAAAAAGTTGGATTTTAACTTTTCTAACTACCTAAAATGTTTTTTATAAAATTACTAAACAGGTTATAAAATTACTATTTAAAAATATTTTTTAAATTTTAAAATACAATCAAACAGGTTCTCAATATGTTAACAGTATCAGATAAATTCCTTTTGATAAGAGATGCTGGTTCAAAGCACTTCTCTCCTCTTGTTAAATCGTACTTTTAGAAAAATGCTTATCCACATTTGGTGGTCAGCGATGGTGGCTAAGAATGAAATTATGATAACTTTTCAAAATCTTATATCTTATCCACATATTTTTTCTTCTTTTGCCATTATTTATTAATAAAATTACAGTACAACCCTCTACTCATAATCGGATTTCCTTTTCGTGTTATATGCGCTGAGACATTACTTTTTTTTTTTTTTCTCCTTTTTCTACTCGGTCCAAAATTTGTTCTCGAAAGTCTTCGTTTTCGTGTAGAATTTGTCTTCCATGCTCAGACACAGGACGGGCTTATCTTTCCAGTGGATGGGAACATTTATCACGAAGAAAAGTGAAAGAAAACTAATAAAAGAAAGAAAGTTGAAGCCATTATTAACACATAAAAGTCTTTTATTTTCTGCTCATGACCCCCTTTATTTATTGCGAAAAATAATAATTTGCTCCGTAGATTTGCCCATGCTGGACGGCGGACTGGTATGATTTCCATGAAGCTTCCCTTTAATTATTTATTTATATAAAATGCTAATTTCTCATCTTCGCTCAACTATTAGTGTCATTTTTTTTCTATAATTTGCAAAAAAAAAAAAAAAAACAATTCTCAAGGAGTGCCAAAGAAGAGTAGCTGTCCCCTTTTTTTATTGCGAAAAAAAGACTAATTTTGCTACTTAGATTTGACCATGTTGGGCAGGGGACTACACATGAAGTCATGAACCTTTCCTTTAATTGCCCAGCAGTGAGGTCCGAAAGGAGACGCGTCCATGGCTGACTGACTATTGACAAGTCAAGCAGTAATCCGAACGGCAAAACTCAGTCTATATCTTCTTATTTTATTATTATAAAATTTTCAAATTTTATATAAAATATAATAAATAATTTATTTTTTTAATTTTTTAAATAATAATAATATTAAAAAAATATTTAATAATATTTAATTTAATTTTAAATTTTCTTATAAAACTATCTCATATTATCTCATCTCACTATTTAAATAATACTAAAATCTCAACTCACATTATTTTATTTAATCATTATAATTTTTTTAAATTTTTATACAAAATATAATTTTTTAATTTTTTAAATAATAATAAAAAATTCATATTTAAATAATATTTTATTTAATATATTTAAAAAAAAATTATTTCATCATATATCACAATCCATATTGCACCTAACGTGACGCAAAGGCTATACAAGTTCATAAACACCCTATTCCACACTGAAAGACAAGATTTACAAAATGAAAATCGGTTGATGCCTTAATTCTTAATGATAGTCTATCCAATGAAATCTCAATCCTTTATATGGCTGTTCTTAATCCCCATACTATCATTAGTTTGTCCACAAAACTAGTGCAGTGACAAAATAAGAGTGTGGTAGCTAGCCGTAGGTAATATTCGTCCTAAGGAAATCAAACTAAATAAGAAGAATGGATTAAATGTTAATTTAGGGGTGTAATAAAAAAAATCAAAAAACCGAAAAACTGGTCCAAATTAGTCCAAATCGGACGGGTTAGACCAAATTTAAATCAGTTCAGTCCAAAATTGATTTTTAAAAACATAAAATTAGTAAGATCGGGTCTAGTTCTAGTTCCTTTCATTTTAAAATCAAACCAGATTGGTACTAGTAATTATATATTTTAATTTTTTTTAATATTATATATAATATGTTTTTACATTTTATATATATTTTATATATAATATATAATCATATAATCATATATAAATAATACTATAATATTTATAAAATAAAATTTTAATTTTAGACATGATATTAAAATAATTTTTTATAATATTAAAATAATTTTTTATATAATAGTTTTTTTTTTACATAACAGATCTGGTTGGTATCAGATTTCCTTTTTTTTTCTATTTTTGGGAATGGGGATGGTACAAAGAGTGATATAAAAATTAGATATAATTTTTTATATAATATATAATAATATAATCATCTTTCGCTAGCAACAAAGCTGATTTTGCTAGCCAATGAGCATCAGTAACAGTAATAGTTTATTCATGATATAGAGATGCTTTTAGTTTTTCGCAAGTGCATCAATATCTTTTTCATCCTTAAATGTTGGCAACTTTATCAGTTGAAAGTTGAAAATTATTTTCTTTAACGTGAGTCCTTCCCTGCCTTGGTTGAAGGAAGCAGCTGCAGCCTATAATTTTTTGAGTAATGCTAGGGAACAACCACACTCAAGTGTACACACTCACATGAATAGTAGTATGAACAGTAACATACTACTGTTCATGTGAATGTGTGTACTTGAGTGTGGTTGCTCTATATCATTTTTCTATAATTTGTAAAACAACAATTCCTTTAACGTGAGTCCTTGTCATATGAAGTCATGGACTTTTCCCTTAATTGCCCAGCAATGATGTCTGAAAGGAGACGCGTCCATGGCTGACTGACGATTGACAAGTCAAGCAAACCGTAATTTGAACGGCAGAACTCAGTCTATATTATCTTAAATAATATTTAAAAAATATTTAATAGTATTTAATGTAATTTAATTTTAAATTTTTATATAAAACTATTTTATATTATCTCATTTCATTATTTAAATAATATTAAAATCTCTACTCACATTATTTTATTTAATTATTATAATTTCTTTTAATTTTTATATAAAATATAATAAAAAATTTAAAATTTAAAATAATAATAATAAATTAATATTTAAATAATATTTTATTTTACATTTTTTATTTAATTTATCTCATCTTATATCTCTATTTATATTGCACCTAACTTGACGCAAAGGCTATACAAGTTCATAAACGCCCCATGAATTCCACAATGAAAGTCAAGATTTACGCAAAGAAAATCAGTTGCCGCCTTAATTCTTAATTATAGTCTATCCAATGAAATCTTAATCCTTTCCATAGCTGTTCTTAACCCCCATGCTATCATTAGTTTGTCCACAAAATAGTGCAGTGACATAAAATGAGAATGTAGTGGCTAGTCGTAGGTAATATTCGTTGTCGGGAAATCAAACTAAATAAGAAGAATGGATTTAATGTTAATTTAGGGATGTAAAAAAAAATTAGAAAATCGAAAAATGGAACAACTACTCTAAATTAGTCCAAATCGGACTGGTTAGATCGGATTTAAATTAATTCAGTTCGAAACCGATTTTTAGAAACACAAAATCGATAAGACCTAGTCTAGTTTTGGTTCCTTTCATTTTAAAACCGAACCAGACTAGTCCTAGTAATTATATATTTTAATTTTTTTAATATTATATATAATATATTTTTACATTTTTTATATATATTTTATATATAATACATAATAACATAATCATATATAAATAATACTATAATATTTATAAAATAAAATTTTAATTTTAATCATGATATTAAAGTAGTTTTTTATATAACAATTTTTTTTACATAACAAATGTTGTTATATAACATTATATATTTTATAACAGTTTTTATATTACAGAAATTTTTTTTTTACATAACAATTTTTTGTTAAGCTAACAGATTTTTATAATAAAAAAACAAATTTTAAACCAGATTTAAAAAATATATATATATAGATTTATTTATAAAAATTTACAATTTATTAGAACCGGAAAACCAGACTGGAACGGGTAAAATTGGTACTATCGATTTTGGAAGATAATTGGGGCATAATCGGTTTTACATTTTGCAAAACTAGTAGTACTCATTTGGTTCTACATTTTAGCCAAAATCAGATCGAATCGGACCGGTTACAACCATAAATGTTATAAAAGATGGGCTTGCATAAAAGATGTGAATTTGCCTGATTTGTTTATTGAGATAAAACCAAAATTCTAAAACACATCTTAAACTCATTATTATATTTTTTAAAATTTTCATATAAAATATAATAAAAAATTTAATTTTTTCAAATTCTAAAATATATTTTTCAAATCTCAAAACAAAATTATTATTAAAAAAATATATTATTTTAATTTTAATTTTAATTTTTATCTCATGTCATCTTATCTCTAAAAACAAACTAGGTAAATTGAACAAGTAATGTTGGTTGTAGACACGAGTTGAAGTTACCCGTGGAGCTGCTAAATCCTAAAACCGAGAACTGATGGATATGAAGAAGAGAATATGTGCTAAAAAGAGAACATTATCGTTTCCTTAACTTATATGGTTCTCTTGGCTAGAAAAAATAATAAAGATACGATTACTACTCGCCTAATGTATTAAAATAGTTTGAATTAAGAATTTTATATGTTTCAGAAATATTATTTGAATATAAATTTGAATATTATTTTATTTAAAATTGGTAAAAATAAGTTGTACTAATATTATATTTTGTTTTAAAATTTGTAAAACTTGTATTGGTTTTTTGTTTGGAAAAATCTATTTATCATTTTCACACACAAAATGTGTAGAATATAGATGTTCAGTAAATTTTATATCTCATCTCCGTCTCCAAACCGGAGGTCTATCGTGAAAAATATTTGAGATAAAAGTAATATAATTTTTCATTTAGGGTTGTTCATATTCAATAATTCTCAACAATCTTTCACATTTGAGAAGACAGAATGCTCAGAGGGCGGAGGAAGAGAAATCGAGTAACGAGCATTATTATCAGATAAGGAATCTCTGTCCAGCGGCTCTCACCTAATCCATTCATATGGTCATGGATCTGCACTTTTGTCTCAGTTAATTAGACGTGTCCATGGCTGACCCACGATTGACAAGTGAAGCAAATCGTAAACCAAACGGCCAAACTCATTTAAAAAGCAGCGAAGACTAGTGCTTTATCTTTATTGCGAGAAATACTAATTTTCTCCGTAGATTTGCCCGTGATGGACGGCGGACTAACATTAACCTTATCTTTAATTGCCCAGCAGTGAGGCCTGAAGGAGACCTGCAGAAATGATGGATTTACTATTATTTTATAAATTTTTTTGTATTTAAGTTTTAAAATTTTTAATTTTATTTAAATTATTAAGAATATGAATATTAATATTTTTTAATGATTAAGAATAGTAAAAAAATACTTAAAAAGATAATAAAAAATAAAAAAAATGTAAAACTCATGTATGGTTATCATCGCTCAGGAGACATGTCCATGATGACTGATTGATGATTAACAAGTCGAGATAACAAGTCAAGCAAAACCATAAACGAACGGCAAAACTCATTTTATTTTATTATTGCACTATGTGAAATGTGAATATTTTAATATTGTTGGATCATATTTTACTTTTATTTAAAAGAATTTAACAATTATTTTTTAATATTATCTTATTTATAATGGAATGAAAATGGAATAAATATGGAATGTTGATTTCCTATTAAATTCTTATTATTCTGATAATTGACAAGTCAAGATGACGAGTCGAGAGATCGTAAACCGAACGGCAAAACTCATTGAGAAATTATATCCATTCAATTTTATAGCATATTTTACATTCTATGTTATAACTCAAAAGAGTATTATTTATGACATGTTGAGAGGCTAGGGAGCTAGCTGTAAAGGCTATACAAATTCTTAAACCTCTTATTCCACACTGCAAGGCAGAACATGCACAGAGGCTATCCAATGAAATCTCGATCCTTTGCATGTTTGTTCTTGATCTCCATATCATCACCACTACTTCTTCTCCTCAGCTTCTGTACTGTACCTGTGGTGTCTGCCCAATGTCTCTCCGATCAACAATCCCTATTGCTCCATTTGAAGAACAGTCTGGTGTTCAACCATAGTTTCTCAACAAAACTAGTGCAGTGGCATGAAAACACCAGTTGTTGTTCATGGGAAGGCGTAACCTGCAGTGATGAAGGACGTGTTATTGGGCTTGATTTGAGCAGCGAGTCAATCTCCGGTGGACTTGACAAATCCAGCAGCCTCTTCAATCTTCACCACCTCCAGAATCTAAGTTTGGCAGATAACGACTTCAACTATACTCGGATTCCATCACATCTTGGGCAATTGACGAATTTGAGTCATTTGGACCTTTCATATGCCGACTTTGCAGGTCAGATTCCAATTGAGCTTTCAAACTTGAAAAGGTTGGTTATTCTAGATTTATCTACCTTTTACTACGGGAGTGAAATTTCCCTAAAACTTGAGAATCCAAATTTGGAGATGTTGGTTCAGAACTTTACAGAGCTTATAGAACTTCATCTCGATGGTGTAATCATATCAGAACAAGGGGACGACTGGTGTGGAGCTTTATCTTCATCACTGCCAAATCTGAGAGTATTGAGCTTGTCAGATTGCAATCTTTCAGGCCCTTTGAATCCCTCCTTACTAAAGCTTCAGTCCCTCTCAAGTATTCGTCTGGATTTTAATTACTTGTACGCTGCAGTGCCGGAGTTCTTCGCAAATTTCACAAATTTGACGTCCTTGAGTCTCCGTTATTGTGAGTTGTTTGGCACATTTCCAGAAAAGATCTTCCAGTTGCCTGCCCTAGAGGTTCTTGACTTGTATGATAATCAACGACTCAGTGGTTCATTGCCAGATTTTCCTCAGAATGGGAAACTTCGAATCCTTTTACTTGGGTACACAGATTTCTCGGGAACATTGCCGCATTCTATCGGTAACCTTACCGTGTTGTCTGAAATAGATTTTTCAAGTTGCAATTTCAGCGGATCGATTCCAACTACAATGGCAAATCTTACCCAATTACGTTATTTGGACATGTCAGTGAACAATTTCACTGGAACAATTCCATCCTTCAACAAGGCCAAGAATCTTATTCTAATAAGCCTTTTTGAGAACTATTTATCAGGTAAGATTACTTCTACTCACTGGCAAGAGCTGCGGAATCTAGTAGACCTCGACTTGAGTAGAAATTCCCTGAATGGGAGCATTCCGGTTTCTCTGTTTTTTCATTTATCATTGGAGGCTCTGGATCTTTCCAACAACCAATTTTCTGGTGAGCTCAATCAATTTCCCAACATTTCTTCTAATGTATTGGAACACCTTGATTTGAGCAACAACAATTTGGAAGGGGCAATCCCTTTGTCTGTGTTTAATCTTCGAGGTCTTGTGGACCTCTCACTTGCTTCAAATAACTTCAATGGCTCTTTCAAGCTAAATATGATCGACCAGTTGAAAAATCTTTCCACACTTGATCTTTCCAACAACCAATTTTCTGGTGAGCTCAAACAATTTCACAACATTTCTTCTAATGTATTGAAATACCTTGATTTGAGCAACAACAATTTGGAAGGGGCAATCCCTGTGTTTAATCTTCGAGGTCTTGTGCACCTCTCACTTGCTTCAAATAACTTCAATGGCTCTTTCAAGCTAAATATGATCGACCAGTTGAAAAATCTTTCCACACTTGATCTTTCCAAAAACCAATTTTCTGGTGAGCTCAAACAATTTCACAACATTTCTTCTAATGTATTGGAATACCTTGATTTGAGCAACAACAATTTGGAAGGGGCAATCCCTGTGTTTAATCTTCGAGGTCTTGTGGACCTCTCACTTGCTTCAAATAACTTCAATGGCTCTTTCAAGCTAAATATGATCGACCAGTTGAAATATCTTTCCAGACTTGATCTTTCCTACAACAGCTTGTCAATTGAATATGATAGAGTTACTGATTCTCCGTCCCCCTCCTTTCCCAACATCACCAAGTTATATTTGGCTTTTAACAAGTTGAAAGTATTTCCTGATTTTTTGAGAACACAATCCATGTTAAGCATTCTAGACCTTTCAAATAACGAGATTAGTGGAGAGATTCCCAACTGGACATGGAAAATGTCTTCTCTTCTAGAGTTAAATCTTTCTTTTAACAATTTCATGACTCTAGAAGAAGGATCTTTACTCAATGTTTCTTCTCTGCGTATCCTGGACATACGTTCCAACCGACTCCAGGGGAAACTCCCAGATCTTCCACCATTTGCCGAGTATTTGGATTTCTCAAGGAATAATTTCAGCTCTATCATACGTTCTGACATTGGTGGCTTCCTTTCTTTCTTCTATCTCTCAAGCAATAAATTCGAAGGGAGCATACCTGCATCAATCTGCAATGCAACAGATCTCCATGTTCTAGATCTGTCTAATAATTCCTTCAATGGCATGATTCCGGAATGTTTGGTTGCGATGAGTGGTACTCTTGGGGTGCTGAATCTAGGGAGAAACAATCTCCACGGCATGGTTCCCGATAAATCTCCAAACTACTGTGGATTGCAAACTTTAGATCTCAATAGAAACCAACTTGCAGGACATATACCTAAATCTCTAGAAAATTGCAGAAGCTTGGATTTCTTTAATATTGGTAACAACCACATTGAGGATTTCTTCCCATGTCATTTGAAGAATGCATCCCTATTGCATGTTCTTGTTTTGCGCTCTAACAACTTTAGCGGGTCCATTGGTTGTCCCGGGCATAATTCCATTTGGCCCATGCTTCAAATTTTTGATGTGGCCTTGAACAATTTCACTGGTGAGCTTCCAATAAAATGCTTCCTAGCCTGGAAGGCTATGTTGAAAAGTGAAGATGAGGTCAAATTAGAGCTTGATCACCTTCAATTTAACTACTATAATAGTACGATTAATTATCAAGATGCGGTTCTGGTAACTGTTAAAGGTCTAAGCAGAGAATTGATAAAGATCTTAACTATTTTCACGTTGCTTGACGTTTCCTGCAACAATTTTGAGGGGCGAATACCAGAAGGATTTGGTGCAATGTCATCATTATATGTTCTAAACTTGTCGCATAATGCTCTTTTAGGACAAATTCCAAAATCTCTGGCAAACTTGAAACGCTTGGAGTCACTGGACTTGTCAAGCAATAAGCTTACAGGGGAGATTCCTAAGCAACTTGCAGAAAATCTTAATTTTCTTTCAGTCCTAAACCTTTCCTTCAATCAACTGGTGGGGCAGATTCCATTTAAGAAACAATTTGCTACTTTTTCAGAAAGCTCGTACGTCGGGAACAAGGGACTTTGTGGCTTTCCTCTTAAGAAACTTTGCAATCCTGGTCCCGGGATAGCACCGCCAACTCCACCTGACTCGAATTCTAAGAAAATGAATGGAAGAAAGTTTCTAAGTGTTGAACTAGGATTTATTTTTGGCTTAGGAATTGTCATCGTGCCCCTTATGTATCTGAAAAGGTGGAGGCTTTGGTATTTCCAACAAGTGGATAACATTCTTTACAAGATGTTTCCGAAGCTGTATATGATCAGAAAAGCACACCCTCGTAGAATTACATGTAGAAATCGAAGGCCAAGACCTCAGTAAAAGATTACAACAAAGGTGAGGGTATTGAAGGCATTCATGATGGTTACGTGGAAAGATGCAACCATGTGACGTGGAAACACTAGATTGGAAGATGGCATCCTAACTTTCAAGGTATGGTGTTATGATAATGTTTATGATAGTGGTCTTATATCTGAGAATGCTTATTTGTGGATGATATTCTTGTAATAAACTTTGTTCCTTTTTTATAGCTATGAAGTGCTGGAAATGTAATGTTTAAAGAGTGTCGGGGTGTTGTTTTAGGATTTCCATCCTTAAAAAGTTGTAGTCGCTCTAGCTTAATGGATTAGAATTAAATTTAAAAAAAAAATGCTTTATTTACAAAGAAATACTGTAAAAAATAAATTTAAAAACTAATATAAAATTAGTCTCATTAACAATTTTAACTACTCAAGTTTTTTTTTTTCATTTTTCGTTTTCTTTAAAATTTTAATTATTTATTTGTGATAATATTTTAAAACATTCATAGATAAACTATCGGAATAATAGTTTAAAGAGTAATATTTTGTAGAATAGATCGTAAGTGCAACTTAATTAAAACATGAATAGAAAATCAGAACAGCAGACTGTTAGTAATTGAGCATCAAGGGCTGATAACCACCCAAAGAATTTTATGAGTCAATTGTATAGCGCCTCTAGAACATCAGAGTAGTACATCAGAGTAGATAATCGAGCACGAGGAGCTAACAAACGATCCCAAAATTTCTAAAAACCAATTTCCAATCTTGTGCGGTAGCTCTCAAATATCAAATAACACCTCACTATTATTCAACGTGATTTCCTATTTCTCAAGTTTCTATCCTCCCTAATGGTCTTCCCTCTTTGTTAATTTCTGTTTTAGTTTTTTTTTTAATTTTAATTTTTTTAAAGTTATAATATTTTTTTTTTGACATTTTAGTATTCGATTTTTCTATTTTTCTATTTTTCTTCCGTTTATCATTTTTAAAATTTAGAAATTAGTGGCATATCATGTGGCTTGCCAGGTCAACATAGTTAATAGTTTATTTTCTAACAGAATGACTACATGGACATGTTTAGCAAAGATGAGAAGTTCCAAAATTCTCAAGATTTCACCGAACTTCATTCTCAAGTAACACTAAAATATAAAATTCTATTCAATTTTAGATTTTCAAATTTATCATTTAATGAATACTTAACCGTAATCCAAACAAACTCAATTTAACTTTAAAAAATTTTAAAATAAAAATAATATTGAAAATCACATTCAAGTAATTTTTAACTATTCACTTTCATCAAATAATCTTAACGGCCCTTTCAAGCTAAATATGATCGAGCAGTTGAGAAATCTTTCCAGTCTTGACCTTTCCGACAACAGCTTGTCCATTGAATATGATTAGGGCTGCAAATGATCCACTGCAAGAAATCAGAACTTTTGTGGCGACCACAATTCGCAGCAAATTACCCTTTTTGCGGTGTTTTTGTGGCGCCGGAGTTTTCGCCCAATAAGTTGAGAGGGTAAAAATCTTTAGCTTCAAAATTGAAGAAGCGCCGATGTTGGTAGATTTTTGTGGCATTTGGCGAATTTATGCCGCCGCAAATGTCGTCTTAACCCTTGTTACTCGAAAATGGTTACTCGCAAATAACTTAAAGCATTACAAATGTCCGCCACAATTAAACGAATATATGCAGCAAAAGCCTAGTTGCGGCGTCTTTAACTGGCCGCAAATAGTCTTTTACAAAATTAAAAAAAAATACTAGTGAACCAATTTCTTCACTGGTTTCATTAGTATTTTGCTAAAATATATTATAATAAGCTCTCATGTTAGCTGATCATTATTCTAAATAATGACTATCAAAACAACTTCCCAAAATAATAAGTTATCACATTAAACCATACTTGGTACATAATTATACTTGCAGCCAAGCATCATAAACTTCCCATTATATAAACATGTACATCATAAATTTCAACATGCACGTGCATACAAACACAAAACACAAATTAAGCAAAAAATGAAATCTTTCAGTGTCCAGTTATTCTGTACAATTCAATTAATTGATTTCCCTCCAAAGTACAGTGGAGGGTTCATTTAGAACAATGTCCTGTTCTTTCCAACCCACCCACTGGCCACACAAAACATGGATAGTGTGGAAATAGAGAAATAGGTAGACCACAACTGCCAGACCGATTTCCCTTGACATGCAGATTTCATTTTTGCTGAACTTCCACATATAAACTCAGGCCATGTAATTAGTGAAGAAGTTTTCTACCTATTTGGTGTTAAAAACATAAGAAAAAATATGCCCAAAGAAAAACGATTCTCACACAGCCTAATACCTTAGCTTTCGGAAGTCATTGATCAACCCTTTGACACCGGTCGATATCCTCTAGGTGTCCTCCAAAACTCTCATAAAGCAGCTGCCAAGAACACCTCCAGAAGCTTCAAGGATTGAAGAAATATAAGCAGCGTCCATTTTCCCTCTAGCTGCTAGCTGAACTTGCTAGAATAAATCCAAGTTACAAATCTAAAACCTGAGAACAAAAGAAAGTAGGAAAATGTAAATATATATATATATATTTGTCATCATTGCACCTACGTTTTAGCTGTAACAATAGGTGTAAATATTACTTATTTACCCTTAATTCATTCCAATAAAATAACTTGGCTAATTCCACTAAAATAATTGGTTCCAGAATTAGCCAAACTTGCAGTTTGCAGACCGTAATGAGCAGTTTCTAAAAAACATAACAAATATCATAATTAGCCTGCAGAATTTTAATTTCCTTAGTCGAGCAAATCATAATGTTGAGTGCCAAATTATTTGCCAGCAACATTAAGAGATGATTTAGCTGCTTGTGGGGGCTTAAGAAAGAAATGACCATGACATAACATTATATTACAAACGAAAACAAGTTTCGCACTAGCTCCATTATACGTGTCAAGCATAGAAAAACTCATTAGACAGCTTTCGATCGCCTGCAGGAACATCACATATAGCAAAGACCAAATGGTTAGTGAAGTTGGAAACCAAGCACATCACTTACATTCTTATTTTTCCCGAAATCAACACCCGTGATCATGGGAAATGACATATACAAACATCTATATATATCACTTACCACACCCAAGTTAGACCCAACTGCATGGTCCTGGCACTAGCCTAACAAGTCTCATGAACTTCAACATCTGCAAAAACAGAATTTAAAGGCAATTAGATTCCGACTGTTATACTCTTCAAAGCATGAATGTTACACACAAGTGTTATCATGTGTAAAAGTACTTCTTTCTCTTCAGAGGAGTAACTTTTTAATAGATAGGATTACAGATATATGATTTACACATGATTACGAATAACTTTTTTTCCTCATTTTCCACAAATATATCTGTAATTAAATCAACCATATTCATGAATTAACCATGCCATTTGTAGTGGCTAATTAATGGTATTCACAAATATATCGAGTCTTAGCATTAATTACATTGACCATGTGTAATGAAAATTATTGGATTAATTTTCCAAGGATGTTTTGATGGTTTTTCTGTTCCTATCCCATAAAGCCCTAACATATCTTCCACCTAGGGAAGTTCATGATGAGTAGCATGCATTGTCGCCTCAGAAACACAATCAGTTTAATGCTTATTTTCCAGCAATTCTGAACTGCTAAACTTTTTGTAAAGTGTTTATCGGATCCTTATCTACTAGCTTGGTAAATAATTGGTCCTTACACATGGTTGTCATGGATAGAGAAATATATATTTTGGTATGATGTTTGTAACTACATACAACGTAAAGCAAATTTCCTCAGTAAGGGATGAATGTAATTAACTACATTGCCCAGCAGTAAGAGCTAGCCATATAATTCTAACAATTCTTCTCATGAGGTAAATCAACACCCGGGATGTAACAATACCTTCACATAACACTAATAAATAGTAAATTGATTTACTCTGACACATCCTCTTCACATGTGGCTAGCTCTTCCTGTTCATCACACTCTGTATCACCATAAGAATCATTGAATCGTAGCCATCCTCTGCATCACACTTCTAACAATCAAGATTTATCCATAAGCTGGAAAATTAAAACATGATTACATATGCAAACAAAACCAGGGTAGGCACCTTGATAAATGCACAGGCCCATTGAAATTGTCCTAATATTCCCATCCAACCCACACTATGCTATCACACAATATAATGAATTATTGCAAGAATTAAGTAAGAAGGATCATCAATCTTAAAATGTACTCGGCAACATATAATCATTAATTGTAGGGAACCCAGCCCCTCCAAAGAACTCAGGCCCACTATCAGCCCCCCTAATGAAAATTTTACACCCAACCTGGTAGAAAACATGAAGCATGCATTAACAAATTGATCTAGCCTCCATGTGTTAAAAAAAATTAATAAAAACATAACCCTTTGTTAGCTATTCACAGATCATAACAAAGGGGTTTTGATAATTATAAGTGTTTAAGAGCATCTTCATACTCCATGCATGTTCACTTCTCCCACAACCTTATAACATGAAAAATGATGGAACCAAAAAAGGGGTAAGCAAAAATCCCTCTAATTGCTAATTGAATGATACTACTGAAACATATGATGAGGAACAATGATTCCTTCCCTTTGGTTCCCAGTCATGAGAAAGCAACTGACAATATTAGAGGGAAAATAAAAAATACACGATGCTATAATTCACGCCACAAAAATGTATACTCGGTATTTATTAATCAGAGATGATACTAATCTGAATGAGAGCGAAAAGCATGAATTCGGATTAACCCAGTTGTTTTATCCAAAATGTTGCGAAATTAAATACCTAGAATTTGCCAAATCGCGGGGAACACCGATTCACTTCCTGAGGCAGGCGCTAAAATCAACCATTCGATTTGGGTGGAAACCCCACCTAAATTGTTTTAAGCAGTGGGCGAAACCTAATGGGAGAGGAGCAAAAAAGGTGCCATCAAAGAGAAGAGAAGGCGTGGGAGGCAATGGGAGGGAACAAAATAAGCAAAAACTGAAGATGTAAAACGTATAGAACAAAAAGGTAAAGTTTTACCTGTTACGTCGCCCATTTAAAACTCGCCGTTAAAAGTTCCCAATAACGTAGAAAAATATCAACGCAGAAGCTCTTATCCTTGTAACGACGACAAAGTTGCCGCTATAGTTAAGAAGACGCTGCAACAAATGTGAGAACTGTTAAATGGTGGAATCCAGCCATCAATGTGCAACGGCATTTGTTTTCGCCGTTACACACAACCTTTTCCGTTAATTTATAATGCGGCATTACTAAAAGCGTCTAAATAAGACTTATTTCTTGTAATGTGATAAGAGTTATTCGCGAATAATTTAAGCTCGACTCATATAAATTCGATTCGAACTCGATTCATTTAATAAATTAGTTGTTCGTGACCACTAATATTGGTTCGAATATTAAACGAGCTAAACTCGTATAATCTCGACTAGTCTCATTTTGGGCTCGTAATATTACTTGTAATATATATATATATATAATCTTACATATATTCTTACATATATTCTTTTATTATATGTGTATTTTATGTGTTATATATATATTATTTTTAATACTTTGTATAAGTAATATATTTTACTATTTTATGTAGAAGTAACCTATTTTGTTTCTTTATAATAATAATGTATTAAGTTCACAGAAAAATTATTAGGTTAAATATTTATAAAGAGTAGGAAACTCAAGTAATTACTCGATTAAGTTCGCCTAGGTTTGTGCAGATCGTTAGAGAGTAAAAACAAAGATCGATAAATAACTCGATTCGGCTCGATCTCGTCTTTAATTGGCTCGAATTCGACTCGACTCTCGACTCAACAAACTCTCAACTTGACTCAAATTCGAACTTGATTTATTTGAGTCCAATTCGACTCGATTTGGCTCGAACTCGTCTTTGATCGGATCGTTTGCAGCCCTAAATATGATAGAATTATTGATTTTTCATCCCCCTCCTTTCCCAACATCACCTCTTTATATTTGGCTTTCAACAAGTTGAAAAAATTCTGAATTAAAATTAGGAATTCTAGACCTTTTAGATAACGAGATTGGTGGAGAGATACTCAACTAGAGATGCATACTGTCTTTTCTTAAGACATTAAATCTTTCTTTTAACAATTTGGTGACTCTAGAAGGATCTTCACTCAATGTTTCTTCTTTGAGTCTGTTGGACATAAGTTCCAACCCAACTCCAATAGCAACTTCCAGTTCTCCCACCATTTGACACGTATTTGGATTTCTCAAGGAATCATTTCAGCTCTGTCATACCAGATAACATTGGTAATCTCCTTCTGTACACTTATTTCTTATCCCTTTCAACCAATAACTTCCATGTGAGTATACATGCATCAATTTGCAAAGCAAAATATTTCCAAGTTCTAGATCTATCCTACAATTTCTTCAGTGTAATGATTTCAAACTGTTTGGTTGGGATGAGTACGACTCTTGGGGTGCTGATTCAAGCTAAAAACAATCATAGTGGCACAATTTCTGATATATTTCCAGGTGTTGAAAGGTAGACCAATCAGGATTATGGCAAGTGCAAGCCAAAGATATCTTGGTTTGGCTTGTGGCAAGTACAAGTCAAGGATATTTTGATTCAATCAGGATTACATAAGGCGTTGAAAGGTAGACCAATCCTTGAAGATAGTAGCGGTTCTAGTACTACTGGTAAAACAAAGAGCAGATCTGGAATGAGTGATAAAGATAGTAGCGGTTCTAGCGCTACTGGCCAAGAATGTTTTTGCAAATGTGCATGGAATATTCACGGTAAAGGGACTCTGGGAAAGGCTCGAAGAGTTGTATCAGACGAAGGGTGTCTCGAATCGAGTGTACCTGAAGGAGTAGTTTCATACATTGCGAATAAGTGAAGGTACGACTATTTCAGATCATTTAAGTGTTTTCAATGGCATTGTCTCTGAGTTAGAATCTATTAGAGTTAAAATTGATGATGATGATCAAGCTTTAAGGCTGATCTGGTCTCTTCCATCTTCCTATGAGCATATAAAGCCTATTTTGATACATAGGAATGAGAAAATAATTTTTTCAGAGGTTACCAGTAAACGTTTTTCTGAAGAAAGAAGGCTAGGTGGTGGAAGTAATGGTTCACCTGAATATTTAGCAATGGTGACAACTAGTAATTGGAAGAGGAAGAACTCCATGAAGAAGAAAATAGTTTGCTGGGTGTGTGGACAACCTAGGCACGTAAAAAAAAATTGTCCAAGAGGTGGAGCAGGTTCGACAAGAGGCTCCAAGTCAATAAATGAATATATTGATAATGAAACTAATATTGTATCTCTATTCACAGAAGATGATGTCTGTTAAAAGAGACATGTACATCCTCATGACATATCGATAATCCCAAAAGTTGTCATGATAGAGAATGTGTTAATCTTAGTTGTTCCACAAGTTTGCACACGGGCATTGGTTTGGCATTGATGTAGAGTATGTGGTGGAAATTCATGTCGATGGCTGATAAGCGTCCAGGAAAGTCAAACGTGGTAGTTGCACCATAATTTTTCAGTAAAGTTATTTTTCGACATGGGCCGAAATGAAATGCTTGGAATTGATTTATTTTGAGTAAGTATGCTTCTATGGTGGAGCATGATAGCAAAAGCTATGAATCCTCGTTGCGGTGGAGTATGACTGTGGAATCAGTCAAAGTCGCAAGGTGGAGATTGTTGGTTTTTGCTCCTTAGTCCCATGTGGAAAGGAAGTGAGAGTAGAGCAAGGTCATAGGCCTATTTAAGGGGGCATAGCCTCCTTGGTTTAATTATTCCAGTTAGAAACTTATCATATAACTTTTAACTTTAGTAAAATTCCTCTGTTGTCATTTTTGTATATAAAAGGAAGAGAGGTAAAAGTTAAAGTTTTACTAGTGGAGACATTTTTGTGGGTATCGTTGGGGTGAGGAGAAAATTTTTGTGATTGTAATAATTTTTTACATAGTGAATTTTCTTCTCTGGGTCTGGTAATTTTTCTTCTATTTTGAGAGTTTGTTCACATAAATACTTGTATTGTGTTTATTTTTCTATTTTTTTTGTTATTCTGTCAAAAGTAGATCTTAATGGGGGAATTTAGGAGGCCCAGGTTCCCAACAATTCATCTCCTAAAACTTGAGAATCCAAATTTGGAGAAGTTGATTCAGAACTTTACGGAGCTTATAGAACTTCATCTTGATGGTGTAAACATATCAGAACAAGGGAACGAGTGGTGTGGAGCTTTATCTTCTTCACTGCCAAATTTGAGAGTATTGAGCTTGTCAGATTGCAATCTTTCAGGCCCTTTGAATCCCTCCTTACTAAAGCTTCAGTCCCTCTCAAGTATTCGTCTGGATTATAATAACTTGTCTGCTGCAGTGCCAGAGTTCTTCGCAAATTTCACAAATTTGACGTCCTTGAGTCTCCGTTATTGTGAGTTGTTTGACACATTTCCAGAAAAGATCTTCTAGATGCCTACCCTAGAGTTTCTTGACTTGTCTGATAATGAACGACTAGGTGGTTCCTTGCCAGATTTTCCTCAGAATGGGAAACTTCGAACCCTGGTACTTCGCTACACAAATTTCTCGGGATTACTGCCGCATTCTATCAGTAGCCTTATCAAGTTGTCTGAAATGGATTTTTCAAGTTGCAATTTCAGCAGATCGATTCCAACTACAATTGCAAATCTTATCCAATTGGGTTGTTTGTCCATGTCAGGGAACAATTTCACTGGACCAATTCCATACTTCAACAAGACCAAGAATCTGATTGAATTATACCTTTATGATAACCATTTAATAGGTCAGATTACTTCTACTCACTGGCAAGAGCTGCGGAATCTACTATACCTGGACTTAAGTTACAATTCTCTGAATGAGAGCATTCCAGCTTCTCTATTTTCCCATTTATCATTGAAGTCTCTGTATCTTTCCAACAACCAATTTTCTGGTGAGCTCAATCAATTTTCCAACATTTCATCTAATGTATTGAAATACCTTTATTTGAGCAACAATAATTTGGAAGGGCCAATCCCTTTGTCTCTCTTTAATTTTCGAGGTCTTAAGGAACTCTATCTTTCATCAAATAATCTTAACGGCTCTTTCAAGCTAAATATGATCGAGTAGTTGAGAAATCTTTCCATTCTTGATCTTTCCTACAACAGCTTGTCCATTGAATATGATAGAATTACTGATTCTCCATCCCCTTCCTTTCCCAACATCACCTCTTTATATTTGGCTTCCAGCAAGTTGAAAAAATTCCTTGATTTTTTGAGAACCCAATCTAATTTAGAAGAACTAGACCTTTTAGATAACGAGATTGGTGGAGAGATACCCAACTGGATACGCAAACTGCCTTTTCTATATTATTTAAATCTTTCTTTAAACAATTTGGTGACTCTAGAAGGATCATCACTCAATGTTTCTTCTCTTAGCGTGCTAGACTTTCATTCCAACCGACTCCAAGGAAAACTCCCGGTTCTCCCACCATGTGCGTGGTATTTGGATTTTTCAAGGAATGATTTCAGCTCTGTCATACCAGATAACATTGGTAACGTCCTTCTATATGCTTATTTCTTCTCTCCTTCATGCAATAAATTCAAAGGGAGCATACCTGCATCAATCTGCAATGCAACATACCTCCAAGTTCTAGATCTGTCTAATAATTCCTTCAGTGGCATGATTCCAGAATGTGTGGTTGGGATGAGTACGACTCTTGGGGTGCTGAATCTAGGAAGAAATAATCTCAGTGGCAAAATTTCTAATATATTTGTAGGCAATTGTAAATTGCAAACTCTAGATCTCAGTGGAAACCTTCTTGTAGAGAAGATACCCAAGTCTTTGAAAAATTGCACCTGGTTGGAGGTCTTGAATTTTGGTAATAACCACATTGAAGATTTCTTGCCATGTCATTTGAAGAATGCATCCGTATTGCATGTCTTTGTTCTGCGCTCTAACAACTTTAGCGGGTCCATTGGTTGTCCAGGGCATAATGCCATTTGGCCCATGCTTCAAATTTTGGATGTAGCTTTGAACAATTTCACTGGTAAGCTTCCAATAGAATTCTTTCATACCTGGAGGACTATGTCAAAAAGTGAAGATGAGTCCAAATTAGAGCTCGATCACCTTCAATTTAAATCCACAACAAGTTAAAACGTGTACTATCAAGATGCAGTTACGGTAACCTTTAAAGGTCTAAGCATGGAATTTGTGAAGATTCTAACTATTTTCACCTCGATTGACGTTTCTTGCAACAATCTTGAGGGGCCAATACAAGATGGATTTGGTGGACTCTCAGCACTAAATGTTCAAAACTTGTCGCATAATGCTTTTGCAGGCCAAATCCCTAAATCTCTTGCAAACTTGACACAATTGGAGTCATTGGACTTGTCAAGCAATAAGCTTACAGGGGAGATTCCTAGACAACTAGCTGAAAATCTTATGTTTCTTTCAGTCCAAAACCTCTCATTCAATCAGCTGGTGAGGTATATTCCGTTTATTAAACAGTTCAGTACTTTTTTAGAAAGCTCGTACATAGGAAATGAAAGATTATGTGGCTCTCCTCTTAAGGGCTGCGATGTTGGCTACAATTTTGGCTACGAGATAACACCGTCGACTCCACCTGACTCGAAAAATAAAAAAAATGATTGGAATGAAGTTTCTAAGTATTGAAATAGGATTTATTTTTGTCTTAGGAGTTGTCATCTGGCCCCTTCTGTATTGGAAAAGGTGGAGGCTTTGGTATTTTCAACAAGTGGATGTTATTTTTTACCAGATTTTTTCAAAGTTGCATGTGATCAGAAAAGCATGCCTCATAGAATTATATGTAAAAATCAAAGGCCAAGATGTCAGTGAGATTCCTTAGATCTTTCAGTGGGATACCATCAAAGGTGAAATACCGAAGGCATTCATGATAGTTATGTGGAGAGATGCAAACATGTGACATGGTTTTTCTAGTTCCAATATAAAGCAGAATAAAGTGCCATTGAAACCATGGGATTGCAAGGTAACCATATAAATTTGCTTGCTAAATTAGTGGTCTTATGATAATGTTTATTTTATGTGTGATTTTCTTGCAATGAACATTTTTCCCTTATCTTTTTAATGAAATTCAACGAGTTCATGTATAGCCATGAAGTGAAAATGGAATGCTTAAAGGGTGTAGTGATGTTGTTTTAGGATTTCCATCCTTAAGACTTACCGCCAATCTAGAATGGATTGGAATGAAATAAAGAAAAAATACTTTATTAATAATGAAACACTATAAAACATAAATTTAAAAACTAATGCGACTTATCATATTATTATAAATTTACTCTCATTATAAATAATTGTTTTAAAATATGGAATATTTTAGTCCTCGTGATGAATAAAATTTCTAGATTTCAGAGATGGTCCAATCTGAGTTATTTATAATGCTAAATTTTACTTAAAAATATCTTTTTCTATTTGAATGGTGCATCACAAACTCATTATAAAGCACTTCATTAATAAATTAATAATTAAGCAGAAAAAGGACAATCGGTAAGAATTGTCGGGATCCATTCTTGGTGAGAGTGACATTTGTCTTATTAAGATAATATTTTTTTTTCACTTTTTAATTGATTTTCTTTTACAGTCTTAACCATTCATGTTTTTGTGCTTTTCGTTTTCTTTTTAAACGATTCATCTCTAGCAAATATTTTTTAATTATTTCTTTTCTTAGGTATGATAATATTTTAAAAAGTGGTTGACTTTTAAGAATAAGTTGTTTTCTTCAAATCTAACTTTTCCATATCGATAAGATCTCATTGAAAATAACAATACCAATCATATTTCAAAATCTTGTTAGTATCCTTTACGACAAATTGTTAGTAATTGTTTGAGTTAATTGCATAACTCAAGAACATGAAAGTGCAAAATTTATCCCAATAAAAGCTAATTAATACAAAAGCATAAAAGATAAGAATATAGTGTAAATAAGGGAGCAAATGATTTTCCAAACCAATTTCCAATCTTGTGCGATAGGTCTCGATTAATGTCAAATGACAGTTTTCTATTCTTCAACTTGATTTCCTATTTCTCGTCTACTTTCTATCCTTCCTATGGTCTTCCTCCCCCTCTTTGTTTCTTTTTAAGTTTTTTCTAATTTTAAATATTTTAATTTTTTAAATAGTTATAATAATTTTTTTTGACATTTTAGTATTTGTATTTTTCTTATGTTTTACATTTTTCAAAAATTAGAGATTTTTATTTTATATTTTTAACATGACACGTGGCATATGATGTGGCTTGCTAGGTCCATATAGTTAATAGTCTAATTTTTAACAGAATAACTAAGGACATGTTTAGCAATGATTTCAACATCCTCAAGATTACGCAGAACTTCATTTCCAAAATTCACTAAAATATAAAATATTTTTTAATTTCAAATTTTTAGTTTTTTCATTAATCATTACTTAATCGCAATTCAAACACAAAACTCAATTCAACTTGTAAAAATTTTAAAATGAAAATAATATTAAAAATTACATTCAAGTAATTTTTAATTTTATCTATTCACTTCCACACACTAATATAATACTTAAATCTCAAAATAAATTTTCATTTAACTTTTTTCTCTCTTTATTTTCAAAATCTAATATAAGATGTATGGAGACGATTGAAGCAAAATGATGATGAAGATTCTCCAGTTGAATTATGCCCAAACCTAAAGAATTTAATAAAATTGAAGGGATCAGAGAGAAGTCAGGTACGAAAAGTGATTGCTGATCATAGAATTGGAATGGAAATTGTCAAATTTATGATGGAGAAAGTTTGGAAGGTAGGAAAGCCACTTGAATTTCATGAAATCAAAAATAATTGCTTTGTTATTACTTTTGTTAATCAGAAAGATGAGATGTGAGTTATCGGAGGCAGTCCCTAGCTATTTGATAATCACCTATGTGTATTGAAGGAATTTGATAGCAAAATGAAACCTAGTCTACTTGATTCTGATTATGCTAGCCTATGGATACAGATGTTGGATTTACCATTGGATGACATAAATAGAAAGATAAAGGAGGATATAGGAAAATCGATGGGGGAGGTTATTAATGTTGATGTGCAGGAGGATGACTCAGCGTTGGGAAGATGCTTGAGAGTTAAAGTTGAATGTGACTTGAAAAAGCCTATAGCTCTGGGAGAACCATTTCAGCGAAAGGGAAAAGAAGCTGGGTACCTTTTCAATATGAGAATTTGCCTAGGCTTTGTTTTAACTATGGTAGAATTGTTTATGGCAAGGAAGGATGCAAGGAAAGTGAAGGGAGGTCTAGTCAGTATGGAGTTCAACTTAGAGCTCTACCTCAATCTAGAAAGGGAGGGATTAAGGGTAGAGAGAAAACTACGAAAGAAAATGTGACTGAAAAAAGTGAGGGAGGAAGGGAAGACTCAAAAAAGAATCAAGATGAGGCGAAGGAAATGGGAAGGAGTCAGAGAAAAGATCAGAAGAATGAAGAAACTTAGAAGGGGATGATAATTAATGTTGAGGATTCTAATGTAATGAAATGTCAGAATCTGGCTCTGCAGTTCATGTTAAAGAGTTATGAGGAGAATAAGGACAGATCAAATACTCTTGCAAGCATGTATGAAGTGCAGGAATTAGTGGAAAAAAGAAGAAGCAATATGCTGATGGACAAGATAAATGTGGAAGATGTGGAACAAAATAAGACTGTAAGAGATTGGTAAGATGGAAAAGGAGAGCTCGAGGTAGGCTTGAGTCAGATAAGCCATCTAGTTCTCATTCTTTAATGAAAAGAAGCCTTGAATATGTTTATACTGTTGAGGAAGAGAGGATAGATGAAAAAAAGCTGAGAAGTGATGATATGTTGGATTGTTTAAATGACCATTTATGGGTGGTGATTGCTAAGCGGCACCACCTAGTATTATAAATATCATGTGTTGGAACTTTCGAAAGCTTGGCAATCCTCAGACAACTCAAAACTTTAACCTATTGGTTAAGGAAAAGCAGCCAAACTTGATATTTGTTTGTGAGATAAAATCTAGATCATGCAAGTTAACTGGTTTGCAGAAAAAGATTAGGCATGGAAGCTATTGATTGCACTGAGAGAAAAGGAGGTCTTGTGATGGTTAGGAGGGAAGGGAGGAAAGTGGAAGTGATTAATTACCCCTCATGGCATGTGCATGTATTGGTGAAGGGAGAAAAGAATGGAGAATTGTGGTTCTTTACAGACTTTTATGATCATCCAGAGAAGAGGGAAGAAGAAATTCTTGGAATTTGTTGAGAATTGTGATGCCAACAAATGATTCTACATGTTGTGTGGGAGGATATTTAAACGAAATCGTGTGGCAAAAAGAAAATGTTGAGAGTAAAAGAGGCCTAAGAATCCAATGAAGATGTTCAAGAAAGCATTGGAGGATTGTGATCTCATTGATATTGATTGTTGAGGGAATAACTTTGCTTGGTTTAATAAGCATTCTGATTTGACCTTCACAAAGGAGAGATTGGATAGATTTGTGGTTAACACAAAATGGAGATCGCGTTTTAAGAATAGAAGGGTGGAGGCTTTGATTGTGAGGTGCTTTGATCATCTCCCCATTTTACTATCTATCGTTGATGGGAAGCAAAAGATGGAGGAAGCAAAAATTCTATTATGATTATGCGACAATTACGATGAATAATATGAAATTTATCCGATAAAAAAAAAGAGAAAAATCACATACAGAGATTTACGTGGTTCGATAGTGTGGCTACTATCTACATCGACAGGAGTGAGCGGCTAAAATTTCACTATCATGAAAAATAGTGTTAAATCCTATGTATTCATACTAATCCTAGATATACTGACGTATTTAAGAAAAATTATAAAAATAACCGTTGCTCGCTCATTCGTTCTACCATCTTTTCTCTTGTCGCTATAAACGCATCAGATACGAGTCACATACTTTAACAACCTTCATCTTGGCAAGTATACACCCCTTAGGAGAAAAACAAAGAATAATCGGAATTCCACCTAGGACATTAGGTTGGGGCACCTCTCATCTAGTAATTAAAGACATTAATTAAGTTGAACTAGTCTGTAGTAATAGGCTTTGTCAACATGTCTGCTGTATTCTCAGAAGTGTGAGCTTTCTTAAGCAGTAGTTCACCAGAAGAAACTAATTATCTAATCTTGTAAAACCTCACATTTATGTGCTTGGTGGTTGCATGATACACTTGGGTCTTTGCTAAATAAATGGCACTCTGATTATCATAATACAACTGAACTCCACATTGTTAGACACCTAGCTTTTTGACCAACTTTGTAAGCCACAAACCTTCCTTGGCAGCCTTAGCCACTGTCATATACACTAACTCAGGAGTAGATAGTGCTACTAGAGACTGTACTATGGACCTTTAACAAATAGGCCCTCCCACAAGAGTGAATACACATCCTGTAGTTGACCTCCTATCATCCAAGTCTCCTGCATAGTCTGCATCCACATATCCCACAACTGAAGGATTACTTTATTGTTTGCTAAACATGATGCTATAATCTGTAGTACCGCTCAAGTATCCGAAAATCTAAATGACTGCTTTCCAATGCTATTGACCCGAATTTAATAGAAACTTACTCACCACACTAATAACTTGTGCCAAATTTGGTCATATTATGATTTCATAAATCTACTTAACTTATACTTTAATGATTTCATAGATATAATTGTGAACTCTAGTATAATTACCGATGATTGTTGGAGTATGGATAAGTAAAAGTTGATAATCTCCTTTAATATTTATTGGTGATAAATAATAATCAAATTCTACTTTTAGCATGTTTCTGAATCAATTTTGGTTCCTTTTATTAATTAAGGACTTTTTATCTTATTTTCAAGTATGACCAATGACCAAGCACGATGCTACAGATGATGTTTTTACTTTTAATTTAATCAATATATTTCTTCTTATGGAAAATTTGAAATAAATTGGTTTTTTTATTATTTATTATTATTAGCAATGCTTTGAACCATTGTATAGAACCTTTTGAATGATGTAATACATAAGTTATGTTATTTTTTATTTTAGGGTTCGAAATCGGCCCATTTAAAAGTCAAATCTCCAATCGGAACTGTGATCGGAGGTAAAACTTTTGACCTTTGATCAAAGTTGAACTCTGACTCCTTTTGGAGTCGAAGTAGATTTTGAACTCTGACTCCATTTGGAGTCGAAGTAGATTTTGGGCTTTGACTCTTGTCTAAGTCAAACTTTGGAAAGCACTCTTTCGACTCTGTCAGAGTCGGAGCCTAGACTTATCTTTAAGAGTTTGTATTTGAGTTTAAAAAGTTCAGAGAGAGTTTCCATCTCACCTGGATATTAATTTTTATAATAGGATCCTGGGTGGGATAGGCTTTGCTTATTCCTGTTAGGTCCATGTCTTTTAGCTATTCACTTTAGTCAGTATCTTAAAATGCAGCGTGGCTTCTGTGATGACATCATTAATATGACATGTTTTATGGGACACGAGTAGTGGTTTTATTAATGCAACGTGGTTTTCTGACTACTTTTGTCCTGCATAAAGTCTTGGTGGCTCGTCCATATTCGTTTGTTAGGTGATCAATTGCTCTTTTTATTTTTCATTCGCTTGCCTAGACATGTACTTGTAAGCCCGGTGTCATCGAGAGAGTTTCAGGGAGGCAACTCCTATCTCCCTCACACCATGTACCTCCCCTTGCACGAATTACATCAGAAGCGACTTCTGTCGTGGGTATTGGGGCTTTTAAGTGGGGGCTCGCTAGCTTATGTTACCTTATGGATAGAGAAAAAGCCCTTCAATTTTATTATGTGAGATAAAAAGTCTTTATCTTGTTCTCACTTGATCCATGGTCATCGATATGCATTTGGTCTCAATTTAATTTTCATTTCATTTTTTGTGAGCATTGACTAATTTAAAGCTTTCTATTACAAGTGGACGGGAAATTTTGTCATGAAGAAAATTCAATGGGATAGTGTTTTTAATATATATATATATATATATTTATTTTGAGGTACATTTGAAAAACTAATAAAATAAAAATAAAAAAGTTGAAACCATTATTTATTATATAAAATGCTATATCGTCTCTTCAAGACCGCTCATTTTAACCTTAGTTTCAATTTTTTCTGGAACATAAAAAAAAAAACAATTCCCAAGGAGTCCCAAAGAAGAGTAGCTGGTCCCTTTTTACTAAATTGCCAAAAAAAGCTAATGTGTTCCGCATTGTTGGACTGTGGACTAGCACATGGCTGACTGATGATTAACAAGTCAAGCAAACCGTAAACCGAACGGCAAATCTCAATCACAGTCAAGACTATTATTTCATATTATTTTATTATTATAAAATTTTCAAATTTTATATAATATATAATAAATAATTTATTTTTTAAAATTTTTAAATAATAATAATATTATTAAAAATAATATAGTAATATTTTCTTCAACTTGAAACTTTCATATACAATCCTTTCATCTTATTTTATTTTACTATCCAAACAATATCAATCTCAACTCACATCATTTTATAATAGGATTCTGGATGGGATAGACTTTGCTTGTTCCTGTTGAGCCTATGTCCTTTAGCTATTCACTTTAGTTAGTGTCTTGTAATGCAACGGGACTTCTGTGTTGGTATCATTACCACCACATGTTGTTTGGGACTCGGGGAGTGGTTCCATTAATGCAGCGTAGTTTCTTGACTTATTTTACTCTACCAATGTTCTTGGTGGCTCGTCCATATCCTTTTCTCAAGTGATCAAGAGCTCTCTTTATTTTTTGCTTGCTTGCCTAATTAGATACTCATGGGCTTGGTGTTGTCAAGGGAGTATCAGGGAGGCAACTCCTACCCCCTCATGTCATGTGCCTCCCCATGCTCGAGTTACATTAGGAGTTGCTTCTCTTGTAGGTATTTGGGGCTTTCAGGTGGGGTCCTGCTAGGTTATGTTGAGCCGATAGATTTGATCATGTTGGGTTGGATTTTTCTATCTTATTTTCTAATTATTCTTCGTAGGCCTATTATTTAAGCCGATAGAAGAAAATCCCTTACAATTCTATTATATGAGATAAAGAATCTTTATCTTGTTCTCACTTGATCCATGGTAATTGATATACATTTGGGTCCCAATTTAATTATCATCCGGTTTTCCAAGAGCATTGATCAATTTAAAGCTCTCTCTTTCAAGTGGACGAGAAATTTTGTCACGAAGAAAATTCAATGGGGAAGGGTTTTTAATATATATATATATATATATTTGACGTACAAATGAAAATCTAATAAATAAAGAAAAGTTCAAACCATTATTTATTATATAAAATGCTATATGGTCTCTTCAACTCCGCTCATTTTAACCATTAGTGTCAATTTCTTCTATAATTTGATACTAATGGTTAAATTTTCAAGTACACAATAAGGCCCAGTTTGAATTAGGAGATGAAATTAATTAAAATGAGTTTAATTTATTTTTAATATTATTATTATTTTAAAATTTAAAAAAGTTGAATTGAAATTTGAAATTTGTGTATTGAAATTTGAAAAAACTGTATTGAGATTTGTGTTTTGTAATAGAATTTAAAAAAGTGTAATGATGAGTTTAGGATATTATTACAAATCCAAACCGGCCCTAAACCGAATGGCAAATAATTTAATATCTTAAAATTTTTAAAACTAATAATAATAATATTAAAATAATATTTAATAATATTCTATTCAACTTTAGATTTTGAAACCTTTTCATTTTATCTTCTTTCACTATCCAAACAATAGCAATCTCAACTCACGTCATTTGATTTTGTTATTATAATTTTTCTTTTTAACTTTTACATAAAATATAATAAAAAATTAAAAATAATAATATTAAATAATTTTTATTTAAATAATTTTTTTAATTATTTTTTTATATAATTCATCTCATCTCACGTATCATCACTATCCATATTGCACCTAACTTGCCGCAAAGGTTATACAAGTTCATAAGCGCCCCATTCCACATTGAAAGGCAAGATTTATGCAAAGAAGATCAGTTGGCGCCCTTAATTCCTAAATAGAGCTATCCAATGAAATCTCGAATCTCGAATCTCGATCCTTAATTCTTAGTTTGTCCCCAAAGCTAGTGCAGTGGCATAAAATGAGAATGTAGTCGCTAGCCGTAGGTAATATTCGTCGTCAGGAAATCAAACTAAATAAGAAGAATGGATTAAATGTTATAAAAAATGAGGTTTCATACAAGCTTATTCTAAATTGTCCAAATAATGTTGGTTGGAGACACAAGATGAACTTCTCCATGGAAGTGCTAAGCAGCTAAATCCTAAAACTGAAACAACTAATGAATATGAAGAAGACATTATGAGTAGAATCCTGTCATAGAAAAAAGATAATATTATCGTTTCCCTAATTTATATGGTTCTCTTAGCTAGAAAAAAGAATAAAGATAGGATTACAAATCTCCTAATATATTAAAATATATTAAAGAAGTTTGAATTAATAAAATAATATATATATTTTTAAAATTGGTAAAAGTTGTACTAATATTTATCCTTCGTTTTAAAGTTTGTAAAACTAATTATCTAAACAAAGCTCCGTTTATTTAGATAATGATTAGGTGATTTTTAGCTGAAAATCTTGACGATTTGAAAGTGATTTATTATTATTATTATTGTAGTCATATTTAAGAATAAAATTATGATAACTTTTAAAAATCTTATATCTCTTCTCCCCGTATCCCAACCGGAGGTCTGCAGGGAAAAATATTTGAGCTAAAAGTAATATAAATTTTCATTTAGGATTGTTCATCTTCAATAATTCTCAACAATCTTTCACATTTAAATAGACTGAATGCTTAGAGAGCAAAGGGAGAAAATAACGAGCATTATTCTAGAACGAAATAAAAAAAAGAGTAGTGAGCATTATTGATTGAGGTCTTTTTATCTTAATTTCAAGTATGACCAACAACCAAGCACGATGTTGCATGATGATGTTTATACTGTTAATTTAATAAATATATTTCTTCTTATGGACAATTTGAAATGAATTGTTTTTTTTTTTATTATTATTATCAGTGTTTTGAACCATTGTATAGAACCTTTTGAATAATGTAATACATAAGTTATGTTATTTTTTATTTTAGGATTTGGAATCGGCCCATTTAAAAGTCGAATCTCTGATCGGAACTGTGACAGGAGGTAAAACTTGTAACCTTCGATTGGAGTCGAATAGATTTTGGGCTCCGACTTTTGTCTAAGTCAAAGTTTGGAAAGCACTCTTTTAACTCTGTCGGAGTCAGAGCCTAAACCTATCTTTAAGAGTTTGTATTTGAGTTTAAAAAGTTCAGAGAGAGTTTCCATCTCACTTGGAGATTAATTTTTATAATAGGATCTTGGGTGGGATAGGCTTTGCTTATTCCTGTTGCGTCCATATCTTTTAGCTATTCATTTCAGTCAGTGTCTTAAAATACGGCGTGGCTTCTATGACGACATCATTAATACGACATATTTTATAGGACACGAGTAGTGGTTTTATTAATACAGTGTGGTTTTCTGGCTACTTTTGTCTTGCATAAAGTCTTGGTGGCTCGTCCATATTCGTTTGTTTGGTGATCAAGAGCTCTTTTTATTTTTCGTTTGCTTGCCTAGACAAGTACTTGTAAGCTGGTGTTGTCGAGAGAGTTTCAGAGAGGCAACTCCTATCTCCCTCACACCATGTGCCTCCCCATGCACGAATTACATCAGGAGTGGCTTCTGTCGTGGGTATTGGGGCTTTTAGGTGGGGGCCCGCTAGCTTATGTTGACTTGATGGATAGAGAAAAATCCCTTCAATTCTATTATGTGAGATAAAAAATCTTTCTTGTTCTCACTTGATCCATGGTCATCGATATGCATTTGTTCTCAATTTAATTTTCATTTCATTTTTCGTAAGCATTGATCAATTTAAAGCTTTCTCTTACAAGTGGACGGGAAATTTTGTCGCGAAGAAAATTCAATGGGATAGTGTTTTTAATATATATATATATATATATATTTTAGGTACATTTGAAAAACTAATAAAATAAAAATAAAAAAGTTGAAACCTGTTATGAATTATTGGGGGCGGTCCCCGCCCCCTTAATTATTTTGTAAATGACCCCACCACCATTATTTTTAGTCTTGCACAGTAATTTACATAGTAATTTCAACGCCTATAAATATGGGTTTCAGTTGTTATGAAATTCATAAGAAAATATAGATAGAAAAAAAAGTTTCAGTTCTTGAGAGTTCTTAAAAATTTCTTTTATATTTCTCTCTTGCAATAGTAGTAGTTTTCTTTTTAGTTTTATAATACGTTATCAGCACGAGGTTCTACCGCTACTGAAGTTAGTGGTCTTCTACTTAAAGTAAGTTTTTCAATATATTATTTACAGTCCTCGAGATAAATATTAAAGGTAATATTGCTGAATATTACTTGATAAAATTTTACTTTTATTCTCATGATAATGTGAATATATTTCTTAAATTCACTGATTTATTTTTGTGATATAATGTCCAATATTGAGATTTATTACTATTGATATTTCAGAAAAAAATTATTTATCCAGGATCCTTAATGAGATCTATTTCGATATGATATTGAACTTGAGAGATACAATCATAGAAGAAAATCATGTGTCCCTGAAGGACCGTGCTGTGTATCCCATGATAAAAAATCATCTTACTGTGTGAAATGAATTAAGAGAGAGATAAGTGCACCAGAAGATGTAATCCTCTTAAAAGATCATTATGACTTATTGCACCTGAAGTTGCAAGATTTTAAGAGTGGTATTGAATATTCAACACTCTTTAAAATCAGCTCAATATTAAATTATGCAGTGAAAAGGTCACTGATGATGATATATAAAAAAAGACATATTATTTTTCATACCTCGAATGTGCTCCTGCAGTAACAATATCAAGAGTGAAAGTTTAACAAATATTCTGAACTTTTATTTTGTTATCCAATGATTGAGTTAAATAATAAGTTTTTGTTAATAAATCACTAGTTACGTCCTATTAATGATATTGAATTTACACAATTTCCAGAAATGAATGGTGCATCCTTTCAAAGAAATTAAGAGCGTAGACGTGGTAGAAAAACTATAGAAGTGTTGGTCCCAAAAATGATAATACTAAAGATGATAAAAAAATATATTGTTTCACCAGAAATGATCCAACTCAGAGAAGGGTAAAGGCCCTCAGAATAATTCTTTATAGAAAGATGAAGATGTTTGTCATAGATGTGGTATGACTGAACAATGGTCACGTACCTGTTGTACGGCCAAGCACTTGATTTACTTATACTAAGCTTTTATATATAAACTTATTAATATTTCATCATGTTTTGAATAATGAAATTTCGGTGTCTGAAGCACGACAAGAAATTACTTGGGATAATAAAGCACAGTCTAAATTTGATCCTCTTACAAATAAATGTGAACCAGAAATTCAGAGGATTATCTATCTGCAAAGTGTTGCAAACCAATTGCATAATGTATTTACTGACACTAAAGGTGTTATAAAATCATATATTACTGCTGTTAATACTTAAGCATGAATTGAAATCCCTGAAGGACAACTTGTTAAAACAGCAATAGATGAGTCTAAGATACACCTGAGGTGTTGAAGACCTATTGATACAAAAGAGAAAAATGAAAATAAATCGGTGCTCCTGAAGAGACCGTACCTATAAAATAAGATCTATCCAGACTTTCTGTATAAAATACAAATCTCTTAAAAAGGAAACTCCTGAAGAGTACAAAACTCCTGAAGAGGAAACCTCCTGAAGAGTATAACTCCTGAAGAGAAAACTCCTGAAAAGTACAAACCTCCTGAAGAGGAACCTCTTGTAGAGGTGTTTCATGAAATGTTTTCCCTTGGAGAGGAACAGGTACCTGAAATAATGAGATCTTAATACATTTCATGAATACTGGAGAAATTCTGGATAGAAATAAAACTGCTGTCGACAACATATTTTCATATATGATGGCTCTTGACATCACCAGAAGTAATGAAAAAAGTGAGCCAAAAATCGTCGAAAAATGTCGACGTAGAAATTATTGGCCAAAATAAAAAGCAGCTAAAAGCTGAATTAAAATCGCTAGCAAAGCGAGAGGTATTTGGACCTGTTGTCCAAACAACAAAGGATGTAATGCCTATAAGATATAAGTAAGTATTTATACGAAAGCGTAATGCAAAATGAAATTGTGCGTTATAATTTGTCGCACAAGGTTTCCTGCAGAAACCTGAGAGTAGTTATGAGGAAACATATTTCCTTGGTATAAATGCAATCACATTCATATTTTTAATCGATTTGGTTATTACAAAAGGATTAGATATGCAATTGATAAATGTGATCACTGCATAGTTATAAGGATCATTAGATCATTACTTTTATAAAGATATACGATACTTGAAAGATTTAATCCAAGTACATTTAGGAGTATGTACTTTATAAAACTTCAAAGATCTTTATATAGGTTAAACCAATCCGAACGCATGTGGTATAATTAAATCAACGAGTATCTATTGAAAGAAGGATTTAAGAATAATCCTATATGCCCATGTGTTTTATCAGAATCCGGATTTGCCATTATTGCAGTTTACGTTGATGATTTATCTTGTTAGATTTCCTGAAGAGATCACAATGGCTGCTATAAATTCAAGGAATACATTTGAAAAGGAAAGATCTTATTATTCAATTGATAAATGAGTTACAAGAATTTGAGACTTCTAGCCTCATCTTTCAAATGCATTTGCTCTTTATAAAGCAACATACCATCCTTATCTAAAGGATTAGGCAGTCGAAATGAAGAGGCAAGTAAGGATTTTAAATCCTTATTTTCTTACTTTAAGTCTGCAATTTTCCTGTCAGACTCTTGAATGAGTCGTGGAAGTACGGAAACCTTCTTGTTAAGCTCCTCAATCTCACGATTTTTGGATTGTAATCAGTTGGAAAATCCGACAATAGAGGAGTATTGGGTGCCGAGAGTCACCAGCTCATAAACGACTTCACGATCTGACTTATTAGCTAGATAATTCGCTTGCTGCAACATGGCACCTACGGAAGATGCATGAATAATTTGTAATTGAGGTGAAGGATACCTCATATGTTGATCGTGAGAAATATTGAAAGGAAATTAATGAGCTATTGGGAATTTGTAGAATAAAAATACAAATACAGATGAATTATAGATATGAGAAGAAGATTTGATGCGTACTAAATGAAGCTAAAGACGGTTCTTATAGAAATGGAAATAAGAACAAGACAAACTATCATCTCTTCAAATCTCACTTTACAGGATATGCTGGATGCATAATTTCAAAAGCCATCAAGATTAATTACAGCTATCCCTATTTTCTTGTAAACGCTGAACCTCTGCCGTTAGCTGCTATTGTTGACTTTGTATCTGAGCTCTCTCTCGTTATAGCTCTTATACTCGTGTTTTCAGGTCACGAGAATACCAGTCTACAAATTTCTTCAGCTCCTTGTTTTCTTGTCTTAAATCTTTATTTTTTCTATCTTTAGTTGCAAGCGTTTGATGCAACTCAGATATTTAATTTTTAAGATGATCAACCTCACTCGTTCTCGCCAGTTGCCTCAGACACATGGTTGTAAGAGAGGCTGCATATTGAGCACTGAGGGTTTTTGATGCTACAACAATTTCAAGATCAGATTTACTAGAAAGATATATCTCTGCTCCTATTATGGTATTTACGGCCTCAGGAGAAAATATAAGTGGTTGAGGTATAAAAGGTTCATGATTCAAATCTGGGACATTATAATTTCTATCAGACATAATATCTTTCTAGATGAACAACAACTGAATCTATGAGAAATGCGAGATCTTTTTACTAGAGTAAACCAATGGTAAAATTGGTTATATTTAAACAACAACCTGAAACCTTTAAATATCTTCAAGATCTCGTTTGTCAACAATGTTAAGCGGATTTGATTTTTCGCCGAACTGATAATATTAGACCTCAAAACTTTTACAGTTTTTATCATACATAGATGGTTTCCAATACTATTTTCGCCGTATATAAACAAGTTCTCCTAATAACGCCGAATGAGGGGGAGAAACTTTTAAATGAAAATATTATCATGCTCTCTCTAATGCATTATTTAGATGGAAATTATGTTCGAATTCATAATCTGTTATATATGCTGAAATAATGTTTGCTTATTACTTGAAACACTAATGCATATTATCAGGGAGAGTTTAAGTATTACTGCAGGTATCAGATTTTTACTAAATCTGTCAACCAGATATTATCTTTTACATCTTCAAATCACTCAGAAATTATTGTAATTCATGAAAACAAGTTTAGAGTGTATTTTGATTGAGATCAATGATTCTACATATTCAAGAAAAGTGCGGTCTTCCCATGATCAATGATAGTCCAACAATTTTATACGAAGATAATGCTACTTATCATTCAAATCAAAGGAGGACATATCAAAGATACGATCAAGTGATAATCTGGCAGATTTATTCACGAAGGCATCACCAACTACGACATTCAAGAAAATTGTGTAGAATATTAAAATGTGAAGACTCAAAAATCTATCGTAATGCACTTTTCAGTGGGAGTAAAAGTCCTGAAGAGTTGTGCTGATTGTACTCTTTTTCCTTCGTAAGGTTTTGTCCCACTGGGTTTTCCTTTGCAAGGTTTTAATGAGGCAATCTTAAAGCACTTGTGGATACATAAGAAGATTGTATTATTTTTCCTTCGCCATTGATTTTTCTTCCCACAGGGTTTTTCCTTGACAATGTTTTAATGAGGCAGATTCTTTATGGGTGGTCATTCAAGGGGAAGTGTTATGAATTATTGGAGGCGGTCCCCGCCCCCTTAATTTTTTTGTGAATGATCCCACCACCATTATTTTAAGTCTTGCACAATAACTTGTATAGTAATTTCAACGCCTATAAATATGGAATTCAGTTGTTTTAAAATTCATAAGAAAATATAGAGAGAGAAGAAAATTTCAGTTCTCGAGAGTTCTTAAGAATTTCTTTTATATTTCTCTTTTACAATAGTAGTAATTTTCTTTTTAATTTTATAACAAAACCATTATTTATTATATAAAATGTTATATCGTCTCTTCAAGACCACTCATTTTAACGTTAGTTTCAATTTTGTCTGTAACATGAAAAAAAACAATTCCCAAGGAGTTCCAAAGAAGAGTAGCTGTCCCCTTTTTACTAATTGCCAAAAAAAGCTAATGTGCTCCGCATTGTTGGACCGTGGACTAGCACATGGCTGACTGACGATTAACATGTCAAGCAAACCGTAAACCGAACGGCAAATCTCAGTCACAGTACTATTATTTCATCTTATTTTATTATTATAAATTTTTAAAATTTTATATAATATATAATAAATAACTTATTTTTTAAAATTTTTTAATAATAATAATATTAAAAATAATATAATAATATTTTCTTCAACTTTAAACTTTCATAAACAATCCTTTCATCTTTATCTTATTTTACTATCCAAACAATACCAATCTCAACTTACATCATTTTATTTAATCATTATAATTTTACTTTTTAACATTTATACAAAATATAATAAAAATTTTAATTTATTAAAATTTTTTAAGTTTTAAAATAATAATATTAAAAAATTATTATTTCAATAATATCTTATTAAATTTTCTTCTTTAATTTATCTCATCTCATATCACCATAAGCATCGCACTTATACAAGTTCATAAACGTCTCATTCCACACTGAAAGGCAAGACTTACACAAAGAAGATCGGTTGTCCCCTTAATTCTTAATTATAGTCTATCCAAGATCAGTTGACGCCCTTAATTCTTAATTATAGTCTATCCAATGAAATCTCGATCCAATGAAATCTCGATTCTCGATTCTCCATCCTTAATTCTTAGTTTGTCCACAAAGCTAGTGCAGTTGCATAATATTATCGTTTCCTTAATTTATATGATTCTCTTGGATAGAAAAAAGAATAAAAATAGGATTACAACTCTCCTAATATATTAAAATATATTAAAGTAGTTTGAATTAATAAAATAATATTGTTTTATGTAAAATTGGTAAAAGTTGTTCTAATATTTATCCTTTGTTTTAAAGTTTGTAAAACTAATTATCTAAACAAAATTCTGTTTGTTTAGATAATTTTTAGGTGATTTTTAGCTGAAAATCTTGACAATTTGAAAGTGTTTTTTTTTTTAAATTTTATTTTAGTCATATTTAAGAATGAAATTATGATAACTTTTAGCAATATTATATACAATCTTCAAATTTTAATAAATGATATTTTTTAAAAATGATAAAAGTAATAAATGTTGCAATACAAACTTAATTTAGAAATATTTTAAAATTATACTGAAATCATTTTAAAAATGATAATTTTTTTCTTCTTTTACTTTTATTTATTAACGAAATTACAATATAATCATCTACTCAAAATTTTAATAAATAAATAAATAAATAACTTTCTTTTTCTTTTGTTGTTAAAGTTTGGTAATCGATTCGCTCACAGATAAAGTCTTACCAAAATGGGATTTCCTTTTCGTGCCATATGTGCTAAGACTTTACTTTTTTTTTCTCCTTTATTTTCTAGGTCCAATATGAGAAATTTTGGGGTTCGAACTGAACTTCCTACAAAATCAGCCAACGTCGTTGCCGGTTATCAGGGGCGTCATCGTTCATACCATCGAGACCGCCTCCCTCCGATGATCTTACCCCTGCGACTGTAACTTTCGACGACCTCCCATATTCCTCTAGTAACTTTAAACTTGAAATGAATCCAGCAGTCTCGATGATATAGACGGTGACGCTTTTGGTGGCCAGCGACGGCTCCATCTGGATTGAGGTCGAATGCCTCCCTATCCTTCATGTGAAATCATTTTTATTGTAATTTTTTTTTGTATTCTTAAAATTTTATTTTTTTATTATATTTTATTATATTTTTATTAAAAACTGATTTTATTAAAAATTTTGTCGGACCAAACATCAGCATCTCCCGTCCAATATTTGTTCACAAAAGTCTTCGTTTCCGTATAGAATTTCTCTTCCATGCTTCAGACACAGGACGGGCTTTCTCTTTCCAATGAACGGGAATATTTATCACCAAGAAAAGTGAAAGAAAACTAATAAAAGAAAAAAAAGTTAAAGCCATTATTTAAAACATAAAAACTTATAACATTGACATTAGTCTCGCTAAATATTTCATTAAATATAAATTTAATAATTAAAGTTAGAAATAATTTTTTATTGCTCTCATCAAAATAAAAATATCTAATTTTGAACTACAATAAAATTAGTCAAATGCTTCAAATTTAAAAAATTATTATTCACCCATCAAACTATTTATTTAATATATTTTATTTCTCACTGCTTCTTTCCTTCCATTTCTTATTCTTTCCTGCACTATTCATTCATAAAATTAGTCAAACCGTTATTATGTTTTATTATTTTAGTTTTTAAAAAAATTGTTAAAAATAATAATTTATAGATCAAATTAAATTATTAATATATATATATAATTAGTATAATTATAAAATATAAAAATATATTTAAAATATTCTTTTTAAATAAAATATTATTATATTATTATTTTAATAAATCTAATTATAAATTTAACGTAGAATTATAGATATGAAAGTGTGTTTCTTATTAAAATTGTATTTTTTATTAAATTTTAATAATTTTTTTAATAAGATTAATGTGAATGCCCTTATATTTTCTGCTCATGACCCCTCATTTTAATCATTAGTGTCATTTTTGTTTTCTATAATTTGAAAAATATTACAAGAGCAGTCAAAGAAGAATAGTAATAGCCCCCCTTTCTTTATTGCGAAAAATAGTAATTTGCTCCGTGGATTTGCCCATTCTGGACGGCGGACTAGCATGACTCCTTGAATCTTCCCTTTAATTGCCCAGCAGTGAGGCCTGAAAGAGACGTGTCCAACTCACCCAGAACCCGAGCCCACAAGGTTATCAGGCCCAAGGCCCGTTACCTGCACCTACCACCACGCAGCGTCCGAATTGAACTAGGAAGACTGAAACCGGGGACAGTCCAAGTCCCTGGTCATCCCGATCTCGACTGAATGAGCTCAAATCGGCTTCGAGGACACGTTAAGGCCAGAACAACGGTTCACGTGCTGATATGTCTCCTGGATCCACCTCACATCGAGATCACTCCCGCATTTATGAACGACAGACAATCGCCAGCCTACAGACCCCCCCTCTTAAATGCGGAGACACTATAAATGCACATCATTAATTGCTAGATTGGCAAGAAACACGGCGGCATTTAATGACCCTTTCCAAAAGGGTCTAATTGAGCATTAAATGAAGGGACGTTCAATTAATGCGATGAGACCGACCCAGACGGATCAATATTTTTCCCTATCAAGGATGACGAACGAGTGATGTCCCAATTTCCAACCCTTTTATCACAGGAACTCTCCTTCAAAGGGAACACTATAAATAACACCAGACCAAAGACAAAAGAGGGTACATTCTCAAATTCTCTCAAGTAAATCTTCATATATCTTCTCCCTAAAAACTAACTTGAGCGTCGGAGCGGTCTCGGACCCCGATCCCCCTTTGTTCTCGTTTTGCAGGTTACGTCGGTTCGGGACTTGATAAGCCAGACTGCGGAATACGTCCTTAACATTATGGGTGTACAAAATTGAAAAATTAGCTCAAATTTGTCCAAATTGGATCGGTTAGACCGGATTTAAATCAGTTCGGTTCGAAACTAATATTTAGAAACACAAAATCAGTAAGATCTAGTCTAGTTTCAGTTCCTTTCATTTTAAAACCGAATTGGACTGGTCCTAATAATTATATATAATTTTAATATTAATACATAATAAAATTTTACATTTTATATATATATATTTTTTATATATAATACATAATAGCATAAATCATATATAAATAATACTATAATATTTATAAAATAAAAATTTAATTTTAAATATGATATTAAAACAGTTTTTCATAATATTAAAATAATTTTTTATATAACAGTTTTTTTTTTTTTATATAATAGATTTTGTTATATAACATTTGATATTTTATAACAGTTTTTATATTATAATTTTTTTTTATACAACAATTTTTTATTAGGCTAACAGATTTTTATAATAAAAAAATAAATTTTAAACCAGTTTTTTAAAATATATATATATATATATATAGATTTATTTATAAAAACTTACAATTTATTAGAACCGGAAAATTACATACCGGAAACGGTAAAACTAGTACTACCAGTTTTGGAGGATAGTCAGGACGTAATTGATTTTATATTTTGCAAAATTAGTGGTACTGTTTCGATTCTATATTTTGGCCAAAACCAGATCGAGTTGAACCGATCATACCCCTAAATGTTATAAACGATGGGCTTGCATAAAAGATGTGAATTAGCCTGGTTTATTTATTGAAATAAAACTAAAATTTTAAAATGCATCCTCCAAACGGTCCTAGTAATTATATATTTTATTGGCATAAAACTGAATTAAAAACCAGCAAAAACTACCAACACATTCTACAATTAGCAATGTTATATAAAGTCTTCAAATTTTAATAAATGATATTTTAAAAAATGATAAAAGTAATAAATGTTGCAGTACAAACTTAGTTTAAAAAAAAAATTAAAATTATAATAATATCTTTTTGAAAATAATATCTTTTCTTCTTTTGCCATTATTTATTATTTATTAACTTAGTTTAAATGTTGCAGTACAAAATTTGTTCTCGAAAGTCTTCGTTTTCGTGTAGAATTTGTCTTCCATGCTCAGACACAGGACGGGCTTATCTTTCCAGTGGACGGGAACATTCCTCACGAAGAAAAGTGAAAGAAAACTAATAAAAGAAAGAAAGTTGAAGCCATTATTAACACATAAAGTCTTATATTTTCTGCTCACGACCCCTCACTTTATTTATGACGTGTCCCTTTAATTAATTACCTTTTGTTGTTACTTTGGAACCACTGAAGAATAATTATGAAAATAAATTTTTAAATAAAACTACAAAGCGCGCGTGGACTGATGAAAGCGGAATATGATGAGTGTGGTACGTAACAATTACATACCATATTTTTATTGCACTATGTGAAATGTGAATATTTTAATATTGTTGAATCATATTTTACTTTTATTTAAAAGAATTTAACAATTATTTTTTAATATTATCTTATTTATAATGGAATGAAAATGGAATAAATATGGAATGTTGATTTCCTATTAAATTCTTATTATTCTGTTATGAGATAAAGAATCTTTATCATCTTATCACTTAATCCAAGGTCATTGATCTGCGTTTGGTCTCAATGTAATTATCATCTGGTTCTCGATTAGCATTGATCAGTTTAGTTAGTTTCTTAAAATGCGGCGTGGCTTCTATGACAACATCATTAATACGACATGTTTTATAAGATACGAGTAGTGGTTTTATTAATATAGTGTGGTTTTCTGGCTACTTTTGTCCGGCATAAAGTCTTGGTGGCTCGTCCATATTCGTTTGTTAGGTGATCAAGAGCTCTTTTTATTTTTCGTTCGCTTGCCTAGACATGTACTTGTAAGCCTGGTGTTGTCAAGAGAGTTTCAGGGAGGCAACTCCTATCTCCCTCACACCATGTGCCTCCCTATGCACGAATTACATCAGGAGCGGCTTCTCTCGTGAGTATTGGGGCTTTTAGGTAGGGGCCCGCTAGCGTATGTTGACTTGATGGATAGAGAAAAATTCTTTAAATTCTATTATGTGAGATAAAAAAATATCTATCTTGTTCTCACTTGATCCATGGTCATCGATATGCATTTGGTCTCACTTTAATTTTTATTTCATTTTTCGTGAGCATTGATCAATTTAAAGCTTTCCCTTACAAGTGGACCGGAAATTTTGTCACAAAGAAAATTCAATGGGATAGTGTTTTTAATATATATATATATATATATATATATATATATATTGAGGTACATTTGAAAAACTAATAAAATAAAAATAAAAAAGCTGAAACCATTATTTATTATATAAAATGCTATATCGCTCTTCAAGACCGCTCATTTTAACATTAGTTTCAATTTTTTCTATAACATGAAAAAAAAACAATTCCCAAGGAGTCCCAAAGAAGAGTAGCTGTCCCCTTTTTACTAACTGCCAAAAAAAGCTAATGTGTTCCGCATTGTTGGACCGTGGACTAGCACATGGCTGACTGATGATTAACACGTCAAGCAAACCATAAATCGAACGGCAAATCTTAGTCACAGTCAAGACTATTATTTCATCTTATTTTATTATTGTAAAATTTTCAAATTTTATATAATGTATAATAAATAACTTATTTTTTAAAATTTTTAAATAATAATAATAATATTAAAAATAATATAATAATATTTTCTTCAACTTTAAACTTTCATAAACAATCCTTTCATCTTTATCTTATTTTACTATCCAAACAATACCAATTTCAACTCACATCATTTTATTTAATCATTATAATTTTACTTTTTAACATTTACATAAAATATAATAAAAAATATAATTTATTAAAATTTTTTAAGTTTTAAAATAATAATATTAAAAAATTATTATTTTAATAATATCTTATTAAATTTTCTTCTTTAATTTATCCAATCTCATATCACCATATGTATCATATTTATACAAGTTCATAAATGTCTCATTCCACACTGAAAGGCAAGACTTACGCAAAGAAGATCATTTGATGCCCTTAATTCTTAATTATAGTCTATCCAATGAAATCTCGATTCTCGATCATTAATTCTTAGTTTGTCCACAAAGCTAGTGCAGTTACATAATATTATTGTTTCTTTAATTTATATGGTTCTCTTGGATAGAAAAAACAATAAAAATAGGATTACAACTCTCCTAATATATTAAAATATATTAAAGTAGTTGGAATTAATAAAATAATATTATTTTATGTTAAATTGGTAAAAGTTGTACTAATATTTATCCTTTGTTTTAAAGTTTGTAAAAGTAATTATCTAAACAAAATTATGTTTGTTTAGATAATTATCCGGTGATTTTTAGCTGAAAATCTTGACAATTTGAAAGTGTTTTTTTTTTAAATTTTTATTTTAGTCATATTTGAGAATGAAATTATGATAACTTTTAGCAATATTATATACAATCTTCAAATTTTAATAAATGATATTTTTAAAAAATGATAAAAGTAAGAAATGTTGCAATACAAACTTAATTTAGAAATATTTTAAAATTATACTGAAATCATTTTTAAAATAATAATTTTTTTCTTCTTTTACTTTTATTTATTAACAGAATTACAATATAATCATCTACTCAAAATTTTAATAAATAAATAAATAAATAACTTTCTTTTTCTTGTTAAAGTTTGGTCGTCGATTCGCTCACAAATAAAGTCTTACCAAAATGGGATTTCCTTTTCGTGCCATATTTGCTGAGACTTTACTTTTTTTTTCTCTTTTTTTTTTTACTTGGTCTAATATGAGAAATTTTGGGATTCGAACTGAACTTCCTACAAAATCAGCCCCCATTGTTGCCGGTTATCGGGGGCGTCATCGTCTATACCATCGGGACCACCTCCCTCCGATGACCTCACCCTTGTGATGGTAATTTTCGATGACCTCCCATATTCTTCCAGTAACCTTAAATCTGAAATGGATCCAACAGTCTCGATGATATGGACGGTGACGCTCTCGGTAGCGACGGCTCCATCTGGATTGAGGTCGAATGCCTCCCTACCCCTCATGTGAAATCATCTTTATTTTAATTTTATTTTATATTTTTTATTATATTTTTTTATTGTATTCTTAAAATTTTATTTTTTTATTGTATTTTTTATTTTATTTTATTTTATTTTTTATTATATATTTATTAAAGACTAATTTTATTAAAAATTTTGTCGGACCAAACATCAGCATCTCCCTTCCAATATTTGTTTACAAAAGTCTTCGTTTCCGTATAGAATTTCTCTTCCATGCTTCAGACACAGGACGGGCTTTCTCTTTCCAGTGAACGAGAATATTTATCACCAAGAAAAGTGAAAGAAAACTAATAAAAGAAAAAAAAGTTAAAGCCATTATTTAACACATAAAAACTTAGAACATTGAAATTAGTCTCACTAAATATTTCATTAAATATAAATTTAATAATTTAAGTTAAAAATAACTTTTTGTTAGTGTCATCAAAATGTAAATATCTAATTTTGAATTACAGTAAAATTAGTCAAATCTTTCAAATTTAAAAAATTACTATTCACCCATTAAACTATTTATTTAATATATTTTATTTCCCACTCTTCTTTCTTTCCTTTTTTTTTTCTTTTCTGCACTATTCACTCATAAAATTAGTCAAACCGTTATTTTGTTTTATTATTTTAGTTTTTAAAAAAATTGTTAAAAATAATAATTTATAGATCAAATTAAATTATTAATATATATATAATTAGTATAATTATAAAATATAAAAATATATTTAAAATATTCTTTTTAAATAAAATATTATTATATTATTATTTTAATAAATCTAATTATAAATTTAATGTAGAATTATAGATGTGAAAGTGTGTTTCTTATTAAAATTGTATTTTTTATTAAATAATCAAGAGCTTTCTTTATTTTTTCGTTCGCTTGCCTGGATAGATACTCATGTTGATATCGCCGAGAGAGTATAAGTGCGGCGAGCTTCTCTCGTGGGTATTGAGACTTTTAGGTAGGGGCCTGCTAGCTTACGCTGAGTCAATGTATTTACTCGTGTGTTGGGTGGATTTTTCTATCTTATTTTCTAATTTAAAAAGCAGCGAAGACTTAAAATTTTCTTTCTTTTTTTGGTTATTTTTATTTATCAGTAAAAGTGTAATATAATTCTTTACTTAAGATTATAAAAAGAATTTCTCTTCTACGCTTAGATGCACGACGAGCTTTCTCTTTCCAGTAGACGGAAAACTTTGTCAGTCACGAAGAAAATTGAAAGGGGTAGTGTTTTAATATTTGTTTTTTTTTACTTACATTTAGAAAACTAAATAAAGGAAAGAAAAGCTGAAGCCATTATTTAATAAATAAAATCTTATATTTTCTATTCAAGACTGCTCAATGAAGATAAGAGTAATATCCCCTTAATTTATTGCGAGAAATACTAATTTTCTCCGTAGATTTGCCCGTGATGGACGGCGGACTAACATTAACCTTATCTTTAATTGCCCAGCAGTGAGGCCTGAAGGAGACATGCAGAAATGATGGAGTTACTATTATTTTATAAATTATTTTGTATTTAAGTTTTAAAATTTTTAATTTTATTTAAATTATTAAGAATATGAATATTAATATTTTTTAATGATTAAGAATATTAAAAAAATACTTAAAAAGATAATAAAAAATAAAAAAAATGTAAAACTCATGTATCGTTATCATCGCTCAGGAGACATGTCCATGATGACTGATTGATGATTAACAAGTCGAGATAACAAGTCAAGCAAAACCATAAACAAAACTCATTTTATTTAATATATTTAATTATTAAAAAAATGATAACAGAAGATAAAATAAAAACATTTTATTCCTTGTAGAGGTGTTTCATGAAATGTTTTCCCTTGGAGAGGAACAGGTACCTGAAATAATGAGATCTTAATACATTTCATGAATACTGGAGAAATTCTGGATAGAAATAAAACTGCTGTCGACAACATATTTTCATATATGATGGCTCTTGACATCACCAGAAGTAATGAAAAAATTGAGCCAAAAACCGTCGAAAAATGTCGACGTAGAAATTATTGGCCAAAATAAAAAAGCAGCTAAAAGCTGAATTAAAATCGCTAGCAAAGCGAGAGGTATTTGGACCTGTTGTCCAAACAACAAAGGATGTAATGCCTATAAGATATAAGTAAGTATTTATACGAAAGCGTAATGCAAAATGAAATTGTGCGTTATAATTTGTCGCACAGGGTTTCCTGCAGAAAGCCGAGAGTAGTTATGAGGAAACATATTTCCTTGGTATAAATGCAATCACATTCGTATTTTTAATCGATTTGGTTATTACAAAAGGATTAGATATGCAATTGATGAATGTGATCACTGCATAGTTATAAGGATCATTAGATCATTACTTTTATAAAGATATACGATACTTGAAATATTTAATCCAAGTACATTTAGGAGTATGTACTTTATAAAACTTCAAAGATCTTTATATAGGTTAAACCAATCCGGACGCATGTGGTATAATTAAATCAACGAGTATCTATTGAAAGAAGGATTTAAGAATAATCCTATATGCCCATGTGTTTTATCAGAATCCGGATTTGCCATTATTACAGTTTACGTTGATGATTTATCTTGTTAGATTTCCTGAAGAGATCACAATGGCTGCTATAAATTTAAGGAATACATTTGAAAAGGAAAGATCTTATTATTCAATTGATAAATGAGTTACAAGAATTTGAGACTTCTAGCCTCATCTTTCAAATGCATTTGCTCTTTATAAAGCAACATACCATCCTTATCTAAAGGATTAGGCAGTCGAAATGAAGAGGCAAGTAAGGATTTTAAATCCTTATTTTCTTACTTTAAGTCTGCAATTTTCCTGTCAGACTCTTGAATGAGTCGTGGAAGTACGGAAACCTTCTTGTTAAGCTCCTCAATCTCACGATTTTTGGATTGTAATCAGTTGGAAAATCTGACAATAGAGGAGTATTGGGTGCCGAGAGTCACCAGCTCATAAACGACTTCACGATCTGACTTATTAGCCAGATAATTCGCTTGCTGCAACATGGCACCTACGGAAGATGCATGAATAATTTGTAATTGAGGTGAAGGATACCTCATATGTTGATCGTGAGAAATATTGAAAGGAAATTGATGAGCTATTGGGAATTTGTAGAATAAAAATACAAATACAGATGAATTATAGATATGAGAAGAAGATTTGATGCGTACTAAATGAAGCTAAAGACGGTTCTTATAGAAATGGAAATAAGAACAAGACAAACCATCATCTCTTCAAATCTCACTTTACAGGATATGCTGGATGCATAATTTCTAAAGCTCTTATACTCGTGTTTTCAGGTTACGAGAATACCAGTCTACAAATTTCTTCAGCTCCTTGTTTTCTTGTCTTAAATCTTTATTTTTTCTATCTTTAGTTGCAAGCGTTTGATGCAACTCAGATATTTAATTTTTAAGATGATCAACCTCACTCGTTCTCGCCAGTTGCCTCAGACACATGGTTGTAAGAGAGGCTGCATATTGAGCACTGAGGGTTTTTGATGCTACAACAATTTCAGGATCAGATTTACTAGAAAGATATATCTCTGCTCCTATTATGGTATTTACGGCCTCAGGAGAAAATATAAATGGTTGAGGTATAAAAGGTTCATGATTCAAATCTGGGACATTATAATTTCTATCAGACATAATATCTTTCTAGATGAACAACAACTGAATCTATGAGAAATGCGAGATCTTTTTACTAGAGTAAACCAATGGTAAAATTGGTTATATTTAAACAACAACCTGAAACCTTCAAATATCTTCAAGATCTCGTTTGTCAACAATGTTAAGCGGATTTGATTTTTTGCCGAATTGATAATATTAGACCTCAAAACTTTTACAGCTTTTATCATACATAGATGGTTTCCTATTAATGATATTGAATTTACACAATTTCCAGAAATAAATGGTGCATCATTTCAAAGAAATTAAGGGCGTAGACGTGGTAGAAAAACTATAGAAGTGTTGGTCGCAAAAATGACAATACTAAAGATGATAAAAAAATATATTGTTTTACCAGAAATGATCCAACTCAGAGAAGGGTAAAGGTCCTCAGAATAATTCTTTATAGAAAGATGAAAATGTTTGTCATAGATGTGGTATGACTGAACAATGGTCACGTACCTGTTGTACGGCCAAGCACTTGATTTACTTATACTAAGCTTTTATATATAAACTTATTAATATTTCATCATGTTTTGAATAATGAAATTTTGGTGTCTGAAGCACGACAAGAAATTACTTGGGATAATAAAGCACAGTCTAAATTTGATCCTCTTACAAATAAATGTGAACCAGAAATTCAGAGGATTATCTATCTGCAAAGTGTTGCAAACCAATTGCATAATGTATTTACTAACACTAAAGGTGTTATAAAATCATATATTACTGCTGTTAATACTTAAGCATGAATTGAAATCCCTGAAAGACAAGTTGTTAAAATAGCAATAAATGAGTCTAAGATACACCTGAGGTGTTGAAGACCTATTGATACAAGAGAGAAAAATGAAAATAAATCGGTGCTCCTGAAGAGACCGTACCTATAAAATAAGATCTATCCAGACTTTCTGTATAAAATACAAATCTCTTAAAAAGGAAACTCCTGAAGAGTACAAAACTCCTGAAGAGGAAACCTCCTGAAGAGTATAACTCCTGAAGAGAAAACTTCTGAAAAGTACAAACCTCCTGAAGAGGAACCTCTTGTAGAGGTGTTTCATGAAATGTTTTCCCTTGGAGAGGAACAGGTACCTGAAATAATGAGATCTTAATACATTTCATGAATACTGGAGAAATTCTGGATAGAAATAAAACTGCTGTCGACAACATATTTTCATATATGATGGCTCTTGACATCACCAGAAGTAATGAAAAAATTGAGCCAAAAACCGTCGAAAAATGTCAACGTAGAAATTATTGGCCAAAATAAAAAAGCAGCTAAAAGCTGAATTAAAATCGCTAGCAAAGCGAGAGGTATTTGGACCTGTTGTCCAAACAACAAAGGATGTAATGCCTATAAGATATAAGTAAGTATTTATACGAAAGCGTAATGCAAAATGAAATTATGCGTTATAATTTGTCGCACAGGGTCATCGATATGCATGGTCATCGATATGCATTTGGTCTCACTTTAATTTTTATTTCATTTTTCGTGAGCATTGATCAATTTAAAGCTTTCCTTACAAGTGGACCGGAAATTTTGTCACAAAGAAAATTCAATGGGATAGTGTTTTTAATATATATATATATATATATTGAGGTACATTTGAAAAACTAATAAAATAAAAATAAAAAAGTTGAAACCATTATTTATTATATAAAATGCTATATCGCTCTTCAAGACCGCTCATTTTAACATTAGTTTCAATTTTTTCTATAACATGAAAAAAAAACAATTCCCAAGGAGTCCCAAAGAAGAGTAGCTGTCCCCTTTTTACTAACTGCCAAAAAAAGCTAATGTGTTCCGCATTGTTGGACCGTGGACTAGCACATGGCTGACTGATGATTAACACGTCAAGCAAACCATAAATCGAACGGCAAATCTTAGTCACAGTCAAGACTTTTATTTCATCTTATTTTATTATTGTAAAATTTTCAAATTTTATATAATGTATAATAAATAACTTATTTTTTAAAATTTTTAAATAATAATAATAATATTAAAAATAATATAATAATATTTTCTTCAACTTTAAACTTTCATAAACAATCCTTTCATCTTTATCTTATTTTACTATCCAAACAATACCAATTTCAACTCACATCATTTTATTTAATCATTATAATTTTACTTTTTAACATTTACATAAAATATAATAAAAAATATAATTTATTAAAATTTTTTAAGTTTTAAAATAATAATATTAAAAAATTATTATTTTAATAATATCTTATTAAATTTTCTTCTTTAATTTATCCAATCTCATATCACCATATGTATCATATTTATACAAGTTCATAAATGTCTCATTCCACACTGAAAGGCAAGACTTACGCAAAGAAGATCATTTGATGCCCTTAATTCTTAATTATAGTCTATCCAATGAAATCTCGATTCTCGATCATTAATTCTTAGTTTGTCCACAAAGCTAGTGCAGTTACATAATATTATTGTTTCTTTAATTTATATGGTTCTCTTGGATAGAAAAAACAATAAAAATAGGATTACAACTCTCCTAATATATTAAAATATATTAAAGTAGTTGGAATTAATAAAATAATATTATTTTATGTTAAATTGGTAAAAGTTGTACTAATATTTATCCTTTGTTTTAAAGTTTGTAAAAGTAATTATCTAAACAAAATTATGTTTGTTTAGATAATTATCCGGTGATTTTTAGCTGAAAATCTTGACAATTTGAAAGTGTTTTTTTTTTAAATTTTTATTTTAGTCATATTTGAGAATGAAATTATGATAACTTTTAGCAATATTATATACAATCTTCAAATTTTAATAAATGATATTTTTAAAAAATGATAAAAGTAAGAAATGTTGCAATACAAACTTAATTTAGAAATATTTTAAAATTATACTGAAATCATTTTTAAAATAATAATTTTTTTCTTCTTTTACTTTTATTTATTAACAGAATTACAATATAATCATCTACTCAAAATTTTAATAAATAAATAAATAAATAACTTTCTTTTTCTTGTTAAAGTTTGGTCGTCGATTCGCTCACAAATAAAGTCTTACCAAAATGGGATTTCCTTTTCGTGCCATATTTGCTGAGACTTTACTTTTTTTTTCTCTTTTTTTTTTACTTGGTCTAATATGAGAAATTTTGGGATTCGAACTGAACTTCCTACAAAATCAGCCCCCATTGTTGCCGGTTATCGGGGGCGTCATCGTCTATACCATCGGGACCACCTCCCTCCGATGACCTCACCCTTGTGATGGTAATTTTCGACGACCTCCCATATTCTTCCAGTAACCTTAAATCTGAAATGGATCCAACAGTCTCGATGATATGGACGGTGACGCTCTCGGTAGCGACGGCTCCATCTGGATTGAGGTCGAATGCCTCCCTACCCCTCATGTGAAATCATCTTTATTTTAATTTTATTTTATATTTTTTATTATATTTTTTTATTGTATTCTTAAAATTTTATTTTTTTATTGTATTTTTTATTTTATTTTATTTTATTTTTTATTATATATTTATTAAAGACTAATTTTATTAAAAATTTTGTCGGACCAAACATCAGCATCTCCCTTCCAATATTTGTTTACAAAAGTCTTCGTTTCCGTATAGAATTTCTCTTCCATGCTTCAGACACAGGACGGGCTTTCTCTTTCCAGTGAACGAGAATATTTATCACCAAGAAAAGTGAAAGAAAACTAATAAAAGAAAAAAAAGTTAAAGCCATTATTTAACACATAAAAACTTAGAACATTGAAATTAGTCTCACTAAATATTTCATTAAATATAAATTTAATAATTTAAGTTAAAAATAACTTTTTGTTAGTGTCATCAAAATGTAAATATCTAATTTTGAATTACAGTAAAATTAGTCAAATCTTTCAAATTTAAAAAATTACTATTCACCCGTTAAACTATTTATTTAATATATTTTATTTCCCACTCTTCTTTCTTTCCTTTTTTTTTTCTTTTCTGCACTATTCACTCATAAAATTAGTCAAACCGTTATTTTGTTTTATTATTTTAGTTTTTAAAAAAATTGTTAAAAATAATAATTTATAGATCAAATTAAATTATTAATATATATATAATTAGTATAATTATAAAATATAAAAATATATTTAAAATATTCTTTTTAAATAAAATATTATTATATTATTATTTTAATAAATCTAATTATAAATTTAATGTAGAATTATAGATGTGAAAGTGTGTTTCTTATTAAAATTGTATTTTTTATTAAATAATCAAGAGCTTTCTTTATTTTTTCGTTCGCTTGCCTGGATAGATACTCATGTTGATATCGCCGAGAGAGTATAAGTGCGGCGAGCTTCTCTCGTGGGTATTGAGACTTTTAGGTAGGGGCCTGCTAGCTTACGCTGAGTCAATGTATTTACTCGTGTGTTGGGTGGATTTTTCTATCTTATTTTCTAATTTAAAAAGCAGCGAAGACTTAAAATTTTCTTTCTTTTTTTGGTTATTTTTATTTATCAGTAAAAGTGTAATATAATTCTTTACTTAAGATTATAAAAAGAATTTCTCTTCTACGCTTAGATGCACGACGAGCTTTCTCTTTCCAGTAGACGGAAAACTTTGTCAGTCACGAAGAAAATTGAAAGGGGTAGTGTTTTAATATTTGTTTTTTTTTACTTACATTTAGAAAACTAAATAAAGGAAAGAAAAGCTGAAGCCATTATTTAATAAATAAAATCTTATATTTTCTATTCAAGACTGCTCAATGAAGATAAGAGTAATATCCCCTTAATTTATTGCGAGAAATACTAATTTTCTCCGTAGATTTGCCCGTGATGGACGGCGGACTAACATTAACCTTATCTTTAATTGCCCAGCAGTGAGGCCTGAAGGAGACATGCAGAAATGATGGAGTTACTATTATTTTATAAATTATTTTGTATTTAAGTTTTAAAATTTTTAATTTTATTTAAATTATTAAGAATATGAATATTAATATTTTTTAATGATTAAGAATATTAAAAAAATACTTAAAAAGATAATAAAAAATAAAAAAAATGTAAAACTCATGTATCGTTATCATCGCTCAGGAGACATGTCCATGATGACTGATTGATGATTAACAAGTCGAGATAACAAGTCAAGCAAAACCATAAACAAAACTCATTTTATTTTATTATTAATGGTTCTCGATTAGCATTGATCAGTTTGCTTTCTCTTTCAAGTAGACTGGCAACTTTGTCACGAAGGAAATTCAAGGGAGTGGGTCCCTTTTTAAGTTCTTTTTAATTTTACGTACAGTTGGAAAACTAATAATGGAAAATATTATGTTGGATCGCTCATTTTAACTTTTTTTATATACAATTTTAGCGGAGCCCTTTATTTATTTGCCACTAAGAAAAATATTAACTTTTTTTTTTTATTAGATTATTTTAGTGGCGGTGACACCAAGTCAGGATGCCCAGTAGCATGAACATTCCCTTTAAGAAAAATATTAACTGATAATTGACAAGTCAAGATGACAAGTCGAGAGATCGTAAACCGAACGGCAAATTTCATTTGAGAAATTATATCCATTCAATTTTATAGCATATTTTACATTCTATGTTATAACTCAAAAGAGTATTATTTATGACATGTTGAGAGGCTAGGGAGCTAGCTAGCTGTAAAGGCTATACAAATTCTTAAACCTCTCATTCCACGCTGCAAGACAGAACATGCACAAAGGCTATCCAATGAAATCTCGATCCTTTGCATGTTTGTTCTTGATCTCCATATCATCATCACTTCTTCTTCTCCTCAGCTTCTGTACTGTACCTGTGGTGTCTGCCCAATGTCTCTCCGATCAACAATCCCTATTGCTCCATTTGAAGAACAGTCTGGTGTTCAACCATAGTTTGTCAACAAAACTAGTGCAGTGGCATGAAAACACCAGTCGTTGTTCGTGGGAAGGCGTAACCTGCAGTGATGAAGGACGTGTTATTGGGCTTGATTTGAGCAGCGAGTCAATCTCCGGTGGACTTGACAAATCCAGCAGCCTCTTCAATCTTCACCACCTCCAGAATCTAAGTTTGGCATATAACGACTTCAACTATACTCGGATTCCATCACATCTTGGGCAATTAACGAATTTGAGTCATTTAAACCTTTCATATGCCGACTTTGCAGGTCAGATTCCAATTGAGCTTTCAAACTTGAAAAGGTTGGTTATTCTAGATTTATCTACCATTTACTACTGGAATGACTTTCATCCCCTAAAACTTGAGAATCCAAATTTGGAGATGTTGGTTCAGAACTTTACAGAGCTTATAGAACTTCATCTTGATCGTGTAATCATACCAGAACAAGGGGACGACTGGTGTGGAGCTTTATCTTCATCACTGCCAAATCTGAGAGTATTGAGCTTGTCACGTTGCAATCTTTCAGGCCCTTTGAATCCCTCCTTACTAAAGCTTCAGTCCCTCTCAAGTATTCTTCTGAATTATAATTACTTGTCCGCTGCAGTGCCGGAGTTCTTCGCAAATTTCACAAATTTGACGTCCTTGAGTCTCTGTTCTTGTGGGTTGTTTGGCACATTTCCAGAAAAGATCTTCCAGTTGCCTGCCCTAGAGTTTCTTGACTTGTCTTATAATGAACGACTAGGAGGTTCCTTGCCAGATTTTCCTCAGAATGGGAAACTTCGAATCCTTTTACTTCAGAACACAAATTTCTCGGGAACATTGCCGCATTCTATCGGTAACCTTACCATGTTGTCTAGAATGGATTTGTCAATTAGCAATTTCAGCGGATCGATTCCAACCACAATGGGAAATCTTACCCAATTGCGTTATTTGCACGTGTCATACAATAATCTCACTGGACCAATTCCATCCTTCAACAAGGCCAAGAATCTGCGGAATCTAGTAGACCTCGACTTGAGTAGAAATTCCCTGAATGGGAGCATTCCGGTTTCTCTGTTTTCCCTGTTATCATTGGAGTCTCTGGATCTTTCCAACAACCAATTTTCTGGTGAGCTCAATCAATTTCCCAACATTTCTTCTAATGTATTGGAATACCTTGATTTGAGCAACAAGAATTTGGAAGGGGCAATCCCTGTGTTTAATCTTCGAGGTCTTGTGCACCTCTCACTTGCTTCAAATAACTTCAATGGCTCTTTCAAGCTAAATATGATCGACCAGTTGAAAAATCTTTCCAGACTTGATCTTTCCAACAACCAATTTTCTGGTGAGCTCAAACAATTTCACAACATTTCTTCTAATGTATTGGAATACCTTGATTTGAGCAACAACAATTTGGAAGGGGCAATCCCTGTGTTTAATCTTCGAGGTCTTGTGCACCTCTCACTTGCTTCAAATAACTTCAATGGCTCTTTCAAGCTAAATATGATCGACCAGTTGAAAAATCTTTCCAGACTTATCTTTCCTACAACAGCTTGTCAAATGAATATGATAGAGTTACTGATTCTCCGTCCCCCTCCTTTCCCAACATCAGGGAGTTATATATGGCTTCTAGCAAGTTGAAAGTATTTCCTGATTTTTTGAGAACACAATCCATGTTAAGCATTCTAGACCTTTCAAATAACGAGATTAGTGGAGAGATTCCCAACTGGACATGGAAAATGTCTTCTCTTCGAAAGTTAAATCTTTCTTTTAACCATTTCATGACTCTAGAAGAAGGATCTTTACTCAATGTTTCTTCTCTGCGTATCCTGGACATACGTTCCAACCGACTCCAGGGGAAACTCCCAGATCTTCCACCATTTGCCAAGCATTTGGATTTCACAAGGAATAATTTCAGCTCTATCATACGTTCTGACATTGGTGGCTTCCTTTCTTTCTTCTCTCTCTCAAGCAATAAATTCGAAGGGAGCATACCTGCATCAATCTGCAATGCAACAAACCTCCAAGTTCTAGATCTGTCTAATAATTCCTTCAGTGGCATGATTCCGGAATGTGTGGTTGGGATGAGTACGACTCTTGGGGTGCTGAATCTAGGGAGAAACAATCTCCACGGCATGGTTCCCGATAAATTTCCAAACAACTGTGGATTGCAAACTTTAGATCTCAATAGAAACCAACTTGCAGGACATATACCTAAATCTCTAGAAAATTGCAGAAGCTTGGAGTTCTTTAATATTGGTAACAACCACATTGAGGATTTCTTCCCATGTCATTTGAAGAATGCATCCGTATTGCATGTTCTTGTTTTGCGCTCTAACAACTTTAGCGGGTCCATTGGTTGTCCCGGGCATAATTCCATTTGGCCCATGCTTCAAATTTTTGATGTGGCCTTGAACAATTTCACTGGTGAGCTTCCAATAAAATGCTTCCTAGCCTGGAAGGCTATGTTGAAAAAGCTCGTACGTCGGGAACAAGGGACTTTGTGGCTCTCCTCTTAAGAAACTTTGCAATGCTGGTCGCGGGATAGCACCGCCAACTCCACCTGACTCGAATTCTAAGAAAATGAATGGAAGAAAGTTTCTAAGTGTTGAACTAGGATTTATTTTTGGTTTAGGAATTGTCATCGTGCCCCTTATGTATCTGAAAAGGTGGAGGCTTTGGTATTTCCAACAAGTGGATAACATTCTTTACAAGATGTTTCCGAAACTGTATATGATCAGAAAAGCACACCCTCGTAGAATTACATGTAGAAATCGAAGGCCAAGACCTCAGTAAAATATTACAACAAAGGTGAGGTTATTGAAGGCATTCATGATGGTTATGTGGAAAGATGCAACCATGTGACGGGAAACACTAGATTGGAAGATGGCATCCTAACTTTCAAGGTATGGTGTTATGATAATGTTTATGATAGTGGTCTTATATATGAGAATGCTTATTTGTGGATGATTTTCTTGCAATAAACTTTGTTCCTTTTCTTTTTTATGAAAGCCAATGAGTTCATGTATAGCTATGAAGTACTGGAAATGTAATGTTTAAAGAGTGTCGGGGTGTTGTTTTAGGATTTCCATCCTTAGTGTCGGGGTGTTGTTTTAGTCCTTTTGTGCTGAATATAGACTTTTAGCTTCCAGGATGGTTCAATCTGAGTTGTTCAAGATGCACAGTAAGCCTGATCTAGACTCTCATTGTGGTCAAAAATATTTTTTTCTATTTTAACTATTTTTTTTTTAAAGCTCGTTCATTATACTCTTATATTTTATTAAAAAATATTTTTTTTTTAAAGCTCGTTCAAGATGCACAGTAAGCCTGATCTAGAATAAAGTGCCGTTGAAACCTCGGGATTGCAAGGTTAAACCATAGAAATTTGCTTGCTAATTAGTGGTCTTATTATAACGTTTACTTGTAGGTGATTTTCTTGCAATGAACCTTTATTTCCTTTTCTTTTTAATGAAATTCAATGAGTTCATGTATGGCAATGAAGTGGGAATGAAATGAGTTTAATTTATTTTTAATATTATTATTATTTTAAAATTTAAAAAAGTTGAATTGGAATTTGAAAAATGTGTATTGAAATTTAAAAAAAAAATATAAGAATTTGTATTTATATATAAAAAAAATATAATAATGAAATGGAAATGAATTTAGTAAAATTCTGAATTTGTGTTCTATTGAGTTGTCCTTCTAGCCGGACGGATGGGAATTTTTCTTTTACATTCACCATTCAAGCGCTGCCACATAAGCATTTCTACAAATTCTTATCTACACCCACATGTAGGTGATAAAAGCAATCTATTTATCCTCTTCTCCCACCCACATGACCACGTTGTTGCCCCCCTCATCTATCCCCGTCTCTCTTTCTCTCTCCTCTCCCTCAATTCAGCTGATTTTTTTTTTTTGTTTGACCTTTACGTTTGAGTTTCCTTGTTTTTTTCTTTCTCGTCGCTACCAACGGAAGGATGGCGAATGGTTTGGATAATCTATATTTTTTAAATGTGAAAAATGGAATTTCTTTACTGATTAATTCAAAGTTTTTTGAGTTTGGAAGATTGAAATATAAATCCTTTGCATACAAAAAAATACATCCAATTAATTGAGTTGGGTACAAAAGTTTCTGGGAATTACAGTCACTTCCATTTTTCTACACTTTCTAGTTTAATAATAAAAAAAAAAAATTGAATGGCTTGCTAGGTCTATTTCTCTTATGTTTAACCTTTTCAAAACTTCGAAGTTTTTATTTTATATTTTTAACGTGGCATGGCATATCAAATGGCTTGCTAGGTCCACATACTAATTAATAGTTTAATTTTTAACAGAATGACTAAAGGACATGTTTAGCAAAGATTTCAAAATTCTCAAGATTTCACAGAATTTCATTTCCAAACATCACTAAAATACAATTTTTTTTTTAATTTCAAATTTCAATTTTGTTATTAAATCATTACTTAATCATAAGTCAAACACAAAACTCAGATCAACTTGTACAAATTTTAAATGAAAATAATATTAAAAATTACATTCAAGTAATTATAATTTTATCTATTCACTTTCACAAACTCTAATATAATACTTAAATCTCCAAATAAATTTTCATTCAACTTTTTTGTCTCTTTATTTTCAAAATCTAATAAAACGTCCTAACTCATATCATTTTATTGCTATTCACAAAATTTTGAAATACTTTAAGCTTTCAAATACATAGAGTAAAAATTTCAGTTAAAATGCACATATATTGCTTTTGTAGTTAACCCTATTTCTCCTTCTAGCATAAAAGATGCTATAAGCATTTAAATTGTGTGAACAATAAGCTTTCTTGGATGGTTTTAATTATGTCTTTATACCTCTTTGCTGGCCATGCACAGCAATACCGATCGAGTTCCGTTAGGCATTTTTTTTTACATTATTTGTAATGCTTATAAACATTTTTAAAAAAAGAAAAAAAATTATAATATTATTAAATAATATTTTCTTAATCATAGAGTCAAAAGGTAAAAAAAAATCAAAGCGAACAAGATTCGGAGTGAGACTCAAATAGTGGTGTCTTTATCACTTTCCATAAAGGAAAATACAAAGAGATAAGAGAGAAACAAATAGGGCAACCAACATAGATAGAGAGCGAATGAGGAAATAGAGAGAACTTTAGAGAGAGAAATGGGGAGAAAGGAGAAACTGGCATGAAGTTCCATGGCTGTTCACTATAATATTTAAGGGCTTTTGCCAAGAAGGATTCTTGTGGCTAAAACTAGAGTTTTTGTGGATAAAGTGCTTTTCCACCAATTTGACTCGTGGGACGTCCGTGACATATAACTCGCAGTAAAAGAGCATTTGTCACAAGTTAATACTTTCGTGGAAAATAGATATTTTTCCCCACAATATTTTCCGTGGTAATGGTCAATTTTGCTCACGGGAATAAAATTAAAAAATGTTGTGGCCTTGTGGCTATTATCCATTTTCTACAAAATCTTGTCATGGCTAATAAGTTTGCACTACGAAGTAGATCGTGATTAAAAAAAAAATTAGCACCGTGTTCTCTCTTATCAATTTGCAACCAATGCTCTTTTACCACTAAGTCTAATCATATGCACTTCTATATGTCCACGAAGAAGTTTCATATCAAAAAGTAGTCTTTTGTGGGCAAAAGTATTTGCCACGAGTTGTCTTCACGACATATACTAAAAGATTGAATGATAAAAAAATTTAATTGAAAAAATCATAAAATAGCTTCATAATATAAACTATAAAGTTATATATAAAACTTGGATATTCAAATTGATACTAATAACAACTTCAAAACAACAACTAAAATTTGCCAATATGTTTACAAGAAAAACTCTTAATGAGAACCCGAGTACAAGATATATTGAGCAACCTCCCAAGAGCAAGAGCAAGAAAAACTCTCATTCATTCAATATGTTGCACTGCAATGCATCCAACAAGTAACACTTCAGACCATAATAACTAATTGAGTTAGACTAGCTCCAAGACTCATCCATAACTACAAAAGAGTACAATATAAAGAGTATTTTAGAGTAAGGTTGGCTATCCAGCCCATGCAATCAATTTAGAGTAAGAAAACACATACACAAATCACGCCCAAGGGAACAAATACAGAAAGCCTAATTAGGGACAACAAAAAGTACAAAGCCCAAGGGAAAGGATCGAACAATATGCCAAGATTCAAAAAAAAATGTTTCATACGCAAACCACACCCTTTAGAAAAAATGTTTCATACGCAAAATTTGACAAGGAACACCATGCTAATTTCAAAGTAATTAGTTATACTAAAAAAGAGCTCACCATACAAAGAAACAAATACAAAACCATGGAAGTTTGTAAAATAGTCTTTGTTTGTACCCCAAATGCATCTCAAGCACACCTTAAGCCAGATATATACAACAACTAATAACATGGTTTTACCATTTGCACGAACTGGAGTAGACATATCCTTCAATGGAGATTCTTTCTCAACACTAGCTCTCACAAGCGACTGCTCCATGAGACGAATGACCAGTGCTCTTGGGTTTTCCCTAGGAATGAAAAGAGAATCTACCTTTGGTATGCTGGGGTTTTCTTCATCGTCACTCAAAAAAGGAATTTGTGTACAACAAGAAGCAATTAATCTTAAGTGTATATAAGTAATCATCACTCAAAAACCCAGCTTAACATTTGACAAAAGCACCATTCCCACCTTTCGACCATCATTCTTAGCATGATATTTCCTAGTAGGAGTAGGTTTATCAACAACCTGAAAGGGAAAAAACCAATACCAAGTTCAAACTCATCTCATTTTCCTTTACAGAAGAAAATGACAAAAAACTACACACCTATACTCAAATATCAACAAATAAAGCCACTAAATCAGCACAAATATATATATATATGGAAGAATCGAGATTGGGGAATAAAATCGCACTTAAACGGTATATACATTTAAATTCTACCGTTAGATCTAGATTTTTAATCTAACAATAGATATTAAATTTATAAATAAACTAAGTTAAGATAAATACTTAAAGCTGTAAATATAATGTAATTAATTTAAAATCAACTTTAAATATTAAAATAATATTATTTCATCATAAAATAAAATAATACTAAATATTTTTTAAAAAATAAAAATTATCTATGTAACTAGATTCTTTAACATTTATTAAAATAGTGAATATTATATAATATTTTTAAATAATTTAAAATCATTTAAATAAAATAATTTCTTAAACTATACAATTTTCACTCAGACTTATTTGGGACGACAACAACTCATCACAAAAAAAATTTATTTCGAGGCAAAATGATTTTTCCTTCAAGTTTTTCTTCGCTGCAAAAATCAATATCTTTCAAAGAAACCATATCATCTGTAAATTTATTAGTCGTGACACAGAATCGTGGGGAAAAGGTTTTTATGGCCCAAATTCCTTTTTCCCGCAAATGTTTTTTCTAATGGCAAAAATTAAAATCAACAAAGGCTACATTTTTTTTTGCCGTAACACAATTTTGCAACAAAAATTTTTGTTTTCCACAGCAAAATATTTTTTCTCACAAAATTTTACTTGTCAGTATTCTCTCGTGGTAAAAAGTTTATTTCTTTTCCCACAGACACTTTTCGTGTCGTTAGCATACTATTTGCCACAATCATATAGGGTGGAAAAAGAATTCGTGGCAAAAACCCCTATTTGTTGTAGTGGTTGTGGGGTGTAGATTGTTGTCGATTGAACTAGTTGTAGAGTAAAACAAAGAAAGACAAAAGATATTTGTAATCGTGAATTATGAAACTAGTGCCTAATCACTTTTAAATGTAAGTCTCATATTTGTAAAATATGAGACTTACATGAAAATTTTATTTTTTTAATAGTGAAACTCACTCTTTTTTTTATGAGAATATAATTGTAACAGTGGTTAAATAATATAAAGTGAAGATTTTGGTTTATTGAACATTTGTGGCCATCTTAATAACTTATATTTCTTCTTAGTTTTAAAAATAATAGAATTTTCCTTATAATATTATTTGAGAAATATAAAAATTATCTTCATATTAATTTTCTTAGTAGTTCGTAAAAATAAATCATAATCAATGGACTAATAATTTTTTCATTTTAAATTATCAAGACGATTAATTCATGAATTTTATCTTTAAAATTTTTTTTTTGGTAAAAATGACTTTTTATTCTCTAAGATTGATATACAACTCCAAGTTTGAATAAAGTAATAGTAATATGTTTAATTTCAAAATGAAAATATTATCTTTAAATTTTTTAAAAAAATAATTTTTTATTACTATAAGATGTCGTTCCATAAAAAACAATTGTCTTCATATTTTTCTCAAAATACTGAGTCATACCAAATAATATTTTTTAGAATAATATTGTTTTCATTTGAAAGTATTTACATGAAATAATTATTTGATTTATGTAAATCAAACTTTAAAAGTTGAATATATCTTACATGTCAAATCTAACCATGTAAGTCATGATGCGAATTATGTGTTCTACACAGGAATAGAATAACTCTTCTACATCATGACTTTAACGTAAAAAATCAATTGGCTGAAAACCTCCATTCAACAGTCTCTATATAGAATAGAAGCAAAGTATTCTCTCAACTACTTCTCCCACGCTGGAAGACTTTTGAGGTAAAGTGCGTTGTCCTCCTCCTCTAATGAGGAAGGAAGGCTTTCTCTGCTTATGATTGTCAGTAGAGAGTGAGTAGAGTGCGAAGAAGATGGAGAAAATGTAGAATGTATGGAGACGATTGAAGCTAAACGATGATGAAGATTCTCCAATTGATATATGGCCAGACCTAAAGAATTTGATAAAATTGAAGAGAGAGAGAAGTCTAGCACAGAAAGTGATTGCTGATCGTAGAATTGGAAAAGAAGTTGTCAAATCTATGATGGAGAAAGCCTGGAAGGTAGGAAAGCCACTTGAATTTCACGAAATCAAAAGTAATTGTTTTGTTATTACTTTTGTTAATCAGAGAGATAAGATGCGAGTTATTGAAGGTTGTCCCTGGTTATTTGATAATCACATATTTGTATTGAAGAAATTTGATGGTAAAATGGAACCTAGTTTACTTGATTTGGATCACGCTAGCCTATGGATACAAATGCTGGATTTGCCATTGATGTTGATGGGGGAGGATATAGGAAAATCGATGGGGGAGGTTATTGATGTTGATGTGCAGGAGGATAACTCGATGTGGGGAAGATGCTTGAGAGTTAAGGTTGAATGTGACTTGAGAAAGCCTATAACTCTTGGGAGAACCATTTTAGTGGAAGGGAGAAGAAGTAGGGTACCTTTTCAATATGAGAAGTTGCCTAGGCTTTATTTTAATTGTGGTAGAATTGTTTATGACAAGGAAGGATGCAAGGAAAGTGAAGGGAGGTCTAGTCAGTATGGAGTCCGACTTAGAGCTCTACCTTAATCTAGAATGGGAGGGGTTAAGGGCGGGGAGAAAACTGAGAAAGCAAATGTGAATGAAAAAAGTGAGGGAGGAAGGAGAGACTTAAAAAAGAATCAAGATGAGGAGGAGGAAACAGGAAGGAGTCAAAGAAGAGATCAGAAGAATGAAGATACTCAAAAGGGGATGATGATCAATGTTGAGGATTATAATCTAATGGAATCCTAGAATCTGGCTCTACAGTCCATGTTAAAGAATTCTGAGGAGAATGAGGATAGATCAGATACTCCTGTAAGCATGTATGAAGTGCGAGAATTATTGAAAAAAAGCAATATGGTGATGGACAAGATAAATGTGGAGGTTGTGGAACAAAATCAAGACAGTAAGTGATTGGTAAGATGGAAAAGGAAAGCTCGAGTGGCCTGAGTCAAGTAAGCCATCCAATTCTCATTCTTTAATGAAAAAATCCTTGAAGATGTTTAAAATGTTGAGGAAGAGGGGATAGATGAAAAAAGGTTGAGAAGTGATAATATGTTGGATTGTTTAAATGACAATTTAGAGGTGGTGACTGCTGAGCAACACCACCTGCTATTTTGAATATCATGTGTTAGAATTTTCGAGGGCTTGCCAAACCTCAAATAGTTCACGACTATAACCTATTGTTTAAGGAGAAGCAGCCAAACCCGGTATTTGTTTGTGAGATAAAATCCAGATCATGCAAGTTAACTAGTTTGCAAAAAAGATTAGCATGGAAGGTTGCCTAGCTATTGATTGCACAGGGAGAAAAAGAGGTATTGTGATGTTTTGGAGGGAAGGGAGGACATTGGAGGTGATTAATTACTCCTCATGGCATGTGCATGTATTGGTGAAGGGAGAAAAGATTGGAGAATAGTGGTTCTTTACAGGCTTTAATGGTCATCTAGAGATAGGGAAAAGAAGATATTCCTAGAATCTTTTGAGAATTTCGTTGCCCAAAAATGATGCTGCAAGGCGTGTGGGAGGAGATTTTAATGAAATCGTATCGCAAAAAGAAAAGTTAGAAGTCAAATGGGGCCTAAGAATCAAATGAAGATGTCCAGTGAGACATTGGAGGACTGTGATCTCACCAATATTGGCTATCGAGGGAATAACTTGGTTTGATAAGCATTTTGATTTGAACTTCAGAAAGGAGATTTGGATAGGTTTTTGGTTCACACAAAATGGAGAACTCTTTTTAAGGAGAGAAGGGTGGAGGCTTTGATTGGGAGGCGCTTTGATCATCTCCCTATTTTACTATCTATCCTTGATGTGAAGCGAAAAACGGAGGAAGTAAGATTTCTGTTGTGATCGTGCGACAATTACGATGAATAATCTGAAATTTATCAGATAAGAAAATAATAGAAAAATCACAAACAGAGATTTACATGGTTTAACGGGGTGCTTACATCCACGAGAATGAATGGCTGAAATTTTACTACGATCAAAAGTAGTGTTACATCATATGTATTTACTAACCTTGGATGTACGGACATATTTACAAAATTTATAAAAATAACCATCGCTTGCCCGTTCGCTCCGCCATCTTTCGTCTTGCCGCTATACACGCATAAGATACGAGCCACATACTTCAACAATCTCTTCCTTGAAATATAACCGGAAACTCCACTCGGAACAATAGGTTGGAGCGCCTCTCATCTAGCAACTGAAGGCATTAATTAAGTCAAAATAGTGGTCGAACTTATTTGTAGTAATAAACTTTGTCAATATGTTTGCTACATCTCAAAAGTGTGAACTTTCTCGAATAGTAATTCACCAAAAGAAACCAATTTTCTGATTTTGTGAAACCTCACATTTATGTATTTCGTGGTTGAATGATACACCAGGTTCTTCGCCAAATAATTGGCACTTTGACTATCACAATGTAACTAAACTATACCTTACTAGACACCCAGCTCCTTGACCAACCTTGTAAGCAATAAAGCTTCCTTAACAGTCTCATACTACTATATACTCTGACTTAGTAGTAGATAGTGTCACTAAAGACTGTACCATAGACCTCCAAAAAATAGGCTCTCCCACAAGAGTGAATATATATTTTGTGGTAGACCTTCTATCATCCAAGTCCCATGAATAGTCTACATCCATGTATTCCACAACTGAAGGATCACTCTCATGTCTGCTAAACATGATGCCATAGTCTGTAGTACCCCTCAAGTATCTAAAAATTCACTTAATTGTATCTCAATGCTGTCGACCCAAATTTGATATAAACTTGCTCACTACACTGACAACTTGTGCCTAATTTAGTCTTGTTATAATTTCATTAATCTATTTAACCTATACTTTTTATGATTTCATAGATATAATTGTGAACCCTGGCATAATTGCCGATAATTGATGGAGTATGGATTAGGATAAGTTGATAACCTCCATTTAATCTTTATTGGTGATAAAGGATAATCAAATTCTATTTTTAGCATGTTCAACTTCCTGAATCAATTTTGGTTCCTTTTATTGATTGAAGGCTTTTTATCTTAATTTCAAGTATGACCACTGACCAACGACCAAGTACTATGCTGCAAATGATGTTTTTACTTTTAGTTTAGTCAATATATTTATTCTTATGGACTATTTGAAATGAAATATTTTTTCTAGTATCAGTGTTTTGAACCATGTTATAGAACGTTTTGAATGTTGTAATACATTAATTGTATTATCTTTTGTTTCAGGGTTTGGAATCGGCCCATTTAAAAGTTAAATTTTCGATTAGAGTTCAAAATATCAACCTTTGGTTAGAGTCAAACTCTGACTCCGTTCGTTGCCGAAGTGGATTTTGGGCTCTGACTTCAACAGGAGTCGAAGTTCGGAAAGAACTATTTCGACTCCGTCAAAGTCGGAGCGTAGGCCTATCTTTAAGAGTTTGTATTTGAGTTTAAAATTTCAAAGAGTTTCCTTCGTACTTGGAGATTAATTTTTATAATAGGATCCTGGGTGAGATAGGCTTTGCATGTTCCTGTTGAGCCCATGTCCTTTAGCTATTCACTTTAGTTAGTGTCTTATAATGCGGCATGGCTTCTGTGTTGGTATCATTAATACGACACGTTGTTTGGGACTCGGGGAGTGGTTCCATTAATGCAGCGTGGTTTCTTGATTTATTTTACTCTGCCAATGTTCTTGGTGGCTCTTCCATGTCCTTTTCTCAAGTGATCAAGAGCTCTCTTTATTTTTTGCTTGCTTGCCTGGATAGATACTCGTGGGCTTGGTGCTGTCAAGGGAGTATCAGGGAGGCAAGTTCTACCCCCTCATGTCATGTGCCTCCCCAAGCACGAGTTACATTAGGAGTTGCTTCTCTTGTGGATAGTTGGGGCATTCAGGTGGGGTCCCGCTAGGTTATGTTGAGCCAATAGATTTGATCATGTTGGGTTGGATTTTTCTATCTTATTTTCTAATTATTCTTAGTAGGCCTATTATTTAAGTCGATAAAAGAAAATCCCTTACAATTCTATTATAGGAGATAAAGAATCTTTATATTGTTCTCACTTGATCCATGGTCATTGATATGCATTTGGTCCCAATTTAATTATCATCCGGTTTTCCAAGAGCATTAATCAATTTAAAGCTCTCTTTCAAGTGGACGGGAAATTTTGTCACGAAGAAAATATAATGCGGAAGGGTTTTTAATATATATATATATATATATATATATTGATGTACATTTGAAAATCTAATAAAATAAAGAAAAGTTGAAACTATTACTTATATAAATGCTATATGGTCTCTTCAAGTCCACTCATTTTAACCATTAGTATCAATTTCTTCTATAATTTGATACTAATGGTTAAATTTTCAAGTACACAGTAAAACCCGGTTTGAATTAGGAGATGAGATTAATTAAGATGAGTTTAATTTATTTTTTAATATTATTATTGTTTTAAAATTTGAAAAAGTTGAGTTAGAATTTGAAAAAACTGTATTAAGATTTGTGTTTTGTAATAGAATTTGAAAAAATGTAATGATGAGTTTAGAATGAGTTGAGACGTCTCATTTATGAATCCAAACCAGCCCTAAACTGAACAACAAATAATTTAATATTTTAAAATTTTTAAAATTATAATAATAATATAAAAATAATATTTAATAATATTCTATTCAACTTTAAATTTTGAAAGCTTTTCATTTTATCTTCTCTCACTATCCAAACAATAGCAATCTCAACTCACGTCATCTGATTTAGTTATTTTAGTTTCGCTTTTCAACTTTTACATAAAATATAATAAATAATTTAATTTATTAAAAAATTTAAAATAATAATATTATATAATTATTATTTAAATAATATTTATTTATTTATTTTATATAATTCATCTCATCTCACGTATCACTATCCATATCGCACCTAACTTGGTGCAAAGGTTATACAAGTTTATAAGCACCCCATTCCACATTGAAAGGTAAGAGTTATACTGACACCCTTAATTCTTAATTAGAGTCTATCCAATGAAATCTCGATCCTTAATTCTTATTTTTTTAGAGAGTCAAGTCAGTGTATCGGAATTGAAGGTTGAAGATATTGAAGATCAGAATATTGAGATATGCAGCAATGGTAATGACCGTAATCACAGCAGCAAACTTGGTGATCTCTCAATAACAAATCAAGAGCCTAACAAATGAGGAGGATTCGATCCTACGTTTTTGTTATAAGATTGTATAGCTGTAATATTTTAATTTTAATTATTCATGTAAATGTAGGCATCCATTGTAAATGCTCTGTTATATATAGCTATACAATTTATACCATACTCAATGAAAAATATAGGAATCAGTTCTCGCATACGCTCCTTTTCAATTCTTTTACATGGTATCAGTATAGCCATCAAAAGACCAACGTCTAAATGTCTTCCTCCAATCCTGAAACACAATCTCCCTCCATTGCCTCCATGTCTAATATTTCTACTATCAAACTAAGCCAAAATAATTATCTACTTTGGAAAGCCCAGATGGTACCATATTTTCGAGGTTAGAACCTCTTTGGTTTCGTCGACGGAACCACCACAAAACCACCAAAAACAATTTTTGTGTCCCACCTTGAAACCAATGTTGTTTTTAAAAGACTCAATCCTGCTTACTCTCAATGGGTTAGGTAGGACAATCACATCCTTAGCACTCTCATGTCCTCTCTTACCGAAGGAATGCTTGCTCAGGTTGTTAATTATACAACCTCCCATGCTGTCTGGCATGCATTAGATGAAACTTTCTCCTCAAAATCTCGTGGGCGCATTGTTCAAATCCGCACACAACTGGTTACCGCAACTAAAGACAGTAAATCTGCCATAGAATATTTCCACTTCATCAAGAGGCTAGCAGATGAGCTAGCGATCGCAGGGCAGCCAATGACACGAGATGATACTATCACCTATATTCTTGCAGGTCTTGGCCATGATTATGACAGTTTCGTGGCTTCAATTTCCACTCGCACAGATAGTGTGACGCTTGAGGAAATTTATCCTCTCTTATTAACCATAGAAGCACATCTTTCTTGACACCAACTCACTCCAGCCATTCAGCAACCTTCTGCTAACATTGCTCAACGCAAATCACAACCATTTACACGGAATGGTCGTGGTGGCTCTCGAGGAAGGGGGTGAGGCAATCGTGGTGGCTTTAACTCTATCAACCGAAACACTAATGAGCCCTCTATTATTTGTCAGGTTTGTGGTAAGCCTGGACACTCAGCTCGTAAATGTTATTAGAGATTTGATCTTTTTTTATCAGGATGCTCCAAAAGACATGCCCAAGCAAGCTTTGGTTGCCTTGAATAATGGCAATCCTGCCAATTGGGAGACTGAAAGGCATGCAGACACAGGTGCAACCCATCAACTCACAAATGATGCTTCCAATCTGAACCAACAGAACAACGAATATAATGGTTTAGATACCGTTCAAGTGGGAAATGGTCAAGGTTTGCATATCTCTAAAACTGGTTCTTCTAAATTCAAAACAACCTCATCCACCTTTGTTCTTAATCAAGTCCTTTTAGTTCCTGAGATTCAAAAGAATTTAATATTTGTTCAATAATTTTGCATCGACAATAACGTCTATTTTGAATTTCACACTCACTTCTTTCTTGTGAAGGATTACTTGAGGAAGGTCCTTCATCAAGGACATCTCGGTGATGGCCTCTACAAGATCACCACCAAAACAAGCCTACCTCAAGCACACTCAAGTATTCAAGTTTCATTTCATAATTGGCATCGTAGTCTTGGTCATGCCTCTAGTCCCGTCGTCCACAAAGTTCTTTCCACTTTCAACTTTCCAGTAAAGAAAAATAAATTAAACACTGTGTGCCCTGATTATCAAATGGATAAAAACCATAATTTTCCTTTTAAGCTATCCACGTTTGTTTCTTCAAAACCTTCAGATTTAATTTTTACTGATGTTTGGGGACCTACTTCCATTGCTTCCACCACTGGTGCTAAATATTATGTGAGTTTCCTAGATGATTATTCCAAATTTATTTGGTTATTTCCTCTTAAACTCAAATTTGATGTTGAGCAATTTTTTTTTAATTTCTAAAAATATATAGAAAATAATTTTAAAAGGAAAATAAAAGCCATCCAATCCGATTGGGGTGGTGAATATAGGCGGTTAAACACTTACTTTAAAAACAATGGCATTAACCATCGCCTAGCTTGCCCACATACACATCAACAAAACGTTTCTATTAAAAGAAAACATCGACACGTTGTCGAAGTTGGCCTAAGCATGTTGGCACATTCCAATCTCCCAATGATATATTGGGAAGATGCCTTCCAAACTACAACTTATGTGATAAATAGACTTCCAACACATGTTCTAAACCAAAAATCATCATTTGAGATGTTGTATAACCGTGCTCCAGATTACCCTTATATGCGTGTGTTCGGCTGTGCATGTTGGCCTTACTTGAGGCCTTACAATCAAAATAAGCTTAATTTTTGTTCAAAAACATGCATTTTCATTGGCTATAGTCTTTGTCATCAAGAGTACAAGTGTCTTGATCTCTCTACTGGTAAGGTCTATGTCTCAAGACATGTCATTTTCAATGAAAACCTTTTTCCTTACACTTCTGAAAATAAAAACCAAAGCTTCGCTCATCAAACTTCCAATTCTATCATGCTTCCCCTGCTAATTAATTCTTGGCCATCAACAAGTTTCAGAGAATTGCAATCTAACCCAATTCTCACAAGAATCGAATATGCACTATTATGTTCAATTTCTGCAAGAACAGGTCATGAAACATCTACCCAGCCAGCAACCAATGCAATCGATTTTGCTGATGCCCCACACGACAATGCACAACCTGCTCCTACAAACACTCATTCAATGGTCACCAAATCAAAGAATCATATCCATAAGCCTTGGCAACAATCTGATGGCTGCATTCGGTACCCTTTACCGAGAGCCTTGATAGCAGAATCATCACCTCTAACAACGGAACCAACATCTTACACTAAGGCCTCTAAATCCGTGCACTGGCAAGATGCTATGAATAAAGAATTCACTGCGCTGCTACAAAATGGTACTTGGTCTTTGGTGCCACCATCCAATAGCACCAATGTTGTGGGCTGCTGTTGGGTGTTTAAAATAAATAAAAAAAAGGCGGATGGAACCATTGAACATTATAAAGCACGACTAGTTACCAAAGGATTCCATCAACAAGAAGGAGTCGATTTTTCTGAAACATTCAGTCCAGTTATCAAACATACCACTATTCGGTTAATGCTTTCTCTTGCCGTGTCTTATAATTGGTCTATAGAGCAATTGGATGTACAAAATGCATTCTTGCATGGCGAGTTAAAAGATGATGTGTTCATGTTATAACTCCAAGGATATATTCATCCACAATATCCACATCATGTGTGTAAACTACACAAGTCACTTTATGGATTGCAGCAAGCTCCAAGAGCATGGTTCTCAAAGCTCTCGAATAAACTCAAGTTTTTGGGTTTTCATGAAAGTAAAGTTGATTCGTCTATATCTATTCTTCGGAAATCAACTATTATTATTTACATACTCATATATGTGGATGATGTTTTGATAACGGGCTCAAGTTCAAATGCAATCACTCGCGTGATTAACTGTCAAAGACTTGGGTACACTAAATTTCTTTCTTGGTGTTGAGGCACTTCGGTGTCCAGATGGCATTTACCTCACTCAACAAAAGTATATTGCTAATTTACTAAAACGCAACAACATGGACAAAGCCAAGCCTTGCACAAGTCACATGGCCTCTAGTTGTCATCTTACTTCCAACGATGGACAACCCTTTGAAGATATAAATCTCTACCGAAGCATCGTAGGTAGCTTGCAATATCTATCCTTCACAAGGCTTGATTTAGCTTTTGCAATACACAAAGTCAGTAAATTTATGCATCGACCTCTTGATACACATTGGATGGCAGTCAAATACATATTGCGCTATCTTAAACACTCGGTGTCTACTGGTTTATACATCACCAAAACTGCTAATATGAGGTTGCAAGCTTACTTAGATTCTGATTGGGCGGTTGATGCAGATGACCGCCGCTCAATTGGTGCCTTCTGTATCTATATGGGCTCTAATTTAATCTCTTGGCGCTGCAAGCAGCAGCCCACACTTGCTAGAAGCAGTACCAAGGCTGAATACAAAGCGTTAGCAAACACAATAGCCGAACTCACTTGGATAAAATCTCTTCTATTTGAACTTGGTCTTCCTAAAAAACAACCACTGGTTCTTTGGTGTGATAATATTGGAGCTACTTACCTCACATCAAATCCTGCATTTCATGCAAGAACGAAGCACATAGTAATTGATTTTCACTTCGTAAGAGACCAAGTGCTCAATAAACAGTTAGAGGTTCATTTTATTTCAAGTCGCGATCAGTTAGCAAAAGCACTTACCAAGCCATTACCTCCAATAAAGTTTAAAAATGTACAACACAATTTGCATGTCCATGAACTACCCTCTAGATTGAGGGGGCGTGTAGAGAATCAAGTCAGTGTATCGGAATTAAAGTCTGAAGATATTGAAGATCAGAATATTGAGATATGCAACAATGGTAATGACCGTAATCACAGCAGCAGACTTGGTGATCTCTCAACAACAAATCAGGAGCCTAACAAATGAGGAGGATTCGATCCTACGTTTCTGTTATAAGATTCACTACAAAAAAAAATAGTATTTTAGACAAAATTTTATTTCCGGCAACATACATTTTATGGCAAAAAGTCACTTTTGCCAATTTGAAATAACTCTTTCTCTCGACTAATAAAAACAGCCGGAATTAGAACGTTAATTTCTTCTTTCCCTCTCGAGCTCACTCTGCCTCTCCCTTTCCCTCTCGAGCTCACTCTGCCTCTCCCTTTCCCTCTCGCGCTCTCTCTGCCTCTCCCTTTCCCTCTCGCTCTCTCTCTGCTTCTCCCTTTCCCTCTCGCGCTCTCTTTGCCTCTCCCTTTCCCTCTCGCGCTCTCTCTGCCTCTCCCTTTCCCTCTCGCGCTCTCTCTGTCTCTCTCAGCTTTGCACAGTAGTTTCCATTGTCAGTGCTGCCCTAATCTCGCCATCTTCCCGCCACTACTTGGACCACCAGTTGGTTTCCGAGATTCGCCGAAGCCCCTCTGTTAGATCCGAACAAGGCAAGTAAACCGATTGAAAGGATTTTTGAGTATTGTAGGGTTTGGTTGTGTTGCTATTTAAACCGATTAAATATGCATTCACCTACATGATCGGCACTCTAATTTGATATATCTCTTTTGGTTTTTATTTTATTTTTGCTTAGGTCTGGTTATTTCCTTCGACTTAATTTGGTTTTTGTGATATCTTTGAATTTCATTGATATTTTGCATTGTGGTTGGGTGTTATTTCTGGCTCGTGAAACAAATTGTTACCAAATGCATCATAGATTTGAGCATCATAGATTTGGAACAAATTGTTACCAAACAAATTGTTACCAAATGCCAGGATTCACAGAGTACATTAAGCATCATAGATTTGGAAACTGTCGGCTTACAAACTTTCTCCGAACTCAAATGCTTTATTATTATTATTATTCTTGATAATGACTTTGTAGTTCATTTGTTTTCTTGATAATGACATTGTAATGCTCACGGTCTATGTATTATGGCAGTATTTTGCAGTACTACTTTAGTTCTTTAAAACAATTTGTTTCTCCTAGGCCATTGTGCAATCTAAGACAGAATAGAGTAAATACTAAAAAGTAGACAGAACACATCATATAACTTAAATTCATACTACTTCTAGAGCATCGAATAAAGAAACTACCCTTCTTGTTGTCTGATAGAAGGATATATCATTGAACTATGCTTGGATCCATCAAGGCATATGCTTATTTTAGTTGCCTAGATGGTTACTCTTAATTTTAGAATCATAAAGTTTTTAACGATTGGTTTTGGAAATTTGATATGTAACCGCCAAGCTTTGTTTGTGATATGGTATTTCTCTACCATAAGTGCTGGGCAGATAATAAATAGCTTGAGGAGTACCATCCATCTTTTAAAAAAAAAAATATTATTTTACTCTCTGTTACTCCTTGCTGATCCGGTTGTATTTTGTCCAAGCCAAACAATATGGTTCATCTTGGTCTATTGCTTATTTAGCTTTCGTTAAGATTTCCTTGTCGCTTCAATTACATTCATATTAATTTTTTTTTCTATCTTAATATATCACTTTTAATAATGTGATCAAATTAATTGATCTCTTAAATTACCCCTCATTTAATCATTTGTTCTTTCCACCTACATGTTGAAATTATAATATAGCATCCCCTTATATATTTTTTATCCATCTTAATTAACAATGGATAAAATGAAACTTACATTTCAAATTAAAAAATAATTTGGATATATAATTTGTCATAATAAACAGATAAAAACTTTATACACTAAATAAATTAATTTACTCCCTCTCCCTTAACCACTGCCTAGCTAGCTACTTTATGCTATTCCCTACATCCATTAAATCATTAATGCCTCATTGGTAATTTACTTATCTTATGTACGTACTTCATTATTAAAGCTGCCACAAAAGCTATAAGCAAATACCTCTTCAGACAACTTCACGTCACACACACCACCTCAAGGCTCAACCCCCACCATTTTTGTAAAGACATTTCGACCCTATATTCAAATCACTAATTAATAATAATATGCTCTTACCTATATTCAAATAGAGATGTAAATAGCTGCCATATGATATGAACTTAAATAGAGAAGCAGGTATGCATGTGTGAATGGTATCTGCACATAATGATGTGTAAGAACAAATTAGGTTGATGTGTGGTCCCTGCAGACTTGAATTTAGTGATTCTCAATGCCAAAAACCAAGGATAAGTCAAGTTCTGCCATATACAGAGATGAGTAGGGTCCTAGTTTATTTTCGGTGCTAAAATTGTCTGTAGCAGCGACAATGGAAGGAAAACTGAATACTTTCACATCATGACCTTTCTTCCCATCATTGCTATTCTCTTTTGTGTGTCCAAATATTAAAGCAACTTCCTGATTGTTTTCTTGATCTCCTGTTGCAGAATTGATTCATATATATAGTTAGATCTGGCTTTATATATGAATTAAAACATATTCTTTCAGCAACTAAAATACTTACGTCGTAGTTTTTTGTTCTCAAAAGGCATAAGCATCCCAAGATCACTACAGCAAGAGCAGCCACTACAGCTACAATAATGATCCGTATCCACCATCTTTTTGCTAAAAAGAAACAAAAGTCTCATCTCATAATTAATTCACTAGTGTGTTGTTCAGTCAGGACAGAGAAGGGGGAGGGTCTTACTAGTTTTTTCAATTGTCGTAATAAGAACATAGAATTCTTGATCATTGACATGAGTGTTTTCTTCGAATTCACCGCTCATGTAGAATATGCATCCAGTTCCAATTGCTGAAATTGTTCGAAAACCAACGCAGTTAAAATTTAAGTCAAGTTCTGCACATTAATGCACCAGTGTATTCATGACTACATTCATGTGAATTCCACACATTTGGATGAATGAATGTCATTTATTAAATTAGCTGTCATGATATGGGTGTTTAAATTTTTGTCATTTTCTTTTCATCCATTGGAGCACAAGACTCATTTTCTGTCTACTTATTTATTTATATTTTCCTTTCTGCTCTTTATGTTGGTCGACATTGCTCATAGTCCATGACAGCTCTTTTGACATTCACAGCCAAATCATGACCATAATTCTAATGAGAAAGAATATAATCAAGTTTTATAATTAGCACCTTGTTGTAAATTATAAAACAATTAATGTTGCATGATTCTGTCAAGTCTGGAAAAAAGGATTAAAGAAATCCTCATGAGTCACGCTTCCACTTTCCAAAAGTAAATTTGAGTGGGGAATGGGTTTGAACTTTGAACAAGAATATATATATATATATATGTATATATATATATATAATGCAGACTAATTAAAGTGTCATGTGCTTGCATCTGGACTATGAAGTTTGCTGTCACTGAAAACTTCTGGCTTTTTCATGTGTGCATTGATTCTTGTTTCACATGGAGGAGAATTGGAAATTGAATTTTTTTTTTTTTTAAAGGCCGCAACCGCAAATTAATGGGCAACCTCTCCTCCCCTCACATGATAGAGTCAAATCCTTGTATTATTTTTATCTACTCATCATGTCGGTAAGATAAAATAATTTAACCTATCTATACATGATATGACGTGCCTTTTTCCTACTGGCCACATATGGGTGAATATATCAATATCAGATCGATGATTCCTCAATGATCACTTGCAAACTTACTGAATACAGCTACTAAATTGCATTATAGTTAAGAGACCTTCATGTGTACTTATTCCTCTCTCTCTCTAGGCTACTACTAAGAAAATACATAAGGAGATCCGAAGAACATTAAGAAGATCAGGAACCCCAATGGAGGAGTCTAGTACTGCTGATTTTTAAACTAAACTTGCATTTAGAGACTATATATAGATAGCATTGCTCATTTATCTTCTAGATTGAATAGATTCTTCTTGCGGTGATGATGTTGGGCACGCAAAAACAGAATTTCAGACCACTTCGATCTTGATCATTATTGATGTCTTTGAAAATCACTAGCATTGTGCTATGTAGGTACCAAATTTATAGATTATTTTTCTATTTTGTCAATGATACAGTTCCAAGAGTTGAATAGTACTTGTTAATGTAAAAATAGTATATTGGTATGCTCTATTTTTTCTGGCCTAATCCCTTATTAAACAACTTTTCTATCTCTATTTTTTCTTAGATGGATAAAAGTTGGATGCAAATTACTAATAGATTTGGATCTAGGGAATATGCTAAAAGAGTTAAGGAGTTCCTTACCTTGGCCCGATCTCATGCTACAAGTAAGGAGATTCGTTGTCCATGTGTCCAATGTTCAAATAATTACTTCATACCTATAAGCCAAGTAGAGAGACACTTGTTCATTAAAGGTATTGATAAGAATTACACGGTGTGAATTTTTCATGGCGAGAAAGAAGATTTAATCGTAACGGATGATGATGATGATCTACATGATCTCGAACAAACGGATGACTTCATTGATGATGTTGATGTTATGTTACGAGATATTCGGGCTGGGGGAATTCCCAATGTTCCCACAAGCGATTCATTCCATGTGGAGGGTTCATCATCGGTTGATACGGATTCATCTCGCACTTTTGTTCAGTTGTTGGCTGATTCTCGACGTCCTCTTTATGAAGGTTGTGCAAATTACTCTAAACTATCATTCACTGTCAAACTGCTGCACATTAAAACACTTGGTGGTTGGAGTGTAAAGTCTTTCGACATGCTTTTGCACTTGTTAAAGTCAGCTTTTCCTAATGCTCTTTTGCTAAACTCATATCAAGAGTCACGCAACTTGGAAAAAGGTCTAGGCTTTACTTACAACAAGATACATGTTTGTCCGAATGACTGCATACTTTATTGGAGAGAAAATGAAGATAAAGACGAGTGTCCCAAATGTAATCTCTCAAGGTGGAAATTCAGCAACTCTAAGAAGAGAAGAATTCCTCAAAAGGTTCTACGACATTTTCCCTTGAAGCCAAGGTTGCAGAGATTGTTTATGTCACAAAGAACGGCAACGGATATGCGGTGGCACAGGGATCAACGTGTCATTCAACAGGGTATTCTAAGTCATCCTGCTGACTCTGAGGTGTGGACATCATTTGATCAAGAGCATGCTTGGTTTGCGGAAGATCCAAGGAATATCAGGCTTGGTTTAGCTAGTGACGGTTTCAACCCATTTAATAATTTGGCTAAGCCTTATAGTGTATGGCCGGTGATTCTTGTTCCTTATAACTTACCTCCGTGGTTATGCATGAAAGATCCATATTTTATCACTTCACTATTGATTCCAGGACCAAGATCACCAGGAAATGAAATTGATGTCTACCTTCAGCCTCTGATAGAAGAATTGATTGATCTATGGGATAATGGTGTTGATACATATGATGCAAAGGCTAGAGAGATTTTTCGATTGCATGCAGCATTGCTATGGACAATTAACGATTTTCCTGCTTACGGAAATCTCTCCGGATGGAGCACTAAAGGGAAGATGGCGTGTCCATCGTGTAATGAAGAAACAGATTCCATGTGGTTAACATATAGTCGAAAGCATTGTTATATGGGTCATCGTCGATTCTTGCCACTGAGCCACATTTGGAGAAAGAAAAAGTCTATTTTTAATGGCAGTTCAGAGCATCGTGGTCCACCTACAATGTATACAGGAGAAGATATACTCATTCAAATCCAAGATATTCCTGATGCAAATTTTGGCAAAGCCATAAAGAAAAGAAAGCGTACGATTAAGGAGTTGAATTGGACCAAAAAAAGTATATTCTTTCAATTGTCGTATTGGTCGACTATCAAGATTAGACATAATCTAGATGTAATGTACATTGAGAAGAACATATGTGACAACATTTTAGGAACTCTAATGAACATCTTTGGCAAAACTAAAGATCATCCTAATGCACGTCGTGATCTTTTCAATCTTAATATAAGAAATGAGTTACACCTTATTCATAATGGACAATGTATTAGTATGCCACATGCATGTTATACGTTGTATGGAGCTGAGCGAACTGGTTTCTGTAATTGGTTGCGTGATGTCAAATTTCCAGATGGATTCGCTTCGAACATTGCCAGATGTGTTAGTGTAGATGATTGCAAAATCTTGGGGATGAAAAGTCATGATTGCCACATTTTCATGCAAAGATTACTTTCTGTTGCAGTTTCTGGATACTTACGCCAAGATGTACGAATGGCACTAACTGAGCTAAGCACTTTTTTCAAAGAATTGTGTGCTAGAACATGTATGGTTGATGTTTTACAGCGGCTACAAGCTGATATTGCCGTCATCCTTTGCAAGCTTGAGATGATTTTTCCACCTACCTTTTTCGACATAATGGTGCATTTAGCCTACCATTTGCCACGTGAGGCATTGCTTGCAGGGCCAGTTCAATATAGGTGGATGTACCCTTTCGAAAGGTAGATTGGAAAATTCAAGAGATATGTTAAGAATAAGGCCTACCCAGAAGGTTCAATAGCCGAGGCTTATATCCATGTAGAATGCTTGAATTTTTGTTCTATGTATCTTCATGATGTTGAGACTAGATTCATTCCCTCCGAACGTAACTTGGACGAAGGAGAAGAAAGTGTGCGAGAGGGACTATCTGTATTTTCACAAAAGGTGCGACCTATGGGTTTTGCATCCCGTCATCGATTAGACGACGACATTTTCAAAAAGGTCAAATGGTATGTTCTGAATAATTGCATAGAGATTGTAGAATATCTTAAGTAAGTGACCAAACTACTTACCAACTTTGTGATTTTCTATTCTCAAAATACCGATTTACGTTGCATCCCCTACATATTACATATACTTATTAACTGGTGTTGGCCTTCTGTCTAGTGAGCACTACATGCAGGTGAGTAAAGAGTATCCCGATGATGTCGATAGTATGCATGCTGCAAAATTTCCAGATTGGTTCAAGTCACACGTATGCAAATTCATTTGGAAGTTCGACCCTATTTTCCTTATGAATATGATTGTTTTATACCAAGATATATACTGCTTTTATTTTATGCGGTTCTTTGTTTGAACTTGTGATAGATTCAAAGTAGGCGTGCTAATAATCTCGAAGAAGTTTCGGAGGATCTATATGCCCTAGCGTGTGGTCCTGACCCTTGGGTCGCATCTTATTCTGGTTGCATAAACAACGGTATAAGATTTCACACAAAAAATCGTGAAGAACATCGTCGCACCCAAAACTCAGGAGTGATGGTCATTAGTGAACAACCAGGATCTGAAAAACTTGAGTTCTTTGGTAGACTAATAGACATTTTGGAAGTTCGTTACATGGGTTGGCGTCGTGTTTACTTATTCAAACGTGAATGGTTTGACATCTCTAATTCCAAACGAGGGATACGTGTGGAACGACATCTTACTAGTGTGAATATGTCTCTGACAGCTTATAAGAACGACCCTTTTGTTTTGGCATGCCAAGCTTTGCAAGTATTTTACTTAAAAAATCGCAGCATCCGTGGTGATTGGTATGTAGTGCAAAAGGTCATACATAGAAATGTCTATGACCTTCCACTTAGATCCCTTATTGAAGATGATGAATCTGATTCTAATGACGTTGATGCTTACCAAGAGGACAATTCTGGCAATGCCTACGTGAGTGTCCATACTGATGACATCCCATTGCAAACAGACATGCATGGGCCTAATGTTGAGCCAGAGCAAATTGATATTGACACGTCGGTAATACAAAGGTCTAATTGGGACAACTTCGAGCAAGATTTTATCAACGACAATATCAGTGAGGACAGTTCTACTCATAGCGCTGAATTGGAGGGTAGCATAGAAGAAGATAGTTTCTCGACGGAGGATGAGATGAACTAATCGTTTGAAAGCTGGTATTCTTTTTAGTTTAATTATCATAGAAAGCTTTTATGTATTTCTCTTGAGTATAAATATTCTTTTTAGTTTAAGTATCATTTTGTGTAATTTGCCTTGTAAAGTATACTAATATATAAATAATTGTATCTACTTAGTGTGAGTGTAGGGATAATTTCGGTTGGCTAACCTTGGATATGATGATAACTGGAAGAGGTAGAGGTAGAGGTCGAGGAAGCTCTCAAAGCAATAATGTAGTTCGCATGCCCAAAGTAATACCCCTTGCTGCCTTAAATGCCCAAGATGATTCAGACTCAAGTTCAGATGACTCAATCGAGCTACCTAATCGTGTCTCGAGGACAGAACCAAATGACATGCCACATGTTGATTTGCCACTAGACACAAACTCATCCGGTATTAATCTAATTTTCATTGATTAATTTGTTTTTGTTATGGAACTTTTCTTTTCTCAAAATTATATGGATTCTTGTTGAATTACAAACTGCATTTGTGTAATTAAATTACAAACAAGCATATATAAATTGCTAAGTTCTCTAATGTCAATATCAAATCTAGACCTACTTTTTTGGGGAACTTTTCAATTGATCTGTTACTTGAAATCTTGTTTCTATCATTGTTATTTATAAAAAAACCCTCATGCTTTAATTGACTTTGATTTTGGTTAAATTAGAATATAGAACGATAGCTACATCTCATGGACTGCACACACTTCACAACAAAAGAAACTGGAACAAATCACCCTAAAAAGAGATTTCAAAGTGATCATTCGAGTCATTACAAATTTCTCATCCAACTAAGACTATAACCATGACTTTATCATTAATGATATCAAACATCTACTGTGAGCTATTAAGTCTTAGAAAGTAAAAAAAATTTATCGATCTAATAATCAATACGTGCATGACTTAACTCAATACATAATGAGAATACAAATCTTTAAAAATATCGCTTTGATATAAAATACCTTTTGCAATTTAATAATGGGAAGGGCCCAGTAATTCACGATAATTATGAACTCGAGTACTTTGTATTTCGGTTTATTAGTAATACTACCATCTTGCTAAAAACAAAAAAGAGACAATAATTTTTTGTGTCATGATAACTGAAAAAAGAAATATCTACTTTGTGGTCAAAGCAATCAAAAGCAAATAGTTCCCAATCATAGAATCACGACATTTGGGTGCACAATGATTGGCAGAGCTGGCCTACATTCTGTTTGAGTTATTATTAATTAATTAATTACATGTGTTTCTCTGTTTTTTTTTTTTTTTGACAAAACAATAATTAGTCCTCATACACGAGCAAGTCAATTTCTTAGCCAAATGTGCACATGCATGTAAGAGGAAATGAAATGATGTATACTTCTTTTTGCATGTCACAGGTTTTGTATTTCAGGCATGAGGGAGTTATATATATATATATGTTTCATGTTGATTAATTTGATTTTTCTCATTTATATGATGCTAACATGTCAATTGAAAACATTAGTACCACCTAGTCGAAAGCGTGGGCGAGGAGTAGCAAAAAAATACAGAGTTTGAAAAGCTACGAAAGTATGGAAAAATACCTCTGAGGATAAAGGACAATGAGACTGCACCTTGTTGTGAAAATGCAACCATTTTTACTACAAGGGTTACATGGTTGGTCAAGCACCATGTGGACTTAAGTCATGCTAGTTGGCACGCCATACCAAATAATGAGAAGGAAGAATTGATTTCACGCATCCAGGTAAAAGTACAAGAATTTCATACACGATGAAATAGAGTTTTTGGAAAAACTTGTAGTACTAATTATAATTAATTTGTTTGTTCTTAGAATGACTTCATACTTGACTGGGCCAAAAAAAATCATCGAGATACGGTTACAAAGACAATTCGCAAACGGTTTAATCATATTCGATATGATTTACATAAAACCTACCAGCAATACGAGAGTAATGAAGAAGCACTTGCGAATGTGCCACCATTGGTAAAACCAGCCACCTGGGTGAAGTTATGCGCTCGATATTCAAGCGAGAACTTTAAGGTAAGTTGGAAGTCAAATATTTAATTAACATACCATGACATTTTTTTTAAATAGTTAACTATAATAAATGTTAGGTAGGATGGTAAGTTTCTTGTTATAAAATGATGTTAAAAACATGTTAAACTTGACAACTTAGACGTTTCTCATGTATATTATGTCCCATGTGAGTGCAGCAGATGTCTGAAAGAAATAAAGGTAATAGAGAGAAACAACAAAACAATCACACAGCTGGACGAAGGTTATTTGTGCGACTAATGGAGATGAGGGTAAGTCAATAGTTTTGATTGTAAGTTTAAGTCTAAGTTGAATATAATTTGCTTGTATTTTGCAGTCTGGGAATGATGAGAGTTTAGTCGACTTTTTTAAAGCAGTGAGGTGGTCGAAAAAGAAAGGCAAATTTGTGACTCCTATTGGGGAAGAGCAATATGTGAGTGTAAAAGTAAAATCTCAAAAATTTTATGTGGTATAAATGCATATCTCTTACTAACATGTTTGATTTTCCAATGGTTGAATGGTTGATAGCTGGAGATGGCAGCAAATATGTTAGAGTTGGAGCCTAAGGAGCGGACTAAGGAGGCTGCAGCGACAATCTTTAAGGAAGTTTTTGGTCATAGATCAGGGTATGTGAGGGGGCTCGGCGAGATGGTTATTCCCGAGTCATCTAGACAAGCAACTAATGCCCGAATAGAAGAATCTAGACAAGCAACTAATGCCCGAATAGACGAATTAACTGAATGTGTAAAAAGGTTTGAAAAAACTATCATGCTACTATTAGAGAAACAAGCCAAATACGACGACTTTATGAAGAGATATGAATCAGAAAGTCAAACTCAGGGATTTGCATAGCTAGGTAACTTTCTTGTACAGTTCTTTTTGTATCTAGATTGTACTTTTTAGAACTAACAAGTCAATTCATTTGGCTTTAAAATGAAAAATATTTATTAAGATGCTTTTATTGTGCCATGGACGTTTATTATAAACTACTTTAGGAAGTGACAATTCCTATCTTCTTTTCTAATCTTTTATTTTTTTTAATGTAGTGAAATTGTTTCCTCCTATGCAGAATAGAGGTACTTGGGGATGGGCTTCAACTCTGTTTATCGATGCTTGCAGGAAATATTTCCAATGGTATTAATCTCATTTCATTAAATAATTGGTATCATAGTGAAAGACCAATTTAATTTCATTTTACTCTTTTTTTATAATAATTTTTCGCGTTATTTGGTTGTCTTTATTTGTTCCCAGTTTTAAGTCTCATGGTAATTTATTTGTTACTAATCAAAGAAAAATTATGGTATTTGAAGTTTTGATTAATCTGAATGATAAATTGTGATTTAGTTTCATTGTCTATGATAAATTTTGATTAATCGTCAACATTTATAAATATCTTCATTCTAAATATGATATTATAAATTAAAATAATGCATTTGAAGTTTTATTAGTACATTATTTTCTTATATAACTGGTCCATCAATTTCTTTACCTGTTTATAATGATAATGGTTATATCTTTTTTGCAGTTAACTTGATAAAGCCGAATGCCACTGTAATTCTTTGTAACACAAAAATTGACATGTTTAAGGGGTCTATGAGGCTGTTGACAAATGGGGCCGCATTGAAGTTACTGAACCTGCTAAGTTTGCAGTTCAAGAGGATAACAATCTCTCCCTGGTTGAATATGAGTTGGTGAATGTAGTTGAAGAGTGATTGTGTGAAATCAACCATGTGATACTAAAAAGACTGCTTTATAGGTTAGAAGTTTCTCTAGTTTTATCAGTCAAGTATAATTTTGAAGTAGCTTGAAGAACAAAATAATTGCACATTAATTTTTTTTCTTCTGCAGAAAATATGCTTATATGCATCTTTGTTTCTCATTTACATGATTTGTATTGTTCGAATTCAAATATGTACGTTGAGGATATTTGAATGAAGTTGATGATATGTGTTGGCAAGTAAATATAAATTTCTCCCAATTTAACATTTTTTAATTTATTACTAAGCAAGTAACTATCATAAAAAAGATTAATATGAAGAAAAAAAAAACAATCACATACAACAAAGCGAAAAAACAAAAATAGACACAAAATTTAATCGGGGCAAAGCATCAGTTTTCAAACAAAGTTTTTGTGACAGAATCTTTTTCGCCGCAAAAAGCGTATTACTTTCAATTTTAAATGTAGCCGCATCAGTTTTCAAACAAAGTATTTGTGACAGAATTTTTGGTTATTTGCGGCGAAAATTTGTCGCCGCAAAAGGTATATTACTGTCAATTTTAAATGTAGCCGCAAACATCTTTTCTTGGCTCATTATCAGCGGCTATTCCTTGGCGACAAAGTTTAGCCGCAACAAAGTAATTCCGGCGATTTTTATACTATGTGAGGCGACATTTAGTCGCGGGAAATAGTCTTATTTTTTGTAGTGATTGTATAGCTGTAATTTTAATTTTAATTATTCACGTAAATGTAGGCATCCATTATAAATGCTCTATTATATATAGCTATACAGTTTATACCATACTCAGTGAAAAATAGAGGAATCAGTTCTCACATATGCTCATTTTCAATTCTTTTACAGTCCACAAAGCTAGTGCAGTGGCATAAAATGAGAATGTGGTAGCTACTTAGCCATAGGTAATATTCGTCGTCAGGAAATCAAAGTAAATAAGAAGAATGGATTAAATGTTATAAAAGATGGAATTTCTTACAGCGCCTAAAAGATGTGAAATTATCTAAATTGTCCAAGCAATGTTGGTTGGAGACACACAAGATGAACTTCTCCGTGGAGTTGCGAAGCAGCTAAATCCTAAAACTGAGAGAACTGATGGATATTATCAAGAAGACAATATGTGCAAATTCCTGTCACAGAAAAAAGATAATATTATCGTTTCCTTAATTTATACGGTTCTCTTGGTTAGAAAAAAAGAGTAAATATAGGATTACAACTCTCCTAATATATTAGAATATATTAAAGAAGTTTGAATTAATAAAATAATATATATATTTTTTAAAATTGGTAAAAGTTGTACTAATATTTATCCTTTGTTTTAAAGTTTGTCAAACTAATTATCTAAACAAAGCTCCGTTTGTTTAGATAATGATTAGGTGATTTTTAGCTGAAAATATTTGAAAGTGATTTATTATTATTATTATTGTAGTCATATTTAAGAATAAAATTATGATATCTTTTAAAAATCTTATATCTCATCTCTCCGTATCCAAACAGGAGGTCTGCAGTGAAAGATATTTGAGATAAAAGTAATATAAATTTTCATTTAGGATTGTTCATCTTCAATAATTCTCAACAATCTTTCACATTTAAATTGACTGAATGCTTAGAGAGCAGAGGGAGAGAAAATGTGGAACGAGCATTATTCTGGAAGGAAAGAAAAAAAAAAAAGTAATGAGCATTATTATCATATATGGAATCCTTATCCACTTCGCAAAGTACTAGTAAGCCTAAATTAAAGTCTAATTTTATTCTTTTGGTTATAACTCTTAGTTAAAGACTTTACATTGATTTAGGTAAATCAAAGTCTAAATAATAATATAATATTATATATTTTAATATAACTTTTTTTAAAAAAAAATTGTAAATACACTTAATATGTTAAATATTAATTTTAATAAACAATAAATTATTTTTTAATTTTGCAAATGCAAAATATATTAAATATTAATTAGGCATAAGAAATAATTTTTTTTTTGTTAAATTATATCTTCTCTCAAACACTAACATAACTTATTGATTCAAATCTTAGATGAATTAAATTAGAATAAAAGGAATGGATGGCAGGTGAAACAGTATATCTCTATTTTTAGAGGATTTGTGCCGATTACTGTTTATTAAATCTTAAATAGAGGATCAATAGCTAGTTCAATGTGGCTCTTTTCCTTTATATTTAACTATATTTTAACTTTAAAAAATGAGGGAGAGAAGTCATACTCAGCACACTCTCACTCACATAAACAACATTATGAACAATACATAGCACTGTTCATATAAAAGAAGTGCATTGAGTATTGACTACTCTCCAGCATCTCTCACTTAATCCAGCCCATTATTAGTGCTACCTAATCCATCGCTGACCCACGATTGTGAAGAGAGGCAACTTGTAAATCAAACGGCCGAACTCATTTAAAAAGCAGAAAAGACTATCCAACACATTCCACGATCAGCAATTTATATACAGTCTTCAAAATAGATATTGCAGTACAAACTTAATTTTAAAAAACAATTATAATTATAATAATATATTTTTGAAAATAATATTTTTTCCTTTTTTACATTTATTTCTTAATAAAATTATAATACAATCCTCTATCAAAATTGAGAAAAATCAAATAGCTTTTTTTTTTCTTTTGAAAGTTAAACAAACAATCTGCTAAGTAGATTGTTTTGAAATATTGTTAAACTGTAGTAGTCGATTCGCCCGCACCCCTCACAGGAGGAAAATATATCTAATCTTATTTTATTATTATCAAATTTTTAAATATAATATAAATATAATAATTAAATAATTTGTTTGATTTTAAATAATAATAATATTAAAAGTATTATATCAATAATATTTTATATGATTTTAAAATTTTATACAAAATTATCTCATCTCACTATCTAAATAATACTTTAAAGATCTCAACTTATCTCATCATAATTTTTTTTCAAAATATATAAAGATGAGCATAAATAATAAAAAAAATGTCACATTTTGTCTAATAGGATGAGAGGGGGATATGATAAGTGTGGTATGTAATTTTTTTTTTCTTTGTTATGAACGAGTAAAATTACATACCATATTTTCATCGCACTATGTAAAATGTAAATATTTTAATATTGTTGGATCATACTTTACTTTTAATTTTGTTGGTCTCAATGTAATTAACATCTAGTTCTGGATTAGCTTTGATCAGTTTGCTTTCTCTTTCAAGTGGACTGGGAACTTTGTCAGGAAGGAAATTCAAGGGAGGGGTCCGTTTTTAATTTCTTCTTATTTCTACGTACAGTTGGAAAACTAAAAAAATAAAGAAAAGTCTGAAACCCATTATTTAATAATGGAAAATATTATGTTGGATCGCTCCTTTTTAACCGTTACAGTAATTTTTTTTTTTATACAATTTTAAAAAATTGTGCTAGCACTTCCTTTGGAAGAAGATTAGCGGCGCCCTTTATTTATTTGCCATTAAGAAAAATTTTAATTTTCTCCCTGGATTTGATCGGCGGTGACACCTAAGTCAGGATGCCCATTACTCATGAAGCTTCTCTTTAATTGCCCAGCAGTGAGGTCTGAAGGAGATGTATCCATGGCTGACTGATTGACAAGTCAAGGAAATCCTAAACCGAACGGCCAAACTCATTGAGGAATGATATCAATTCAATTTTATAGCATATTTTACATTCTTTTTTTTTTTTTTTTTGAAAAGGGATTAACCCAACTTTCCATTAGATAGATAAAATGAAAAAGAGCTATAACCTTGATTGGAAAATCAGATCTGACTCGCCTTCCTCTAGTAACTTAGACAAATTTACTAGACTATGTGCCTCATTGTTCTCTTCTCTCCTAATAAATACAACAGACCAATTCATACAAGAGAGGAACATTTTAGCATCATTTAAAATAACTCCTACATTGTCCACACGTTCGGATTGCTCCTTCAGAAGCTTCACAATCTGTAAGCTATCACCTTCAAGGATCACATTTGACAGGTTCATCTCTTGGGCCAATTTTGCTACTTTTAAAGCTCGAATTGCCTCAACTATGAGTGGATCCATCAAGGAAACTTTTGAGATTCTCTTCACCGTCAAAACTGCTGCTTCATGGTTCCTGGCAATGAGACCAACACCAATCCTATTAAGATCTTGAAAAATGGCAGCATCCCAGTTGATCTTCACAGTGTCTCTAGGAGGACACCAAGAAGATGAACGGCCTTGGACCTAGGGTGACATTAGCTTCTTCTCTGAATTTGCTGCTCTAAAATCTTCAAGTGAATCCATTGCTGTCTTACCACCAGATTGGGATTCAAGAACTGATCCTTAAACAGCCATTTGTTTCTTCTCAGCCAAATTGCTCTTGCCAGCACGGAATAATATTCTACCACTTGTTTATCACAATTTGAACAAATAAACTCAAACAAGTCCCTGAAAGAGCCCTCTGTGCAAGCCATTTTCTGGATCTTAGGATGGCTTTGACCCCATACATCTCTTGCAACAACACAACTCCATAAAGCATGGTTAATAGACTCCTCTCCATTGATACAAAAGGGACATAAAGGAGAATCGATCACCTTTCTTCGATACAAATTAAGCTTTGTTGGAAGAGAGTCTAAACACGCCCGCCAAATAAAAACTTTAGTAACACTAAGAACACTAAGACTCAACAGCTTTTTCCACAAATTTCTACCCTTGATTTTCTGTGAAGACTCACTCTTCTCCTTTTCTAACAATTCTAACTGTTTATGATAGGCTGACTTGACAGTAAAATCTCCATTTTTATTACCCAGCCAAATCAATTTGTTCTCACTCCCTTGCAAGCTAATAGATATTCTAGAAATCAAACTACAATGCTCCTCATAAAAACTTCCTCCAATAGATCAGGTTTCCATTGCTTAGTCCCCCCCATTAAAAAGATCTTTTACCTGAGAGTTTTTGGGTAAGGTTCTCAAAGGTGACTGGATTTTATAAGATGAGAGTCTCAGTATCCATTTGCTACTCTACACTTCAATCTTTTCCCCATTTCCCACCCTCCACATAGAACCTTCCAATATTAGTTTCCTTGCAGCATAGATTCCTCTCCAAATCATTAAGAGTCTAGCACCTAATTTAGCCTTGAAAAAATCAGTAGTGGCAAAATATTTATTCTTAACGGTCTGGGCCACCAAAGATTCAGGGTTTTGAAGGATACGCCACCCCTGTTTAGCTAAAAAACTAAATTAAACCTTTCTACCTCCCTGAAACCAAGACCCCCTTCCCCTTTTGCTTTCCCCAACTGTTTCCAGCTCACCCAGTGCGTCTTCCTCTCATTTTCCATAAAATTCCACCAAAAATCTTTCATCAGTTTGTTGATTTCTTTCACTAAATTTTTTGGTAGCTTAAAGACCCCCATACAATATGTACGGATAGATTGCACCACTGCCTTAAGGAGGATTTCTTTTTTGGCATGAAAAAGGAATTTAGTTTTCCAGCTATTAAGCCTTCCCCTATTTCTATCTAAAATACCTTTAAAAGCTCTGAATATAACTTTCCCCACTAGTGCTGGTAGGCCCAAATAATTTTCATAAGAACCCGATGCACTAGATCCAGCAATACTCAATAAATATTCCTTGGTTTCTCTCTTGGTGTTGCTACTAAAAAAAATGGAAGATTTATCTCTATTAACTTTCTGTCCAGAAGTTGATTCATACAACATAAGCAGGCTATTAATGGCAGCCCATTCACATGCTTTAACTCTACAGAAAATCAAGCTGTCATCTGCAAAAAATAGATGACTCACACTAGGACAGCCTCTACTAGTCCGAAACCCATGAATATCACCCCTAATTTCAGCATTATTAATTAACAAGGCTAGAACCTCAGCTACCAAGATGAATAAATAAGGGCAGAGAGGGTCTCCTTGGCGTAGACCTCTAGAGTGAATAATTTTTTCTTGGGGGGCACTATTAATAAACAAGGAATATTTGATAGTGGACACACAATTCATCACCAAATTAATCCATCTCAAGCTGAATCCCATTTTCTCCAAAGCTTTTCTAAGGAACACCCATTCAACCCTCTTATAAACCTTACTCATATCGAGTTTAATGGCCATATGACCTTGTTTGCCTTTCCCCTTAGCTTTCATACAGTGAAGTGCTCAAAGGCAATAATCACATTATCCTGAATTAACCTCCCAGGGATAAATGCACTCTGATTAGGGGAGATCAACTAAGGAAGAATCTTTTTTAATCTATTAGCAATGGCCTTAGAGATCACCTTATAAATGACATTGCATAATGCTATAGGTCTATAATCAGCTACCTTACTCGGCTTTTTAACTTTGGGGATAAGGACAATAAAAGGCTCATTTGTATTATCCACACTAGCACCATGATTAAGAATATCTGAAACTGCTCTAACAATATCTGTGCCCATTATTTCCCACTGAGATTGGTAGAAAATAGGCGGGAAACCATTGGGACCCGGAGATCCCAAAAGTTTCAATTGAAAAAGAGCTTCATTGATTTCTTCCTCAGAATAATTACACAAAAGGTAAGAATTCATATCATTAGAAACAGAAACATTAATATAATTCAGGCGTTCATCAATATTACTAGGAGATTGAGTTGAGAAAAGCTGCAAATAAAATTGATTAAATACCTCTATAACCTTTTCCAAATTTGTAGTTTCTGTCCCATCCTCCTTTGTAACTGACTTGATCTCATCCAGCTTCTGTCTTTGGTTTGCATAGATGTGGAAGAACCGAGTATTCCTATCTCCATTAGCCAGCCAAGCATGCTTAGATTTGTGTTCCCATTTCTTGTTCTCCTTAGCTAACAGGCAATGGATATCCCTCTTCAAGCACATCAGCTCATTCCTGCTGCCCCCTGAATCTTTATCCTGTATTTTAGCCAAAATCTTCATCTTTTGTTGTAGTTCTCTTCTTTCTTTCTTTAAGAACTCTGGTTCCAGTGAACAAGGAACTTTTCACTGTTTTCTAGCTTTCCCAAAAGCATGTTTATCCTGCTGTCTTGCATCACTTGCTGGTTGTTCCAGCTTGCCCTGATTATATCTTTGCACTCTTCATTATAGTCCCAGCTTACTTCATATCTAAACAGCTTCTTTGGGCCTCTGAAGTGGTTACCTCCCTTTTTAATCTTTCTATATACATTCCAGTCTAGGATAATAGGGCAATGATCAGAGGAAATAACAGCCCCATTGTAAAAATTGAACTCCTCATACAATTCAATCCACTGCAAGTTCCCCAACACTCGGTCCAACATTTCTTTTGTAAACTGTCGTCCCATCCTTCTATTACTCCAAGTAAATTTTATCCCTTTAAAACCAAGATCATTTAAGCCACAATTATCTATACACTGTCTGAACTATTCCAGGTTTTTGTATGAACGATCTGCAGCACCCATCTTCTCGTCTTGGCTTAATATATCATTAAAATCCCCAAAACAAAGCCATGGCATCTTATCCATGAGTATCATTTTCCTCATCAAATCCCAACTAAGAAATTTAGAGCTAGCTTCTGAGTAACCATAGAAGCCAGAAATCAAAATCATTGTCTTCAAGTTCTCATCAAAATACTTATATAGATGTGGTGTTGGGAGTAGGTCTCCAAAGAGTACTTTTAATGAAATGTTGAGAGGCTAGGGAGCTAACAGTAAAGGCTTTATAATATTTTTGTTAATATTAATTTTATTTTAAATTTTAAAAAATAATATTAGATTTTAAAAAATTAAATTTTTTATTATATTTTATATGAGAATTAGAAAAAATATAATAATAAATTTAAAATTTTGATTTTATCTTTTGAAACAAACAGACCCTCAATTTTGTTTTGAAGCTGGTTTGGAACAACTTAAAGCTTTTTGTTGTTGGAACTGTTTTAGTAGCTGGACAGGCACATGTGGTTGAAAGATATGTAGCCTTTTGTTGCTGTGGACATCTTTTTGTTGCACTAGATTCTATTGATCCTTAGATCTTATTGGAATCATTCTTGGTTATTGTATCAAGTGACGTGCATAACCAACATCTATGTTATTATCAGGTTATAACAGGTTTTATTGATTTGGGATATAGCATGTTATTACCAAGTTTTATAGCAGGTTTTATAGCAGTTTAAAAAAATATATTGGGTTTATACCAGGTTTTATTATGAGCAGCTAAAGTGCTTGCACATATGAGTAATAATTTTTTGTAATGGCTGTTTTTTATTATCTCACAAACTTTTGCTTATGATATTGCATTTTGATCTTTTTGTGATATCAAACAATGAAACTTTTGATGAGATTCTTCAATAGCTTTGAAGGAGATCAGGGAAAAGAACAATAGAGGCTAATATGTTGACAAAATTAATTAATTTATAGATTGTTGAATTGTAAAAATGAATATAAATATGATTGTTGGAAGTTATTGAAGATTATGAGAATAAAATTAAAAAATAATTAAAAAATATATATATAAATAATAAAAAATAATAATATTTTATTATTATAGAGAATGTGATAATTAATCTAATGCAAATTTTATATTTTGAATAATTAGTACTCTAAATATTGGGATGATCGGGTGAGACTATTTTTTTTTCCCCTTTTTTTTCTTGGTCCAATATTTGTTCTCGAAAGTCTTCGTTTCCGTGTAGGTTTTCCCTTCCATGCTTCAGACACAGGATGGGCTTTCTCTTTCCAATGGACGGGAATATTTTTCATGAAGAAAAGTGAAAGAAAACTAATAAAAGAAAGAAAAGTTGAAAGCGATTATTTAACTCATAAAAATTTATATTTTCTGCTCATGAACCCTCATTTTAACCATTAGTGTCATTTTTGTTTTCTATAATTTGAAAAACATTACAAGAGCAGTCCCAAAGAAGAGTAATAGCCCCCTTTATTTATTGCGAAAAATAGTAATTTGCTTCGTAGATTTGCCAATTCTGAACGGTGAACTAGCATGACTGTTAGAGATGTGACTTGAATTGAGTTCAATTAAGTACATCAGACAGTTTTCGCTCGACTCTCACTCGAGCGGTAACTCGAGCGAGCCTCAACTCTGACTTCGCTCAACCCTCGCTCGACATCTCGCTCGAGCGAGATAACGGAAGATTCAAGCAGAGACTTTACTCGACTCTCGCTCAACCTCCCGCTCGAGCAAGAGTCAATCTTAGAGTTGCATTGCTTCCAGATATTAGGGTTAGCGCCGTGTGGAATAGTGTTCTGCTTAAGCGAGAAGTTCTCGCTCGAGCGAGCTATTGCCTATAAAAGGATTGCATTCAATTGAACGCTTTAAGCTGTGAGGAGCTTAGGATTTCACTCGAACGATAAGAGTCCCGCTCGAGTGAGAAGACAAACGCAGTAGGTTGTGAGAGCTCAGAATTGTGTTTTCTTGTTTGATTTTGTGAGTGGAGAGCTATTTATAAGGGTGTAAGTGTTGTGAGAGAGAACCTTGCAACTTGTAAGTGAGATTGAGTGTTTCTAGAGTGAGAAATTTGTAACTCAATCTCTATATTCCATCTCTGTTTTATAGTGGAATTCATTGAAACCAATCCAACAATAAACGTAGGCTTGTGTTAAGCCAAACCACTTCAAATCTTGGTTTCCATCACTGTTCTATGTGTCTCTGTTTCATTTCTTTTTGTTGCATTCGCTGTGGTCACTTCATATTTGCTATTTGTCAAACAGCCCGAATCACAAGAAATTGGTATCAGAGCGGTTGCTTTGAAGATCTGAAGGGATGACCTCAGTAAGTTTTGGAGTAAAGAAATTCGATGGACATAATAACTTTAGTTTATGGCGGATCAAGATGAAGGCGTTGTTATGACAACAGGGTTTGTTCAGTGTTCTAGAGGCTACTGGGGAGTCTCCTGCACCGTCAAAGGATGAGGAAGAAAAGGCTTACAGTACTATTCTATTGTCATTATCAGATGAGGTCTTGAGGGAAGTTGTTGAAGAGGAGACCAGTGTTGGTCTGTGGAACAAGCTAGAAAGCTTGTACATAAAGAAATATCTCACTAACCGGCTGTATTTGAAACAACGGTTATACATTCTCAAAATGATGGAAGGTACTCCTATTTCTGCACATATAGATGAATTTAATAAAATTATTATGGATTTGAGAAACATAGACATTAAGATTGATGAGGAAGATCAAGCCTTGATTGTTTTGTGTTCATTGCCTATTTCGTTTGATAATTTTGTAAACTCAATATTGTATGGTAGAGATACAATCTCCTTAGTAGATGTTAAGTCTGTTTTGAATTCTAAGGAATTGAGAACATAATTTGGCGGTTTAGGCATGGATGATCAAGCCGATGGTTTGTTTGTGAGATATTCCTCTGGTGATAGATTCGGGGAGAGATGTTCAGGGAAGGATAGGGGTAGTTCAAGTAGCTTCAGATCAAACAAGAAAAAGATTAAGTATTACCACTGCCATAAGTTGGGTCATTACAGAAAAATGTGGAGGAAGAGGAAAGTTCCTCTAGTAGTGATGACAGCGAAGAAGATGACAGTTCGTCTCTTCTTCCTTGAGGGCAGTGTGGAGACAGGTAGAGTATCCAAACATGCTTCAAATTCAGATGTCACTCACATGCAGCGGGTTTGCCAGACAGGTGTGATCTAATATGAGTCGGCAGCTTTTACTTGGTGTGATTAGAAGACAGTAATCTTGATTTTTTGTTTGCATTGTATTCTTAGAAAACAGTGTAGAATCATGTTTCCTGTAGTATTTTTGATTAGGATACATCTTATGTAAAGTGTTTTTGTTATTACTCATATTTGTTTTATGATCATTGGAGTTTGGCTTTGTCTATCTGTTTTTTTGTGATGTGTTTGGTGTTTAAACACTTTGGTGAAGACAAGTGATCTATAGACAAGAAGGTAGAGCGTTACTCAGACCATACAGTTTTGTTTCACTCCACAGGAAGTCGCTGAATGGAATGAGGTGGGTTTGTGTTGAGTCCACAGTTTGCTTTTGGTTTGCCAGGCTTGTCTACAGATTGTGGCTGAAGTGGTCAACTACAGCTTGTTATTCAGTGAAACTTCTCTTCTTTCATTCCACAGGAAGGAGAGAGAGTTATAGCAAAAATGTGGAGTTGCTGGGAGAGCTTCAGAACGGAGTACGTGTGGTACTCTATATCATGCTTTTGTGGTGAAGTATGATTTTGTCCATAACATTGGTGCACAATGAGAGCTGATCTACAGTTGGTAGATAGAGGAGGCAGTTTGGCCACCTTTTGTGTATGCTCATGCAGGCTTTGTTGGATTTTTACTTTGGCAGAGAATATTTGGTTGTCTTCGTCAGTATTCAGAAGCCGTTTGTTCAAGTAAGCAGTCTGTATTATGGTGCATTGCCGTTTGTGTTGGGTATTCCCTTTTGAATGATTTGTGGGCCTTTTGAGATTTGTGGGGCTTGTGACAGTTCAAGCCAATGTGGAGATTTGTTGGAGATGTGACTTGAATTGAGTTCATTAAGCATATCAGATAGTTCTCGCTCGACCCTCGCTCGATTTCACTCAACCCTTGCTCGACATTTTGCTCGAGCGAGGCATCAAACAGAGATTTCGCTCGACCCTCACTTAGCATCTAGCTCGAGCGAGATCATGGAAGATCCAGGCAGAGATTTCGCTCGACTCTCGGTCGACCTCCCGCTCAAGCGAGAGTCAATCCTAGGGTTGCATCGCTTCCAGATACTAGGGTTAGTGCCTTGTGGAATAGTGTTCCGTTCGAGCGAGAAGTTCTCGCTTGAGCGAGCTATTGCTTATAAAAGGATCGCGTTTAGTTGAACGCTTTAAGCTGTAAGGAGCTCAGGATTTTGCTCGAGCAAGAAAACGAACGCAACAGCTCGTGAGAGCTTAGAATTGTGTTTTCTTGTTTGATTTTGTGAGTGGAGAGCTATTTGTAAGGGTGTGAGTATTGTGAGAAAGAATCTTGTAACTTGTAAGTGAGATTGAGTGTTTCTAGAGTGAGAAATTTGTAACTCAATCTCTATATTCCATCTTTGTTTTATAGTGGAATTCATTGCAACCAACTCAACAGTAAACGCAGGTTTGTATTAAGCCGAACCACTTCAAATTTTGGTATCTATAGCTGTTCTATGTATCTTTGTTTCATTTCTCTTTGTTGTATTCGTTGTGATAACTTTATATTTACTGTTTGTCGAACAGCCTTATTCCCAACAATGACTCCTTAAACCTTCCCTTTAATTGCCCAGCAATGAGGCTTGAAGGAGACGTGTTCACGATGGCTGACTGATGTTTGACAAGTCATCACAGAGAGTTTCATTCGTAGATAGAGATGATTTTTATGATAAATCTTGGGTAGGATAGGATGTGCTCGTTTTTCACTTTTATTTAATGTCTTATCCAAGCAATGTTGTTGGTTGGAGACGCAAGATGAACTTCTCCGTGTGGAGGTGCTAAGCTGCTAAATCCTAAAAAGACAAAAAAATTAAAAAGTTTGTTGATTTTTTTTTTCTATTCTATTCATATTTAATAATGAAACTATGATAACTTTTAAAAATCTTGAATCTCATCTCCCGGTATCCAAACCGGAGGTCTGCAGTAAAAAGTCTTTGAGATAAAAGTAATATAAATTTTCATTTAGGATTGTTCATCTCCAATAATTCTCAACAATCTTTCACATTTAAATAGACAGAATGCTTAGAGAGCAGTACTAACGAGCATTATTATCAGATATGGAATCCTTATCCACTTCTCAGAACATTAGCAATAGTCTTATCAAAATTAAGTCTAAATTAAAATCTAATTTTATTTTATATTTTACTATAATTCATATGATTTAGTCAAAGTCTTCGTTTCCGTTTAGAATTTCTCTTCCATGCTCAGACACAGGACGGGCTCTCTCTTTCAAGTGGATGGGAACATTTGTCACGAAGAACATTCAAGGGACAAGTGTTTTAATATATATATTTTTTTGACGTACATTTTAGAAAGGTAATAAAAGAAAGAAAAGTTGAAGCCATTATTTAACACATAAAATCTTATATTTTCTGCTCATTATTTAACACATTATTTAACACATCTGGTTTTCGATTGGCATTTATCAGTTTCCTTTCTCCTCTTTTTTTTTTCTTTGAGAAATTCAAGGGAGTTGGTCCGTTTTTAATTTCTTTTTATTTTGACGGACAGCTAGAAAACTAATAAAATAAAGAAAAGTTTGAAACCCATTATTTATTACAGAAAATATTATGTTGGATCGCTCATTTTAACTAATAAAATCTCCCTAGATTTGACCGGCGGTGACACCCAAGTCGGGCTGCCCATTAGCATGAACCTTTCCTTTTTTTATTTTTGTTTTGAGCAGCACGAACCTTCCCATTAATTGCCCAGCAGTGAGGTCTGAAGAGAACAAGTCAAGCAAATCGTAAACCGAACCGCAAAACATAGAGAGTATTTTTTATGAAATGATGAAATGCTAGGGTCCAGGGAGTCGCAAAAGCTATACAAGTTCATGAACGCCTCCATTCCACGCTGAAAGGCAGGACGTAGGTAAGATAGCTGGACACCCTTAATTTTATAGCCTATACAATGAAATCTGGATTCTTTGCATGGCTGTTCTTGCTCCCCATATCATCACCACTACTACTAATTCTCCTCAGCTTCTGTACTGTACCTGTAGTGTCTGCCCAATGTCTCCCCGATCAGCAATCCCTGTTGCTCCATTTGAAGAGCAGTCTGGTGTTCAACCATAGTTTGTCAACAAAACTAGTGCAGTGGCATAAAAACACTACTTCTTGTTCATGGGAAGGCGTAACCTGCAGTGATGAAGGACGTGTTATTGGGCTCGATTTGAGCAGTGAGTCAATCTTCAGTGGACTCGACAATTCCAGCAACCTCTTCAATCTTCACCACCTCCAGAATCTAAGTTTGGCATATAACAACTTCAACTTGTTGAGTATGGCTTAGGAATACATACCCAGACCTGTCTCGCTCGACTCTCGCTCGAGCGAGACTTCGATACTTCCAAAATTGCTCCAACCCGAGACTTCGCTCGACCCTCGCTCGACCTCCAGCTCGAGCGAGGTTCAGGCAGTGACTTCGCCCGACCCTCGCTCGATCTCCCGCTCGAGCGAGATTCCACGTGGCGCCAGGTGTCCGATTTCTAGTTGAGCGAATCTGACCTAGAAGTCCTCGCTCGAGCGAGTTTAAATCTCGCTCGAGCGAGATTGCATAATATAAATATCGTGAAGGCATTTCGTGCAGCGGCAGACGAAGAACGCGGCAGGCCTCTGTTTTCGGCGCCAGTGAACAGTGCTACCTCCTAGATCATTTTCTTCTTCATTTCTCTACTATTCTGAGTGAAACTTGTGAGGATCGAGTGTATACACGTGAGGTGAGTGTTCTCTGTTGTAAGAATCTTCTGATTCTCTCTCTGTAACCTCCATTTGATCTAGTGAAGCTTTGAAACCAACCCCACAGTGGATGTAAGCTCATTTTGAGCTGAACTACTTAAATCTGTGTGTTCTTTCTGTGTTTACTATTTTATTTCTCATTGTTGCATCTGTTGCGGTTTATTTCATATCTTTTTTGTTTGTTTTCTTGGCTATTTCCCAACAAACTGGTATCAGAGCCAGGTTCGGGCTCTGTGAATATATGAAGGGATGGCTACAGCAAGATTTGAAGTTGAGAAATTTGACGGTCAGAACAGTTTCAGCTTGTGGCGCCTGAAGATGAGAGCATTGTTGCGCCAGCAGGGGTTATTCAAAGTTCTAGAGGAAAGGATGGCAGATTCTCCTGTACCGTCTAAGGACGATGAAGAAAAGGTACATAGTACTATTCTATTATCATTGTCTGATGGAGTGTTGAGAGAGGTGGCGGAGGAGGAGACCGCTGAGGGTCTCTGGAACAAGCTTGAGAGCTTGTACATTAAGAAGTCTCTCACAAACCGGTTGTATTTAAAACAACGGTTGTATACACTCAAAATGACTGAGGGTTCGTCAGTTACTAAACACCTAGATGAGTTTAATAAGATTGTAATGGATCTTAAAAATGTTGACATCAAGCTTGATGAGGAAGATCAAGCTCTAATTGTGCTGTGTTCATTACCTGCCTCTTTTGAGAATTTTGTAAATTCTATGCTGTATGGTAGAGATACTATCTCCTTAGCAGATGTGAAGTCAGCTTTGAACTCGAAGGAGTTGAGGAGTAAGTATGATAAGGGTGGTGAAGCATAGGCCAGTGGGTTGTTTGTCAAAGATACCTCCGACAGAGGAAGATCCAGTTAGCAGGGTTCAGAGAAGGGCAGAGGCAAGTCCCGGGGAAATCAAAGTCCAAGTCCAACAAGAAGAATGTAAAATGTTATTACTGTTAGAAGTTTGGACACTATAAAAGTGAGTGTACGAAGCTGAAGAAGAAGGAGGAATCTACGAGTTCCTCTAATGCCGTCAGTGCTGCTGATGAATCTGACGGCTCTGATGTAGTTTTTGCAATCAGTGATTCAAACAGTCGATTCAGTGATAAGTGGGTGATGGACTCAGCTTGCACGTTCCATATGTGTCCCAGAAGGGACTGGTTCATGTCTTATGAATCAGTCAACAGTGGTTCTATTCTGTTGGGAAACGACACAGCTTGCAAGATTGCGGGAATGGGTTCTGTGAAGATCAAGATGTTTGATGGGATGGTTAGGACATTGACCAACGTCCGGCACATTCCAGACTTGAAAAAGAATCTTATCTCCATGGGGGCCCTTGATTCTTTGGGTTTGAAGTACACGGGACTAGGTGGAGCTTTGAAGGTCAGCAAAGGCTCCATGATCATTATGAAGGGAGACCTGAAAGATGGTCTCTATTTCCTCCAGGGCAGTACTGTCAGAGGTGAAGCTGCAGTTTCAGTATCTGATCAGTCAGAGTCAGATGTTACTCGTCTATGGCACATGAGATTGGGCCATATGAGTGAGAAGGGGATGTCTATCCTCAGTAAGCAAGGGTTGCTAGGGAATCAGAATTTGGGCAAGCTAGACCTGTGCGAGCACTGTGTATTCGGGAAGCAGAGCAGGGTTCAGTTTGCAACTGGGGTCCACAGAACAAAAGGTACAGTGGACTACATTCATTCCGACCTTTGGGGCCCGTCTTCAGTTCCATCAAAAGGTGGAGCTAATTACTTGCTTATATTCGTTGATGATTACTCACGGAAAGTGTGGGTTTATTTTTTGAAATAGAAAAGTGAAGTCTTCAAGAACTTCAAGCAGTGGAAAGTTCTGATAGAGAATCAGACCAACAAGAAGGTGAAACGGCTTCGGACTGACAACGGGATGGAATTTTGCGGCAATAACTTCGATGAGTTCTGTAAGAACGAAGGAATTGCCAGACACCGTACAGTCAGGCACACTCCACAGCAAAATGGAGTGGCTGAACGCATGAACCGGACCCTCCTAGAACGAGCACGCAGTATGCTCTCCAATGCCGGCCTATCTAAGGACTTTTGGGCGGAAGCAGTCAATACAGCCTGTTTTCTGGTGAACCGCTCTCCAGCCACAGCTATTGAGTTGAAGACACCTAATCAGGTATGGTCTGATGAACCTACTGATTATTTGAACCTGAAGATATTTGGTTGTCCTGCTTATTTTCATGTAAATGATGGTAAGCTAGAACCTAGGGCAAATAAGTGTATTTTTATGGGATATACTTCTGGGGTGAAGAGATATAGATTGTGGTGTACTGATCCCAAGTCACCCAAGTTTGTGATAAGCAGGGATGTTGTGTTTGATGAGAAATCCATGCTTAGTCCGACAAAACAAATTCTCATATCTAAAGGGAAGAAGGTGGAGCTGCAGGCTTCACTTGAGACACCACCAGTAACTCAGGATCATGCTATGGCTGATGAGCATGATTCTGAGTTAAAGACTAAGACACCAGCTGAGGAGCAATACAGTATAGCTGCTGGTAGACAGAGGAGGCAGATCAGACCACCTCAGAGATATGTTCATGCAGATATGATCAGTTATGCACTCGCTACAGCGGAAGAAATTGTGGGGCAGGAGCCTTCCAGTTACTCAGAGGCTGTGAAGAGTACTGAGTCTGCACAGTGGTGTTCAGCGATGACTGAAGAGATTGAGTCTCTTCACAAGAACCAAACCTGGGATTTGGTTAAGTTACCAGCAAAGACCAGAGTTGTGGGCTGCAAGTGGGTTTTTAAGAGAAAAGAGGGAATCCAGTCTGATGGAAGATACAAAGCTCGCCTAGTTTCTAAAGGCTACAGTCAGAGAGAGGGGATCGACTTCACTGAAGTGTTCTCTCCAGTAGTAAAGCACAGTTCAATCTAAGTTTTACTAGCCATCACGGCTTTGTATGATCTGGAGCTTTAGCAGCTTGATGTGAAGACAGCGTTTTTACATGGTGAGCTTGAAGAAACTATCTATATGCGTCAGCCAGAGGGGTTCACAGTTGAAGGTAAAGAAGACCGTGTATGCAGATTGAAGAGGTCTTTGTATGGGTTGAAGCAGTCACCTAGGCAATGGTATAAACATTTTGATTTGTTTATGAGTGATCATGATTATTTGAGAAGTAATTATGACTGTTGTGTATATCATAAACAATTGCCTGATAAGTCTTTCATTCACTTATTGCTTTATGTTGATGACATGCTTATAACTGCTAAAAGTATGGTTGATGTTGATTTGTTAAAAACTCAACTTAAGGATGAGTTTGAGATGAAAGATTTAGGTGATGCTAAGAAAATACTGGGGATAGATATTTACAGGGATAGAAAAGCTGGGAAGTTATACTTGTCCCAGAGAAAGTATATAGAGAAGGTTCTAGACAGGTTTGGAATGTCTGACTCCAAACCTGTCAGCACGCCGTTGGCATCGCATTTTAAACTTTCAGCTTCCCTATCCCCCCAGACAAATGAGGAGGAACAGTCTATGGCAAATGTTCCTTACTCTAATGCTGTAGGTAGCATTATGTATGCTATGGTGTGTACCGTCCAGATATTTCACAGGCAGTGAGTGTGGTTAGCAGATATATGGCTAAGCTTAGTAGAACTCACTGGCAGGCCGTGAAATGGATTTTGAGGTACTTGAAGGGAACCTCGCATGTGGGCTTGATATTTGATAGAGATGTAGATCTCAGTTCTGTTGTGGTTGGTTTTGTTGATTCTGACTATGCTGGGGATTTAGACAAGAGAAGATCATTGACAGGTTACATTTTCACATTGTGTGGTTCTGCTATTAGTTGGAAAGCAACACTTTAGTCAACTGTTGCTTTATCAACTACAGAGGCAAAATACATGGCAGCAACTGAGGCTGTTAAGGAGGCCATTTGGGTGAAGGGGCTAATCAGTGACCTGGTCTTCAGCAGACAGAGATGACAGTGTTTTGTGACAGCCAGAGTGCTATACATTTGACCAAAAATCAAATGTATCGTGAGAGGACAAAGAACATCGACGTCAGGTATCACTTTATCAGAGGAGTAATGTCAGATGGTACAGTTAGTATTCAGAAGATTGCTACTTCAGAGAATCCAGTAGATGTAATGACCAAGCCAGTTGCAGTATTCAAGTTCAAACTTTGTTTGGACTTGATAGGGGTTCGGGGTTTCCAGGTTCCTTAGGGAACTCAGATGGGGTTGGTTTTTTCAATTGCTGTATTTTACATTCTTGGGTTGATCTGGATTTTATGGGGCTGTTAGGTATTCAAGCCAAGGTGGAGATTTGTTGAGTATGGCTTAGGAATACATGCCCAGACCTGTCTCGCTCGACTCTCGCTCGAGCGAGACTTCCAGAATTGCTCCAACCCGAGACTTCGCTCGACCCTCGCTCGACCTTCAGCTCGAGCGAGGTTCAGGCAGTGACTTCGCTCGACCCTCGCTCGACCTCCCGCTCGAGCGAGATTCCACGTGGCGCCAGGTGTCCGATTTCTAGTTGAGCGAATCTGACCTAGAAGTCCTCGCTCGAGCGAGTTTAAATCTCGCTCGAGCGAGATTGCATAATATAAATATCGCGAAGGCATTTCGCGCAACGGCAGACGAAGAACACGGCAGGCCTCTGTTTTCGGCGCCAGTGAACAGTGCTTCCTCCTAGATCATTTTCTTCTCCATTTCTCCACTATTCTGAGTGAAACTTGTGAGGATCGAGTATATACACGTGAGGTGAGTATTCTCTGTTGTAAGAATCTTCTGATTCTCTCTCTGTAACCTCCATTTGATCTAGTGAAGTTTTGAAACCAACCCCACAGTGGATGTAAGCTCATTTTGAGCTGAACCACTTAAATCTGTGTGTTCTTTCTGTGTTTACTATTTTATTTCTCATTGTTGCATCCGCTGCGATTTATTTCATATCTTTGTTGTTTGTTTCCTTGGCTATTTCCCAACACAACTATACTCAGATTCCATCACGTCTTGGGCAATTGATGAATTTGAGTCATTTGAACCTTTCATATGCTGAGTTTGGAGGTCAGATTCCAATTGAGCTTTCAAACTTTAGATGGTTGATTATTCAAGATTTATCTACCTCTTACGATGTCACTGAAATTGCTCTCCTAAAACTTGAGAATCCAAATTTTAAGATGTTGGTTCAGAACTTTACGGAGCTTATAGAACTTTATCTTGATGGTGTAAACATATCAGAACAAGGGAACGAGTAGTGTGGAGCTTTATCTTCTTCACTGCCAAATCTGAGAGTATTGAGCTTGTCACATTGCAATCTTTCAGGCCCTTTGAATCCCTCCTTATTAAAGCTTCAGCCCCTCTCAAGTATTTGTTTGGATTATAACAACTTGTCTGCTGTAGTGCCGGAGTTCCTCCAAAATTTCCCAAATTTGACGTCTTTGAGACTCCGTTCTTGTGAGTTGTTTGACACATTTCCAGAAAAGATCTTCCAGATGCCTACGCTAGAGGTTCTTGACTTGTTTTATAATGAACGACTCGGTGGTTCCTTGCCAGATTTTCCTCAGAATGGGAAACTTCGAACCCTGGTACTTCACTACACAAATTTCTCGGGAACATTGCCGCGTTCTATCGGTAACCTTACCGTGTTGTCTGAAATGGATTTTTCAAGTTGCAATTTCAGCGGATCGATTCCAACTACAATGGCAAATCTTACCCAATTACGTTATTTGGACATGTCAGGGAACAATTTCACTGGAACAATTCCATCCTTCAACAAGGCCAAGAATCTTATTCGAATAAACCTTTTTTAGAACCATTTATCAGGGAAGATTACTTCTACTCACTGGCAAGAGCTGCGGAATCTGCTATTCCTTGACTTAAGTTTCAATTCTCTGAATGGGAGCATTCCAGCCTCTCTGTTTTTTCATTTATCATTGAATTTTCTGTATCTTTCCAACAACCAATTTTCTGGTGAGCTCAATCAATTTCCCAACATTTCTTCTAATGTATTGAAATACCTTGATTTGGGAAGCAACAATTTGGAAGGGCCAATCCCTTTGTCTTTGTTTAATCTTCGAGGTCTCGAGGACTTCTCACTTTCATCAAATAATCTTAACGGCTCTTTCAAGCTAAATATGATAAAGCAGTTGAGAAATCTTTCATATCTTGATCTTTCCTACAACAGCTTGTCCATTGAATATGATAGAATTACTGATTCTCCATCCCCCTCCTTTCCCAACATCGGCTTTTTATTTTTGGCTTCCAGCAAGTTGAAAAAATTCCCTGATTTTTTGAGAACCCAATCAGAATTAAGATTTCTAGACCTTTCAGATAACGAGATTGGTGGAGAAATACCCAACTGGATATGCAAACTGCCTTTTCTTCAGTACTTAAATCTTTCTTTTAATAATTTGGTGACTCTAGAAAGATCATCACTCAATGTTTCTTCTCTAAGTCTGCTGGACTTACATTCCAACCGACTCCAAGGGAACCTCCCAGTTCTCCCACCATCTGTCGGGTATTTGGATTTATCAAGGAATGATTTCAGCTCTGTCATACCAGATAACATTGGTAATGTCCTTCCAGACGCTTATTTCTTCTCTCTTTCAAGCAATAAATTCAAGGGACCATACCTGCATCAATTTGCAATGCAACATACCTCCAAGTTCTAGATCTGTCTAATAATTCCTTCAGTGGCATGATTCCGGAATGTGTGGTTGGGATGAGTGCGACTCTTGGAGTGCTGAATCTAGGGAGAAATAATCTCAGTGGCAAAATTCCTGATACATTTGCAGGCAATTGTAGATTACAAACTCTAGATCTCAGTGGAAACCTTCTTGTAGGGAAGATACCCAAGTCTCTGGAAAATTGCACCTGGTTGGAGGTCTTGAATATTGGTAATAACCACATTGAAGATTTCTTTCCATGTCATTTGAAGAATGCATCCGTATTGCATGTCCTTGTTTTGCGCTCTAACAACTTTAGCGGGTCCATTGGTTGTCCAGGGCACAGTGCCATTTGGCCCATGCTTCAAATTTTGGATGTAGCTTTAAACAATTTCACTGGTAAGCTTCGAATAGAATTCGTTCATACCTGGAAGGCTATGTCGAAAAGTGAAGATGAGGCCAAATTAGAGCTCAATCACCTTCGATTTAAATCCACAAAAAGTCATTACGTGTACTATCAAGATAGGGTTACGGTAACCATTAAAGGTTTAAGCATGGAATTTGGGAAGATTCTAACTATTTTCACCTCGATTGACGTTTCCTGCAACAATCTTGAGGGGCCAATACCAGAAGGATTTGTTGGACTCTCAACACTTAGGGCCTGTTTGGATTTAGAGATGAGATGAGATGAGTTATGAATAGTAATAAAATGAGTGGTTGAAATGAATTGAAATTTAAAATGAGTGGTTGAAATGAGTTGAAAGTAAAATGAGATGAGATAAGTTGAACCCACTTTACAAAACGAATGAGGCCTAAATGTTTACAAAACGAATGAGGCCTAAATGTTCTAAACTTGTCGCATAATGCTTTTGTAGGACAAGTCCCAAAATCTCTTGCAAACTTGACAAGATTAGAGTCATTGGACTTGTCAAGCAATAAGCTTACAGGACAGATTCCTATGCAACTTGCAGAAAATCTTATATTCCTTTCAGTCCTAAACCTCTCTTTCAATCATCTGGTGGGGCAGATTCCTTTTATCAAACAGTTCGCTACTTTTTCAATAAGTTCGTATATAGGGAACAAAGGATTACGTGGTTTTCCTCTTGAGAATCGCAATGCTAGCCGTGGGACCGCACCATCGACTCCACCTGGCTCCAATTATAAAAAATTAATTGGAAGGAAGTTTCCAAGTGTTGAGATAGGATTTATTTTTGGCTTAGGAGTTGTCATCGGGCCCCTTCTGTATTGGAAAAGGTGGAGGCTTTGGTATTTCCAACAAGCGGATGACATTCTTTACAAGACGTTTCCGAAGTTGTATGTGGTCAAAAAAGCACACCCTCACAGAATTATACGTAAAAATCGAAGGCCAAGATGTCAGTGAGATTCCTTAGGCCTTTCAGTGGGATACCATCAAAGGAGAAGTACTAAAGGCATTCATGAGGGTTATGTGGAGAGATGCAAACATGTGACGTGGTTTTTCTAGTTCCAACATAAAGCAGAATAAAGTGCCATTGAAACCATGGGATTGCAAGGTAACCATAGAAATTTGGTTGCTAAATTAGTAGTCTTATGATAATATTTATTTTTGGGTGATTTTCTTGCAATGAACCTTTTTTCCTTTTCTTTTTAATGAGATCCAACTAGAGCCACGAAGTGAAAATGGAATGCTTAAAGGGTGTAGGGATGTTGTTTTAGGATTTCCATCCTTCAATATTTACGGCCAATCTAGAATAGATGAGAATGAAATAAAGAAAAAATATTTTATTTACACAGAAATACTATAAAACATAAATTTAAAAACTAATGAGACTTTTCGCATTATTATAAATTTACTCTCATTATAAATAATTATTATAAAATATGGGATATTTTAATCCTCTCGTAATGAATAGAATTTCTAGCTTTCAAGGATGGTTCAATCTAAGCGGTTCGTGATGGCAAGAAACCACCACAGGCAACCTGATCTAGACTATCACGGTGGTCAAAGGCTTTTGGCCACCTAATGTTTTGCTAAATTTTACTTAAAAATGTTTTTTTTTTCTATTTTAATCGTTCATCTTTTTAAAATCTCCTAAATCATACTCTTGTATTTTATTAAAAAGAGGCGCGAGAGCCACCGGAATCCTCATTATCGACAAGGCAAAAAATAATCACATGTTTTTTTAAAATATAAAAATCACAAACTCATTATAAAGCACTTCATTAACTAATTAAGCAGAAAATGAACAATCCGTATGGATTGTCAGGAGCCACTCTTGGTGAGAGAGGCATTTTTCTCAGTAAGATAATATTTTTCTATTCGCTTTTTAATTGATTTTCTTTGACAATCTTAACTATTCATGTTTTGTGGTTTTCATTTTCTTTTAAACGATTGATCTCTACCAAATATTTTAAACAAATATTTTCTAATTATTTCTTTACTTAGGTATGATAATATTTTAAAAAATGGTTGAATTTTAAGAATGAGTTGTTTTTTTCAAATCTAACTTTTCCAAATTGATAAAGATCTCCTTGAAAATTACGATCATCTGAATGGGGATAATTTTTTTAACAATACCAATCATATTTCAAAATTTTGTTATTGTCTTTTACAACATATTGTAAATAATTGTGCATAAGGGGGTGCCAAACCACCTAAGAATTGTTTGAGTTAATTGTATAACTCAAGAACTTGAAAGTGCAAATTTTTATCCTAATAAAGCTAATTAATTCAAATGCATAAAAGAGAACAATATAGTGTAAATAATGGAGCAAATGATTTTCTAAACCAACCGCAATAACTTCTTGAGTAAATGGAATAACTCAAGAACATGCAAAAACAAATTTATGTCCCAACAAAGATAATTAACACAACAATAGAAAATCGGTGTTGATGTCGTAAAAATCGATTTATAGGCCGGGGCGAGATAAAGAGTCATTTTCGATTGACTAAGGCGATTTAAATTTCGTTCGATGTTGTTTGGGGCTCCCAACGAAGTTTTGGTGTGGCCGATGCATACATTAACAACAAATGAAATAAATAGATTTAGACATAAGATTTACGTGATTTGACATAAAGCCTACATCCACAAACGTTTCGGAGATGATCCACTACGATAAATATTTTATAATTTTTTGTATTTACTAAACAAGGAAAAATATAGGCATTTGTGAGTGAAGTTTCACTAGTTGAAACTCCTGAATGCCTCCCAAGAAGAAGAAAATTGGGGAAGAAGAGCCGGGCTTCAGCGAAGAGGAGTTGGAGGAATAGTATTTTAAAGAAGAATAGTGGTCTCCCAGATATGGGAGACTGCTATTTACAATATCAAATTCCTTCCTTATTATAGGAGACCAGATGTTTGGCTCAAAAGGGATTAAATCCCATTTAAAATCTCAAATAATAAGAGTCTCTCTATTATAGAAGACCAGATACGAATATTTTAATAAAAGGAGAATTATGGTTAAGTACAGAAGCAATATATGTGTGTTGTATTAAAGTCAAATTGTTCTTTGTACATTTTAACTAAAATTTTTACTCTATGTATTTGAATGCTTAAAGTATTTCAAAATTTTGTCATGAATTGTAATGAAATAATATGAGTGAGGATGTTTTATTAGATTTTGAAAATGAAAAGAGACAAAGTTGAATGAAAACTTATTTTGAGATCAAGTATTATAAGAGTTTGTGAAAGTAAATAGACAAAGTTATAAATTACTTAAATGTAATTTTTAATATTATTTTCATTTTAAAATTTGTATAAGTTGAATTGAGTTTTGCGTTTAAAATTAAAATTACATTATACCTATTTATATATAGAAAAGTGGAATCATTTCATCTGAGTTGTCAATCATACCATAAAATACGGAAAGAAAACAAACCGCCTAATCGTGAGATCTGATTTGGCATTCAAACCGTATCATTCCATTAAAAAAATGACACGTAAAATGCAATTACAATTTCTAAAACGTTGCCACTTCACACGTTATTACATTAACCGTTAAACACTTGCCTGATGTAGTATTCTACCGCTTCACCCGTTAATAGTTTAGAACTTTTTAATTTCTATAACCAAATTAATTTTTGACACGTAAGCATTGGTCATCTTGAACAATTGACACGTTCGGTTAATTCCTCACTCTGCCCGACTTCTTCTTTACCAAGATACGCCACATTGACCTAAACTTGCAAATCGCTTCACGCTACCAGTTAAATACTTTCTTTAACCGTGTATTTGCTTTGAAAATAAGACTTTCACAAAACACTAAGATAGATACAGGCCCGAATGATGATTAAAAAAAAAAAAAGTAAATTTGTTTGGTTTATCACCCATTTCAAGCATTCCTTTGAACATTGTGTTCTGGCACAAGAGAAACTCCAGATATAAAAAGAGAGACAGACCGGAAATGAAGCGAAATTCCTTTCCAGAGTTGATTTCCTTCGCCCTAAACGTGGCAATTGTGGATGACAAACAGTGAAAATGAATGTTGGTGAAGTATGACAGTGTTGAAGATGAATCTAAGACACATCGGGACGACCAAAAGGGTGAGTATTGCAGATTTTCAGGACAGGTACTTCATGTGGTTTCAATTCTTGGAATTTAAAACACAAATACATGCTGACCTGAATATTTGTCTTTTTCAAGAAATAAATAGCCTTGCCTTTATAGATCGAATTGCATGTATTTTATGAATGCAATGCTGCCTTATAACAGAGTGTTTTCAGGGGGGAAAATGATGTTTTTGCACTCAGGTTCGGCGTTGTTTCCTCTGATCGCAACAAGTGGCTTTTCTCGGTCGGCTAGAGTTGCTGTTTCGAGTGCAAGGAGGTTCAATTCGTGTTGTTTTATGCGAATTAAGGTGCAGAGAAAGGTATGCCCAATTCAATGTAGTTTTGTTCATTTGACATACCCAATTTAGTAGCAAGCATTGTATTTTTATTGTTTTTTGGTAGTCTCCTAAAATAGGTTCATATTCAAAAGAAACTTCCTCTGTTTTGTTAATTCTAATCGTGAAAAATCTCTTTGCAAAACTATATTCATATTTGAAAATGTTAAGGTGTTGGATCTGGATGGTGTTAATTCTCATTGCATGTAGCAGTTTCTTCGAGACTATTTTCGAAGGAATAATTTCTAAGTGTGGAGTCGGGATTGCGTACGCTCATTCCAACAATAATGGATCACCTCGCAGGAACAGGTCCAAAGTGTGGCCAGTAAAATGTACACCAAGTTACCGATTAGTACAGTTACCTGCAGTTACGAGAGTCAAAGTTTATAAACCGCTAGGGGGTTTAAGGCTTAAGCACATAGGTTCATTTATGGGAGTTTTTGAATGATCAGACAAAACTCAGTTTGATCGGTGAGAATTATATTATAGTTTTCTCGAACAGTGTTTCGGATTGGAAAAAAATTATTGTCTTTCCTGTTAGTGGAAATGTAGTTATGCTTTTTAGGCATAAAAGTTTCGTTCACATGGAAAACACTTATAATCTGTCTTGAATTCCTTCATCAAGATAGGAGCAGATGGATGAATTAATGTGACCATGTATATTATAGTCTTTGTTTTTTTTTTTTTGTAAGTTTATTTTGGATTTTTGGGCGTATTAATATCACCCTGTTATGTCCATGTGCATATAGGGCTGAGTTGATAAAAAGGCAAACATCCTAATGGTGGAATATTCCAGTCTCAATTTGCCTCCCTCATGGTACTATCATCTCTCTTTTTCTCTATTTTTTATTCAGTAGTTACGAATTAAATTTTGGGTTATAATAAGAGAAGTAAGAAAGGTAAAATATATAGTTGCTCACAGGTTAGTGGTTTTGTTTATAATATAAATATATATATATATATATATATATATATTTCCAGTTGTTAGTCACACTTCTTACGTATAAAGTTATAAATCAATTGTCTTGATGTAAAATTTAACTAAAAAGCACTCATCTAAACCTGTATATTGTTTTACTAAAAAAAATCAATAAATATATTGCATATTTATTTTAATATGTACATATTTCTTTTTGATATATTTTAAAGGAATCAAAGAATATAAATTTAAATATTATAAATTTATTAATAAATCAATGTTAAGAATATATAATCCCGCACATTGTGCGGGTTATATGCTAGTTTTAATAATATTTGAAAATGAAGTTCCGCCGAATCTTGAGAATTTTGGAACTTCTTATCTTTGCTAAACATGTTCTTAGTCATTCTTTTAAAAATTTGACTATTAACCATGTTGACCTGGAAAACCATATGATAGCCACATGTCACGGTAAAAATATAAAATAAAATTTCTCAATTTGAAAAATGTTAATTATAAGAAAATTTGAAAAAATATAAAACAGAAATACTAAAACTTCAAAAAAATTATTATAACTTTAAAAAAAATTAAAATTAGTAAAAACTAAAAAAGAAACATAGAGGGGGAGTTGGCTAAAATATTAAGAAAATTGTAGAAGCCCGAATGTAAATGCTGATGCTATAGCATGTGAAAGGTGTGAACAGTAAACTTTCTTTAATAGTTTTAATTACGTCTTTGTCGCTCTTTGTTGGTCGTGCACCGCTTTTTGTCTTGTACATTTGTTTGTTGTTTGTCGCCATTTTCTTTGCAAAAATAGTAGTGCAATGAATTTATTTGAAATTTATGAGCTTCAAATGAATTTATGGACACGGAATGATGATGTATTTACTATTCTCTTATTATCTTTTTACCACTCTTATTGTATTTGAAACTTTTGTTTATTTTTATTATTTTCTAAGTATTTTTTAACATTCTTAAGTCCTAAGGAAAATTTTAACAAATATAATTCTTTATTAATAGTCACATTCTTAAACATTAAGTAAAATTAAAAAAATAAAAAGAGTAAAAAAAAAGTAGTAAAAAAATGGTAAGGCTATCATTATTCTTATAGACACATTAATAAGGTCCAAAATCTTCCCATTCTGAGCAGGTTTTCATGTCCAAGATATTAGATTGACCATCTCAAACTCCGATAGAGGGCAATGTAAGACGGAGAGATAGAGATAGAGACTTACAGATGAGCATCATATCAGCAACATTGAGAGTGGCAACATAGGTGGTGATAGCAAGAAAAATAGAAAGAAATGAGAGAGAAATAGAGGGGGCAACAAACATAAAGAGAGAGAGGCTGAGGGAGGAAAGAGTGAGGTGGTTAGAGAGAGAGAGTGAGTAGTTGTCATGAGCCAACCAGCCTCTGTTTTGTCATGAATCCTTAAAGCAACCTTTTTAGCAATTGAGGGATGAAGAAAATTGTGAGTACTTCCTATGTCAGACAAAATTACCATGGGAATTCCCTTAACCCTGCCTTCCATACAAATGGTATTAGGCGTAGGGATACCTGTGCTAGCATGGATAGAGATCTCGGGTTCACTCTCAATCTTAGGCACCACTACATCCACCGAATCCTTAGAATCGTAAAAAACTTCCTCACCCTTTTCCTCCTCTGTGTCTACCACTGCCTGTGATAAAAACAACTTGGGCTTTTTACAAATATGTGTGGGGTTTCATTTTTCCTCACAATGGAAACAAAACCCTTTGTGGCGTTTCTCATCTATGGTGGTAGAAAACTCCTTCTTAACTGGAGCATAGGGCTTGTAGGGCTTATTAACATTACTATACTGTCCAACGGAGCTAGAACTCCCCACAGTTGGAGTGACGAATTTTCCAGAACCAGATTTGCCTGAAGTTTGTGTACTGACAACATGTTCCTCTTGTATTTTAGCCAATACAAAAGCTAAATGCAAAGAAGAGGGGCCAAGAATCTGAACCATGTAGCGTATTTCCTCACCCTTTTCTTCCTCAGTGTCTTTCAAATTAGAATGCAAAATTGATCTAATTTTCGTTTTCCTGCTTCGGGTGAGTGCTCTGGTCTTCCCATTACTCGTCAGTGCCCTGCTCTGCCTTCTAGCATCGGTCCTTTGGTCTTCCTGTTAACATTCGAGCTTGTCTTTAGATTTGTGGTCTGTACTTCTCCTCGAGCTCGTTTCAAGTGGATGTGTGCTCTCTCTTTAAGTGGATCAGCCAGCAAGCAGGGACGGACTTGGATCTTCAAGTGGTCTTCTTCGTGTGGAAGGGTCGCCATCTTGGGTAGATGCAAAGTAAGATCCTTTTCTTGATTTCGAAAGCAGATCTCTGTCGGGATTCAGACGACCACTACGACATCTTCGTGTGGCTTCTCAAACACTTGTTAGATGGTAGAGCACTTTTTAAGTTTCTTTGTTTCATAATTTCTTGGGAGCTCTTGTTTTAGGAACAATTTTGACAATATAGAGGCACTTGAAGAAATGTATATCTATTTATTGTAGAAGCTTTGTGCTTATTAAAAGTAGAGTGGTCACTGCATATCAAATTTAGAGAAAGACAACTTTTTTTTTTCTTTTGAGTGTTTAATTTTTTCACTGATGCATCTCGGCTTGTGGTCAATGATGCATCTCGGCATATCAAATTGAGTTTGGCATTTTCAATTTTTAGCTGTTATTCCTCCGTAGTCACTTATGCTTCTTGGTTTGTGGTGGTCGTGCCGCGGTTGGGGCAACAAGCTTTGTTTTCAAGCATGTTCAATGGTTTCTAAGTTGGTTGAAGAACTTACGTGGTTCTAGTTTTTAATTTTTTTTTTTGGTTCTCCTAAAAATTCTGATTTGTATTGCTTGTGTCCATTGTGGTGTAGTTTGTGGAGATGTTTGAGTTTAAGAGTTTTTGTACCTTTTCGAGAGGTGGTGGAATAGCTTATGGAGGTTGTGGTGTAGTTTATGTAATTTTTGTACCTCTTGGAGAGGATGAAATAATTTTTATTGTTATTGTTAAGTGGTGAACAAGTATGGTCCAAAAATAAGGTCCACTATTGCATAGCATTTACCTGGGCATTAGGGATGAACTGATACCACATTTAAGTGGCATAATTATCTTACTCCTATTATAAACAAAGAAGCGTGGACCCACAAAGAGGAAATGGCTTTGATTCGTGCTCATCAGATTTACATGCATGCTCACTTGTTTACATATCTCAGCTACCTACCTTGATACTTGTTGGAACCTATCTGATGATTTATACGAATCTACAAATATTTCAATTGCATCCTCTGTGGATATTGTTGATCCAGCTAAAGCTTCTTCAACGTCCTGCAATTACACAAATTCATGACCTTTGAGAGCATTTTTTTTCTCGTCTTAGCACTTTGAGAAGGGACATTGAACCCACCTTTTTGAAATCCTTGTTTATGGTTTTTAGGAAGTGATCAGATGGATTTTGGAGGGTAGGGCCTGATTTTCCACTTAAAAGTAAAAAACTGCAAATGGATTAATCAGAAAGAACAATGGTTAATTAGATAATACGTTGAACTCTAGTATGACTATTCACCCTAGTACTGGACCAGGTATTTGGATATACCCAGCCCGAAACCCAAGTTTCAAACCCGGGTTGGGTTTTGGGTTTAAAATCTGGTGTCCGGCTTAAGTTCATCTACTTGTTCAGATCCAGAACCAGATTATCCGAGTTCTGGGCAGGGCGGGGTAAAAAATGAACATGCTGCAGAGACTTGGAACATTTTACTTACTTGATTTGCTGCAGAAGCAAGACCAAAATACATGGCCCTATCTGAAAATAGGAGACATAGTGTAGGAAAAGGTTGAAGAAAAGTTGAAACAAAGGTTGAGAGAAAAAGGCTCTGTTTTCAGAGTTTTCACTTCGTTACATGAGAAGTAGAAACCGAGCCATCAAGGATCTTGTCTCTAATTAGATGGCAATCCAATTCAATGTGTTTGGTCCTCTCATAGAAGACCGGGTTGGTGGCAATTTGCAAATCTGCTTGGTTGTCACAGAAGAGTTGAGTAGATTAAGGATGATGAATGTGAAGATCAGTAAGTAAGAACCTAAGCCAAGTGAGCTCACAACAAGCTACAGCCATGCTCCTATATTCGGCCTCAGCCGATGAATATGAAACAACTCATTGTTTCTTTGATTTCCATGATATGAGAGAGTTGCCTAAGAGAACACAATATTCGGTTACTGACCGATGAGTGTTTGGGCATGAGGCCCAATCTGAATTGCAATAAGCAATTAATTGCAATGATGAAGTAGTAGGGAGTAGAATTCCCTGGCCTGGTGTAGTTTTGATGTACCTAAGTACCTTGTTGACGGCTGCCAGATGTTCTGATGTGGGAACAGCCATAAATTGACTCAATGTATGGACTACATAGCTCAAGTCTAGACGAGTAATGGTGAGATACAACAATCTCCCTATTAGTCTGCGATAGATGGATGGGTCCTTCAAAACTGTACCATTTATTTTCTTAGTTTTAAGTTCTGGTCTATAGGCACCTTAACAGGCTTTGATCCTAGTGTGCCGAGTCCGCAAGTATGTCCAAAGCATACTTGCGTTGACAAATGTGAATTCCTTATGAGTTTCGAGCCACTTCAATGCCAAGACAGTATCGGAGTGGTCCAAGATCTTTAATTTTAAACCGATCATTCAGGAAGTCCTTAAGCACATCTATAGTGCTTTGTGAGTCACTTGCCACGAGAAGGTCATCAACATAAATTAAAAGGGATGTAAAAGAATTATTGGCAGCTTTGACAAAGAGACTGTAATCAGATTTGGACTGAGAAAAACCAAAATCTAATAGGCAAGAAGTAAGTTTAGCATACCATTGTCTAGAGGCTTGTTTCAAGCCATAGAGACTCTTTAACAACTTGCAAACTTCATTGGGACCCCCTTTCGAATAACCAGGTGGTTTATTCATGTAGATTTCTTTATCTAAATCACCATGTAGGAAGGCATTATTAACATCAAATTGATGCAAATGCCATCCCTTAACAGCTGCAATGAACAACAGGCATTGAAAAGTCACCATCTTAGCCACTGGTGAGAAGGTTTCGATGTAATCGATACCCTCTTGTTGAGTGTATCCTTTTGCAACCAAACGAGCCTTCAACCTTTCCACACTACCATCCGAGTTGTGTTTCACTTTGTAGACATATCTGCAATCGATAGGCTCCTTTCCTGGTGGCAAATTCATGAGGATCCAAGTCTTGTTTTGCTCTAAGGCATGTAATTCAGCATCCATGGCCAAACACCAGTTAGGGTCCTTTATTGCATGGTTAAAAGAGACTGGCTCGAAAACAGTGGAGATAGTGGAGGAAAAAGCTTGAAAAGATGGAGAAAATCTATCATAAGATAGATAATTATGCAGTGGAAAAGAACAATTAGGAGTAGAAGGAGATACTTGGACCTTGGATTGGGAAGTAGGAGTCAAGACAGCTTGCTGACAATGGAAATCTCGAAGGTAGTGAGGAGCAGTTCTAGTTCTAATGGACCTTCGAGGAGTTGGTTCAACATGTGGAGGTGAAGGCGAAGTTGGTTCAGAAATTTCATCTTGAGAAGGTTCATCTTGAGTGGTGGCAGAAGGTGTTGGAAGGTCATCAATGACATCAAATTCTGGTGAAGATGGAACAAGTGCAAACAGATGGAAATCAGGTGTAGATTTAACGAAAACAGATGGATGATTATTTTTAGAACTAATAGGATGTATAGATGCAAATGGAAAAGTCTGCTCATGGAAGATAACATTTCTAGAGACAAAGGTGTCATGTGTCTCGAGGTCCAAGAGTTTGTAACCTTTAACACCAAAAGGGTAGCCTAGAAAAATGCATTGCCTAGCTCTTGGATCAAACTTCTTACGACCATTGGTAATTGTTGTGGCAAAACAAAGGCATCCAAAAACTCTAAGGTGAGTGTAGGTTGGCTTGATAGAAAACAAAATCTCATAAGGTGACTTATTCTCAAGCAATGGTGTGGGTGTCCTATTGATTAGATAAACAGCCATGAGGATACGATCATTCCAGAAATGAAGGGGTAAACCAGCTTGAAATCTCAAAGCTCTAGCCACATTTCGAATGTGTTGGTGCTTCCTTTCAACTATCCCATTTTGTTGAAGGGTTTCCACACAAGATCTTTGGTGAATAATTCCCTTTTGGTTGAAAAAGTTTGTCATTTTAAACTCAACTCCATTGTCACTCCGAAGTATTTTATCCTAGCATTGAATTGAGTTTCAATCATGTTGTAAAAGGTTTCAAGGCACTTTCTGATTTCTGATTTTGCATGAAGTAAATACACCTAAATTTGCTTCCATCATAGGCAGGGAGAGAGCATGGCCCCCAAAGGTCTGTAAAAAATGGCATGAGTGTTGTGCTACCTGATAGGAAAAGGAAGTTTATGTTGTTTGGCCATAGGATAGATAGAACAAGGAGTGATTTCATTGACATTAAAAGAGCTCCTTATATCAGGATCATCAATTAAAGCTAGTCTAGAATTAGAGGTGTGACCCAAGCAATAGTGTCAAAGGTCTAAAATGCTCTTAGTGTCTATAACAGCAGCAAAAATAGGTAAAAATGTGGCTAACAGAGATGATAAAGCAACAGTTAAAGCATTTGGAGGAATAATTTCTGGTGACAGATAATATAGGCCGCCTTTGATCTCACCCATCCCAATTGTGGTCCAAGTTGAAGAGTCCTGGATGAAACAATGATTAGATAGGAAAAACAAACAACAGGTTAGTGATTCAGTAAGCCTCTTAACCGAAATTAAATTGTAAGCAAAGGATGGTACACATAGAACATTCTTAAGAATGTTCTTGGTAACCTAAACATTGCCTAAATGAGAGACTGGGGTAGAGTCACCATTAGGCAACTTAACTAAATAAGTGATTTCTGAAGTGATGGAAGAACAATGGAGGTGTCACAAATCATATGATATGTGGCACCTGAGTCTATTATCCAAGGAGTTCTAGAAGATCGTTGCAAGTTACCACCAAGGGAAGAGAAGCAAGAATGCATACCAGAGATCTTGGAAGCCTTAGGTGCATTAGAAGTAGGTTGATGAACAACATGTGCATTGTTCGCAGAAAAGGAAGGAGTGGAGGGACCCTGGTGCCGAAGTAAGCTCATGAGCTGTTGGTATTGCTCCTTAGTGAGACTGACTTTCTCCTCACGAGTTTCCTCAGGATTTGAGTCAATCAATGCGTTGGTTTGATTAGCACTTGGTCCAGAATTTTTCCCTTTATAAAACTTGTGTCCGGGTGGGTACCCGTGTAGTTTATAACATTTTTTCATTATGTGACTAGTTTGATTGCAGTGAGAACAAACAGGGGGTTGTGCATTCCCTACCTTGAAATAGTTATCAAGCATATGTCCTTGGATTTGACAATGTGAACAATATGGTCTATCTTTCCTACCATTGGCAGCACCCTTGATATTCGATTTAAAAAAGGAGTAAGAGCTATTGGTAAGTAATGCTATGGATTCAGGATTTGGAGAGGCTGTGACAATTTGATGATGTTGTTCTTGCTGTTGTATGAGGGAAAAAGCTTTCTCATTCAATCCCATGAGAAATTGAATAACATTATCCCTTTGATACTTATCATTTAGAACAGTTAATTGTCCACAAGTACAAGAAAGTTTAGGATCATAAATAGCCATAAAAGTTTTAGTTTACCGTAATAGATGCTCACTACATCATTTTCCTGTCTCAAATTGGCTAGATTCCTCTTCAGTTGAAGGATTCGAGGTCCATTTTGTTGGGTGAACCAGACCTTGAGTTCATTCCAGACATCCTGTGCATCATCAAAAAAAGTGACACTAGTCTTCACAACAACACTAATGAAGTTATGTATCCATGACATGATCATATCATTGCATCTTTCCCAAGCATCATGCAAAGGGTCCTCGAAATCAATAGGTTTGGTGATGCTCCCATTGATGAAGCCCAATTTATTCCTTGCTCTAAGAGCTCGGCGCATAGCTCATGACTACGTTGCATAATTTTCAGTGGTGAGAAGATCAATAACAAGAATGATAGTTGTGTTGTCTCTATGATCAACTGGTAAGGGTTGTTTGGATTAGAAAAATTAAGAAAAGGAGATTTTAGAGAAGTATCTGTGTTGGTTGGGTGCCCTGCCATGGCAAAATAGAAAAGGAGGCAATGAATAAAACTTGGCTCTAATACCATGTAAGAAAAGGTTGAAGAAAAGTTGGAACAAAGGTTGAGAGAAAAAGGCTCTATTTTCAGAGTTTTCACTTCATTACATTACAAGTCTGTGCAAGCACTACCTTTATACAAACCTCGTCTAACTAATTTTAGGCTAAAAGATAAAGAAACTTTATTCATACAAACCCTGTCTAACCAACTTCAGACTCAAAGAAACTTTACAGCTAATGTTAACCAAAAATGAACAAAAGAAAAAGAAACATTGCAGCAATCCTATTTTGGTTCCTCTTCTTGTGCAGCATCAATAGAAGAGATAGGACATGTAGCTTCATGCTCCTTTTGATAGTCACGAGTTGTTGCATGTGAGACATTACCATGCTGCGATACATAGATTTAGTGCAACAATGGTCCTTTCAATAGCATCTCTTTGACTGAGGCCTGAAATACTGTTCATGACATAAAATGATGTTGAACTAAAGGGCTTTATATAATTGATTTAATAGTTTTCTCTTAGCTTGAATACCCCTTTCCATTTTATCTTGTATGTAGCTTGTGTCAGAAATTGTATGATGCATTCGTTACTCACATGAACTGATACGACATTTAGGTGGCATAATCATCTTAATCCTGCTATAAACAAAGAAGCATTGATCACCCAGGAAGAGGAACTGGCTTTGATTCGTGTTCATCAGATTCTTGCCAGAAATTTTTGTGCGTTAGTAGCTTGTATAAGAAGGTTGTAATCTGCCGCTATTTTACTTTGTTTTAGTTTATCAAAATTCTTCGGTTTCTTATAAACTCTAATTTTGGGATTATTGATTTTATTCTCATATCTGCTCGTGTGGTCAACAGGTCAGAGAATTATAAAAAAAAAAACATTGGAACAGTTCTATGAAAAAGAAATTAAGACATGGAACATTGTTATAGCTCGTGTGGTCAACAGGTCAAATAATGCTTACATTTTCCTTTGTTATGTTCTCATGGATCAGATTCAAGTCATTGGTTCCTATGGAGCAAAGGCAAGGCAAGATCTTTCCAAATTGGTTAGACTGGATCGAAGAAAGTGGCATCTTCAATCTCTCCAAGTTTTTATCTTCAATTTTAGAACTAAAAAGAACAATATATTTTTTTAAACCGAATTGGTTCAATGCTGTAGTTGGATCTCCTTTCCTTCTCATGACGCAGAATTATCAATTTTGTTAAAAACCATCATTATTGCTTAAAAAAAATGACTGCGGCTGCTACAGCAACACTCACACTCAAGCTTCGTGTCATATATTTTTTTAAAAACTGGTACAAGCTTTTCATGTTCCAGCATTGGCAACAATGGAATCAAGACTAAAATCATTCATGAGATGTGAACAAGCTATTTTCGTTACACAACTTTTCATTATAAAAGTTAATTTAATGAACCTAAAGATATTCATTTTGTACATCATAACGGCCAATTGCATTAGATCTATTAAAAATCAATATATTCCAACGTGCTATTTATATATAGTTTCTCTAAACTAAGCCAAAACTATTACAATAGTGAAGCTATTTAAAAATCATAATAGTGAAGCTATACGTGATCTCACATTTTCCAAACTTTGTCGTCAATTATATGAATGTTCTATGAGAAAATGGCTGTAGTACATGATAGTGAAGAGGAGAGATAGATCAATAAAACAGACTATTCAATACTACAGGCTAATAAGAGCCCTATCTAGTAAAATGGTCCACCACCAAGACCTCCAAACCATGCAGCTCTTAGCTACATCACCATCGCTACATCACCAACACAAATCAAATAAAGTTATATACATCTTCATCAAAATCCAGTAGAAGCTTTTCTTCCCTTTTGCAAGCTCCCAAAATATAACTACAGAGCTGAAAATGCATTTTTTGTTGCAAGGTTACATATGCCTCATGGCTTTGTGAAAATACTGAAAATGGACAATTAAATGTCAATGTGGCTGTTTGTGTCACATGGAAGGAAACTAAAAAAATGTATTAATCATGCCCCCCTTATACACTCGAAGCAGAAATTCGCAGCGGCAAATAATATAGAAAGAGAATGCGAAAATGGAAGTAAGGTATATTGTCCCTGATATGCAACATGAACTACTTGGAAGGAAATGTTAATTTAACAGTCTTTTTTTTTTTTTTTTTGTTTAATAAGCAGGAAACCGGCCTAATTAATTAGAAAAACAATATATCCTTCAACTACGGGATACCACAAACTAAGACTTAAAGTTTGTTCTAAAAAACGAGATGAGATAAAAGTTTAAAAAAAATATATTATAATAAAATGTTTTTTTAATATTAATTTTGTTTTGAGATTTGAATAAATTGTTTTGGGAATTGAAAAAAATAAATTTTTTATTTTATTTTATATAAAAATTTGAAAATGTATAATGATGAGTTTGAGATAAAATAAGATTAGAGAAGATGAAATATTTTGTAAAAACAAACTTCCAATTTAAGGTTCAGTCATTCTCTTATTCCAAACGAATAAAGGGGACGAGAGTATTGATGTGAAAGGAAGGTAGGAAAAAATCAAAAGAATATAAAATAGCCTCATGATTTGCACAATTACGTTTTTATCTTCTGATTCGTCACTGAAAATACCACTAATTGTTCTCTTACACTACTATTAATAAGAATATAATAGTAATAGTAGTTGAATAACATAAATTGATGAAGATTTTGATTTATTGAACATTTGTAAAATATGAATAACTTATATGTCTTATTAGATTAAAAATAATAGAATTTTCCTATATAATATTATTTGAAAAAAATAACAGTTATCTTCATATTAATATTCGTAGTTCATAAAAATAAGTTATAATCATTGGACTAATAATAATTTCATTTTAAGGTATCAAAATGATTAATAATAAATTTTATCCTTTAAATTTTATTTTGGTAAAAATGTCTTTTTATTTTCTAAGATTGATATTACAATTCCAACTTTTAAGAAAGTAATAATAATATGTTTAATTTCAAAATGAAAATAGTCTTTAAATTTTTTAAAAATATTTTATTACTGTAAAATGTCGTTCCATAAAAAACAATTGTCTTCATATTATTTCTCAAGATAATGATTCATACCGAATAATATTTTTTAGACTAATATTATTTTCATTTGAAAGTATTTACATGATATAATTTTTTGATTCAGAACACAAATTTTAAAAGTCGAATATATCTTACAAATTAAATCTAACCACGTAAGTCATGATGAAGTGTAACCCCCCATACCTGAAAGGGTCAGAGAATTATTATCTACCTATTATGAACTCTGTCTACAAATATAATTAACATCACTAAAGATTTTCTAAGGTTAATAAATAATTTCATATTTTCAAATCTATAGTACATAATAATCTCCACAAAATCATAACTACAATAACATCATAAATAAAAGGGTTCATAATCTTCCACTAGTCTCAACATAATAAATTAATATTTCTTTAAGTCTTACTAAATCAAATATATAACAACACCTAATAGACATAAAAAATATTTCAATTAAGAGTTGTACTCTATCAACTTAGCATTGCTCACAATTTCTATTCTTGGTCCACAGTTGAAAAATCCATATTATTTGAAAAATATTTGAATATAAAAGGATAAATTATCAACAACTTAGTAAGCGAGACACATATACTAGAGTGCAAATATAAATATTTATATAGTACAGTATGCAGACAAAAAAGATTCTTCAGAATTCACATGCAAAACAAAATATATTTTCAAATATAACAGAACGATGATTTTTATTCATATAAAATATAGAATACTTTGGCATAACAAAATTGAGCATCATCATCATATTAAAATAAAGCATTTCATGAAGTAAGGGTGATGTACTTTAACCTCCTTTGTATGTTGTGCTAATCTCGATGGCCAAATTAACAGAGGTGAATATTTTTCTTAATTATTTTCAGAGTCTCGAGTGTACACACAGAAAAATTCACATAATAATCACTTTATTTTCGAAGTAGGTGCACTCAAAGATAGAGAAGCTAGTACCAATCCAAATAGAGCAGAGCAGTGTAGAGATAAAGTCAGATATAAAAACAGTACAACATGCCAAAGATTTTAAGAGCCACATAAAAAATAATATAGAGTTTTAAAACACATATCATTCTTACTAAAATAAACCACAAGTCAAACATATTTATTAATCAATGTACAAATTTTTAATTATTCAATATTATTCTTTTTCACATTTCAAAGACAACATATTAAAACAAAACTCGTGTATATAATACATGATAGAAAATATTTTTCTCTTTCATTTAAGTTTCATGAGTAATGCAAATAATTAATTGAGGTTGTTTTACCACATTCTTATTTCATAACAAAATATACAAAATTTTTAGAAAGTTAACTCCAGTCTAATCGTTAGTGTAAAGTCTCATATAGAAACCTCCTTTATCTGAAGTACTTTTTAATTTTTTTCAGAATTTTCTTCAAAAATGTTGAGAAAATATTAATCATCACCTATAAAATAAACATAAAACTTCTATAAATCTCAAATTGAACACGTACTCGTAATACAAACTTGAGATTTAAAAAAAAAACTATGTTTTTCAAATAGCTAAAATCCTTGAACCCTAAAATATCATCACTTGACAAAATACTTTAAAAAAATTACCTAAAATACCTACAAATTCCAACGTCTAATTCCTCAAATTCCAAACGTCTAATTCATCTAAATTAATCCCGAGAAAAATGCTATCAAAAGCTACAACAACCTAATGCATAGGGGCATACACCTAATTAATTACTAAGGGCTCCTTCTCTAAATGTGTTTTTAATAAGTGAAGAAAAAGAAACAAAAACAAACTTATGGAAGCATAGCCATGCATGTGATGTGGTTTGTGGGCGGCCATGCGATGTGTTTCTAACTCTGATTCCCAATGACAAGCGTCCGCTGCTTTCCAAGACGGCAGAACATTAAAATAAGTGAGAGAGGAGGAGAGAAAAGCAGAGGTAGAGAGGGAACGGAGAGAGTACGATGTGATGAAGGGAGAGAGATCACCAAGAGACCAAGATACCCAAGTTATGGCCGGAGTGAAAATCAGCAACGGAGAACTTCTATCCTCAATGGGGTAGCGAGAGGACGCATGCATAAATCTGGGGTGAAGGGAAGTTCCTGGCTGCATTTTCTGCTTAGGTGTGTGGAGTCCTGGGCTATGTTTTCTATAGAGTTGGGTGGCTAAGTATAAAAGTATATTTCCTTGATTGGAAAAATGTTTACAGTTCATGCCAATATATATACAGCAGAGTACTAGTAGTAAATCCCATGATTTGTGGGATGTATATAAAGGTAAGTAAATCCCATGATTTGTGGGATATGTACATGCATAGAAATGACAGAACATAAATGAGAGGATTTCAAGGCTTAATCTATAGAGGCTGACTTCTTGGATTTATGTCGTTGGACAGGATTATGGCTCCATCAGAGGTTGCCTTGACACTAAGGATTCTTGTGAAATTTCTGTACATGGGAAAAAACTAGTATACGTGCTTTTGCTTACGAAAATAAAATCTTTCTTTATCCTACATATGAAATTTTATAAAAAGGTTCACGTTATACACATTAGTATATGGATTTTGCTTATTGAATTGTTGATAACTCACTTCCTTATCTCCAGATATTTCTTACATGATGTGGATGGTTCAACTGAGCATCAAGAATAGAAATTGTGAGTTAGGCTAAGTGGATAGTAAACAACGGTTAGCGAATGAATTGCTTATGTCTACTAAATATTGTTATGTATTTGAGTTTAGTAAGACTTAAAAGTATTATTAGTTCATTATGTTGAGACTATTTGGAGATTGTGTACTGGTCTTTGTTTGTGGTGATTTTTAGTTAAGACCTTGTGGATATATTTATGTATGGATTTGGAAATTTAGAATTAGTTGTTTACTTTAGGAAATCTTTGTAAATGGTATTTATGTTTGGAGACAGGTTTATATTGGACAGGTAGTAATTCTTCGACCTCTTCCGGGTACAAGATGTTACAACTTGCAATTGGTTTGGCTGAATCACAAATCCTAAGTTTCTCCAACAATAATTAATGATGTCCAGAGGTAATTAAGTGTTCTAAGATTCTTAATTTTGTTACTTAATTTTCTCCAAAATCTTAAATATATTATCATTTGGCCAACTGATCCTTTGAATCCAATGATGGAAAAGCTAAGCCATAACTAGAGATATCGTATATGTATGTACTACACATTAGGTACCAATAAAATAATTTCTAGTATCAATTCATAAAATTGTTTAATATTTGATCTTGCGGCAGAAATCAAGTTTCTCGCACTGCTCTCTGACGTTTATACTTGATCCAAACATGAAAAGCCACACTCCCAGTTTCCATCACAGTTCACAAATGAACGTCATTTTTTTTTTATTATAACAAAAATATTTAATTGAAAACCAATTGTAGTACAAGAAATTAATACACTTGCTTCTCAAAACCAATTGTGCCTAAACATGTTGTTGAGTATGGCTTATGAATACACGCCTCAGACTTGTCTCGCTCGACCCTTGCTCGAGCGAGACTTCCAGACTTGCCTCAACCCGAGATTTTGCTCGACCCTCGCTCGACTTCCAGCTCGAGCGAGGATCAGGCAATGACTTCGCTCGACAGTCGCTCAAGCGAAATGCCAAATGTTGCCAGGTGTCCGTTTGCTAGTTGAGCGAATCTAACCTAGAAGTCCTCGCTCGAGCGAGTTTAAGTCTCGCTCAAGCGAGATTGCATAATATAAATATCGCGAAGGCATTTCGCGCAGAAGAAGATGACGAAGTGCAGAGCCCTATTTTTGACGCCGACGAACAGAGCTTCTCCCTTTGATCATTTCTTCTCCATTTCTCCACTATATTGAGTAAAACTTGTGAGGATTGAGTGTATACACGTGAGGTGAGTGTTCTATGTTGTAAGAATCTTTTGATTCTCTCTCTGTAACCTCCATTTGATCTAGTGAAGTTTTGAAACCAACCTCACAGTGGATGTAAGCTCATTTTGAGCTGAACCACTTAAATCATTGTGTTCTTTCTTTATTTACTATTTTATTTCTCATTGTTGCATTCGCTGCGGTTTATTTCATATCTTTGTTGTTTGTTTCATCGGCTATTTCCTAACAAACTGGTATCAGAGCATTTTAGGCTCTGTGGATATTTGAAGAGATGGCTACAGCAAGATTTGAAGTTGAGAAATTTGAAGGTCAGAACAGTTTCAACTTATGGTGCCTGAAGATGAAGGCATTGTTGCGCCAGCAGGGGTTATTCAAAGTTCTAGAGGAAAGGACGGCAGATTCTCTTGTACCGTCTAAGGACGATGAAGAAAAGGTACATAGTACTATTTTATTATCATTGTCTGATGGAGTGTTGAGAGAGGTGGCGGAAGAGGAGACCGCTGAGGGTCTCTGGAACAAGCTTAAGAGCTTGTATATTAAGAAGTCTCTCACTAACCGGTTGTATTTAAAACAACGGTTGTATACACTCAAAATGATTGAGGATTCGTCAGTTACTGAACACCTAGATGAGTTTAAGAAAATTGTTATGGATCTTAAAAATGTTGACATCAAACTTGATGATGAAGATCAAGCTTTAATTGTGTTGTGTTCATTAACTGTCTCATTTGAGAATTTTGTAAATTCTATACTGTATGGTAGAGATACTATCTCCTTAGCAGATGTGAAGTCAGCTTTGAACTCGAAGGAGTTGAGGAGTAAGTATGATAAAGGTGGTGAAGCACAAGCCAGTGGTTTGTTTGTCAAAGATACCTCCGACAGAGTAAGATCCAGTCAGAAGGGTTCAGAGAAGGACAGAGGAAAGTCCCGGGGGAAATCAAAGTCCAAGTCCAACAAGAAGAATGTAAGATGCTATTACTGTCAGAAATATGGACACTATAAGAGTGAGTGTACGAAGCTGAAGAAGAAGGAGGAATCTACGAGTTCCTCTAATGCCGTCAATGCTGCAGATGAATCTGATGGCTCTGATGTAGTTCTTGCAATCAGTGATTCGAACAGTCGGTTCAGTGATAAGTGGATGATGGACTCAGCTTGCACGTTCCATATGTGTCCTAGAAGGGACTGGTTTATGTCGTATGAACTAGTCAACAGTGGTTCTGTTTTATTGGGAACGACACAGCTTGCAAGATTACAAGAATGGGTTCTGTGAAGATCAAGATGTTTGATGGGATGGTTAGGACATTGACTAACATCTGGCACATTCCAGACTTGAAAAAGAATCTTATCTCCATGGGGGCCCTTGATTCTTTGGGTTTGAAGTACACGGGACAAGGTGGAGTTCTGAAGGTCAGCAAAATCTCCATGATTATTATGAAGGGAGACCTGAAAATGGTCTCTATTTCCTCTAGGGCAGTACTGTCAGCGGTGAAGCTGCAGTTTCAGTATCTGATCAGTCAGAGTTAGATGTTACTCGTTTATGGCACATGAGATTGGGCCATATGAGTGAAAAGGGGATGTCTATCCTCAATAAGCAAGGGTTGTTAGGGAATCAGAATTTGGGCAAGCTAGACCTGTGCGAGCACTGTGTATTTGGCAAGCAGAGCAGGGTTCAGTTTGCAAGTGGGGTCTATAGAATAAAAGGTACAGTGGACTACATTCATTCCGACCTTTGGGGTCCGTCTTTAGTTCCATCGAAAGGTGGAGCTAATTACTTGTTTACATTCATTGATGATTACTCACGGAAAGTGTGGGTTTATTTTTTGAAACAGAAAAGTGATGTCTTCAAAAACTTCAAGCAGTGGAAAGTTCTGATAGAGAATCAGACCGGTAAGAAAGTGAAACGGCTTCGGACTGACAACAGGATGGAATTCTGCGGCAGTGACTTCGATGAGTTCTGCAAGAACGAAGGAATTGCCAGACACCGTACAGTCAGGTACACTCCACAACAAAATGGAGTGGCTGAATGGATAAACTGGACTCTCCTAGAACGAGCACGTAGTATGCTCTCCAATGCTGGCCTGTCTAAGGACTTTTGGGCGGAAGCAATCAATACAGCCTGTTTTCTAGTGAACCGCTCTCCAGCCACAGCTATTGAGTTGAAGACACCTAATCAGGTATGGTCTGATGAACCTACTGATTATTTGAACTTGAAGATATTTGGTTGTCCTACTTACTTTCATGTGAATGATGGTAAGCTAGAACCTAGGGCAAAGAAGTGTATTTTTATGGGATAGATATGCTTCTTGGGTGAAGGGATATAGATTGTGGTGTACTGATCCCAAGTCACCCAAGTTTGTGATAAGCAGGGATGTAGTATTTGATGAGAAATCCATGCTTAATCCAACAAATCAGATTCCCGTGTCTACAGGGAAGAAGGTGGAGTTGCAGGCTTCACTTCAGACATCACCTGTAACTCAGGACCATGCTATAGCTGATGAGCATGATTCTGAGTCAGAGACTGAGACGCCAGTTGAGGAGCAATAGTATAGCTGCTAGTAGACAGAAGAGGCAGATTAGACCACCTCAGAGATATGCTCATATAGATATGATCAGTTATGCATTTGCTACAACGGAAGAAATTGTGGGGCAGGAGCCTTCCAGTTACTCAGAGGCTGTGAAGAGTATTGAGTCTGCACAGTGGTGTTCAGCGATGACTGAAGAGATTGAGTCTCTTTACAAGAACCAAACCTGGGATTTGGTTAAGTTACCAACGAAGACCAGAGTTGTAGGCTGCAAATGGGTTTTCAAGAGAAAATAGGGAATCCAGTCTGATGCAAGATACAAAACTCGTCTAGTTGCTAAAGGCTATAGTCAGAGAGAGGGGATCGACTTCACTGAAGTGTTCTCTCTAGTGGTAAAGCACAGTTCAATCCGAGTTTTACTAGCCATCACGGCTTTGTATGATCTGGAGCTTCAGCAGCTTGATGTGAAGACAGCGTTCTTACATGGTGAGCTTGAAAAGACTATCTATATGCGTCAGTCAGAAGGATTCACAGTTGAAGGTAAAGAAGACCGTGCATGCAGACTGAAGAGGTTTTTGTATAGGTTGAAACAGTCAACTAGGCAATGGTATAAACGTTTTGATTTGTTTATGAATGATTATGATTATTTGAGAAGTAATTATGACTGTTGCCTGATAAGTCTTTCATTCACTTATTACTTTTTGTTGATGACATGCTTATAACTGCTAAAAGTATGGTTGATGTTGATTTGTTGAAAACTCAACTTAAAGATGAGTTTGAGATGAAAGATTTAGGTGATACTAAGGAAATATTGGGGATGGATATCCACAGGGATAGAAAAGCTGGGAAGTTATACTTGTCCCAGAGAAAGTATATAAAGAAAGTTCTAGATAGGTTTGGAATGTCTAACTCCAAACATGTCAGCACGCCGTTGGTGTTGCATTTTAAACTTTCAGCTTCCCTATCTCCCCAGACAGATGAGGAGGAATAGTTTATGACAAATGTTCCTTACTCTAATGCTGTAGGTAGTATTATGTATGCCATGGTGTGTACCCGTCCAGATATTTCACAGGTAGTGAGTGTGGTTAGCAGATATATGGCTAAGCCGGGTAGAACTCACTGGCAGGCCGTGAAATGGATTTTGAGGTACTTGAAGGGAACCTCGCATGTGGGTTTGATATATGATAGAGATGTAGATCTCAGTTCTGTTGTTGTTGGTTTGTTGATTCTGACTATGCTGGAGATTTAGACAAGAGAAGATCATTGCCAGGCTACATTTTCACATTGTGTGGTTCTGCTATTAGTTGGAAAGCAACACTTCAATCAACTGTTACTTTATCAACTACAGAGGCAGAATACATGACAGCAGCTGAGGCTGTTAAGGAGTCCATTTGGGTGAAGGGGCTAATCAATGACTTGGGTCTTCAGTAGACAGAGATGACAGTGTTTTGTGACAACTAGAGTGCTATACATTTGACTAAAAATCAAATGTATCATGAGAGAACGAAGCACATTGACGTTAGGTATCATTTTATTAGAGGAGTAGTGGCAGATGGTACAGTTAGTATTCAAAAGATTGCTACTTCAGATAATCCAGCAGATATAATGACCAAGCTAATTGCAGTATACAAGTTCAAATTTTGTTTGGACTTGATAAGGGTTCGGGGTTTCCAGGTTCCTTAGGGAACTTAGATGGGGTTGGTTTCTCAGTTGCTGCATTTTACATTCTTGAGTTGATCTAGATTTTATGAGGCTTTTAGGTATTCAAGTCAAGGTGGAGATTTGTTGAGTATGGCTTGTGAATACATGCCTCAGACCTGTCTCGCTCGACCCTCGCTCGAGCGAGACTTTGAGACTTGTCTCAACCCGAGACTTCGCTCGACCCTCGCTCGACTTCCAGCTCGAGCGAGGATCAGGCAGTGACTTCGCTCAACAGTCGCTCGACATCCCGCTCGAGCGAAATGACACGTGTTGCCAGGTGTCCGTTTGCTAGTTGAGCGAATCTGACCTAGAAGTCCTCGCTCGAGCGAGTTTAAGTCTCGCTCGAGCGAGATTGCATAATATAAATATCGCGAAGGCATTTCGCGCGAAAGCAGACGACGAAGTGCAGAGCCCTGTTTTTGACGCCGACAAACAGAGCTTTTCCCTTTGATCATTTCTTCTCCATTTCTCCACTATATTGAGTGAAACTTGTGAGGATTGAGTGTATACATGTGAGGTGAGTGTTCTCTATTGTAAGAATCTTTTGATTCTCTCTCTATAACCTCCATTTGATCTAGTGAAGTTTTGAAACCAACCCCACAGTGGATATAAGCTCATTTTGAGCTGAACCACTTAAATTGCTGTGTTCTTTCTTTGTTTACTGTTTTATTTCTCATTGTTGCATCCGCTGCGGTTTATTTCATATTTTTGTTGTTTGTTTCATCGGCTATTTCCCAACACATGTACGTACGTCGCTTAACTTTTTGAAGAAGTTAATCTCCAAAACACTCTCAACTTAGCATGCAACAGAAGAAGTAGCTAGCAGAGATGAAAGAGATTAATAACTCTAAAAACAATTTCTTTGCTAAAGAAAATGAGCAGGCCAGGGTTCATAAACTAAACAAATAATAAGAAATAATGTGGACCCAAAACAGAATGATGACTCTGATTAATGGTATCAAGTATTTCAAGCTAGCCCATATACAAGCTGGGTATGCATGCCTAAAAAAGGGGAAAAAAAAATTAGTAAAGGACTAACAACTAAAATAATACTGCTGGCCTTCTGATTAATGAGTAATTACTATCTTCCACGGTTTATAGAACTTGTAGAGATGCCCCCATTACTGGTACTTGACGAAAGTTTAATGGAAATTGTGTTCATGGTATCAGTAGTAGAAATCATGCCTTCTAACATTCTCGAGTTCATTTCACTGAAGCCCTGAGACTCGAGAGAGCTCCATCCATCATTAATGGTGGGAAGCGGTTCATCCCCACTGAGATAACGTGTAACTTGTCTCATGGTAGGCCTAGCTCCTGGCCTGGGATGGGAACAGAGTAAACCCAACTCCAAAACCAACTCTACCTCTTCAACCACGTAAATGGTGTTCAATCTTGGATCAACTGGCTCCAGAATTTGACCCATTTGATACCTTTCCATTACCCAATCAACCAAAATGAAATTGCTCGACCCTATTGGCCTTCTCCCGGTCACCACTTCAAGGAGCAAAACCCCATATGCAAACACATCGGAACTTGTGGCTGCCTTGCCGGTACGAGCCAACTCCGGCGCGATATATCCTATCGTGCCGACGACATTGGTGGTGTGTGATAACTTGTCATGATCATATAGCCTGGCAAGGCCAAAGTCGCCAAGCCGGGGATTCATTTCAGCATCAATCAACACGTTGCTTGACTTCACGTCTCGGTGGATTACAACTTGCTCCCATTCCTCATGCAGATATAGTAATGCAGAAGCTATGCCTTTAACAATGCTGAATCTTTTTTCCCAACTCAAAACAAAGGTGTTTCTGGGTTTGTAAATGAGTGAATCAAGACTGCCGTATGGAATATAGTCGTAGACTATAAGCAGATCGTTTTTATGCTTGCACCAACCTTGAAGATTGACCAAGTTCTTGTGTCTCAACCTTCCCAAACTCTCAATCTCAGCTGCGAATTCTCTCATTCCACGGGTTGAGTTTCGCATTATCTTCTTTACTGCAACTTCGTTTCCAGTTGCAGGTATAATCCCTTTGTAAACTGCACCGAAGCCTCCAACTCCAATAATCTCACTCTCTTTGAAACCATTGGTCGCCGCAAAAAGATCCCTGTATTTGAATCTGTGAGGACAATCCAACTCCCAATCCTCGAGAATCTCATGCCGATCATGCGCCAACCTTTTGTACAAGGTGAGAACAAACAGGCTTCCCAACAAAACAATCGTTAAAACAGATAAAGTGGCAATTACTGCAGTAACTTGGGGTTTGAAAGATGATGGACTTTTCTCCTTCGGAGGTGTCTCAGGAAGTTGTGAAAGATTTAGAGAAGGAGAAACTCCTTTCGTAGAAAAACTCCATCCTAAGATGTAATGAGAGCTTGATTTCTGACCTGTTGATGCGGAGAAACCAACATACATGTTATCCTTAAGAATGGAAGTCAGATCTTGTTCCCAAGTAATGAGGGGTTTGCTCGGTTTCGCTTTCGTTGCTGGAGATATTGTTACATTCACAACTTTTTGCTGGCCATCATATTCTATCCACGCAATAATAGGGTCTCCGCTCTCCAATTTCATTTCTTCTTCGTTTTCTTCATTGTCTTTGTCACTATAAGCAGCTGGTCTAGCTATTTTGGAAGACATGCCATTGATGTTGATCCCCACATGGTTTCCTTCAGTATCGGAGGGCTCGTTATACCCTTTAACCGTATCAAATTCAACAGCAAATATATGATTGGAATCGTTTCCATCGTTAGATTTATTGAAAATTCCAAGGTAATGCTCAGCCTGAGCGCCAGGAAATTGCTTGGAGGGAGACAAAGTGAAAGCAAACCCATGACCACCTCTGCCAGAGCCTGGGGGGATTATGCAGAAAACGAAAGATGTGCTGAAAGAATAAGCGTTTGGAGATGAAGAAGAAGAAGAACTACTTCTGTTAATGATCGGAACGGGTTTGGAATAGAATGCATGGCCTATAGCAAAGTTTGATCGATTGGTGAGACGAAGTAAACCACTGGGCTTGATAATAGAGGCTCCCTCTGTGGTGAGATCTGCTTCCCGACCTTTGAATCCATGAAAGACGAATTCAACGTTTTGAGTTTGAGCAACATAATGATCAGGAAACAAGATAAGACATAGAAAAGCAAAAAAAGAAAGTGAGAAAGCTGCCATGGAAGTATGCATGAGAGTCGACGTAAGGATTGATCACAGACGAAAAGCACAAGAACAACGAATTATGAGAACTTTAAAGGAGAGAATTTAGGTCGTTAGGAACTATTCTCTCACCGAGTTGAAGAAGCCAAAGTCCAAGCAGGACAAAAAATACTTGGTCCCTGGAAATTGCAGACCACCAACGGCGATACAGTGCTGTCAATTCTACTCTGTCGTCTTTCAGTGTTACACAATAGGATGGATCCTACGTTGCTCTTATCAAGTTCCGGAGAGGAGAAGGAATTGGATTTTGCAGGTTATGGAGACTTTGCCCTGTAACTAATGACCAATTGTCGATCGAGTCGCTAAGAGATGAGGGCCTCAAGATCGATCAGTTACTTTTTTATATAAAATAATTCTTTTAACTAATCAGATAAGTGAAATGATAATTCTTTCTTTTCTTATTTCTTTTAACTAATCAGATAAGAATATATATATAGCGTTCACACACGATTGAACAAAGAATAATTTGATATGGAGTCGATTTTTATGGAGTTGATGGAGAGTCGACTTTGATTCAAAAAATATTTTCTTCATTTTCGATCTTGATTTCAATTCTTATACTAAAAACAAATCAATAGAACTTATTAAATCGATAAAATAAATGTTGAAAATGAGGGAAATCGTTTTTAAATCAGAATAATTTTATATGGAATTGATTTTAAGAAATCGATAGAGTCGACTTTGATTTAGAAATTCTCATTTTCAACTTTGTTTTCATTGATCTAATGAAATTCATCGGTTTATTTTTTTGTATAGAAATAGAAAATAAGGTTGAAAATAAGAAAAATCATGTAGAATTATTTTTTAAATTAAAGTCGACTTCTCATCAACTTCATAAAATCGACTCCATGTAGAATTACTTTTGAAAAAAAAAAGGTAATCTATTTAATTGTAGACCCACTCATTCATATCCACCATGCATGCACTATTAATAACGTAGAAGCTTCTAATAATATAAAAAAATTCTATATAATTTTATTTTATTTTATTTTCTTTATAATTATAATAAGTTTCATAATAAATTATATGTTAAGTCGGTGAAAATCCAACGTGGCATGAAAGCGAAACACAAGACTATAAGTAAAATGAAAAATAGAATTCTAAATATCTTTATGCCTTAGAGATTTGATAAAAAAGAAAAAAAACTGTTAAATGAGTCTGATCGAATACTGATTTAAAAGAAAAGTAATAAATAATATTATAACATTCTAGATTGAAAGACTTGAAGGATGGAAAAATAAATAAATAATAAAGTGAATCAATCATTCATCTTTTGAATTTTCATTCCAATCAAATTCCGTATCAAGTTTGAAAATCCCCTTTTAACCCTGTATAGTCAAATATATCTAACAATTTTTACAATCAAGTTTGTTAGATATCAATAGTGTGAATATTCATAAATATGCAATAAATAAGTTATTAATCATAATACACCGATTGGTTACGAAGGGAAACCTTTTGAAGAACTCTTCAAAAGTAAAACCCTACGGGGCAACCAAATCCAGGTAAGCTACTCAATTACAAAACCTTTGTCAATTGACTCCCTTACTTGACCGGATAAACGACCCGTTTATCCCTACCGCAGTAGCAGCCAGAACCTCTGACGATCTTCAATCTATGTCTTTCCTACTGGAATCTCCAGTGGTTGATCACGTACACCAATCAACGATCTTCCTTTGACCTTGAAGCAAAATCACACTTCACAAGTGTATGGATCTTCTCCCTTGAGTTTTCCTCGCCGTTATTCCTTAGAAAGACTCTCCAATATCTCAAGGTAGATGCTCTGGTCGAAAACCCTATCTAGGGTTATGGTATGACTTCATTTAAATAGTCTATCCAAAAAGTGCTGCTGAAACGCGTCTGCTGACAGGTCATCCTTCATCAGAATCCGTCTGCTGACAGGTTGCTAACAGACTTCCGGATTTACTTCTGCTATTTGAATTTCGAATTTGTCTTTTGAGTTTATCACTCCAGATTTCGAAATTCAAGCTTCCAGCCTTTTTACCAGACTCCAAGACTCCTAGATGGACTTAAAAAGCTATGTATAAACTCCATAGTTTGAATTACACTTATCTAAAAATTACAATTTAAAGATAAGACTCCATCTTATCTTATCTGAATTCAAATTGAATAATACAACATTTGCAGCTTTATCTCATTTGAATTCCACCTCACTAATCCAAGCCAATTTGCGTTTTCAATCTCCCCCTTTGGCTGATTGGTGACAAAATATTTTTGATGAATGTGTAATTCCTATGATCACAAAAAAATAATTAACACCGTCAATTTTTGTAAGATGGTCATCAGTATTGTCCATAAGATTTCATATGTCCATGAGATAGATTTCATAATATGTTCAACATTGTTCCAACAAGCAAATTGGTTAGGAGCATATTAAAGAAAGTCACTAAAGTCAACAAAACAAATCATTCAGAGTCCTCCAAGTATGGAGCTGTATGTGCATGAGTGAGTTTTGCCCAGCCTCTGTCAACAAACATCTTCTTAATGCATTTGAAGTCCTCGGATGGGAAGTCATTGAGAAGAACTTCCCGTTCTCCCAACACTGGACGTCTCGAGAATGTAGTGCGATAGGCATTCTCTGCAGTAGGGGAAATAAATCGCCCACAACGTATCTGCAGTGGCTGAGGAGAGAGTGGAGAAGAGGGTGTTGAAGCTTCACCAATAGGCTGAGGATTCGGGGAAGGTTCTGCTGGATGGTCACCGCTGGAAGAGTCGTGAAGAGTGGGCATAGGAGCCTTGGTGCGCTTGGCACGCTCCTTTGTCCTCATCTGAGACTCAACAAACCAGTTATGAAAGATAAGAACACAAGTTAGCAACTGGTTTATGCCGAGTGGCAAAAACATAATAGAACACCTGATTTCAAAAAAACAAGCAATTTTCTCTGATAATGGTCATAGACATATCCTTAAGCGAAGAACAATGCATAGATGTATGAAATAAAGAGTAACCACGTCATAAGCACACATTAGACTTGATTGAGACAAATTATCAAACACGTGGTATGCATAAGAGAGAGACCGAAATGCAAGGGTTTGGAACCCATGATAATCGGCCTTAATACATGCATAAACTACTCTCAGAACACTCAATAATCATTTACCAACGCAGCCAAGTGAATAAACAAGCTCAAAATTTCATTTCAATCCATCCATCCTAGCGAAAAAAATCGAATGCCGGAGCTTAGGGCTCACGGAATGCCTCATGAAAATCAGAAAGTTTACCTTGAGATTGATGTAGCAATGAAGTGAGTTTGTTCCCAAAGTGATGAGTGAAGCAAGGGAGACGAAATGCCCAAGCTTTGGGATACTAGGGTTTCACGGAACCCGTAGTGGAGAGAGCCGAGACACAGAGGACGTTTGTGAGAGTGAGAGTGAATGACGTCGGGTTGAGCCCGCTTGGAAAAATACTTTGAATTTTAAGTGGCCTAGTCCTGGTCACGTGCCGTGACATTGCGGCAGATGCTCTTAATTTGTTGAGTCCTACTGGGTTTTAAACACTTAAGCATTCGGCACAGAGAGGACATATTAGCCTGGGATTAAATCACACAGCATGCTGCTTTAAGAGCACTCAAAACTCATCCTTTCAATAATGGTGGCTAAGCTACTTATGACCTGTTCACTGTGAAACCTCAAGACACCCGAAGATTTTATTCTCAGAGACTGCCCTATATGCACTGTTCACTTCATGGTTAAATATATATATATATATATTGGTATTATTTTAAAGGAAATGCCTATATGCAGAATTTTGGCAAACAAAATATGTGGCAATGATGGAGAGGGCATGCTGAGAGACATCAAGGGCTAATACATGTGTTCTTCACATAATAAAGCCAAGACTATACCTCCTCTAGGTTGCACATCCACATTAGATTTTCACTCCTCGTAAAATCATCAAAGTCAAGGTTCATGTGTGTGTGTGAGTGAGCAACTTATGAAAGGTAGCCACCTTTTCTTGATGATTTTATTGCTTATTTTTCTTATTTTTTTTTTATCATTTTTAATAGGAATTTTATTTTAAAAGATGCTCCCAAAAGATTGTCACTCACATTAAGGCAAACTTTATGCTAGGGCCTAGATACATAAGTGTCTCCTCCAAACACTTTACTTGCATAGACCCTTTTTGGTTCATTTTGATTGCTCATCTTTTTCCACAATGATAGGAGCAATGATTTTTTCTATAAGAACTTCTAAGGTTAGATCCGTGTGGGGTGTGAGTCTTTTTCCGTAATGAATTTCACACCGACTTTTTCTATATGGATCAACAAGTGGTGTTTGGCAAGAAGAGACATTTTTCATACTTGTACTAGGTTCAACTAGTATTAGTCAATTTAAAGTTTGGACTCTCTTTATGATGAGCATCTCAATACATATTCACCCCCCCCCTTTTTTTTTAAATCAAATAAAGATGCATTCACACAATTTTCTCACAGTGCATTAAGAATGAACCTTTACTATGACGACCCATAGGGTTAGAATGCGCGATGTGGGATGCACAACACAAGAATATTGCATGAGTGCAGGGATTTATAAAGTGATGTAGACATGTTCAAAGCCTTCAGCCCACGATCACCCATGCACTCTAAGATCATTGGGCTGAAATACTATCTGTCAGCCCCCTCCTTTTTTTTGTTTTTTTTTTATTAAATATGCAATCAGAAGTTTTAAAGTAATGAAACAGCAAACAAAAGAAAATGCATGTCCTAGACGAAGAGATGATGATTTTTTTTCTTTTATAATTTTTTTTTTAAATTGAATTTTTATTTTTTTATTTTTTATTATGGGATGTTGCAAATACCAAGGGCTTTCCTTAAGAATTCAAACCTTAAACCGTCTAGAGGTTTAGTGAACAAGTCGGCCAATTGATATTCAGTGGAAACATGTTCTAGGGACACTGTTTTGGATTCCACTAAATCTCTAATGAAGTGATGTCTAATGTCAATGTGTTTGGTTCTTGAGTGCTGCACTGGATTTTTGGAGATATTAATAGCACTCGAGTTGTCACAATAGACCATCATGGTATCTTGAGGGAATCCATAGTCTTCTAGGACCTTTTTCATCCATAATAGCTGAGTACAACAACTTCCTGCAGCTATGTACTCAGCCTCGGCAGTTGACAAGGAAATTGAGTTTTGTTTTTTACTTAGCCATGCAACTAGATTTCCTCCTACATAGAAGCAACCACTTGAGGTACTTTTTCTATCATCTGCATTTCCAGCCCAATCCGCATCTGAATACCTAGCAATAGTTAGGTTGGTGTCTCTAGTAAACCATATCCCATAATCCACAGTTGCATTAAGATATTTTATTATCCTTTTTACTGCAGTGAGGTGTGACTCTTTTGGGTTGGCCTGGAACCGAGCACATACTCCTACGCTAAATGCTATATCAGGTCTACTGGCAGTGATATATAAAAGACTTCCTATCATGCTTCTATAAAGAGTATGGTTAATACTTTTACCTGTAGTATCCTTGCAAATTTTCACTGATGTACTCATAGGTGTATGGGCATTACTTTTCCCCTCCATGCCAAACTTTTTCACAAGATCTCTAGCATACTTGGATTGAGAGATAAAAGTTCCATCTTTGCATTGTTTTACTTGAATTCCTAGAAAAAAATTTAACTCCCCTATCATGCTCATTTCAAATTCAGATTGCATTTCATTTGAAAACTCATGTGCTAGGGACTCAAGTGTAGCTCCAAATACAATGTCATCCACATATATTTGGGCGATTAAGAGTTGCTTACCTGACCTTCTTATGAATAAAGTTCTATCGGCTTGCCCCCTACAAAATCCGTGCTCCAGGAGGTAAGCTGTCAATCTCTCATACCAGGCGCGAGGTGCTTGTTTTAGTCCATAGAGTGCCTTCTTCAACCTGTAAACAGAATCAGGATGTGAGTGGTCAACAAAGCCTTTTGGTTGTTCAACATATACCTCTTCTTGGAGTATGCCATTCAGGAAGGCACTCTTGACGTCCATTTGATAGAGTTTGAAGTCTAGATGACAAGCAAGAGCTAACAGAATTCGGACAGATTCTAGCCATGCTACTGGGGCAAAAGTCTCATCGAAGTCGACCCCCTCCACTTGAGTGTATCCTTGAGCAACCAATCTTGCTTTGTTCCTTATGATTGTTCCATGTTCATCGAACTTATTTTTGAAGATCCATTTAGTCCCGATTATGTTATGGTTCTTTGGTCTTGAAACTAGTTCCCACACATCATTTCTAGTAAATTGATGGAGTTCTTCGTGCATTGCATTGATCCAACTCTCATCTCGTAGTGCTTCTTCTACCTTTTTGGGTTCGACCTGCGACAAGTAGCACACAAATGAGACTTGGTTAATCACTCTTTTTCTTAGTCTCATACCTTCAACTAATTCACCCAGTAGATTTTGCCTCGGATGATTATTTGTCACTCTTGATGAGGGTTCCCTTGATTTGAGCTTGCTCTTTTCTATGTTCTCTTGGTCACTTTGTTCTTGAGCATCTTCCTCACTTGTTGATGCAGCCCCATTTAATTTTTCCAGCTCTCTCATGGTGACTTCATCTGAGACGTCATCTACAACTACGTTAAAAGATTCCATAACAGATTTTGTGCGTAAGTTGTAAACTCTATAAGCCCTACTGTTTGAAGAGTAACCAAGAAACCAACCTTCATCACTTTTGCTTTCAAATTTATGATTGTTCTCTCGGTCTCTTAAAATGTAACACTTACTACCAAAAGTTCTGAAATATTTTACCGTGGGTTTTTTGTTTTTCCACAAACCGTAGGGAGTTTGCTATGTGCCGGGTCTTAGGATTACTCGATTCAAGATATGATTGGCAGTGTTGACTGCTTCTCCCCAAAAATGTAGTGCCATTTTCTTGTTGCTTAGCATGGTCCGGGCCATCTCTTGTATTGTTCGGTTCTTTCTCTCTACCACTCCATTTTGTTGTGGAGTAATAGGTGCTGAAAATTCTTGGTGGATTCCCTGTTCATCACAAAAAGTAGTGAAATTAGCATTATCAAATTCCCTCCCATGATCGCTACGAATTCTAGAAATTGATTCTTCCCTTTCTATCTGCAGTTTTTTAAACAGATTTTTCGCAAGATCAAATGCTTCAGATTTTTCTCTCAAGAGGATGGTCCATGTATATCGTGTAAAGTCATCCACAATCACCAAGATGTATTTTTTTCCACCCATGCTCTCGGTTTGAGTCGGACCCATCAAATCCATGTGCAAAAGTTCAAGAGGTCGAGAGGTGTGAATGAGGGAATTTTTCTTGTGTTGTGTTCTTGTTTGCTTCCCTTCTTGGCATGCTCCACACACGATTTTCTTGTCTTTCATGGCTCTTGGTAATCCATCTACCACTTTTCTTTTTGAGATTTTAGCTAGATCTCTGAAATTGATATGCCCGAGTCGTTGATGCCATAGTTCAACCTCATCTAACAAGGCTCTATGGCAGCTCAATCTTGAAGTTGGAGACACTCCATAACAATTGTCCGTGGTCCTTAGGCCTTTTAGCATCCATTCTCCGGCTGAATTGAAAATGTTGCACTCCTCTTTTGTGAACTGCACAGAGAAATTTTCATCACAAAATTGGCTTATACTTAATAAATTGGCTTTAAGACCATTGACAAACAAAACATTTGATAAAACAGGCAATTCAGGTATTTCAACACTCCATTTTCCTTCTACAATGGCTTTGCTTCCATCTCCAAATGTTACTGTGCCTCCATTTGCAGGTTCCATCTCTTTGAAGAGTGTTTTATCTCCAGACATATGCCTTGAACATGCACTGTCCAGGTACCAAAACCAGTTCTCCTTGGCTTTAAGTGCCGTGTGAGCTATGTGGCCTACGGTCTTGTCTTTCATCACCCACTTTTCTTTAATTTCCAGCTTGCTTTTCTCATTTTTCTGGGTGCATATCTTCACTAATTGACAAAGTTCACGACTCACAAAATGAATTTGATGACTTAAATCATCAACTTGATTTTGTAAGCTTTTTCTTTTTCTTTTTGAAGTTTTTTCAGCTTTGGTTTTCTGTGCTTGAAACAAGTTAGAGCAATGTGGTCTTATATGACCAACTATTCCACAATGATAACAAGTAGGGGTCTTCTTACCTTTATAATTACCATTTCCCACCAAGCTAGGTCCTGAGCTTTTGCTAGAGTTTCTGGGCTGGGCAGCGTTCGGCATGTCAGGAATATCGTGGTTCTCATTTTCACTTTCTTGTACAAACACAATACCTTTGCTATTAAAATTGCTATTGCTCAATTCATCTTTCGACCCAGCTTCTACACTAGTTTTGGGTATTTTCCACCCAATTTCAACAGTGTGCCATACCCGTTCATCCAATGATTTGAGGAATACTCGCATGCATACTTTCCAATATGCATAGTTTTCACCATCAAATTGTGGTGGAATATTCAATGATGCCATCTCTACCAAGGGAACGAATCACACTCGGATGAGTGAACCCTCTCTGATACCAATTGAAAATCCCTTTTTAACCCTGTATGGCCAAATATATCTAACAATTTTCACAATCAAGTTTGTTAGATATCAATCGTGTGAATATTCATAAATATGCAATAAATAAGTTATTAATCATAACACACCGATTGGTTACGAAGAAAAACCTTTTGAAGAACTCTTCAAAAGTAAAACCCTACGGGGCAACCAAACCCAGGAAAGTCATTTTTATTGATTGAAAATCAGTTTACAAGTAAGCTACTCAATTACAAAACCTTTGTCAATTGACTCCCTTACTTGACCGGATAAACGACCTGTTTATCCCTACCGCAGTAGCAGCCAAAACCTCTGACGATCTTCAATCTATGCCTTTCCTACTGGAACCTCCAGTGGTTGATCACGTACACCAATCAACGATCTTCCTTTGACCTTGAAGCAAAATCACACTTCACAAGTGTATGGATCTTTTCCCTTGAGTTTTCCTCGCCGTTATTCCTTAGAAAGACTCTCCAATATCTCAAGATAGATGCTCTGGTCGAAAACCCTATCTAGGGTTATGGTATGACTTCATTTAAATAGTCTATCCAAAAAGTGCTGCTGAAACGCGTCTGCTGACAGGTCATCCTTCATCAGAATCCGTCTGCTGACAGGTTGCTAACAGACTTCCGGATTTACTTCTGCTATTTGAATTTCGAATTTGTCTTTTGAGTTTATCACTCCAGATTTCGAAATTCAAGCTTCCAGCCTTTTTACCAGACTCCAAGACTCCTAGATGGACTTAAAAAGCTATGGATAAACTCCATAGTTTGAATTACACTTATCTAAAAATTACAATTTAAATATAAGACTCCATCTTATCTTATCTGAATTCAAATTGAATAATACAACATTTGCAGCTTTATCTCATTTGAATTCCACCTTCACTAATCCAAGCCAATTTGCGTTTTCAAAGTTCATTGGAAATTAATATGTATCCTTCAAACTCGTTGCGTGCACTGCAGTAGCCGTATGAAGAATAATATAGTCAACCCACTATTTATGGACCTCCTAAAATAAAAAAAAAATAAATAAATAAATTTTATTTTATATATGAAAATTATTGAAGTTGACCAGTGATGGCAATGAAATTTAATAGGCTTTAGTTTGTGACAAAGCCCAATGAGCATGAATGAGCCTGTGAGTTTAAATCTGAGTAAAATGGAGCCCATCAAACACGGCCCAATTTGAGCCCCTTTAAGTTATATAGTATAAAGAATGGCTGCGACTTACGAGAGATTGATCCGTTTAACAGAAGATTAGAGTGGCGGCGCTGCCCAAGCTGGGGAGGCAGTTGTTGGTGTTACCCACATTAGTCTCTAAATTATAAATAATTAATATCTGTGTGCAAAACTTCATGTAATAAATTAGTTCGTCCATCCACTTTTAGGAAAAATTATTCTTGATATCTTATCATGAGGTCAAAATAAGAATTTTACTATGTACAAGTAGATTATGGATGAATTTGGATACTAATATTTTTGTCTTTATATTTAAAATTTAAATTCTCACTATTTTCAATAAAATCTGACTTTTACATCAATCATATTAGATGAGTAATTGATACACAGAATCACTTACAATCAAAATTTTCACCAAAATAATTATGAAAAATACTTTAAAATGTACTTTCAAAAAATTTATAAAAAACTTATTCTCTATATGTAAGCTATTTATACGCTAAAAATCATGATAATTTGACTTTCAAAACTAATAAAATAAGTTTTTGAAATAAATAATAAGTAAAATTATAAGTACATTTAAATGTTATTTTTTATGATGTCACCCGTCAGGATGTACTTCCTTGCAGTACTTAAATTATAAGTAGACCAAGGTTCTGGTATGGTTCAAAACCGGTTTGGTCAGTTTTGTTTTTTGAAAAATCAAAATCGAATAAAAACCAATTCAATCCCAATTTATTGTGATTTTTAAATCGATTCGAACTAAAATATATATAATAATTTATATTATATATATTATACGCTATATATATTATTATATTAATATAAAATAAATTTTTTAATCTTATTATTTATGATTCATTGAAATAAACTTACTCTTAAATATGAATATTAATATCAAATTATTAATATATTATTATTTATCCTCTAGTATATTTAAGACTAGTAAGCTTAAAATATATATTTCCTATCAGACCATACAGTCAAAGTCAAATTAGGTCAAAAGGGATTTAACTAAAGTTACAGAAGACATGAACTTGTTATTGACTAAGACGGGCGGATGGTTTTCCTGTAGATTTCTATCAAATTCATTAGGATATATTGGGGAAGGAGATATGTGGAGTTGTGCTGGACTTTCTTAACTCAAATGATGGTAGTAAGCACAAAATAAGGCTCAAATTATTCTCATCCTAAAGAAGAAGAATCCAAGAAAAGTGGTTGAAATGAGTACAAAAAGAGGAAATATCTCTACTCGGCGTGGTTTTGTCCTTAGGTGATTAATAACGAATTACGTAATTATTGCATATGAAGCCATGCACTCAATGGCTAAGAAGTTCAAATGAAGATATGGTTTTATGATCTTAAACCTTGATATAAGTAAAATTTATAATGGGTTGGTGTTGGAGTTCCTAAATGTTGTGATGACTAAGAAGCGCTTTCATTCAAAATGGATCAGTTTTATCATAAGATGCATCAACTCAATTTCTTTATTTTTATTAATGGTTCATGTCAAACTAATTTTCAAGTAGTAGCGGAACCAACAATTTCTTTTTTAGAACCAACTTTTTCATCACACGGAATATTTATATAAAATATAAAAAATATTACAAAATCATAAATCATATATAAAATTATATTTTGATAATTTTCTAAATAACGTAAAAACACAATTAATGTTTGTTTTAAAAAATAATATTTATGCATTATTATTTTTGTAAATATGAAATATTTAAAAATTATTTTCTTCGTAGAAATGATCAAATACTCTTTTAGAATGCCATTTTTATTCTAACAAGCATATAACCCGTGCGTTGCGCGGATAGTTATTTATACTAAATTTTATAAATCAACATTTAAATCTATAGAATATATAATCACTATAATAATTATTCATGATTGATATTCATGATGTATATTACCGACAATTCTGTAAATGAAATTTTGAATAAAATCAGAAGAATGGATTAAGTGATAATAGAAACGAATACTACATATAAATTATTTTATAAAAATAAGAAATATTAGCTTTACAAAAGATTTATAGTAAAAATTAAACACTGTTGTCATTCCTTTCAAATAAAATAAAATACTATTGTCATTAAATTCAATGGGCCATTCAAACCCTGTGTGGACACGACTTCAAAAAAGAATGTAATCTCCAAAACAACATAATCTTAAGTAGAATAGGTAAAATGTAAAAAGTTTAAAGAAAAATAAACAAAGTTTTTGTTATGAAACTTAAAAAAAAAGAACTACTATTACAAAAGAGAAATAAGAAATTTTCTCTGAAACTCTTAAGAACTGAAGCTTTCTTTCTCTCTCTATTTTTTTTTTATGAATTTCATTACAACTGAAGCCCCTATTTATAGGCTTTGAAATTACTATGCAAGTTACTATACAAGTCACTATGCAAGTCACTATGCGAAATTTAAAATAATAGTAGTGGGGTCATTCACATAATTTAGTGGTGGGACAGGGGCGGCTGATGATTTCGTTCGTTCATTTCACTCCCCCTTGAATGACCGCCAATAAAGAATCTGCCTCGTTAAAACCTTGCCAAGTAAAAACCCAGTGGGAAGAAAAACCAATGGCGAAGGAAAAAGAGTACAGTCTTCTTATGTATCCACAAGTGCTTTAAGATTGCCTCATTAAAACCTTGCAGAGGAAAACCCAATGGGACAAAACCTCAGTGAAGGAAAAAGAGTACAATCAGCACATTTACTCCCCCTGAAAAGTGCATGACAAAAGATTTTTGAGTCTTCGCATTCCAATGTTATGCACAATTTTCTTGAATGTGGAAGTTGGTAATGCTTTTGTGAATAAATCTGCCAGATTATCACTAGATCGTATTTGCTTGACATCAATTTCACATTTTTCTTGAAGTTCATGAGTATAAAAGAATTTTGGTGAAATATGTTTGGTTCTGTCACTTTTGATATATCCTCCTCTGATTTGAGTGATACAAGCAGTATTATCTTCATATAAGATTGTTGGGCTATTATCGATCATAGGAAGTCCACACTTTTCCTGGATATGTTGAATAACTGATCTCAACCAAATACACTCTCGACTTGCTTCATGAATAGCAATGATTTCTGAGTGATTTGAAGAAGTAGCAGACAGTGTCTGCTTAACAGATCTCCATGATATGGCAGTATCTCCATAAGTAAATAAATATCCAGTTTGAGATCTACCTCTGTGTGGGTCTGAAAGATAACCTGCATCTGCATACCCAATCAATTCTGGACTTGAACCACGTTGATAAAATTAACCCATATCAACCGTACCATGAAGGTAACGAATGACATGTTTAATGCCATTCCAATGCCTTCGAGTTGGTGCAGAACTATATCTTGCAAGCAGATTAACTGAGAATGTAATATCTGGTCAAGTGCAATTTGCAAGATACATCAAAGTTCCAATTGCACTGAGATATGGTACTTCAGGACCAAGAATTTCTTCATCGTCATCACAAGGACGGAATGGATCTTTCTTCACATCAAGTGTTCGAACAATCATTGGAGTACTTAGGGGATGAGATTTGTCCATATAAAAATGCTTTAGGACTTTCTCAGTATACATGGACTGATGAATAAAAATTCCATTTGGCAAGTGCTCAAGCTGCAGGCCGAGACAAAGTTTTGTTTTGCCAAGATCTTTCATTTCAAATTCATTCTTTAAATATATAGCGGTTTTTGAAATCTCTTCAGTAGTTCCCACAATATTTAAATCATCAACATAAATCGCAATAATGACAAATCTGGATTCTGATTTCTTAATAAAAACACATGGGCATATAAGATTATTCTCAAATCCTTCTTTCAATAGATATTCGCTTAAGCGATTATACCACATGGGTCCGGATTGCTTCAACCCATATAAAGATCTTTGTAGTCTGATTGAGTACATATTTCTAGATGTACTTGTAGATGCTTCAGGCATCTTATATCCTTCAGGGATTTTCATATATATGTCATGGTCTAAGGATCCATATAAATATGCAGTGACTACATCCATCAACCGTATTTCTAATCCTTTTGTAACAACCAGACTAATCAAAAATCTAAATGTGATTGCATCCATAACGGGAGAGTATGTTTCTTCATAATCAATCCCGGGTTTTTGCAGGAAACCTTGTGCAACAAGCCGTGCTTTGTATCGCACAATTTCATTTTTCTCATTACGTTTTCGTACAAATACCCACTTATATCCAACAGGCATTACACCTTTTAGTGTTTGGACAACAGGTCCAAATACTTCTCGTTTTGCTAGCGAATTTAATTCAGCTTCAATAGCTGTTTTCCATTTTGGCCAATCATTTCTACGTTGACATTCTTCGACGCTTTTTGGCTCACTTTTTTCATTACTTTTGGTAATGTCAAGGGCCATTTTATATGAAAATATGTTGTCGACAACAGTTTTATTTCTATCCAGAATTTCTCCAGTTTTCATGAAATGTATTGAGATCTCATTATTTTCAAGTACCTGTTCCTCTTCAGGGGAAAACATTTCATGACACACCTCTTCAGGAGGTCCCTTTTTAGGAGATTTATACTCTTCAAGAGTTTCCTCTTCAGGAGGTTCTGGAATAAAAGATTTAAGCTTTTTAGGAGTACCAATTATATTTGTGGCCTGTATTGTAGGTACGTGTTCTTCAGGAACACCAAATTCATTTTGTATTCTTTTCCTTCTGGGAATTTTGTCTTTTGCACCAATAGGTCTTACATGCTTCAGGCGTATTTTAGATTCACCTATTGCTGCTTTGACAATTTGTCCTTCAGGGACTTCAATCCTTGCTGGAGTATTAACAGCAGGAATATAAGATTTTACTACACTTTTAGTGTCAGTAAATACATCCGGTAACTGATTTGCAACATTTTGCAAATGAATAATCCTTTAAACTTCCCGTTTACATTCATTTGTAGGAGGATCAAAATGAGACAGGGTCTTATTATCCAAAGTAATATCTTGTCGTGCTTCAGGCACCGACTTTTCTTTACCCATTAACGGAAAATTTGATTCGTCAAAATGACAATCCTCAAAACGTGCTTTAAACATATCCCCTGTAAGGGGTTCAAGGTATCTAATAATGGATGGAGAATCAAAACCAACATATATCCCAAGTCTACGTTGAGGGCCCATTTTTGTACGTTGTGGAGGTGCAATTGGAACATATACAGCACATCCAAAAGTACGAAGATGAGAAATATTTGGTTGTTGACCAAATGCAAGCTGTAATGGAGAATATTTATGATATGCAGATGGTCTAATGCGAATTAGAGATGCTGCATGAAGTATAGCATGTCCCCAAACAGAAATAGGTAGTCTTGATTTCATAAGTAAAGGTCTAGCGATTAGTTGAAGCCTTTTGATCAAAGACTCAGCTAAACCGTTTTGTGTGTGTGTATGGGCAACAAGATGTTCAACATCTATTCCTATTGACATGCAATAATCATCAAAAACTTGAGATGAAAATTCACCTGCATTATCCAATCGAATGGTCTTAATCGGATACTCAGGAAATTGTGCTCGAAGTTTAATTATCTGAGCAAGAAGTCTAGCAAATGCAACATTTCTAGTGGAAAGAAGACAAACATGTGACCATCGACTAGATGCATCAATTAGAACCATAAAATATCTAAATGGTTCACTTGATGGATGAATAGACCCACATATATCTCCATGAATCCTTTGTAAAAAGGATGGAGATTCAACAATGACTTTTGAGGGAGATGGTCTAATAATTAACTTACCTTGAGAACATGCAGAGTACGGAGATTCATTGGGTAGAAATATCTTTTGATTCTTTAAAGGATGCCCATGCGAATTTTCAATAATTCGTCTCATCATTATAGAACCCGGATGTCCAAGGCGATCATGCCAAGTCATAAATACTTTAGGGTCAATGCACTTCTGGTGCATTACCACATATGATTCAATTGTTCTCATTTTTGTATAATACAATCTAGAACATAGAGCAGGCAGTTTTTCTAATATGAGCTTCTGGCCCGATACTGTTTTAGTAATAAGAAGATGCTCTTTACTGCCTTCATTGGTCGTTTCAATATGGTAATCATTACGACGTATATATTTGAAACTCAATAAATTTCTTCTGGATTGTGAAGAGAATAGAGCATCATCAATACAAAATTTGGTGTCATTAGGCAACACAATATAAGCTCTTCCGGAGCCCTCAATTAAATCCGATGAACCTGATATGGTATATTTCTTTTCTTTGAGAATTGTGTGAGTTGTAGCACTGTCAGTCAGACATATATCTTTATCATTCAACTCAGAGATAAAAAGCTCATCAATATGATCCATGATTCTACAAAATATACAAAACTTTTATTACTGATAGAAAGAAAATACATTAATTGAGTGGAACACTTCCATCTCCAATTAAGTGTTCAATACTACCATCAGGATGATTAAAGAAATCAGATACATCAAGATGAGTAACGTCTATATCTACTGAATCTAATAAATCATCTGATGGTTCTACTAAATTTGTTTCATGCATTTTATTCTTTCCTTTAATAGAAGCTTGATATAAATCAGCTAAGTGCCTGGCCGTACGATAGGTACGTGACCAATGTCCAGTCATTCCACATCTATGGCACACCTCTTCACTTTTTTTTGAAGAATTATTCTAAGGATTTTTACCCCTCTCTGAATTGTACCACTTCTGGTGATATGGTATATTATAATCCCTTTTAATGTTGTCACTCCTGGGACCAACATTTCTATAATTTCTCCTACCACGTCCACGCCTTCGATTTCTTCTAAAGGATGCACCATTCACTTCTGGGAATGATGCAAACCTATTACCATTCACTTCAGGAAATGATATTGAGCCAGTAGGGCGTGACTGGTGGATTTCTAATAAGAGCTCATTATTCTGCTCAGCTACTAGAAGACATGATATAAGTTCAGAATATTTTTTGAACTTTCTCTCTCGATACTGTTGCTGCAGGAGCACATTCGAGGCATGAAATGTAGTAAAAGTCTTCTCTAGCATATCTTCATCGGTGATTTTCTCACCGCATAATTTTAATACTGAGCTTATTTTAAAAAGTGCGGAATTATACTCACTAACACTTTTAAAATCTTGCAACCTCAGGTGCATCCATTGAGAACGAGCTCTTGGGAGGATGACAATCTTCTGGTGTTCATACCCCTCCCTTAAATTATTCCACAAAATATAGGGATCTTTTACTGTGAAATATTCAGTTTTCAATTCTTCATGAAAATGGTGGCGAAGGAAAATTATTGCTTTAGCACGTTCCTGCAGGGATGCTTGATTTCCTTCTTTAATAGTTTCTCCCAGGTTCATTGCATCAAGATGTATTTCAGCATCAAGTATCCAGGATAAATAATTTTTCCCAGATATATCAAGAGCAACAAATTCCAATTTCGTAAGATTTGCCATTTTCTACACATATAAATAATAAATATGTGTATCTCAGAAAATATATTTATAAATTCACACAGATAATCATCAATAAAATATATCAAAGATTTCAAATAATATATTGAAAAACTTACAGAGGAATAAGGCTACTAGCTTCAGAATTGGCAGAACCGTCGTGCTGATAACGTGTTATGAAACTTAAAAAAAGGAACTACTATTGCAAAAGAGAAATAAGAAATTCTCTCTGAAACTCTTAAGAACTGAAACTTTCTTTCTTTCTCTATTTTTTTCTTATGAATTTCATTACAACTGAAGCCCCTATTTATAGACTTTGAAATTACTATGCAAGTTACTATACAAGTCACTATGCAAGTCACTATGCAGAATTTAAAATAATAGTGGTGGGGTCATTCACATAATTTAGTGGTGGGACAAAGGTGACTGATGATTTCGTTCGTTCATTTCAGTTTTGATGTAGTAAGCAATAACTATAAATAAATAAATAAATAAATAAATAACAGTTTGAAAATGGTTAAAGACTTAAAATGGTCTTTGTTTTCGTGAGACGTATGGAAAGAAAATGATAATATCATTTTTCAATTTGTTCTAGCATGGGAATATATACAATTACATTATACATACCCATTTATATGCGCACCCTCTGTCTTCGACATAATCGATCTTGTAGTTGTTCCCCGCAGAAATCAGAGAAAATGATCACTGAAAGTGTCTCAATTGAAAATTACGGCGACTTTCTCTGTGTCAAACAGTGTTGTTTCTAGACTCTCCCTCTCTTCCTCTCATTTCAACTTTTTTTGTTGAGAAACAATTTTTGTACCAGTTATCCTGCTCCTTGGCGATCCAATATGACCTCTTCGTCATTATTGACAATATATGATAAAAAATGCAACTCACATCTTATCTTAAAATTGTAAATCCAAATTCAGGATATAGCAAATATATCTACTATATTTGGGCGATCCAAATTTTGTCCATAGTTCAACCCACATCTTATCCTCTTCGTCATTCACTAGGTGGATCAACATGGATAGGATTATCCTATCTGACAACCAAAAATGCAAACACATGATGATCCATTATTGATGAAATTGAAGATTTGGTAGGCATGTTACGTAATTGCAAACGAATGCATGAGTTGAAAGACTTGCCTAGTTTTCCTGGGTTTCTTTTGTTCTATAAATATATGGAGCAAAATCATGCATTCGGATTGAGAAGAAAGACCAAAACTATTTAAATGAAATTTGGGACATGCTCTGTTTTAGAAGGCCAAAACAGAGTATTATAGGAACTTAATAATTGCACTGGTTGCTTCTCCTCCTCCCACATATGCCCATGCAGTGTTACATAGTCAAAAGCCTCCCTCTATCACGTCCTGCCCTCCCCTAACCAACGCAGCAAACTATGAAGTCGATGTACCCCTTTGCCGGTTGCACCAAAGGGCATAAAATCCATAACTATCAAACGAGTGTTAAATTAAATATAGATTATTGTGGGCAGAAATGAAGGAATACAGGGTGAAAAAAACTAAATGGGAGTTAGCAGTTTCTTTTCACTTCTGATTTTATTGTTTTGAATGACACTTAAGCGAATGGAGATCCAGCAACCCATTTTTGCAGATTGATTGCCAAATTAGATTAAATGAGTCGGCTTTTATATATATATATATATATATATATATATATATATATATATATATATAAATAGATATCTAAACTAGTTTGTAACGCCCCGTTCTCAGAGGTCTAGAGAGCTAGCTCATTTTAAACAATATCATCTCCAATAACAAAAAAAATTATTAAATAAAAATTTCATAAATATTTAACAAATATCCATAATTTTCTCCAAGGACAAACTAGACATAAACTTGAATAAAATAAGATCTCCAAACACTTAAATTATTCCGAACTCCTCATACTAAAAATAACCACAACGACAATTTTATGAATTGTAATTCTACTAAAACTTGTAACATCAAACACTTATTCTTCTACGATCGTCAAGTCTTTCTAAAAGTGACTATTCTTACTGATCTCCAACTGAATCATCACAAATATTTGAAAAATATTTAGAAATAGGAGGTACGCTATCAACAACTCAGTAAATAGAAAACGTATACTAGTATGTAAATATGAGCTTTTTTCATTTCATATGAAGGAAAGAAAAGCATTACATTTTCATATGCAGATATCAAAATATCTTTTCAGAAGAAAACAAAGCAATATTTTAATCTTTTCATACTTAGAAAAATAAAACATTGTTCACATTCAAAAAAATATTTTGGCATGCATAACAGAACATCTTATTCTTTCTTATTAAAACATATCACATAGCATGTTTAACCTCTATGGTAAAGTTATGTTATTCCCAATGAACAAACCATACAATATCATATTGGAAACTTTCAATTATTTATTTTCAGAGCCTTGAATATGTATACAGGAAAGAATACATAAAAACCAATTTGTTTCCAAAGTGGTTACACTCATATTATATTATATCATATCATATCATATTATGATAGTATCAACCATATCATGTAAAACTATATCATTATATCATAACTATATCCAGAATAGAATACAAACTAATAAATATGCCAAATTGTTTTCATATTTTTATCATATCAAAACACGTGCTATTCACTTTCATATCCTTCTCAGATAATCAATAACAAATTCGAAACATTTTATAACACATGTACAAAAATCTCATTATTCATGTTTGTTCTCATGCATATTTAAGAAATATGTCAAATATTACTCATGTTCACATATTTTATGTCAAAAACATTTTTCTTTCATAAAGATTTTCAGGAGTAGATGCAGAACACATATCTTCTATACTGCAACTTCGTTTCCAGTTGCAGGTAAAATACCTTCGTAAACTGCATCGAAGCCTCCAACTCCAATAATCTCACTCTCTTTGAAACCCTTGGTTACCGCAAACAGATCCCTGTATTTGAATCTGTGAGGCCAATCCAACTCCCAATCCTCGAGAATCTCATGCCGATCATGCGCCAACCTTTTGTACATGGTGAGAACAAACAGGCTTCCCAACAAAACAGTCGTTAGAACAGATAAAGTGGCAATCACTGCAGTAACTCGGGGTTTGAAAGATGATGGACTTTTCTCCTTCGGAGGTGTCTCAGGAAGTTGTGAAAGATTTAGAGAAGGAGAAACTCCTTTCGTCGAAAAACTCCATCCTAAGATGTAATGAGAGCTTGATTTCTGACCTGTTGATGCGGAGAAACCAACGTATATGTTATCCTTAAGAATGGAAGTCAGATCTTGTTCCCAAGTAATGAGGGGTTTGCTCGGTTTCGCTTTCGTTGCTGGAGATATTGTTACATTCACAACTTTTTGCTGGCCATCATATTCTATCCACGCAATAATAGGGTCTCCGCTCTCCAATTTCATTTCTTCTTCGTTTTCTTCATTGTCTTTCTCACTATAAGCAGCTGGTCTAGCTACTTTGGAAGACATGCCATTTATGTTGATCCCCACATGGTTTCCTTCAGTATCGGAGGGCTCGTTATACCCTTTAACCGTATCAAATTCAACAGCAAATATATGATTGGAATCGTTTCCATCGTTGGATTTATTGAAAATTCCAAGGTAATGCTCAGCCTGAGCGCCAGGAAATTGCTTGGAGGGAGACAAAGTGAAAGCAAACCCATGACCGCCTCTGCCAGAGCCTGGGGGGATTATGCAGAAAACGAAAGATGTGCTGAAAGAATAAGCGTTTGGAGATGAAGAAGAAGAAGAACTACTTCTGTTTATGATCGGAACGGGTTTGGAATAGAATGCATGGCCTATAGCAAAGTTTGATCGATTGGTGAGACGAAGTAAACCACTGGGCTTGATAATAGAGGCTCCCTCTGTGGTGAGATCTGCTTCCCGACCTTTGAATCCATGGAAGACGAATTCAACGTTTTGAGTTTGAGCAACATAATGATCAGGAAATAAGATCAGATATAGGAAAGAAAAAAAAGAAAGTGATAAAGTTGCCATGGAAGTATGCATGAGAGTCGACGTTAAGGATTGATCAAAGACGAAACGCACAAGAAGAACGAATTATCAGAACTTTAATGGAGAGAATTTAGGTCGTTTGGAACTATTCTCTCCCCGAGTGAGATATGGAGATGGGAGAGTTGAAGAAGTCAAAGTCCACGCAAGACAAAAAATACTTGCTCGCTGGAAATTACAGACCACCAACACCGGCGACACAGTGCTGTCTATTCTACTCTGCCGTAGAGGAGAAGGGATTGAATTTTCCAAGTTATGGAGACTTTGCCTTGTAATTAATGACTAATTGATCGATCAAGTCGCTAAGAGATGAGGGCCACAAGATCAATGAGTTTATCGCTCGAGTCTTCTTCCTCTCCTTTGGTTTTAGAAAATGACATTAATCTTTCTTTTTTCTTGCAGATCCTTAATTTGTGCGAAACTCTGGAAAATAATAAGGACCCAGTTGTAATTATCACATGCAGTTAAAGTACTTAGTTAAAAACAGAAAGATTTGGTAAATAATTAAGCATAGAGTCATAGACCACGGTGGGAGTACTTGCATATTTGTGGTATCCATTTACATTATTTTATTTATAATATTATTCGACGTCCATGACTTTCGCACGTACAAGAAACTCTTAACATTTAATTTGCTCTTTCTCCAAAGGTATAGATATATGGGTGAATGGTAGAAAGGGTTGAAAAAAATAGAACATGATAAGAGGAAATGAGAAATTAAAAAATAAAATTTTTATGTACAATCTCTATTATATATTCTTTGTAGACTCATTCATTCATAACCTCAATGCATGCGCTATTAATAACGTAGAAGCTTCTAATAATATAAAAAAATTCTATATAATTTTATTTTATTTATAATTATAATAAGTTTCATAATAAAAAGTTAAATCGGTGAAAATCCAACGTGGCATGAAAGCGAAACACAAGACTATAAGTAAAAGAAAAATAGAATTCTAAATATCTTTATGCCTTAGAGATTTGCTCAAACTAAAAATAAAATAAAATAAAATAAAAACTGTTAAATGAGCTGTCTAGAATACTATTTTAAAAGAAAAAAAGTAATAAATAATATTATAATTAACATTCTAGATTGAAAGACTTGAAGGATGGAAAACTAAATAAATAACAAAGTGAATTAATCATTCATCTTTTAAATTAATTTCATTCCAATCAAATTCCGTATTTAGTTCATTGGAAATTATATGTATCTTTCAAACTCTGTAGGTTGTGTGAGCCGTATGAAGAATAATATAGTCAACCCACTATTTATGGACCTCTTAAATAAAAAATAAATAAATAAATACATTTTATTTTATATATGCAAATGAATGTGACAAGACTATTTCAAAATTCAAATGATACAAATCCCTCAGAAAAATATATATATATTTATATATCAATTAATACAAGATAGGGTCGGGATTGGTATAAGAATGCCATCTATAGACTGCATTATTGAAGTTGACCAGAGAAGGCAATGAAATTTAATTAGGCTTTAGTTTGTGACAAAACCCGATGAGCATGAATGAGCCTGTGAGTTTAGATCAGAGTAACAGGGAGCCCATCAAATACAGCCCAGTTTGAGCCTCTTTAAGTTATATAGTATACATAATAGTTGCGACTTGCGACAGATTGATCCGTTTAATAGAAGTTAGAGTGGCGGCGCCACCCGAGCTGGAAAGGGGATAGCTGGTGTTACCCACATTAGTCACTAGATTACAAATAATTAATATCTATGTAAAAAACTTCATGTAATAAGTTAGTTCGTCTATCAACTTTTTGTACAAATTATTCTTGATATCTTATGAGGTCAAAATAAGGATTTTATTGTGTACAAGCGGATTTGTTAGGGGTGTTCATCCGGATTTTAGATTCTCAAATCCGGAATTCGGATTTAAAATTTTCTTCAATTTTTTTTTAAAAAAAAATTAAAATATTAAGAAATATATTAAAATTTTAAACCGGGCCGGGTTGTACCCGGCCCGGATGAATAGGCCTAGGATTTGTGAATCGATTTGCATACTAATATTTTTGTCTTCATATTTAAAATTTAAAATTTCATTATTTTTATTACAGTCTAACTTTTTGATCAATTACATTGCATAAATACACATATTAATACACATAATTGTTTATAATAAGATTTTTCACCAAAATAATGATAAAAAATTCTAAAAATGTACTTTAAAAAAATTTATAAAAACTTATTCTCTAATGTCACCTATTTATATGCTAGAAATCAAGATAATTTGACTTTCAAAATTAATCAAATGTGTTTTGTAAATAAATAATAAATAAAATTATAAGTACATATAATACTGCTTAAATGTTAATTTTTATGATGTCATCTTCCAGAGTACTTCCTTGTAGTACTGCAATGAAGAAGAAAGGGATAAACCTTGACTCAGTGTTAGGAAGAACCATCTTCCTCCCTGGGGCTTAAATCTGTAACTTTAGTCAAATCCCTTTCAACCTAATTTGACTGTATGGTCTGGTAGGAAATATACTAGAGTATAAAAATATATATATTGATAATTTGATATTAATATTCATATTTAAGAGTGAGTTTATATCAATGAATCATAAATAATAAGATTAAAAATTTTTATTTTATATTAATATAATAATATATATAACGTATAATATAATTAAGTGAACCAAATCTGAAATTTCAACACATGATATATAGTATGAAATTGTATAATAAAAAAAGATATTGTTGAACTCAAATATGAGATCAACACTCTCATGTTTGAAAATTCATCTTTTAAACAAGATTTAATTTCTTTAAGGATCGAAAAACAGTTTGATCTTGAATGTCTTTCTGATAAGGAGGAAACAAATACTTCAGACCATGCTGAACCCTCTCGTCCAGTTAAGGATATTTGTTTGTTTAAACAACTTATTCTTTCTAAGTAGAAAGGTCAATATTATTGTTTGTCATGAATTTTCTTTTTCTGTGATTGCCTTGATTGATTCCAGATCAGATCTTAATTGTATTTGTGAATGTTTAGTTTATACTAAATATTTTGAAAAGTTTAAGGAAAAATTATTCTCTGCAAACGGATCTGAGATGAATATTAAATAGAGTTAAATAATGCTCATGTTTGCGACGACAATATTTGTTTTAGAATTCTTTCTATTCTTATCAAAAACATGATTTGGGATGTCATTTTAGGAATGCCTTTCATTTATTCTATTTGTCCTTTTTGGCTTGAAATAGATAGGATTACCACTGATCCATTCAGACACAAAGTTAAGTTTAAATTTGCATTAAAATTTGATATCAATACTACTAAAGGTTTACATACTTTAGTTTCTGCAAAAACAAACCATTTAAACTTCCTTCAACATGAAGTCAGATTTAAAAAGATTTCTAAACATTTATCTGATCCATTGATTCAATAAAAAATCAATAGTTTTCATAAAAAATTGATTTCTGATATTTGTTCTGAACTCCTTAATGCCTTTTAGGATAGGAAGAAACATGTTATTTCACTTCCTTATATTAAAAAATTTCTGAAAAAAATATTCCAACCAAAGTCAGACATATTCAAATGAATAATGAGATTTTGGAATTTTACAAAAATGAAATTTCAGATCTTCTTTCAAAAGGTCTTATCAAGCATAATAGGTCACCCTGTTCGTGTGCTGCTTTTTATGTCCAGAAAAATGCTGAGTTTGAACAAGAAACACCCTGTTTAGTCATTAATTACAAACCACTGAACAATATTTTAGAGTGGATTAAGTACCTTATTCCTAACAAAAATAACTTGGTTTATGGGTTAAGTAATGCAGTTATTTTTTCTAAATTTGATCTTAAGTCTGGATTTTGACATATCCAAATTAGGAAATTTGACCGTTACAAAATTACTTCCACCACTCCCTTGGATACTATGAGTGGAATATGAATTTCAAAATATTATGAATGATATATTCAATTCATTTACTCATTTTACCATTGTCTATATTGATGATGTTCTTATTTTCTCTAAATCTATTGATCATCACTGGAAACATTTGTCTATATTTTTGATATCTTAAGACATAATGGTCTAGTGATTTCTGCGAAAAAGATTAAACTATTTAAATCCAAGATTAGATTCCTTAGTTACGATATATCTGAAGGCAAAATCAGGCCAATCAAAAGGCCATTGAATTTGCTGATAAATTTTCCAATATCATTCTTGATAAAACACAGTTTCAAAGATTTTTTGGTTCATTCAATTATATTTATGATTTCTATTATATATAATATAAAATATATATTTTAGTTCGAATCAATTTTCAAATCACAAGAATCGGGATTGAATCGGTTTTTATTCGATTTTGATTTTTCAAAAAACAAAACTGACCAAACCAGTATTTAACCTGACCAAAATCTTGGTCTAGTCCGATTGTTTTTGCCCTTTTTCGGGTTTTTTCATTACAAGAAAATCATGTTGTTGCAGTGCTATTTCACCTGTCATTATAAAACTGTCGCTAATATCGACTTATTACGGCGCTTTTTTGTTCATCGATCATCACGGCCAAAAGCTGATGTTCCCAATCAATTGCGGCAATTTTTTTAGTTTATTACGGTGCAATGTGCGCCGTTAAAAAGGAGAACATATTGAGGCACTTTTATCCCTCGCTAATGTATTTTTTTACGGCGAAATTTAACTTTCCGCCGCTATAAACCCGATGTACGTTTTCCGCCCATTTTCCTTCCTCACAAACTCGAGTTAAACGATTTACTCATCTAACCCCTATGCACTTTAGTAGCGCTTTTGTGGCCTACGGGTTCCCCTAGAGCTTTGGTATTTTCGCTCGTGCCACCTTCTCTCTCGCGGGCGAATTGCATGGTAATTTTAATTACGTTTTCTTGATTTCTATTAGGGTGAAGCAATTTGTTTTGGGACTTTCTTCCTATTTTCTTATTTAGATTAATCAATTTATTCGCATCTATCAGATTTATCACTTCAACCCCACCATTGTGTATGGAAAGGCAGAGGAGCCTAACCTCCCCTAATTTTCGCAACTGCTGGAGATATATTTGATTTGAAGTGCCAATCCTCAGTTAAACGTTGTATGTATATTCTTGGTATTTAACTTACTTTTGTTCATCTGGATTATGTGTTCGTGTGAGAAAATTTATATTTCCAGTGTGCTTGCCTATTTGATCAACTTTTCAATACTTTTGATATCCCAACATAAAATATTGGTAATTATTTGTCTAAGATATGCATGCTAGTTAAATTTTTGTTCTCTAACTCAGTTATGATAATATTTACTATGTCATGAGTTGCTTCATGAGTATGATTTACCTTTTTTTGGTTGTTTTTGTTTTTTTGTTTTGACTCACTTGGTTGAAGAAGTGTCTGTTGGCCAGGAGTAGCTTATGGAGATTAAGACAAGAGTACTACATTTATGTTGATTTGGGAAATCTAATTATGTCTTTCTAATTGGTTATGGAAATGTTTATAAAAAATGGATTTTGTATGGCTGTTTTATAAGTGCTAGTAATATTACTTATCAAAAAAAATAAAAAAAAGTGCTCGTAATATTCTTTGAGGTTAAATAAGAACAGAACACAATAAAACAACAAATTTGGTCCTGGGTTTTCCCATGCCGAGAGATACCAAGTAGAGGACTTCGAGATTATGCCTAGATCGAAATCAATAGCTAAAGGAAAACAAGTTCTTCGTGTCTGGGTATGCATCAGATGATGCTGAAATCCTTCGCAATTTTTTTTTTCCTTCTCTGTCTAGATGTGTTATAGAGGCGAGGAGGTGCGGTGGGAATGAGAAGAAGGGGGAAAGAAATGTTAAATATTGTTGGAAGAGTTGGGTTTGTTGGACAAGCTGTAGAATTTGTCTTCAAACGGCTACGAATGTGAGTTAATTGTGTGTTACCGAGCATATTTTGTTATAAGAAATTTAACATTACAACTTATATAAATGGTCTATTCTACTCTCCCGTCTTTCAGTGTTACACCATTAAATCAATAGGATGGATCCTACGTAGCTCTTATCAAGTTCCGTAGAGGAGAAGAGATTGAATTTTCCAAGTTATGGAGACTTTGCCCTGTACTTATTAATGACCAATTGATCGATTGAGTCTCTAAGAGATGAGGGCCACAAGATCAATGATTTGGTCGCTCGAGTTTTCTTCCTCTCCTTTGGTTGTAGAAAATGACATTAATTATTTTATTTTATTTTTTCTTGCATGCAGATCCTTAATTTGTGCAAAACTCTGGAAAATAATAACTACCCTGTTGTAAATTTGTAATTATTACATGCAGTTAGAGACTTAAGCGAAGGATCAAGATTTTCTCGAAAATGTTAATTTGTAATATTAGAAAATTATCTTGACCTCGAGTTTCTCGAAAATGTTATTGATGCATGGGAGTACTTATAAGTTAAAACAGAAAGATTTGGTAAATTATAAGCAAAGACCAAGGTGGGAATACTTCCATATTCGTGGTCACCAACCCACATGTACATATATCCGTTTACATAATTTTATTTTTATTACTCGACGTCCATGACTTCCACACGTACAAAAAAATCTAACATTTGGTATCCCTCCAAACGTATAAATATATGGGTGAACGGGAGAAAGGGTTGAACAAAAAGGACAAGAACACAGAAAAGGAGAAATTAATAAACATAAATTTTATATGTAATCTCTTCTGTGTATTATTTATCCATTCCACTAATTTAATTGAATGCGTTATTTTTTTTAAATAAAACAATTATTTTGATCAATCAGTGAAGTGATAATTCTTTCTAAAAACATTTCTCCATTGTATTCCGATCGAGATAAAAAAAAATAGAAATATTCTGTTTGGAGTCCTCAAATGAGAATTGCATATGCAGATGACGTCAGATAGAACATCAATTATTCTACATGCTAATTCAAATAGATAATTTACAGAAAAGAACACATAAGAGAACCTGAAAAAATAAAGAAAGCGTCTCTGATGTTAAATTAAAAATTATTAAATCAAACAATATCGAAAATCAATTCGCAAGTCAGACTGTATAGCTAAAAATTGAACATATCAAAATTTAATCAAAATTAGCAAAATCCCAATAGTTACACTATTAAATCAAATACAGAATAAAAAGAAGTAATTTGTCAAAAATCTAGTTTAAATCAGATTTAAAATCACTTCTTAAACAATAAATGAGATATTATAAAAAAGGACAAAGAATAACTCACAATGAGGATTTTAAAGGGAAAACAATAGAATGTGAGGTCGAAAACTCACAGATCGAGCATAGATGAATGGTCACGACATGCGCGTCAAAAAGAGATTGATGTTATGTGTGATTTCGATATCCGTAACTAAAGTTATAGTCAAAATATTGAAATACACCCAAAACTATCTTAATTAAGAAAATATCACTATCATTTGTCACATTTGTGCTGATTTGACAATTCAAGATTGAAAAAGCGGTAGCTAATTACCTTACACACCTATAGGAGGGTGAATAGGTGTTTAACAAAAACAATAGCAGTTTAAAAAATTAATCAACAAACACAAGCAATCAAAAGAGAAATCAACACACAGATTTTGGTTACGAAGTGGAAACTCATTTGAAGAACCTCTTTAAAATCTAAAACTACTCCGAGTGTAAGACACCACCTCTAATCCACTATAGAAATTTTAGTTTGTTACAACTAATTTAGAAACACTTACAAACCAACAGTAGCATCTAAACTTGTCTTACAACACCACGAGTGACTCACTCGATCTCTACACGCATGTAGTGCCGGAACTCCGACCTTTCTATAGCTTCTCACACGAACACCTTGATTTCTTCATCCAAGCACCTTGAAGAACTCTTCCAGCTTGATGAACATGTCCACTCTAATGGACTCACTAAAATTATGAATGTGTGTTGTAGGGGAGAAATATAATCCAAGAGAATGATCTTTGAAACAATGGAGATGTTTCTCTCAAGGGATGAAATGGGGCTCCTTGACTTTTCCTCTATTTTTCTCCACTCTGCAGCAGAAGACTTAAGGATGTATTTATAAGTCCTCTCCTCAAACAGTGCTCAAATCCTAGAGAAATTCGTTTAAGATGAATTTCGCTCGAGCGGGATATATAGCAAGTGTCGAGCGAAGTCTCTGCCTGGACTTCGCTCGAGCGCCATGTCGAGTGAGTGTCGAGCGAAGTCTCTGCCTGGACTTCGCTCGAGTGACATGTTGAGCGAGTGTCGAGCGAGATCACTGTATTCTGTTTTTCTCGAGCCATCTTGATCATCTTCATGTTTACTCTGTCCACCATTAGTTACAACTCAATTATATTAGGTTTTTCACTAGAAAATTGCCAACTACTAAATTTTACATCAACAATCTCCCCCTTTGGCATTTCTGTGCCAAAACCTCTAACCTATACATTGGACCTAATCCTATCACACACAAACAACAGGACTTCCACATGTAGGTTTAGTCTTGGCAAGTGAAGTATCTGCACACTTAACAAACATGTAAACGTACCAAAAGAAAATACTTGCAAGGAATTTAACAAATGAACTCAAACGTAGAAAAAAATTTGCCACAAAAATTTAACACTAAACCTTCAATAGCAATTAGTTCAACACAGAATACATCAAGAGTTTAATCACATAGCAAAACTAAAAACATCAAACTATTAGGTACTCCCCCTACAAAGTAGCTTATCTCCCCCTAAATCTAGCTACTCCCCCTTTTTGTCACAAATGGTAAGGGGTCTCAATCTTCATCAGTCTCTTCCTCCTCAGCAAGAAGATGCTGAACTTGATTGCCAAGCTCAATCACCTGAGTGTCAAGTGTGTCAAACCGAGCATTGATATGAGTATCCAATTGAGTAACCCGAGTCTCAAGGCTGTTAAGTCGGTTATCAATGCGAGTATCCATGCTGGTCACAGACTGCTGAATGTTAATCAGAAAGTCCAATAGGGTCTGCCTGGATGGTTCTGTAGCTGGTGGCATCAGACCCGAGCTGGAAGGACCCGAGCTGGGCTTAGGAGCGTGAGGAATAGGTCTGCTCTGGGTAGAATGTGCAGGAGCGGGTTCAACATTAGGAAGATGCGCCTGACTTAGCTGCATGGTCTTCCGTCCAATTGGTGTCTTAAGATTCACTCTAAGTTCCTGGGGAGTGATGGACACAGACTAAGCCAAGGCTATCCTCGTAATGAGACAAGCAAGAGGAAGACCAGTTCGAAAATTTGATGACATATGGGCCTCTATCATGACCCGACAGAGAAGACTGCCCAAATCAATAGTGACATCAGTGAGCAAGGCATGTAGTAGAAGGGCACGATCCGGACCAATGTCACTATAATGTCCAGTAGGGTAGATGTTTGTCAAAACAATCCAACTCACAATTTGGTATGCATGAGGAAAAGACTTGGTCGCTAGAGGAGGAATCCCAGTCCAAGTTATAGGAGACCTGGTGAGAAAACGACCCAAATCAGGTCTGCTAGGGGCTGGGGTACGGAGATAGGGGTAAACTAGATTATTGACTCGTGGTACCCCTAGTAAATTTGCCACAAAATCTGGAGTCACCCGGAAGGTGATATTCCGGAGATCCACTTGAAAAGATCCCTCTGAGATGTCATGCATGTTCGAGTAAAACTCCCTAACCAACTCCACCGAGGGAGCGGGATGACCAGTGGTTAAAGCAAGCCACTGGCGCGACTCAAAGATCTGAGGGACGATGGGATAAGTATCCCGAAACTCATCGAGAAGAACTTCACGTTCCACAAGAAGGGAGCGATGAGAAAAATTCTGTGCGTAGAGTTCTTCGGCTTGGGGACTGTGGAAGTAAGTCCGAGAGGCGGATGAGGCAGTGCGAGGACGAACACGCCGGGATGCCATGGCAGCTGTAGACGGACCAAGCACAGACAGTGAGGCATATGGATGTCTAATATGCCTAAAATGCCTAAAATGCCTTAAATGCCTAAAATGACTAAAATGTGACCCAACAATGTTCTCAACAAGGTGTGCAGACTATGAATGAGACCTACATTTTGTCTAAATGATCAATGCACCAAAAGAGAGACAAAATGAAAGACAAATTTTCATTGGAGCATTTTATCGAACAAGTAGTGTGCATGCTGTGCAAACATGGGTTTAACACCCAATCAATAATCTCATCCCTCCCTAAATACAACAGCACTCTTATAGGATCATCCATACCCAGAATGACCCACCAGATTTCTTAAATATAAGAGAATCCGAAACTATCACAACCCAACATTTTTCTTATGAGTGGAATGAGATATGGAAATGAATGGAAGAAGAATTGGAGAGAAGAGGGCTTACCGTGAATGGGATGCTTCTTCTTGCTTAAAATGAAGAGAGTATGGCGTGGATTGGGTGTTTGGGAGGAGGGAAATGCGAGAGAAATGATTAAAAACGGAATTCTGTCATTTTGGCTTGTCGCGCGATGCAGAGCACGATATAGGGGTTTTTTGCTCGAGCGAAATTTTATGGTCGAGCGAGACATCAAGCGAGATTCCATTTTTGTCCAGTTTCAAAGTAATACTCACAGTAGTGATTTCAAACTTCAGTGGGGGCAATTTAAAACCATCCATAGCATAGCAAATGTAAAATAATATCATATTCAAAATACCACGCAAGTATAAATACTGTATGTCACAATTAATATGAATATGCGTGTTTAGGCAGTGCCCTTGCTCAATCAAGAAATTCTAACCGAGAGGTGTGAGTGGGGTTTGGCTAAACAAGAAACCATAGGTGCTTGGGAGACCCTTCAAAGTGCAGAAAGTCAAACCCAATGCTACTAGGACCTAATTTCTTGTGTCTAATAGAACCAGATTCAGGATTTGTATTGTGGCCTTTGCTCTTTTTTTTTTTTTTTAATACTACGAAAGTGCCTCTTCATTTTCTTTCCTTTCGAGATACAAAAATTCTTACACAGGTCTTCTAACCCGAGGTCAATTCTGAACACTCGTAAGGCTCCCTTACACTTTTGATTGCCTCCCCAAAGTCTCACATAAGGTCAAATGTCAAGAGATTGAGCTAGGCATGCAGTGTGTGTGGCAAAACGCATATTAAAAGTGACACACATCTTACACCTTTGCAGCATAAGTCTATGATACAATTTTCACAAGACATATGCTTGTAAGGAAAGACAAAGAAGAGAATAAAAACAAGAAAAGTAACATAGCAAAAGAAAAAAAATGATATGTATGCAGTGTGTATGAAATGCATGTTACATCTCTTGTGTTAAGGCACAAATACCAATCGCCTTTCTAAGACACTCAAACCGAAGACCATCTAATGGTTTTGTAAAAAGATCGGCTAATTGATGTTCAGTGGGAATGTACTCAAGAGTAATTACGTGTGTTTCTACAAGTTCCCGAATGGGATGATGCCTAATGTCAATATGCTTGGTCCTAGAGTGTTGGACAGGATTTTTAGAGATGTTGATGGCACTAGTATTATCACAGTAGATGCTCATCACACCTTGAGTAATGCCATAATCACGAATCATTTGTTTCATCCACAGCAATTGAGTACAACAACTCCCAGCAGCAATGTATTCAGCATCAGCTGTAGACAAGGAAATGGAGTTTTGTTTCTTACTCATCCAAGCAACAAGATTTGTTCCCATATAAAAACATCCACCTGAAGTGCTTTTTCTATCATCGGCATTTCCAGCCCAATCAGCATCAGAGTAGCCTGCAAGCTCAGAGTTAGACTCTCTGGAGTACCAAATTCCATAATTCACTATAGCATTCACATAGCAAAATATACGTTTGACAGCCACAAGATGAGATTCTTTGGGGTTTGCTTGGAATCTAGCATAAACGCCGACACTAAAAGCAATGTCAGGTCTACTAGCAGTGAGATACAGTAGACTCCCAATCATGCTTCTGTACAGAGATTGCTCAATCCCCTTTCCTGACACATCAGCACTGAGTTTTACACTTGTGCTCATAGGAGTTCTAGCATGGCTACTCCCATCTAGTCCAAATTTTTTTAGCAAGTCCTTTGCATATTTGGACTGTGATATGAACAGCCCTTCATCTAGCTGTTTTACTTGGAGTCCCAAGAAAAAGGTTAGCTCACCCACCATACTCATCTCAAATTCATTCTTCATTTCTTCTGCAAACTCGAGAGCTAGGTCATCAATGGATGATCCAAACACAATATCATCCACATAAATTTGAGCTACAGTTATTTCCTCACCCACTTTTCGGATAAAAAGTGTCCTATCAACACTTCATCGTAGAAACTTGTGCTTCAAAAGATATGAAGTTAGCCTCTCATACCAGGCTTTGGGAGCTTATTTCAACCCATACAGGGCTTTCTTCAACCTGTAGACATGATTAGGATATTTTGAATCCTCGAAACCTTTTGGTTGCTCGACATACACTTCTTCCTGAAGGATTCCATTTAGGAAGGCACTTTTTACATCCATTTGATAGAGTTTGAAACACATATGGCAAGCAATACTTAATAGTATTTGGATTGACTCAAGCCTTGCCACTGGTGCAAATGTCTCATCAAAGTCGATTCCTTCCATTTGGGCATAACCTTGTGCCACCAATCTTGCCTTATTCCGTACAATCATTCCATTTTCATCAGATTTGTTCTTGAAGATCCATTTTATACCTACAACATTATGCATTTCAGGTCTTGGGACCAGGTACCACACATCATTTCTCACAAATTGATTAATTTCTTCATGCATGGCATTTGTCCAATTCTCATCCTTTAAGGCTTCTTCCACCCTTTTTGGTTCAATCTGAGAGATGTAACATGAGTGAGCTAGTTGACTTATCACTTTCTTCCTCAACCTCATCCCTTCATTTACATTCTCGATTATGTTATCTTGAGGATGGTTTAGCTTCACTCTCGAAGATGGCTCCTTGTGAGTATGAACTTTTTCAGTTGATGAGGTCTCTTGATCTTCATTAAGTTCACTAGATTTCTCTTCAGTTCCACTTGGTGTATCAATTAGATTTTGATTCAACTCCTCTTTAGGAGTATCATCTATGACCACATTGATGGATTCCATGACAGTTTGGGTGCGTAGATTGTAACATTTGTAAGCACGACTATTTCTGGAATAATCAAGGAATATTCCCTCATCACTCTTTGGGTCAAACTTACCCAGATTTTCCCTATTTCTCAAAATGTAACACTTACTCCCGAACACCCTGAAGTACTTCACATTTGGCTTCTTTCCTTTCCACAGCTCATATGGTGTCTGAGAAGTGTTGGGTCGAGGGTAGACTCTATTCACAATGTGACATGCTGTGTTCACAGCTTCACCCAAAAAATGAGCAGAAACATTTTTGGTATGCATCATAACTCGAGCCATTTCTTGGATAACTTGATTTTTTCTTTCAACAACTCCATTTTGCTGTGGAGTAATGGGAGCGGAGAATTCTTGATGAATGCCTTCTTCATCACATAATTTCTCTAAACTTGAGTTATCAAATTCTCGTCCATGGTCGCTCCCGATTCTGACAATAGGGTTCCCTTGTTCATTTTGAAGCTTCTTATATAAGTTCCTTATCACATTTGAAGCCTCACCCTTTTCCCTCAAAAATTCTACCCAAGAGTATCTGGTGAAATCATCTACCACCACCAGTATGTATTTCTTTTCCCCCAGACTTTCAGTCCTAGAGGGTCCCATAAGATCAATGTGTAACAACTCTAAGGGTCTTTTGATCAGGATATCTGTTGTGTTCTTGTGGGCTGCTCGAACTTGTTTTCCCACTTGACATGATCCACAAACAGATGTCTCCACTTTCCCAAGTTCGGGCAGTCCAATCACCATTTATTTCTTACCAATCTTTGACAAATTTTTGTGATTCACATGCCCAAGTCTTTGATGCCAGAGAGTAGTGGCCTCACTTTTAGTACTATTGCAGCTGTACTGTGAAGTGGAAGCGATACCATAGCAATTGTCAAAGGTCCTGATTCCTTGCATCAAGCATTGTCCATTGTTATCAGAAACAACGCACATATCTTTTGAGAACCGAACTTCGGCACCATTATCACACATTTGGCTTATACTAAGAAGATTTGCTTTTAATCCATTAACATATAGAACTTCTCTCAATGCCGGTAATCCAGTAATGTTAATTTTACCTTTCCCAATTATGTTCGCTTTTCCACCATCTCCAAATGTCACTGTCCCACATTTGTACTCTTCAATTGTTTTAAAAAGAGTTTTATCACCGGACATGTGTCGAGAACACCCACTATCAAGATACCACAGTGAATTGTTCTGGGTCTTCAAGGCAATGTGGGCAATGTGACATGTGTCTCTTTCCTCCTTCTTGACCCACACTCTTTTAATTTTTGGAGAGTTGACTTACATAGTCTTCTGGATACTTGTCAGGTTGTCTATCTTAGCATTTAGACGAGCATTTTGTCTAGTGAGAACCATGACTTGATCCCACAGATTTATATGATCTCCTTTTGGTTGTCTCCTTTTATTTCTCACAGAGAGCTTCTTGAGCTCATAGCAATTAGGCCGGATGTGACCATACTTGCCACAATTATGACAAATGCGGTATTCTTTGTGAGTTTGTTGTTTCCTGAAAGGCAAGTCATCCTTAGGAGTTTTTCTGGTGAGTCTTTTAAATTTCAAGCAATTTGTTTTCACATGACCCAACTTCCCACAATGATGACACACAGGTCTTGTGTTGTGAGCTATTTATTTCTCTTGAGATGAAACAAACTTTTGTGCATGTATAACTTTCTTTCCCTTTGCTAGTGAGTGATTTTTCACCATGCTGTTTTGAGGAGTTTTCGAGCTCGTACCCACTTCAAACTTTCCTCCAACATATCCTATTCCACTCTTGTCTCCTGAGGGCTTTCCAAGAGTTAGAATTTTGTCCAGATTTTGTTTTCCAGTGGAAAAGGCTTGCAATCTTCCCTTTAGCTGGGTTAATTCATTTTCCTTAATTTCCATAGCATCTTCCAAAGCCTCACTTTTCTTTCTCAATTGGCCAGTCAAGATATAAGCTTCATTCAGTTTGCCTTGGAGCTCATCATTTTCTTGTTTGCACTGATTTATCTTTTCAGTCTGTGCTTTGTTGACTTTTCTCAATTTCACGCACTCCTTGTAAAGTTTTTCATAGATTTCTTACAGTTGATCTTCACACTCAGACTCATCTTCCGGTATGTTACAATCATCAGAAGCTTGTTCACTGCACTGATTTATGTCTCCAACGGAAGATGTAAAAGCCATGTAGTTGAGATTCCTTTTGGGAGTGGAGTTGCCAGATGAGTCACTCGATTCAGACTCACTTTCACTTAGAGAGGCAATCTTTGCCTTTTCTTTGCTCTTCTTATAATTTGCACACTCCAAGCGAATGTGACCAAATCCATGACATTCATGACACTGTACTTGTGTCTTGTCCTTGTTAGGTCTAATGTAATTGTTGGAGGCTCTTTCCTTATTCTCTGAGCTTGACCCCTCAATATATCTCCCAAACTTCTTCTTCTCTGGTCTTTGGCTCCTGTGCCTTTTTGCTACAAACATTTTTCTGAACTTCTTAGCATAAAATGCTATTTCTCTGTCACTCATTGCTAATTCATCGAATGACTCATCTGAGTCCTCTTGAATTGTATTAAGAGCAATGGACTTGCTCTTCCTATCCAATGGCAGAGTATGTTCATAAGTTTGCAGGGAACCCACCAGCTCTTCTATTTTCATGACATCCAAGTCTTTACTTTCCTCAATTGCAGTAACCTTGGGACGAAATCTCTCAGGAAGAGATCTGAGAACTTTTCTTACAACTCTATTTTCTGGGATTTTGTCTCCCAAGTTGAACCGAGAGTTTACAATGTCATTCAATCTTGCATAAAAGACATCAAATAATTCATTCTCCTTCATTCTAATTTCCTCAAAGCTGGTGGTAAGCATTTGGAGTTTAGAATTTTTTACAGCCCTAGTTCCCTCGTGAGTGATCTCAAGAATGTCCCATGCCTCTTTGCTTGTATTACACATGGAAATTCGTTTGAACTCCTCCTGGGACACGACCATAAAAATTGCATTTAGGCCTTTACTATTCCAGTTAATTTCACTCAACTCATCCTTTGAGTAGTTGTCCACATCTGTGGGAACTTCTACCCCATCAACAATGGTGACGGGCTCTTTCCATCCTCTTATCAAGGACACCCACACACGTTCATCTATAGACTTAAGAAACGCTCTCATTCAAACTTTCCAATAAGTATAGTTGCTACCATCAAAATATGGTGGTGATGAGAGGGATTGAGACCTATCCATTTTGACCACCAAAGTAGGATCACACTCAGGAAATTAATCCTAACGAAGTGTACCCGCTCTGATACCAATTGAAAAAGCAGTAGCTAATTACCTTACACACCTATAGGGGGTGAATAGGTGTTTAACAAAAACGATAGCAGTTTAAAAAATTAATCAACAAACACAAGCAATCAAAGGAGAAATCAACACACAGATTTTGGTTACGAAGTGGAAACTCATTTGAAGAACCTCTTCAAAATCTAAAACCACTCCGGGTGTAAGACACCACCTCTAATCCACTATAGAAATTTTAGTTTGTTACAACTAATTTAGAAACACTTACAAACCAATAGTAGCATCTAAACTTGTCTTGCAACACCACGAGTGACCCACTCGATCTCTACACGCATGTAGTGCCGGAACTCCGACCTTTCTATAGCTTCTCACACGAACACCTTGATTTCTTCATCCAAGCACCTTGAAGAACTCTTCCAGCTTGATGAACACGTCCACTCCAATGGACTCACTAAAATTATGAATGTGTGTTGTGGGGGAGAAATATAATCCAAGAGAATGATCTTTGAAACAATGGAGATGTTTCTCTCAAGGGATGAAATGGGGCTCCTTGGCTTTTCCTCTATTTTTCTCCACTCTGCAGCAGAAGACATAAGGATGTATTTATAAGTCCTCTCCTCAAATGGCGCTCAAACCCTAGAGAAATTCGTTTAAGATGAATTTCGCTCGAGCGGGATATCGAGCGAGTGTCGAGCGAAATCTCTGCCTGGACTTCGCTCGAGCGACATATCGAGCGAGTGTCGAGCGAGATCACTGTGTTCTGTTTTTCTCGAGCCATCTTGATCATCTTCATGTTTACTCTGTCCACCATTAATTACAACTCAATTATATTAGGTTTTTCACTAGAAAATTGCCAACTACTAAATTTTACATCAACAAAGATATTTCAGTACCATCAACATAGAATTTAATAGCTTAGTGTCATCTGACTTAGATTTTCTACATCAGCAAACCTTATTTAAAATGTACAAATTATTTTTGAAATGGGACAATTTAATTCATTTTGAAATATAAATAAGTATAGTTTAACCAATTTAATGACAGGACTGTGAATAAGTCTTAAGAAGAAGACTGTATGTAACAATTCTAAAAAACATAAAAGGAGAAGATCTTATTTCTTTTCAAGTTTTGCCATAGGTATCCGGCATTGGGTACATTTAGGGCAATCAACTAGCCATATCAGTCAATATTATTTAAAAAAACAAAAAAACCAACACTTGCAAGTAAAGGGGTTTTTCATTTTCTCCTCATATATTTTTAGGAAATCCTACCGTCCGGTTCGGCCGGAATTCTCTATATAACAACCAACCATTCATTTCTTGCCACATAAGCTTTCCACCACACTAACTATGGACCAATGCTCTATATAACAAACAACACTTGCGAGAGAACTAATAATAGAAAACTCCATCTCTGGATCTGTAGGAGATATGGCACAACTGGAAAATGAAAAGTGAAAGTGTGCAAAGTAAAGGTGCAGATTTGGGCTAAACTCACGATTTTAGGGATGGGAAGCAGTGCGAAGCTGAGGTGTAGATTTTGGGCTAAACTCATGTGTTTATTGTTTTAACTGAACGTTGAAACAAGTGCCTCGCATTTCGTTGCATAGCACCATGACTGACAACGTAGTAAAACATTCTTAATGCCTCTTCAATCATGACCTCTCGACTCGAATCTTGTAATTACTGATCTAAACAATTGCATAAGGCTCGAAATGCATAGACCTCAATTCGAAACTACTAATAACAAATAGCCAGATGACCATTTAATATTGCAATAATGCACTGATCTCCATGCAATCTAATGATATGTTGTGGCATGGGCATAATATGTTGGGTAGGAGTGGGATGCATAAACCCGGCAGCTATGAGAGCGGTGGCCTGCATCTCGAGTCTATCATCATGCTTGCGCCATGCTCTCCATGCCTCCAGGCGGGAAATGTCAACTACATCATATATGGGATTACTATTAGAGGCCTCTACGCCGACGTCCTCCTCATCGTTGTCTATGTCAGCATTCCACTCATTATCATTGTCCATTCTGCAAGTGTAAAAGCAATGTTGATGCTATCATTATGGCTCACTATCAATAAATGCATTTCATAGTAATTAACAAACAAAGGAAATTAGAGTGCAATAATATTTGTGGACATAGCAACTACTTTTACCTCAAACGGAAGTTTACATTGGAACAAAGAGATCAAATATTGTTATAACATAGGAGAACTCACAAATCCTAAGAGCATAAATGATGTTTCAAGGAACATCGTCGCTTATAAAAAACAATACTTAAATACAACAAGCATGGCAAGTAGATCAACTTAGTTTAGAGTCGGTAGATCCACTCTAATATCAGGTCTAGAGCCATGTTCTTGAATATAGAGAATTTATGCGGGTCTATTAGAGCTTCCACTACTTTGACATGCATGTCCTGAGGTCAGCTAGCCACTACATACAATGTGTGACTAGGTCAAAGCCTGTACTAGCCTCTACATTGCTTGAAGCATCGGATCAACTTCGCTTTGAACTGTAAGCTTCAAACATCTTCTCATCCATCTCTATCTGTGCTTGTGAGCTTGCAGTAATCTCTTTCAGGTACTCGTAACATCTGGTGGGAATGAGGGACCGGCTGCCTCCCTACGTCTACGACAAGAATTCCCCAATTGCCTTGCCCCTCCTTGACTGAGATCCACATCATTGAGATCAATGGGTGCATCTAACCTAGCGCCAGTACCCAGAATTGGACCCTGATCCCTTATCTTGTTTTCTAGGCGTTACTTCTCTGCTCCATGGAGGGGTTCTTGCGTTGAGGCAAAATGAAGGCCACTTGTAGCGACTGCTCGGCCAAAAATCGTGCAAAGAAGCTCGTAATTCGCACAACCATTGGTTTTGAGCTTTTTTTCACTCTTTTTTAACCTAAGCAATGGGGGTAGAAGCAATTAGTAATCAGTTGTACTTACTTTATACATCACTACTTTGATCATATAAAGGGACAACAATTAAGTACAATATAATTATTAAAAGCAAACACCAAATTAAGATAATGGACTCGAGGGTTACTCGGATTGCATTTGCCCAAGTTTTTTCGGTAGCTGTAATGATTTTGGTATATGCATGCCAGTTTGTCCCATTAAGTCAGTAAATTGGCGTTGAATTTTCTTTAACCGGACGATTTTGCCCTTAACTTGGGATGCGTCAACCTGCTTATTATCAAATCAGTTGATGCATTCAGCCAATCGTGTGCAGCCACGATTTATTATTTCGATCCCACCAATTTTCTTCCACAGTTTCTTGGTACAATGTTTTAAGAAGTTTGTCCTCCAACGCTCCACCGCACACAAAGAGTAGAGAAAGATAATGATCGATAATGACAACACAGAGTAGAGAAAGATAAAGAGTAGAAAATGCACTTAAAGCCATATTAATTTAACTTGAGCACATACGTTTCCGTATAATTTTATGCATGTTAGGTTTTTGTATATTAATAAATCAATATCCATGTAATATATTGTAGATAAATAAAAGAGAATCCTTTTAACATGCATATTAGATTCTCTTTGAATCGGAAAACTTATGATACTTTATTTAAAGAGCTATTTGTAGAAAGTATGGTTGCAAATAATAATATATACCAATTAGGCCATAAAATGTATACTCAACCATCAAAGCATTGGCAAATGAACACAATAGTGTGTAAACAAATGTATAGTCCATATGTGGAAGGTACGTACAACCAATTAAAGGCCAATGCACACAATGAAGAAATGAAGAATTAAAACAAATTAGACCAAACAAAACAAATGATGGAAAATTCGAAATCTACAAAGGAGATAGATCACTAATCAACCAGACATTGAGATTGGAAATAAAGAGGACTAGCCTTGCAGGAGATAGATCATCAAGTGAATTTTGACCAATATGACCATTCAAATAAGTTATTCACTTACAGTCTCCAAAAAATCCTGACGGCCAAATCAGAGGTTTCCGTAGACATAGTAGGCCAGCCGTTAGCTCCAACAAATTCATATGTAGAAGAGTCACTCAACCTACAACAGATTCTGCTGACATGGAGCCCAGCGGAGTTGATTTCGTTTGTTGCAGCTGCTGAATGAATGGCAGGAAGCTTGAACTAAATGGGGCGATGTTAGATCTTGTTCCAAACGAGACTCTAGGTAGCAAACCCAAGAAGAAGAAAGAAGAAAGAGAGATGGAGTTACGGAAGAGAGAGAGAGCGTTGTTGAAGGGATGGACATGCAAACTGGTGTAGCTCAATAGAGGCAAACGTTGAAGGTAACGGAAAGGTAGATGGCGGACACACAATACAATTTATTTCTTTTGTTAATGGCGTGTACAGTAACTTAGAGAATCTGCTTTTTCCTGCTATACATCAGGCTGTGGTCAAGTCATGGTACAGTTAATGATTTTGTAAAGAGAAATGCTTCTTGTACACGAGTTTGGGAACACTCACGTACACATCTGCTGATGTGGATTAAATAAAACGAAACGTTTAATGATGGAGTAGATTTCAGCAGCCTGACCCCCACCCTTTCACTCACCTCTCCCTCAAATCAAACCCCAAATCCCATTTCTGCATAGCTCTATCCCTCCATTTCAATTTTCTACACAGCTCGCCCCCACCCTTTCGCACGCATCTTCCCTTCCACTTCAAATTTCGACTGAGCTAAAATAAACCCTAGATTCGATTTCGGCAGAGTGCTCCCCCTCCGTTTCGCACACCTTGCCCCCTCCATTTCAAATTTCTTCCCAAATACCTTATTGCAGCAAGGTACAAGATCTTGCAGAAACTTCATCCTTTCGCTAATCTTTTCTCTTCGAACCTGTTAAAAACAGAGTAATGTAAAAATAGGAAACTTGGTTTCACATAATATGAAGATATGGAGAGAATTTGATTCATAATTCTTACCCTTTCAGCGAGACTATGGCTGTCTGTAGCTTGAACTCTTCTTGCTCTGACATGAATTTAGTCCTTTGGAGGCTCATGAGATTTTGTGTTAGTTTTGTTCTGTTTCTCATCCTCTGAATCCTCTAATTTAACAGTGCCATTTTCCTTTCCATTTGTCTCATTCAGCTTGCATCGTTTCGCATTCGAATTAACATTATCCTCAGCCACATGAAATCAAAGAAATCCCATATTTGTTAGATGCTTGACAAAACTGAAACTGGGAAATTGGATGAGATTTGACTTCTCAAGTCCATACCTTTGTATTATTTGCAAATGGTGATGATTTCGGCTCCTTTGCTTTCCCTTTGGAAGCCCATTTTCTTTTTTGGGATTCAAATCATTAGGACCTTTCAACCCCATCTCGCCTCTGGAATTTGCCACTTCAGTTCAATCCTGCAATGGAGATCCAACTACTGCTTTCAAAGAAGGACTACTTGAAACTCGGGAAAGGCTCTCAATTTCCACTAATAGATTCAATCTATGAAGTGGTTCACCGTTGTTTAGCCGGAACTGGCTCGTCCGATCATTGAAACTCCGGCTGGCAAAGCGGGAGAACTTCGCCGCCCTCTCTGCAAAACCAGGATCGGCATAGAATTCCCTCCCATTTTGAGTTTTATTCTTTTTTTAATTAAATTAAATATTTTGGCTGACGTGGCATGCCACATCAGCCGTGTCCCCTAAAGGTACACAACAACGAGTGTAACTATCATTGCTCGGTTTCAAGTTCCAACCGAAAAAGCCCGAGCATGTTTCATTGTTTCTGCCTCCACTTGTTGCTGTTCTGTAACAGAAGCACACCGATGACAACGAAAATGAAGAGGTCAAGCAGACAGGATACTGGGATACTTAATCGATATATTTTTTAAGCAATACTACAGGAACATAATCTTGCGTATCTTTTGTAGAATTAGTGATGTGGAAATAATGCTATGTCAATTAAAATATTAAAAAAATATATTAAAAAAGAAATACAAATATGATGAAAAAATAAAAATAATTAAATTAGAGAATACATAAAAATATTATTTTTATACAATGTGTAAGTAAAAAATATACCAATGGTATACAAATAATATTAAATATATATATTTTTAAAAACATGAAGTTGAAAGACGCCACGTTTAATTTTTGCATGTAGATGGACGTTTATGCGAGGGGGTCCCCAGCACCGGATGGGAGTAGAGTTTTTGTTTCTTTTCTTTTCTCATATATATATATATATTGATATATTCTCTTTTTCTACCCCTAAACTCCAAAATAAATAGACTTGAATTTCTTCTTTGGAGTCAAAGGAAGGTTATCATCAATGAAATCAAATAACACGTAATTTATTGATAATTAAAAAAATATAGTCTGTTTAATTGTAAACTCGCTCATTCATATCCTCAATGCATGCACGCACTACTAATAACGTAGAAGCTTCTAATAATATAAAAAAAAGTTATATACAATTTTATTCTATTTATAATTATAATAAGTTTCATAATAATTTATATGTTACATCGGTGAAAATCCAACGTGGCATGAAAGTGAAACACAAGACTATAAGGAACTGGAAAATAGAATTATAAATATCTTTATGCGGTTGAGATTTGATTAAAGGGTTGTTAGTAATAATTGGGAAGAGTAGAGTACTCTTAGCCTAAAAATGCCTATCTTAAATTTGAAAAAAATAGATTGAGTTAAATTTTGGATGGTTCCTTACTTGGAGTTGGAATTTAGATCTTTCACTTTATTAGGTGGTAGCTTTGGAGATTTTACTCTATAAGCCTTGTCGACCATGATTACATCATGATTACTTGTTTGAAAACAAGAATATATCTTGGAAGAGAATTCTATAGGCTTAAATATATTAAAAGTGACCTGCTCCTCACTAACTCTGATAACGAGTTCTTTTTGTTGAATATAAATTAAGGTTCTCTTCGTCGCAAAGAAAGTTCTGCCCAATATCAAAAAGATCTCCTCGTCCTCCTCCATATCAAGTACAACAAAGTCAACCGAAATGAACTTATCCACTTTTATTAGTACGTCTTTAGTAACTCCTCTCGGATATTTAATAGATCTGTCTGCCAATTATAGAGAGATGGTGTTCGGCTTTATTTTTCCAAAACCCAATTTCCTAAAAACAAAGAGAGATATTAGATTAACCTTTGTCCCTAAATCACATAAAACTCTATCAAAATAAAATTTTCTTATAGTGTACGGGATAATGAAACTCCTTGAATCTTTCAATTTAGGCGACAATTTCTTTTGTAAAATTGAACTACTCTCCTCTGTCAGCATTACCGTCTCATACTCTTCTAACTTTCACTTCTTTAATATAATATCCTTAAAAAATTTAGCAAATTTAGCATATCTAGACATTTGCTCTAAAGCTTCAATGCGGGGAATATTTATGTGCAACTGCTTAAATATGCTAAAAAATTTAGAGAACTAATTATCAACATTATTTTTTCTTAATATTTACAAAAAAGGAATTGGTAGGTCATAAATTGAAAGAAAATAAGTTTTAAAAGAAACTTCCCTGAACTTTTTGGATTTTGAAGCTCTTTGATTCTCTTTAATTTTTTAGCATTCTAGTGGGCTATCTCCTCCACTTTCTCCACTTATTTTATCTTTGATTCAACTTCCTTCATCTCGACCTCCTCATTATCTTCAGTTTCATTTTGTTTGACATTTTCTACTTTAGGCTTCTCATATGTCTGTCCACTTCTCAATAATATTACCTTAACATGTTCTTTCAAATTGGTGATAGTGTTGCTTGACAAAGTCCCTGCAGTCCTTTCTATAAGCATGTTTGAGAGCTAGCCAATTTGCACCTTATGATTGTGGATTGAAACTGAGTTGTTTTTTATCGTCATATCCCTTTTTTTTTATGTACTGCTTGATTATGTCCTCAAGTGTCAACTTCTTCTCTTACTATGAAAACTATTGAGGTGGTCTAGTCAACTCTTGATAATTGCTCTATGAAAAGTTTGGGTGATTCCTCCATTCAAAATTGAACGTGTTCGAGTATAGATTATTTTGACATTAAAAATTTGACACGTAATTTGCTTGTCCATAACTCAGTTGGGCAAAAGGATCCCCCACTTAGCAATTGATACTTGAATGATTTCCTGCACAATGATCACAGACAAAATTAGTTTGAATAACATTAACATTCATCTTACCTAATTATTAAGATAAATTTGTCATTTGTGCTATGAATGTGGTAATAGAATAAAGTTGAAAAACTCTATCCGGCGTCTGGTTAGTGATGCATCTCAACTTGTGGTCACTGATGCATCTCGGCATATCAAATTGAGTTTGGCATTTTTAATTCTTAGCTGTTGCTCCTTTGTAGTCACTTATGCATCTCGGCTTGTGGTGGTCGTGCCTTGGTTAGGTCAACAAGCTTTGTTTTCAAGCATGTTCAATGCTTTCTAAGTTGGTTGAGGAACTTATGTGGCTCTAGTTTTTTTTTTTGGTTCTCCTAAAAATGCTGATTTGTATTGTCTGTGTCCATTTTGGCGTAGTTTGTGGATATGTTTGAGTTTAAGAATTTTTGTACCTTTGGGAGAGGTTGTGGAATAGCTTATGGAGGTTGTCGTGTAGTTTATGTAATTTTTGTACCTCTTGGAGAGGATGAAATAATTGTTAAGTGATGAACAAGTACGGTCCAAAAATAAGGTCCACTATTCCCTTAAAAAAAAAATATATCCAATATTGCATAGCATTTACCTGGGTGTTAGGGATGAATTGATACCACATTTAGATGGCATAATTATCTTAATTCTATTATAAACAAAGAAGCATGGGCCTAGGAAGAGGAACTGGCTTTGATTCGTGCTCATCAGATTTCATGCATGCTCACTTGTTTACTTATCTTACTTGGTATTTGTTGGAACCTATCTGATGATTTATACGAATCTACAAGTATTTCAATTGCTTCCTCTGTGGATACTGCTAATCCAGCTAAACCTTCTTCAATGTCCTATAATTACAGAAATTCATGACCTTTGAGAGCATTCTTTTTTTTTTCTCGTCTTAGCACTCTGAGAAGGGACATTGAACCCACCTTTTTGAAATCCCTTTTTATAGTTTTTAGGAAGTGAACAGATGGATTTTGGAGGGTAGGAGACGATTTTCCACTTAAAGCAAAAAATTGCAAATGAATTAATCAGAAGGAGCAATGTTTAATTAGATAATACGTTCAACTCTAGTATCACTATTCACCCTAGTACCAGACCAGGTATTTGGATGTACCCTGCCCGAAACCAAAGTTGCAAACCCGAGCTGGGTTTTGGGTTTAAAATTTGGTACCCAGCGTGAGTTCATCTAGAACTTGATTATCTAGGTTCTGGGCTGGGTAGGATAAAAATCTGGCCCAAATGAATATGCTGTAGAAACATGGAACTTAACTTACTTGATTTGCTGCAGAAGCAAGACCAAAATACATGGCCCTACCTAAAAATAGGAGACATAGATTGTGAAAGAGTTGAAAGACTTCAGTGCTAGGCTGATGAATGGTGCAACAATGGTCCTTTTAATACCATCTCTTTGACCGAGGCATGAAATTCTGTTCATGACATAAAATGATGCTACACTAATGGGCTTTTTATAGTTGATTTAATAGTTTTCTCTTTAGCTTGAATACTCATTTCCCTTTTATCTTGTATGTAGCTTATGTCAGAAATTGTATGCTGCATTCTTTACTCACATGAACTGATACATATTTAGGTGGTATAATCATCTTAATCCTGCTATAAACAAAGAAGTGTTGACCCAAGAAGAGGAACCGGCTTTGATTCTTGTTCATCAGATTTATGGGAACAAATTGGCAAAGCTAACAAAGTTCTTGCCAGGAAGTTTTGTGCATTAGTAGCTTGTATAAGAAGGTTGTGATCTGCCGTTATTTTACTTTGTTTTCGTTTATCAAAATTCTTCCGTTTCTTATCAACTCTAATTTTGAGATCATTGGTTTTATTCTCATATCTGCTTGTGTGGTTAACAGATATGAGAATTTTGTTAGCTTCAACAGGTCAGACAATTCTATAAAAAAAAATATTGGAACAATTCTGTGAAATAGAAATTAGGACATGGAACATTGTTATAGCTCGTGTGGTCAATAGGTCAGACAATGCTTACATTTTCCTTTGCACACTGGGTATGATTTAGAGTTGTTATAGCTCCAACCCCTTAGCTTGTTGTTATATTCTCATGGATCAATGCAAGTCATTGGTTCCTATGGAGCAAGGGCAAGGCAAGATCTTTCCAAGTTGGTTAGACTAGAAGAAAGTGGCATCTTCAATCCCTCCAAGTTGTTATCTTCAATTTTAGAACTAAAAAGAACCATATATTTTTTAAACCGAATTGGTTCAATGCTGGAGTTGGATCTCCTTTCCTTCTTATGATGTAGAATTATCAATTTTGTTAAAAACCATCATTATTGCTTAAAAAAAATGACTTCAGCTGCTACAGCAACAATCACACTCAAGCTTCTTGTCATATATGTTTTTAAAAAGTGGTACAAGCTTTTCATGTTCCAGCATTAGCAACAATGGAATCAAAACTAAAATCATTCATGAGATGTGCAAAAGCTAATTTCATTACACAACTTTTCATTACAAAGGTTAATTTAATGAATCTAAAGATATTTCTTTTGTACATCATAACCAATTGCATTAGATCTATTAAAAAACGATATATCCCAACGTGCTACTTACATATAGTTTTTCCAAACTAAGTCAAAACTATTACAATTGTGGCATTCCAGTATAAACACAATAATTTTTGCTTTTCATTTGGTAGAGGTCACTCTCTCTCGTATTTTATGTTCCCTCTTACGAACTTCATGATGGTGAAGCAATATGTGATCCCACATTTTCCAAACTTAATCCTCAATTGTGTGAATGTTCTAGGAGAAAATGGCTATAGTACATGATAGTGAAGAGAAAAGAGACAGATCAACAAAACAGACTATTCAATACTACAGGCTAATAAGAGCCCTATCTAGTAAAATGGTCTACCACCAGGCCGACCTCTAAACCTTGCAACTCTTAGCTATATCACCAAAGCTACATTACCAACACAAATCAAACAAAATTATATACATCTTCACCAAAATCCAGTGGAAGCTTTTCTTCCCTTTTGCAAGCTCCCAAAATATAACTACAAAACTGAAAATGCATTTTTTATTGCAAGGTTACATATGCCTCATGGCTTTGTGAAAATACTAAAAATGGACAATTAAATGTCAATGTGGCTGTTTGTGTCACAAGCAAGGAAACTAAAGAAAATGTATTAATTAATCATGCCCCCATTATACACTCGAAGCATTAATTCGCAACTGCAAATGATACAGAAAGAGAATGGAAAAAAAGGAAGTAAAAAAGGGTAGGTATGTCCCTAATATGCAACATGAACTACCAAGAAGGGAATGTAGGAAGGAAATGTTAATTTAACAGTTTTTTTATAAGCAGGAAACCCTAATTAATTAGAAACACAATATATCCTTCAACCATAAGATATCACAAACTAAGGCCTGATTTGTTTTCAGATATAAGATAAGATAAAAGTTAAAAAAAGAATAAAAATTTATTATAATATATTTTTTTAATATTAGTTTTATTAAAAGATTTAAAAAAGTTATTTTATGATTTGAAGAAGTTAAATTGTTTATTTTATATTATATGAAAATTTGAATAAATGTAATAATGAGTTTGAGATAAGATAAGACACTACAACATTTTTGGCCATTTGCCACCATTTTATTTTCTGCGATGAATAACTTACCGCAAATACCTACTTTTATCTACAAGTTTGACTTCCTGAGAAAAAAATAATGAAATGGACACTAAAAGTCATTATTTTCGGCAATACAATATCACAGTAAATATTATTGACAATATAAATCAATTTCGACAATTTTTTGAGTTGTTATAACGGACGTCAATCGTAGCTTTTGTGGTTTCCATTAAACTGGTGATGAGTTGTCTTTTTGTTACGATTAATTTTAGCAGCAATTAATATTAGCAGTAACAAATGGGTGATTTAAATTCTTCCGCCAAAAGAAATACTTTCGACCTACACCTTTGTTCGACCAAGAGAAGAGACTCACGCTGGTGATAAGCACCGCCACACATCACCTCCGCGCTCTGGACTTTCAACGGCAACAACGCCACTGTACCACTGCACCCCTGTTGTCGCGTGTTCTCTCCCTCTCCCAGTCGATTTTCTGGTATTTCGTCTACCCCATCGTCTAGGGCTTAGCTTAGCAGATCCGAAGCATCGTCTCTGTAAGGGCGAGCAGATCCCAAAATCCAAGACCAAGCTTTTTAAGAAGCTCCTCAAAATTTCAGACACAATCACCAAGAAGCGATGGAAGCTAAAGCCGATCTTCTGTCGAACCTTAGAGGTTTTTCCACTGCCTTTAATTTACCAACCGATTTCATCTCTGGTTAAGTTCTACCCATTTCTTCTATGAAGATCAAGTTGGTTTTCTTGATTGCTCATGTTAGGACCCATATGTCACGCATCTCCTTCTTTCCTATCTCTCATCTCTCTCTCGACTGCTCACTTCTCTCTCTCTATCTCCATCTCCATCTCCCTTAATTTGCAGTAGTTATAGCACAATCTGCGAGATGAATTTCATGTTGTAATGGGGGTAATCCTAAGAAGAAATTGCAACAGTGGCTTGTTAGTTCATCTCAAAGCCATGGTTAAATTGCAGGTAATCTCTCTTAACAAGCCACGATGATGATTACTCATGGGTTGGGGCTGTAGTTTTCTGGTCGAAGAATATTATTGGGAGATTCTATCCTTACTTGTTACTGCTCAGTCCTCCCCATCCCTTGAATGATCTTACAAAAATCAATAGTTCCTCCTACCTTTAATGTGAGCTAGCAAGGGGAGTAATTGGAAGCTACAGGTAAATCTCTCTTAAATATTTTATGGCCGCCTTGTTTTCTTTTATTTCTCTCTCTCTCTCTCTCTCTCAATTTATTTGAGATGTATAATGAGGGGATAAGAGATATTTTTGGGTAGATTTATAGCACAGGAAAATTGCCTCACGTTAATATTGGAGCTGTTTTTGTTGGAATGTTCTGTGTAACATATATATATATATATATATTTGAGCCTGATTAATTAGTTCATGTATAAAAACTAGTAGAACATAAGATTATCCACAATGAGGAAACTGTACTTAATCTTTTACTCTATTTTTTCATTTGTGAGCTTTTTCCAAGATTGCAACCTTATGTGTGCTTTTTGACTTTATGCAGGACTTCCAAATCCTTTTCACCAATCTGCCTGCCAAGATATAATCCCATGGCATTTTTGTATGCTAACATGCATTACTTTGATGTGAGTCTTGGATTTGCAATTCACGTGCAAGTTTAACTTGTTAATTTATTAGGTTCTCGAGTTGTTGAAGAAGCTGGCCGTTAATTGATTTATTCAAATTGTATAGTCTGTATGCATTATATAGTCTATATGAAGTGTAGACACGATTTGTTTACTGGTTAGATCATTGACACAATAACTTATGTAACACATTTTGCTCATGGCAGGTTGATACATACTTGATTTTGCTTTCTTAAGGATTTCAGGTAAACCATAGTTTCAAAATAATTTCAGTTGGGTAGCATGCATTTGTTGCATTTTCTCTTATGACAGACACTGTATATTTTTCGTGTAACATGACTTACCATAAAAAAATATAGGCTTACTACAATTTATAGGGTGTTATTTCTGCTTGCATATTAAAAAGAAAAAAGACATATCATTTGCTTGCATATAGGGTGTTATACATTTTCTCTCCTATCATTTGCTTCTTTAGTTTGAGAAGTTCTTGCCGACCTATGCAGTGAGAAGTTTTTTTTAAACCTTTTATAGATGATAAAGAGGCAAATCTGTGTATTTATCTTCGTTTATTTTCTCTGTGGATGTTTGTTTTGTGATTTTTTTCCCCATATGTTTCTTCATTTTTTCCTTTGATACATGTTTGTGCTCTGATATTTTCTCCTTCTGATTTGCTTTTAATTAGTCTGATCTGTTTGTTTGTTTCTTACAGAGAATTTAGAATTTGTGATTTGGAGTTGAGTTGCTTTGAGGTTTGTTTGTCTTCCAATTCTATTTTAAGTTTGTATAGTTTACTCCCAAATTTTCCCTTAGGAGTGTAATCTGCTATGGGGTTTTTTGTATCTTTTAATTAGTTTGCTTTTTCACATAGATTCTTGGCAACAGATGTTATGTTGATTTCTCCTTTCATACTTTTATGATGGTAAGCTTTGTGATACTTTTCTTTGCCTGCTTTCTTCCTACCTTTTAACTTGAATCTATCTCTCACTTTCAAAGCAATCACTTCATAACTCCATTTCTAGTTTATGTTTTTAACTTTTCTTTTTCCATGTCATTTTAGAAAAAAAGTTTGACAGAGACACAGTAAGTTACAGTTTGTAAGGGAGCTCTTCTCTTAAGATCTTTAAAGCAAATCTATCTCTCCCTTTCAAAGTAGTCACTTCACAACTTCATCTCCACTTTAGGTTTTTAAATTTTCTTTTTTTCATGTCATTTTAGGCAAAATGATTGATAGAAACACAGTAAGTTATAGTTTGCAAGTGAGCTCCTATCTTAAGATCTTTAAAGCCTTTAAATGATTGTGTTTTCTTGATCCACTTGTGACATTTAAGAACATCTTGGTATATAGGTTTCTAATAATGAGCTTGAGAATTTATAATATTTTGTTATAGTAAGGTACTTATTATATGGTTTTTGCATTCAGTTGGGAGCTTTAGGAAGCAATGTACTGACCTTGATTTCATTCCCATTCTTCAAATTAGCTGGTTGAACTTCTCTCCCGTTTTTCTAGCTCAAGTGCAGGTTGTGATAAATGAAATATGTACTACTTTTTTGACAGTTGGGTTATTTATATATATATATATATATGTACTGCTTTTATTTGTAGATTTGCTTCATTTTCTTAGCATATAGGAACTGCAGTGAATTCTAGTGTGAAAATTTTGTTTCGAAAGATAAGAGTAGAAGAAACTTTGAATGTGTAATTCATGTTATTCAATTATTTAATCTATGTAATTGTATCCCTGTCATGGTTGTCATTGTTCCTGAAAACTGAGGAGTGTGCGACAAAGTGCATGAAAACTGTTTTATGCTGATCTTAATTATCTTCAAGGATATAAAGTTTACTGGCAGAAGATTATCGTTTTACCCTCATTGTGTAGCTAGTATTTTTTATAGATCATTGACAAAAAGACAAATTTTTAGATTCCGTTGGTGGAAAATTCCATGTGTGCAAGTGGTGGATTTTTTATTTTTATTTTTGAGGTGGATAAATTAATGTGAGGACATGCAAGCATAATATATGTATATTTTCTGTTTCTCTTCTTGATAATGATGAACACACTTCTAAATTTGCTTTTATTTTTCTTTTTATCTTGTTCGCACATCTGTATGCATTCGGTTGAAATTCAAGAAAAATGATATCTTCATGCATGTTATTAGATTAAAAAATAAAAATAAAACCTTTAACATGAGCCAGCAAGGGGATAAATCTCTCTAAAAAAATTTATGGCTGCCCCTGTTTTGCTACATTTCTCTGTTTCTCTCAATTTATTTGACTTCTATAATGATGGAATAAGAGATATTTCTTATAGATTTATTACACAGAAAAACTTCTAGTGGCATTTTATATCTGGTGAAAACTCTACAAGCCAAAAGCATGGGATATCAGGTTTGTGAAACTTTTAGAAATCTTTTGACATTTGGGGTTTAAATGCTCGATCAGTTCTATTATATTTTTAAAAACATTATTTTCTCGCTATTGGTATAATCATTTGACATGGTTCACATATATATATATATATACAAACATACATAGGTATATATAATATTTTCATGACATTTTATAGAATGATGTGTGGTGTATTGATTGGCAAAATAGTGGGATGTCTAAGAATGGAAGCCAAATGACACTTTTGGGAGGTGCAGTATACAATTACATTTTGCATATGAATTAAACTACTGATTTTGTTATTGAACTTAGAATATTATTGAATGTGTTGAGTGTTTTTAACTGATGTTTTAGGAATTTGTAGTTCTTTCTGGCCAGTCACTCTTTTGGTTTTCTGTTTATACCAGAACTTGATAAAATGTGTTATGCTACCTACTACTATAGATGCAAAACTTCAATATCTGCATAAGTGATGGTATTGCAGAAAATAACCTAAGATCCAAAATATTTTCAATCCTGGACAAACTTCCCTTTTTGTGTAATAGTCATGTGATGATTCCTGAAAATTGAATTTTTTTTAAAACTCCACTGTATTATTAACAAAGAATTCCTTTTGTTTGTCTTCAGCTATAATTATGTACAAAAATTAATATGCACTTTCTCATTTGCATCTAGATTTTATTTTGTGTAAGTGATGGTTTTCCTGCTTCCTCCCAATCATACAACATTTTTAAAGATGTTTTAATTAATTACATCTATTTCAGCTATTGTTTGTGTGAGTGATGGTAGATGACTTTATTTTTTTACTTAAGGCAAACATGTGAATGAATATCCAAACTTTGAGAGGCAGGACAAGATATTTTTGATATTTTCAAGCTCTTGCAATGCTACGAGAAATGCTTATTAAAAAAGTTCACTTTCCATTACCCAATTCTGAAATTTTCATCCTAAATCTGGTCTTTGCATTAACTACAAATGTAGTTCTATCAGAGAATGGTGAGTTCAAAAAATATTTTCAAATAAATGTGCTCATGTTCTTTCATTCTGATTTCGATGCTTTTTGTCTTCTGATCTCTCTTTTTTTTGTTTGTTAAATTTATGGTTAAATAGTCTTCCTTTTTTTATTGGTTTATAAGTTAAATAATCTTTCCTTCTGATTGTCTGATTCTATTATCTCAAGAAGCATTCTATGATCTTGTGATTGTAGCTCATAAGCTGAAAAGGTACCTTGTCGAGTAATTTATCCAGTATTGTGAGGGTGAACCCCTAGTTGGCTCCACGGTAAATGAAAAAGTTTCTCCTGATGCATGGTTATGAGGTTCTATGGGTTTCTATCCTGAATTGGTTTTTAGTTCATCTGATTGAAGACTGTGAGATAGGATTCTAATGTCTCCAATTTCTTTTAGCAGATTGAGATAGTTTCTTTCATTCAATGATTCACATTTTGGTTCGATAAAAGTTATGATTAATTTCTTTTTAATTTTCTATAGCCTATACTTTTTTTTTAATTTCTTTTTCCTATTTGCGGCAACATGTTTTGGTTGCAAATATTTTTTTCTACCAAAATAGATTATTTTTGGCAAAACTATTTGTAGAGAAAAACTAGTTTTGCCAATATAAGTTTTTTTCTAGGATGAGAAGTTGTGGTAGTTTTGTTTCATCAGTCAATGGTATAGTAACATTTTATTTGTAGGAAATGACTTTGTTTTGGCCGAATGTGTAGTCAATAGAAGATTATTGTGGCATTACATGTTGTGGTTTTAAGGGAATAGCGAGAAGCTAAATTGATGGAGCTGACCTTTTGTGGCAACATGGCACTGTGGACACTATGTTTATTGTTCAATGTTAAGTAACCTGAGCCAAGTTTTATTGGCAGAAAAATTTATGATTAGCTACATCGTAGTTTGTCGCTATTTAGGCTGCATTTGTGACAAGTAATTTGTTTGCCGATTTAAATATATAAATGGCTTTTTTTTATCTACAAACATGCTACCGATGTGGTTTGCCAGAAATGATTTTTACCCACAATATCTTAGACTTATTGTGGCCAAAGGTGTCGCAGCAAAATCCTCATTATGTTGTAGTGAGATAAGAGATATAACTTGAAAAAACAATCCTCCAATTTAAGGTTCAGTCATTCCCTTATTCAAAACGAATAAAGAGGATGAGAGTATTGATGGAAGGTTAGAAAAAATCAAGAGAATATAAAATAGCCTCATGATTTGCACAATTACGTTTTCATCTTCTGATTCGTCACTGAAAATACCATTCATTCTTCTCTTAGTCTACTATTAATGAGAATATAATCGTAATAGTAGTTAAATAATATAAATTGATGAAGATTTTGGTTTATTGAACATTTGTGAAATATTAATAACTTATATCTCTTCTTAGATTAAAAATAATAGAATTTTCCTATATAATATTATTTGACAAAAATAAAAATTATCTTCATATTAGTTTTCGTAGCTCATAAAAATAAATCATAATCATTAAAATAGAGCATTTCACAAATTATCAAAATAAATCATAATCATCATATTGGACTAATAATATTTTTATTTTAAATTATCAAAATGATTAATAATAAATTTTATCCTTTAAAATTTTATTTTGGTAAAAATGTCTTTTTATTTTGTAAGGTTGATATTACAATTCCAACTTTTAAGAAAGTAATAGTATGTTTAATTTCAAAATGAAAATATTGTCTTTAGATTTTAAAAAAATATTTTATTACTGTAACAAAACTTATCAGTATTATCATCATCATATCAAAATAGAGCATTTCACAAAGTAAGGGAGATGTTTAACAAAACCGAGTTTCCAAAGTAAAGCTTGTTCAGTGATATCTAAAAATTTTGCTTTGGAAATTTGGAGGATGAAAACACAGTTTGGAAAATAAACATGCAAGAATATTGAAAGCAATTATCCCTTTGTTTACAGGTTACTTCGAAAACTCACTAAATGCAGGATGTATAGAAGAAGAACGGTAGGTCTCTCAAGATGCACTAACCACGTCAGACAAGTCACTGCAATAATATAATCGAGATGTTTTGGAAACTCAACAAATGTTGAGTCATTGTGATAGAAATATTCTTTGAATGTGATACGTGTCAATAGGATAGAAGTTGAGGTTGTTATGAAATTGTCTATAAATTCTCTAAACAATTTGTTCTTATTATTTTCTTTTGTATTTATTGGTTTACTTGTAACCTTCCAGATGTGAATGGTTTCAACTTTCAAGATTAGTACAATAAGACTTGGCTTAGATGTTATTGTATTCAGCTACCACATGAGCAACAAGTTAGAATTCGAAAGGGACTAATCTTTTTTTATTAGTTATATATTCAAGAATCTATTTATAAGCCATACTAGCTTGCTTGTACACAGACATGCATACGCATTTGTATACTTTGAATAATATGTATCACTGTATGAATTTTAAAATATTTGAAAAAATTTATGATGTCTCTCGCCCATGCATAGGGACCTTATGGTACTAGAAGCATTTCTTCATTGTTTGTGAAAGGAAGAGCAACATCAAGTAGAATTTGACAAGAGGCATATGGGGAATGAATTGTGGAAAGCCGTACAAACTTTATTTGGCTAATCTCATTTCAAATAATATTTTCCCCTTGCATTCTGATCGAGATAAAAAATATATAAAACGAGAAGATCTTATTTCTTTTTCTTTTTTCTTCTTTATGTTTTTTTTTTCCCTCTTTTTCTGCCTTATAAACTCCGACTTAGATTTCATCTTCGGAGTGAAAGGAAGGTTATCAATGAAATCAAATTAAACGTTCACATATAATTATAAAAAAAAAAAAAAAGGTAGTCTATTTAATTGGAGACTCCCTCATTCATACCGGCCTCAATGCATGCACTATTAATAACGTAGAAGCTTCTAATAATATTAAAAATTAGTTCTATATAATTTTATTTTATTTATAATTATAATAAGTTTCATAATAAATTATATGTTAAATCGGTGAAAATCCAACGTGACATGAAAGCGAAACACAAGAAGACTAATTAAGTAAAAGAGAAATAGAATTCTAAATATCTTTATGCCTTAGATTTGATCAAACTAAAAAAAAAAACACTGTTAAATGAGTCTGATCGAATTACTATTTTAAAAGAAAAAAGTAATAAATATTATTATTAAATTCTCGATTGAAAGACTTGAAGGATGGAAACCCAAGTAAATAATAAAGTGAATCAATCATTCATCTTTTGAGTTTTCATTCCAATCAAATTTCGTAATTAGTTCATTGGGTTGGTATAATACAATGCCGTCTATAGCTGGGGTCGGGATTGGTATAAGAAATTAAGAATGCCATCTATAGACTGCAATATTAAAGTTGACCAGAGAAGGCAATGAAATTTAATTGGGCTTTAGTTTGTGACAAAGCCCCATCATGAATGAGCCTGTGAGTTTAGATTAGAGTAACGTGGATCCCATCAAACACGGCCCAGTTTGAGCCTCTAAGTTATATAGTATACAGAATGGTTGCGACTTGCGAGAGATCGATCCGTTTAACAGAAGATTCGAGTGGCGGTGTCGCCCGAGCAAGGGAGGGGGGAGGGGGGGGGGGGGGGCGGGGTGGCTGGCGGGGGGAGTCTCTAGATTACAAATAATTAATATCTATGTGCAAAATTTCATGTAATAAGTTAGTTCGCCCATCCACCTTTTGGACAAATTATTCTTGATATTTTATGAGGTCAAAATAAGAATTTTACAATGTACAAGAGAATTCATAGAATGATTTGTGTATTAATGTTGTTGCCTTCATATTTAAAATCTGAATTTTCACTATTTTTAATAAAGTCTAACTTTTTGGTTAATCATATTAGACAAGTGGGCATATTGATGCACATAATCGCTTATAATCAGATTTTTCACCAAAATAATTATGAAAAATACTATAAAATGTACTTAAAAAAATAATAAAAAACTTATTCTCTATATGTCACTTATTTATATACTAAAAATCATGATAATTTGACTTTCAAAAGAAAACTAATAAAATGAGTTTTGTAAATAAATAATAAATAAAATTGTAAGTACATATATTAATCCTGCTTAAATGTTATATTTTATGATGTCACCTCTCAGAAAGCACTTCCTTGTAACTGCAATGAAGAAGAAATGTATAAACCTTGTAACTGAATGAATTAGGGCTGAAAGGAAAAACCCAAAAAAGGGCAAAAACAATCGGACTAGACAAAACCTTGGTCTGGTCCAATACCCGTTTGGTCAGTTTTGTTTTAAAAAATAAAAATCGAATGAAGACCGATTCAATCCCGATTCTTGTGATTCGAAGATCGATTCGAACTAATATATATATATATATATAATATTTTATATTATATATATTATACGCTAGATATATTATTATATTAATATAAAATAAAAAATTTAATCTTATTATTCATGATTCATTGACATAAACTTACTCTTAAATATGAATATTAATATCAAATTATTATTATATTATTATTTATCCTCTAGTATATTTAAGAGTAGTAAGCTTAAAATATTTATTTCCTATCAGACCATACAGTCAAATTAGGTCAAAAGGAATTTGACTAAAGTTACAGAAGACATGAACTTCTTGTTGACTAAGACCTTTCATTGATGAAGCGAAGGAAGCAATATTTCAGATGAATTCAATTAGTTTACTAGGGCCAAATGGTTTTCGTGTAGATTTGTATCAAATTCATTAGGATATAGTTGGGAAGGAAGTATGTGGAGTTGTGCTGGATTTCTTAACTCAAATGGTGATATCAAGCAGATAAATAAGACTCAAATTATTCTCATCGCCCAAAGAAGCGGAATCCAAAAAAGGTGGTCGAAATGAGTACAAAAAGAGGTAATTTCTCTAGCTACTCATAGTGGTTTTGCCCCTAGGTGATTAATAACGAATTACGTAATTGCTGCATATGAAACCATTCACTCAATGGATAAGAAGTTCAAAGGAAGATATGGTTTTATGGTCTTAAACCTTGACACGACTAAAATTTATAATAAGTTGGTGTTGGAGTTCCTACATGTTGTGATGACCAAGATGCATGCGCTTTCATTCAAAATGGATCAGTTTGATCATGAGATGCATCAACTCAATTTCTTACTTTATTCTTATTAATGGTTCACATCAAACTCCTTTCCAAGTAGTAGCAGAACCAACAATTTTTTTTAAAGCCAATTTTTTTATCACACGAGATATTTATATAAAATGCGAAAAATATTATAAAATCATAAAGCATACGTAAAATTAATTTTTGATAATTTTCTAAATAACGTAAAAACACACTTAATGTTTGTTTTAGAGAATAATATTCATCCATTATTATTTTTGTAAATATGAAATATATAAAAATTATATTTTTTTGTAGAAATGATCAAATGCTCTTTTAGAATGCCATTTTTATTGTAATATCTAAGTTAGTTTGTGACGTTTTGTTCTCGGATGTCCAAAAAGTTAGCTCTTTTTACACAATATCATCTCCAATAACAAAAAGATTATTAAATAAAAATTCCATACATATTTAACAAATATCCATAATACTCTCTAAGGACAAACTAAACATAAACTTGAATAAAATAAGATCTCCAAACACTTAAATTATTCCGAACTACTCATACTAAAAATAACCACAACAACAATTTTATGAACTATAATTCTAGTAAAACTTGTAACCTCAAGCACTTATTCTTCTACGATCGTCAAGTTCTTCTAATAGCGACTACTCTTGCTGATCTCCAACTGAACCATCACAAATATCTGAAAAATGTTTGGAGATAAGGGATGTGTTATTAACAACTCAGTATGTAGAGAGCATATACTAGTTTGTAAACACGAGTCTTTTTCATTCATATGTAGGAAACAAAAGCATTATATTTTCATATGCAAATATCAAAACATATTTTTAGAAGAAGAAAAAGCATCATTTTAATCTTTTCATACTTAGAAAAATAAAACATTGTTCATATTAAAAAAAATACTTTGGCATGCATAATAGAGCATCTTCTTCTTTCATATCAAAATGTATCGCATAGCATCTTTAACCCTCATGGTAGGGTTGTGCTATTCTGGATGAGAAAATCAGGCAGTATCATATTGTGAAATTTTCCATTATTCATTCTCGAAGTCTCGAGTATATACACAGAAAATAACACATAAAAAACTACTTTGTTTCTAAAGTAGGTGCACTCATATCATCTCATATCTTGGTGGTATCAACCATGTCACGTAAAACTATACCATCATATCATAACCATATCTAGAATTAGAATACAAACCGATAAGTATGCTAAAAGTTTTTCATATTTATATCCTATCAAAATACGTGCTATTCACTTACATATCATTTTTAGATAATCAATAATAAATCCAAAACATTTTATATTACATGTACAAAAATCTCATTATTCATGTTTGCTCTTATGCAATTTTCAAAAATAGGTTAAATATTATTCATGTCTACATATTTAATGTCAAAAACTTTTTTTTTTCGAATAGATTTTTCATAAATGGATGCAGAACACATATCTTCTATGCTGCAACTTCGTTTCCAGTTGCAGGTAAAATACGTTCGTAAACTGCACCGAAGCCTCCAACTCCAATAATCTCACTCTCTTTGAAACCCTTGTTTGCCGCAAAAAGATCCCTGTATTTGAACCCGTGAGGACAATCCAACTCCCAATCCTCGAGAATCTCATGCCGATCATGCGCCAACCTTTTGTACGAAGTGAGAACAAACAGGCTTAATTCCCAACAAAACAATCGTTAAACAGATAAACTGTCAGTCACTGCAGTAACTTGGGGCTTGAAAGATGATGGACTTTTCTCCTTTGGAGGTGCCTCAGGAAGTTGTGAAAGATGTAATGAAGGAGAAACTCCGGTTGTCGAAAAACTCCATCCCGAGATGTAATGAGAGCTTGATTTCTGACCAGTTGATGCGGAGAAACCAACATACATGTTATCCTTAAGAATCGAAGTCAGATCCTGTTCCAGGTAATGAGGGGTTTGCTCGGTTTCGCTTTCGTTGCTGGAGATATTGTTACATTCACGACTTTTTGCTGGCCATCATATTCTATCCACGCAAGAATAGGGTCTCCGCTCTCCAATTTCATTTCTTCTTCGTTTTCTTCGTTTTCTTTATCACTATAAGCAGCTGGCCTCGCTACTTTGGAAGACATGCCATTGATGTTGATCCCCACATGGTTTCCTTCAGAGTCGGAAGGCTCGTTATACCCTTTAACCGTATCAAATTCAACAGCAAATATATGATTGGAAGACTTTCCATCGTTGGATTCATTGAAAATTCCAAGGTAATGCTCAGCCTGAGGGAGCTGCTTGGAGGGAGACAAAGTGAAAGCAAAACCATGACCACCTCCGCCGGAGCCTGGGGGATTATGTAGAAAACGAAAGATGTGCTGAAAGAATAAGCGTTTGGTGAAGAAGAAGAAGAAGAACTACTTCTGTTAATGATCGGAACGGGTTTGGTATAGAATGCATGGCCTATAGCGAAGTTTGATCGATTGGTGAGCTGAAGTAAACCACTGGGCTTGATAATGGAGGCTCCCACTGTGGTGAGATCTGCTTCCCGACCTTTGAATCCATGAAAGACGAATTCAACGTTTGGAGATTGAGCAACATGATGATCAGGAAATATAATCAGACATAGGAAAGCAAAAAAAAAAGTGAGAACGCTGCCATGGAAGTATGCATGAGCGCCGACGTACGTAAGGATTGATCAAAGACGAAAAGCAGAAGAACAACGAATTATCAGAACTTCAAAGGAGAGAATTTAGGTCGTCAGGAACTATTTTCTCACCGAGTGAGATATGGAGATGGGAGAGTTGAAGAAGTCAAAGTCCAAGCAGGACAAAAAATTCTTGCTCCCTGAAAATTACAGACCACCAACGGTGATACAGTGCTGTCTATTCTACTCTCTCGTCTTTTCAGTGTTACACCATTAAATCAATAGGATGAATCACTACAATATAATTAATTATATGGGATTAGTTAATTTTTTTTTTTAATGAATATTTTCTGTTAAAATAAATATATTTTTATAATAAATAATCATCTTCATAATAAATAATTTGTCAAAGGATACCGATTTTTTTTTTTGTAATAGATCCTACTTTGCTCTTACCAAGTTCCTTAGAGGAGAAGGGATTGAATTTCCCAAGACGTTATGGAGACTTTGCCCTGCAATGAATGACCAATTGATCGATCGAGTCGCTAAGAGATGAGAGCCACAAGATCAATGATTTGGTCGCTCGAGTCTTCTCCCTCTCCTTTGGACGTTGTAGAAAATGACATTAATTTTTTTATTTTATTTTTTCTTGCAGATCCTTAATTTGTGCGAAACTCTGGAAAATAATCGCGATCATGTCGTAAATTTGTAATTATTACATGCAGTTAGAGACTTAAGCGATGATGGATCAAGATTTTCTAAGAAATGTTAATGTAATATTAGAAAATTATCTTGACCTCTACTTGAGTGATGCATGGGAGTACTTATAAGCAAAGACCACGGTGGGAGTACTTTCATATTCGTGGTCACCAACGTTTCCTCATGTACATATATCCATTAATTATATTATTTTATTTTTATTATTCGACGTCAATGACTTTCACACGTACTAGAGAATCTAACATTTGTTCTTCCTCCAAACGTACTATAAATATATGTATGAACGGGAGAAAGGGTTGAACAGAAAGGACAAGAACAGAGAAAATGATAAATTAATAAACAAAATTTTTGTATGTAATTTCTTCTGTGTATTGTTTGTACATTCCACTAATGTAATTGAATGAATTATTTTTTTAATATAAAATAACTATTTTAACCAATCAGTTCAATGAAATAATAATTCTTTCTAAGAATATTTCTCCATTGTATTCCAATGAAGTTAAAAAAAATTAGAAATATTCTATTTGCAGTCCTCAAATGACAATTGCGTATGAAGATGATGTTGGACAGAATATCGATTATTTTACAAGCTAATTCGAACAAAAATTCATAGGAAGAACACAAGAGAGAACCTAAAAAAATAGAGAGAACGTCTTTGATATTCAATTGAAAATTATCAAATCAAACAATGTTAAAAATCAGTCTACAAGTCAGATTATATTTAAAAATTGACCGTATCAAAATTTTATCAAAATTAGCAAAATTTTAATAATTACACTAAAATCAAATACAAAATAAAAAAAAGTAATCTGTCAAAAATCTAGCCCAAATCAAATTTAGAATCATTTTCTAAACAATAAATGAAATAATATAAAAAATGATAAAGAATAACTAAAAATGGAGATTTGAAAAGAAAAACAACAGAATGTGCGGTCGAAAACTCGCAAACCGAGCATAGTTGAAAGGCCACAATGTACGCACAGAAAAGAACTTGACGTTATGTGCGATTTCGATACCCAAAGCTAAAGTTATAGCCAATATACTGAAACGCACTCAAAACTATTTTAATTAAGAAAAGATCACTATCACTTGTCATCTTTATGCTAATCTGCCAACTCAAGATATCTCAATGTCGTCAACGTAGAATCTAATAGCCTGCATCATCTAACTGAGATCACATGCATCAACAGACCTCATTTAAACTATTTTGGAAATGGGACAATTTAATCAATTTAAAAATATAAATAAATATAGTTTAACCAATTTAATGATAGAACTATAAATAAGTCCTAAGAAGAAGATTGTATGTAATCAAAAACATAAAAGGAGAATATCTTACTTCCTTTTGAGTTCTACTATAGATACCTAGCATTGGGTACATTTAGGGCAATCGGCTAGCCACATCAATCGATATTATTTATAAAAAAAAACCCAACACGTGCAGGTAAAGGGGTTTTTCATTTTCTCCTCATATACTTTTGAGAAATCCTGTAGTCCAATTCAACTAGAATCCTCTATATAACAGCGCACCACTCATTTCTTGCCATATAAGCTTTTACCACCACATTAACTGTAGACCAACGCTACACAAAATCCGCCCCACATAACCCCCGTCCCTCCCCTTCCCATCTTTGTTATGGATTTTTGCTCGAGAAAATTAATAATTGAAAACACCATCTCTAGGTCTGTAGGAGATATGGCACAATTGAAAATTAAAAATGAAAGTGTGCGAAGCAGAGGTGCAGATTTGGGCTAAACTCACGATTTTAGGGATAGGAAGCAGTGCGAAGCAGAGGTGTAGATTTTGGGCTAAACTCATGTGTTTATTGTTTCAACTCAGCGTTGAAACAAATCCTCTGTATTTAACTACACAACACCATGACTGACAATGTAGCAAAAGATTCCTAATGCCTCTTCAATCATGACCTATCGACTCGAATCTTGCAAGTACCGATATCGCCATAAACGATCGCATAAGGCTCGGAATGCATAGACCTCCATTCGGCATGTAATGATCTCCATGCAATCCAATGATATGTTGTGGCATGGGCATAACACATTGGGCAGGAGTGGGATGCATATACCCAACAGCTATGAGAGCGGCGGCTTGCATCTCGAGTCTATCGTCATGCCTGTGCCATGCTCTCCATGCCTCTAAGCAGGAAAGGTCACCTGTATCATATATGAGATTACTACTAGAGGCCTCTACGCTGGCATCCTCCTCATCGTTGTCTATGTCAGCATTCCACTCACTATCATTGTCCATTCTGCAAGTGTAAAAACAATGTCGATGCCACCGTTAAGACTCACTATCAATAAATGTATTTCATAATAATTAACAAACGAAGAAAATTAGAGTGCAATGATATTTATTGACATAGCAACTACTTCTTTAACCTCAATCGAAAGTTTACATTAAAATTAAGAGATCAAATATTGTTATGACATATGATAACTCATAAACCATAAGAGCATAAACGATGTTTCAGGGAACATCGTCGCTTATAAAAAAAAAATACTCAAACATAACAAGCATGGCTTGTAGAGAAACTGAGTTTAGAGTCAGTAGATCCACTCTAATCTCAAGTCTAGAGCCATGTTCTTGAATATAGAGAATCTATGCAGGTCCATCAGAACTTCCACTGCTTTGACATGCACGTCCATTGGTAGGAGAGGGTTAAGGTCAGCTAGCCACTACATACAATGTGCGATTGGGTCAAAGCCTGTACTAGCCTCTGCATTGCCTGAAGTATCGGATTGACTTCACTTTGAACTAAAAGCTTTAAACATGTGATGTCTCCAATTTACGTTTGAGTTTTTAATGTAAACTGAAGTGTTAGGATATGTAACATTAGGCTACATACCCCTTACGTGTCGAAAATTTTATGCATGCACCTAAACTTACTAATATATGTGATGTATTCCACAGCGGAATAGAGTCTATATCTATAGTTATGCAAAGAGATCTAGCTCTTCCATAATTAAATCACATGGTAGAAGTAAAACTATAACCTTAAAAATTTTGAATTTACAACAACATATTGTATAAAATATTTACATGACCCAATTAGTTTTTTCAAAACACATAATATAATCTTCTGCCGTCTTGAAATCTTGTTATCTCATTTGATCACGTATATGAGAGATTATCCCATCAAGAGATGAGTATTCTGTAGGACTTTCAGCATACCTTAGAATCTCTAGTAATGTCTGGATCTTATGACAATTTACCTATTCCTGCAATATCGTCTATCATCTCATACGGAATAATAGATAAGATTAAAAGAGTGAAATTTTTAAAAAATCTCAATAAGTACACAAATAACTTAACAAGGGCATTATTAGAGCATATCATTAACATAAAATAGTATATATCATGATAAATTAACTTATCACGTGATTTGTGAATGCCTTATGCATGTCTTATACATGACTTAGGTATCCTTTTCACATAAACCCATACTTTTACATGAAAACTTATATGATTATGGGTACATGACCTTTCGTAACATGCAACGATTCTTTTTTTAGAATTCTTATCTTATTCGTATTCTTAAATCTCATCTTGTTTCTGAACCTCGACGGGCATTACATATCGCCGTCCTCGCCAAGTTCTCCATTATTATTATCCGTGGTTGGACCATATCTACTATTATTACCTATGGTTGGGCTATATCTATTATTACTATCCATGGTGGACCATGTCATATCCACTATTATTATCCGTGGTTGAGCCATATTTATTATTATTACCCATGATTGGGCTATGTCATATCTACTATTATTACCCGTAGTTGGGCTATATCTACTATTGTTACCTATGGTTGGGCTTTGTCGTATACACTATTATTACCCATAGTTGGATCATATCCACTATTATTATTCGTGGTTTGGCCATATCCACTATTATTACCCGTGATTAGGCCATATCATATTCTCTTCAATCGTCCGGGCGTTATGTATCGCCGTCCGCGTCATAAAGAGTCTTATCATGTTCTTATAAAGTTTTCTTATCATATTTTCTTTAAAATCGACGTTATGACTTATGACGATACGTATATAGCAAAATGCAACATGATCATAAGCTTAGACTTTTAACATGCATATTTCATGTCCTTATGAACATTATGACATGTATATGCATATCACAATAACATGTGTCATGTGCATATATATTTACATCATATCATCTTGTAATGTCAAAACATAACAAACAATGCTTAAATAATTTTAAAAAAATATATAAAATAATATTAAAGCATGGCTGATCGAACCTTATATAGTTTCAAATCTTATTTTTCTTTCATTTAAACAAAGCCAAACTCTTAAATTACAAAATACCAAATTTTTCTTTGGCTTAAAAACAAATTCAAGCTTAATTATATTGTTTTCTTAATTATTTCTTCACTAATTTCTAGCATGATGATTCTTGAATATTTTCCATGTAAGTTAGAGTTTCTAAACTCCTCATAATTATTAAAATATCATCAAAATAATTAAAAACCAATTGGATAAAATTTAGAACAAAAAATTCATCAAAAATCCTATTAAGGCCGAAATGCACTAGGTTTGTTTTCTCATTTTTTTTCTAAAACCAAAGCCTCTTATTTTCACATAAACCTCCTCATATATCAAATATAATATATTTCTGAATTCTTACAATTTTTCTTAGCATTTTTTCATAACAAGAACTAATCCAAAACATAATAGATTTCATTTCAACACATAAACAAAGTTTAAGTCCAAAGAAGTAACAACCATGATCTAATCACCAAATCACTTATTCTATACCAAAATTAAGTTAAATAGTGTAATTAATAATTTCTCCTAAGCTTGAATTGGTGTTTGAACAAAACTCTTGCAAGTTTTCCCTTCAAAATACTCAATTACTCTCATTTAAGTGTTTAGGTTATGTAGTGATCTTTAGGAGGAGTTTTTCTTTTCTTTTTCTAATTTGGCCATATGTTCTCACTAAAAGATAAGTAGGAGAGACTCATCCATCTATTTATACTAGAGAGGGGTGACTCATGAAAGGGGGTGCAAGGCTCAAGTCATTTCGGTTTTCCTTACTCCTCATGCCGTGTGTGTGTGAGGTGGCTAACCACTTGTTAGCCCTCATGATCACTCTAGATTAGGCTTGATTGATAAAATCTCCATCCAAGGGTCTGTTTTGTGCCATTTAGAAGCTTAAGATTATCGATGGTCTAGCTAAATTCCAACACATGAAGGTGTATCGTTGGACATAGCTGGATATTTTCCCACCATGCATGCATCGGCTACTTGGGTTTTCCATGGGGCAACCAACACTTCTAGAGCTATTTCCCCCAATTCACCACTTGTTTAACATCCTAGGAAGACACTTGTATCAATCTAGAAGATATATCCTAAGGCTTGGTTGGGGTGATATCTAGAATTAGCTTGCTTAGTTAGGTCCTAATAGATTTCCTTCCATTCCTTCCTCATATAGTTCCCTCATGATTTTATGCTTACTATCCTTCTGTAAAGTCTTTCTCCACATACCACATACCTTCTTACACATTTCAAAATGATAAAAATGAAGAGAACCAATTAGATTTAGGCCCTGATAGTAAGGCGATGACACTTTTCATTTTCGGACTCCAGTTTTCGTCTATTTCAAATCTGACCATTTATTATTTGAATAAGTCCTTGATACAATTCGATTCTCTAGAAACTCAAAACATAAAAGTTTTAGATAATCCGCTCAGTGATCTATAGAATTTTGAATCACCTAATTATTAAATAAAATGAGAGAGATATTCTCATTTTACCAAAACATGTTAAAGTCACCCAGAACATCCAATCCGAGCACACCATGTGTTTACTAGCCAATTATTTTTGTTTTACTTTCCTTCTAGTTCTAAGATTAGTTAGCTCTTTTCCTAAGCTAATTGGATCACTTGAACATACACTTGGCAATGTGTCATATGTAGTAGAAAAATATCTTACAAAAACCAGATATAAAGTCGGTTTCCACTTAAGTCCTTCCCATACCTGTCCATTTCATACTCGATTCAGTCCCTGATACCATCCATATCTTTAAAAACTCTAAAAGAAAAAAATTAGATCTTTCTCTTAGATTCCTATATCATCTTGAATTATCTGATCAAATGAGATAGTTATACTTGGTTTACCAAAAGAAGACGAAACTGCCTAGAATCTGCTCAATCCGATTTTACCATGTGGTACCCCTTGACTTCTTTCTCAATTTTTCTAATTCAAATTTTCCTTGACTTCCTTGACTTTTCAAAGGCCATATCAACTAAAATTTTCCTTTTATTTAGCTAAAACAAATATCATAAAGGATTTCTATAATTTTTGTTTCTATTTTTAATACTAAAGAAAATCCAAATATGCATATAAAATATATCCAAGAAATTATCACAAATGAGCTAAAAAAAAAATTCAAAATAACTATAACTATTCTAATAGGGGAAAATCTAGGTTGTCACAAAACATCTTCTCATCCATCTCTGTCTGTGCTCATGAGCTTGTGGCAATCTCTCTTAGGTACTCGCTAACCTCTAGTGGGAATGAGAGATTGACTGCCTCCCTATGTCTACGACAAGAATTCCCCGACTGCCTTGCCGCTCCTTGACTGAGATCCACATCATCGAGATCAATGGGTGCATCTAACCCCGTGCTAGTATCCAAAACTGGACCCTAATCCCTTACCTCATTTTCCAGGCATTGCTTCTCTGTTCTAGAGGGGGGATCTTGTGTTGAGGCAAAATGAAGGGCACATGCAGCTACCGCTCGGCCAAAAATTGTGCAAAGAAGCTTGTAAATCGCACAACCATTGGTTTTGAACTTTTCCACTCTCCTTTAATCTAAGTGAAAACGCAAATTGGCTTGAATTAGTGAGGTGAAATTCAAATGAGATAAAACTGTAAATTTTGAATTATTCAATTTGAATTCAAATAAGATAAAATGGAGTCTTATCTTTAAGTTGTAATTTTTAGATAAGTGTAATTCAAACTATGGAGTTTATCCATAGCTTTTTAAGTCCATCTAGGAGTCTTGGAGTCTGTTAAAAAGGCTGAAGACTTGAATTTCGAAATCTGGTATGATAAAATCAAAAGACAAATTCGAAATTCAAATTGCAGAAGTAAATACGGAAGTCTGTTAATAACCTGTCAGCAGACGGATTCTGATGAAGGATAACCTGTCAGCAGACACGTTTTAGCAGCACTTTTGGATAGACTATTTAAATGAAATCATATCATAACCCTAAGTAGGGTTTTCGACCAGAGCACCTACCTTGAGATATTGGAGAGCTTTTCTACGGAAAAATGGAGAACTCAAAGGAGAAGATCTATACACTTGTGAAGTGTGATCCTGTTTCAAGATCGGAGGAAGATTGTTGATTGGAGTATATGATCAACCACTGGAAGTTCCAGTAGGAAAGACATAGATTGAAGATCGTTAGAGGTTCTAGCTGCTACTGCGGTAGGGATAAACGGGTCATTTATCCAGTCAAGTAAATGAGTCAATTGTCAAAGGTTTTGTAATTGAGTAACCTACTTGTAAAGTGATTTTCAATCAATAAAATGGACTTTCTTGGGTTTGGTTGCCCCGTAGGGTTTTACCTTTGAAGTGTTCTTCAGAGGGTTTCCCTTCGTAACTAATTGACGTGTTAATCATTAAGAATTTATTTATTGCATGTTTATGAATATTCTCACGATTAATATCTAACAAGTTGATTGTGAAATTGTTAGAGATAATTAAACATACAGGGGTAAAAAGGGAATTTCACTAAGCAATGGGGGTAGAAGCAATTAGTAATCATACTTACTTTATACATCACTGCTTTGATCATATTAAGGGACAACAATTAAGTACACAATACAATAAATAAAAGCAAACACCAAATTAAGATAATGGACTGGAAGGTTATCCAGATTACATTTGCCCAAGTTTCTTCGGTAGCTGTAACGGTTGTGGTATGTGGGTTCCAATCCATGCCGGTTTGTCTCGTTAAGTTAGTAAATTGGGGTTGAATTTTCTTTAACCAACCGATTTGGCCCATAACTTGGGATGGATGAACTTGCTTACCACCAAGTTCAGTGATGCATCTGGCCAACTGTGTGCGGTCACGGTTTATTATTTTCGATTCCACCAATTTTCTTCCACAGTTTTTTAATACAACATTCAACAAGTTTGTCCTCCACCCTCCACCCCACAGGTCGGGGTGGTCACGCCTAACATCACTGTCATCCATGCTATGGTGCTAATGGTCAATAATGAAAAGATAAAGAGTAGAGAATGCACTTAAAGCCGTATTAGTTTAACACAAGCACATACGTTTCCATATAATTTTTGTGCATGTTGGGTTTTTGTATATTAATAAATCAATATCCATGTAATATATTGTAGATAAATAAAATAGAATCCTTTTCACATGCACGTTAGATTCTCTTTGAATTGGAAAACTTATGATACCTTATTTGAAGAGGATGATCGTAGAAAGTATGGTTACAAATAATAATATATACCAATTAGGCCACAAAATGTATACTCAACCATCTAAGCATTTGCAAATGGACAAACAAATTTGGACACAGTAGTGTGTAAACAAATGTATAGTCTATAAGTGGAAGGTACGTACAACCAATCAAAGGCCAATGCACACAATAAAGAATGGAAGAATTAAAACAAATTAGACCAAACAAAACAAATGGGGGGTAGAGTCAAAACCTGCAAAGGAGATGACTACACTTTAACAACTAATCAACCAGACATTGAGATTGGAAATAAAAAGGGCCTAGCCTTGCAGGAGATAGATCATCAAGTGAATTTGACCAATATTACCATTGAAATAAACTATTCACTTGCAGAGTGTAGAAACCTTGACGGCCAAATCAGAGGTCTCTGATGACACAATAGGCCAGCTGTTAGGTCCAACAAATTCGCATGTAGAAGAGTCACTCAACTTGCAATAGGAACTGCCTATATGGAGCCCAGTGGAGTTGATTTAATTTGTTGCAGTTGCTAAATGAATGGCAGGAAGCTTGAACCAAACATGGCAATGTTTGATTTTGTTCCAAACGAGACTGTAGGTAGCAAACCCAAAAAAAGAAAGAAGAAAGAGAGATGGAGTTATGAGAGAGAAGAGAGAGAGAGCGTTATTGGAGAGACGGGCATGTGAAAAGGTGTAGCTCAACAGAGGCAAACGTTGAAGGTAACGGAAAGGTAGATGGCCAACACACGAGACAATTTATTTCTTTTGTGAATGGCGTGTACAATAACTTGGAGAATCTGCTTTTTCCTGCCATGCATATGGCTATGGTCAAGTCATGGTACAGTACAGGACTTTGCAAGACTCGACCAAAGCTGTCTTTGGATGTGCATTTGGATGCATGAGACAGTTTAATTTAAGATGTACTTAGTAGGTTTCGGGTTCCAAACGAGGCCTAAAGGTAAGTATTCTAAGATTCTTAATTTTATTTCTTGATGTCCTCCCAAATCTTAAATATATGATCATTTTGCCAACTTACTACAAGAAAACTACTTCTTTATAACTAGTTCCAGTGAAATAGTTATCTACCGTCAAAATTAGTTACAAATAAACTTTTCATCACAATTATCTGATCATAAAAGCTCTTTTTTTATTTATTTAATGACTGTTCCTTTGACTCCATTGATGGAAAAGCTAAGTCATAAACATAGATATCTCGTAAATGTATGTACACATAAAGTACCAATTAATAATTTCTATAAATTCATAAAATAGCAAAACATTTGATATTGCACCAGAACTTATCAAGTTTCTCGTGCTCTCTGTTGCACATGACTTGATCCAAACATGAGAAATTCTAGGTTTCCACCACAGTTCACATATGAACGTCATTTTTCTCGTTGCAACAACAATTTAATATTGAAGACCAAGTGTACAATACACTTGCTTCACAAGAACCTCTCTCTTGCCTAAACATGTACGCTTAACGTTTTGAAGAAGAATTCAATCTCCAAAACACTAACTTAACATGCAATAGAAGAAGTAGCAGAATGAGATTAAAAACTCTAAAACAAAATCTTCGCTGACGAAAATGAGGACAGGGTTCATAAACTAACTAATAATAAGAAATAATGTGTACACAAAAAGGAATGATGACTTTCATTGGTATGCATTTCAAACTAGCTAGCCTATATACAAGCTGGGCCGTGTGCATGAATAAAAAATGAAAAGAAAAACAAGTACAGGATCACTAAAACAAAAAAACAGCATAAGACCCTCCTGGCCTACTGGTTAATTAGTAATAACTATCTTCCAAGGTTTATGGAACTGGTAGAGATGGCCCCCGTGGTACTTGACGAAAGATTAATGGAAGTTGTACTAGAAATGCCTTCTAATATTCTCGAGTTCATTTCACTGAAACCATTAGACTCGAGAGAGCTCCACCCATCATTAATGGTGGGAAGCGGTTCATCCCCACTGAGATACCGTGTAACTTGTCTCATGGTAGGCCTAGCTCCTGGACTTGGATGGGAACAAAGCAAACCCAACTCCAAAACCAACTCTACCTCTTCAACCACGTAAATGCTGTTCAATCTTGGATCAACTGGGTCCAGAATTTGACCCATTTGATAGCTTTCCATTACCCAGTCCACCAGAATGAAATTGCTCGATTCTATCGGTCTTCTCCCGGTCACCACTTCAAGGAGCAAAACCCCGTATGCAAACACATCGGAACTTGTGGATACTTTGCCGGTACGAGCTAATTCCGGCGCGATATATCCGATCGTGCCGACGACTTTGGTGGTGTGTGATAACTTGTCGTGATCATACAGCCTGGCAAGGCCAAAGTCGCCAAGCCGGGGATTCATGTCAGCATCAATCAACACGTTGCTTGACTTCACGTCTCGATGGATTACAACTTGCTCCCATTCCTCATGCAGATATAGTAATCCAGAAGCTATGCCTCTAAGAATGCTGAATCTTTTTTCCCAACTCAAAACAAAGTTGTTTCTGGGTTTGTAAATGAGTGAATCAAGACCACCGAATGGAATATAATCGTAGACAATAAGCAGATCGTTTTTATGCTTGCACCAACCTTGGAGATTGACCAAGTTCTTGTGTCTCAACCTTCCCAAACTCTCAATCTCAGCTGCGAATTCTCTCATTCCACGGGTTGAGTTTCGCATTATCTTCTTTACTGCAACTTCGTTTCCAGTTGCAGGTATAATCCCTTTGTAAACTGCACCGAAGCCTCCAACTCCAATAATCTCACTCTCTTTGAAACCATTGGTCGCCGCAAAAAGATCCCTGTATTTGAATCTGTGAGGACAATCCAACTCCCAATCCTCGAGAATCTCATGCCGATCATGCGCCAACCTTTTGTAAAAGGTGAGAACAAACAGGCTTCCCAATAAAACAATCGTTAAAACAGATAAAGTGGCAATCACTGCAGTAACTTGGGGTTTGAAAGATGATGGACTTTTCTCCTTTGGAGGTGCCTCAGGAAGTTTTGAAAGATTTAGAGAAGGAGAAACTCCTTTCGTCGAAAAACTCCATCCCAAGATGTAATGAGCGCTTGATTTCTGACCCGTTGATGCAGAGAAACCAACATACATGTTATCCTCAAGAATCGAAGTCAGATCTTGTGGCAGAGTAATGAGAGGTTTGCTCGGTTTCGCTTTCGTCGCTGGAGATATTGTTACATTCACAACTTTTTGCTGGCCATCATATTCTATCCACGCAATAATAGGGTCTCCGCTCTCCAATTTCATTTCTTCTTCGTTTTCTTCATTGTCTTTGTCACTATAAGCAGCTGGTCTAGCTATTTTGGAAGACATGCCATTGATGTTGATCCCCACATGGTTTCCTTCAGTATCGGAGGGCTCGTTATACCCTTTAACCGTATCAAATTCAACTGCTAATATATGATTGGAAGATTCTCCATCGTTGGATTCATTGAAAATTCCAAGGTAATGCTCATCCTCAGCTCCAGGAAGTTGCTTGGAGGGAGACAAAATGAAAGCAAAACCATGACCACCTCTGCCGGAGCCTGGGGGGATTATGCAAAAAACAAAAGATGTGCTGAAAGAATAAGCCTTTGGAGAAGAAGAAGAAGTTGAACTACTGTTAATGAGCGGAACGGGTTCGGCATAGAATGCATGGCCTGTAGCGAAGTTTGATCGATTGGTGAGCCGAAGTAAACCACTGGGCTTGATAATGGAGGCTCCCTCGGTGGTCAGATTTGCTTCCCGATCTTTGAATCCATGAAAGACGAATTCGACGTTTGGAGATTGAGCAACATGATGATCAGGAAATAAGATCAGACATAGGAAAACTAAAAAAGAAAGTGAGAAATCTGCCATGGAAGCCGACGTACGTAAGGATTGATCAAAGACGAAAAGCACAAGAACAACGAATTATCAGAACTTTAAAGGAGAGAATTTAGGTCGTTTGGAACTATTCTCTCACCGAGTGAGATATGGATCATCACCAAGCAAGACAAAAAATACTTGGTCCCTGGAAATTGCAGAACACCAACGGTGACACAGTACTGTCTATTCTACCCTGTCGTCTTTCAGTGTTACACCATTAAATCAATAGGATGGATCCTACCTAGCTCTTATCAAGTTCCGTGGAGGAGAATGGATTGAATTTTCCAAGTTATGGAGATTTTGCCCTGTAATTAATGACCAATTGATCGATCAAGTCGCTAAGAGATGAGGGCCACAAGATCAATGATTTGGTCGCTCGAGTCTTCTTCCTTCCTTCCTCTACTTTGCTTGTAGAAAATGACATTATTATTATTATTTTCTTGCAGATCCTTAATTTGTGCGAAACTCTGGAAAAAAAATGACGACCCAGTTGCAATAATTGCATGCAGTTAAAGTATAGAATTAAGCGCAGGATCAAGACTTTCTCGAAAATGTTAATTTGTAATAGAAAATTATCTTGACCTCTAAAAACTGTATGTACGACAACTCTAAAAAAAAAAAATTAAGGGAATCACTTAGCCACGTCAGTTGATATTATTTTTTAAAAAAACAAAAAAAAAATCCAACACTTGCAGGTGAAGGGGTTTTTCATTTTCTCCTCATTTTTTTGACCTTTCCTCTTATGGTCCTTCTGTTACCTATCACGTCAATAAAAATATTAAAATATATATATATAAAAAATAAAAACATGATGTGAAAAAATTAAAAATATAAATAATTAAATAAGAAAACACGTAAAAATATTATTTTTATATGACGTATAAATAAAAAATATACAAGTCCTATGTAAATAATATTTTTATATTTTTTTAAAAAAATAAAATTGAAAGACACGCTTACTCGAGGGTGTCCCAACCCCGGATGCAAGTAGAGTTTTTGTTCCTTTTCTTCTTTCTTCTTTATTTATTTATTTATTTTTTCTTTATTCTATTTATAATTATAATAAGTTTCATAATAAATTATTTGTTGCATCGGTGGAAATCCAGCGTGGTATGAAAGTGAAACACAAGACTATACGGAAATGAAAAATAGAATTCTAAATATCTTTATGCTTTAGAGATTTGCTCAAACTTAAAAAATAAAAAATAAAAAATAAAACTGTTAAATGAGCTTTCTGATCGAATACTAATTTAAAAGAAAAAAACAATAAATACTATTATAAAATTCTAGAAAGAAAGACTTGAAGTGAATCATTCATTCATCTATTGAATTTTCATTCCAATCAAATTATTCAGTATTTAATTCATTAGAAATTAAGATGTATCCTTCAAATTCCGTAGGTTGCGTGCGCCGCCATAGCCATACAAAGAATAATATAGTCAACCCACTATTTATGGACCTACTAAAATAAAAATACATTTTATTTTATATATGAAAGTGAATGTGAAGAGAGACGAGACTATTTCAAAATTCAAATAATACAAATCCCTAAAAAAAAAAATCAAATAAATACAAGCTAGGGTCTGGGCCACTTTATTAGCATGAGAATGCCATCTACGTACAGACTGCATTATTGAAGTTGACCAGATAAGGCGATGAAATTTAATTGGGCTTTAGTTTGTGACAAAGCCCAATGAGCTAGCATGAATGAGCCTGTGAGTTAAGATCAGTGTAACGTGGAGCCCATCTAACACGGCCCAGTTTGAGCCTCTTTAAGTTATATAGCATACAGAATGGTTGCGAGAGATGATCCCTTTAACAAAATATTAGAGTGTGGCGGCGCCGCCCGAGCTGGGGAGGGTGTTAAAATAAAGCTTGAAGATAACGTTGACAAAGGGCAAAGAAGGTTGACAGAGACAAGAACTCAAATTGAGAGGAAAAGCTTGAATTCTCTATATTGAAAATGGTGGAACTACATGATTTACAAGCTTGGTTACACGGCTAGAAAAGACACAAGAATGCTAAGAAGCTTAAAAGTATTTCCTGACATACTATACATATTTGGCTATACATATCATATAGAAATCTATAGGACAGGACATGTTTACTCCATTCCTGGAGATGGAGTGCAGGTTATTCATCCGTTGTAGTATCATCAATAAAATTGATAATGGTAGCCGGTTTTGGTCCTCTGTTCACGGACTTCAATGTAGTAGGCACATCTGATATTGCAGTAGGCATATCTAATATAGTCTTGTTGCTTTTGGGTTTTGTGAGAGGAGGTGGTGTTGTTGCTCACATTAGTCTCTAGATGACAAATAACTAATATCTATGTGCAAAATTTCATGTAAGTTAGTTCGTCCATCCACTTTTTGGACAAATTAGTCTTGATATCTTATGAGGCCAAAATTATTATGAAAAATGCTATAAATGTAGGTAAGAAAAAATTATAAAAAAAAGTCATTTTTTATGTGCCAGTTATTGATATATTGAAAATTATGATAATTTAAATTTTAAAGGAAAATTAATAAAATGAGTTTTGTAAGCAAATTATAGGTAAAATTATAAATATATGTAGCACTACTTAAATATTATTTATTATGATGTCACCTCTCAGGAAGAACTTTCTTAGCATTCATGAGCTTCCTTGCAGTATTGCAATGAAGGAGAAAGCTGGAATTAACCTTGACTAAGTGGTGGGAAGAAAGAACCATCCTCCTCCTTAGGGCCGAAAGAAAAAATCAAAACAAGGGCAAAAACAATCGGACCAGACCAAGGTTTCGATTTAGTTCAATACCGGTTTGGTCAGTTTTGTTTTTTGAAAATCGAAATTGATTAAAAACCAAGGAGAGATTGTGGACTCTATGTTATGGAGTTATTTTAGTTAATGAATTTGTGGATATGCTTATCTTAGAATTATTTGGATTTAGAAGTGAGGGTTTATTATGGACTTTAAAAAATCTTTAAAGATGATATTGATGATGAAAGAGTTTTATTTGAACAAGTAGTGTTTCCTTAAATCCCTTATGCGTACGGAGCGCTACAGCCTAGCTCCTGGACTTGGATGGGAACAAAGTAAACCCAACTCCAAAACCAAGTCTACCTCTTCAACCACGTAAATGCTGTTCAATCTTGGATCAACCGGGTCCAGAATTTGACCCATTTGATAGCTTTCCATTACCCAGTCCACCAGAATGAAATTGCTCGATTCTATCGGTCTTCTCCCGGTCACCACTTCAAGGAGCAAAACCCCATATGCAAACACATCGGAACTTGTGGATACCTTGCCGTACGAGCTAATTCCGGCGCGATTTATCCGATCGTCCCGACGACTTTGGTGGTGTGTGATAACTTGTCATGATCATACAGCCTGGCAAGGCCAAAGTCGCCAAGTCGGGGATTCATGTAAGCATCAATCAACACGTTGCTTGACTCCACGTCTCGATGGATTACAACTTGCTCCCATTTCTCATGCAGATATAGTAAACCAGAAGCTATGCCTCTAAGAATGCTGAATCTTTTTTCCCAACTCAAAACAAAGTTGTTTCTGGGTTTGTAAATGTGTGAATCAAGACCACCGTATGGAATATAATCGTAGACAATAAGCAGATCGTTTTTATGCTTGCACCAACCTTGGAGATTGACCAAGTTCTTGTGTCTCAACCTTCCCAAACTCTCAATCTCAGCTGCGAATTTTCTCATTCCACGGGTTGAGTTTCGCACTATCTTCTTTACTGCAACTTCGTTTCCAGTTGCAGGTGTAATCCCATTGTAAACTGCACCGAAGCCTCCAACTCCAATAATCTCACTCTCTTTGAAACAATTGGTCGCCGCAAAAAGATCCCTGTATTTGAATCTGTGAGGACAATCCAACTCCCAATCCTTGAGAATCTCACGCCGATCATGCGCCAACCTTTTGTACAAGGTGAGAACAAACAGGCTTCCCAATAAAACAATCGTTAAAACAGATAAAGTGGCAATCACTGCAGTAACTTGGGGTTTGAAAGATGATGGACTTTTCTCCTTTGGAAGTGCCTCAGGAAGTTTCGAAAGGTTTAGAGAAGGAGAAACTCCTTTCGTCGAAAAACTCCATCCTAAGATGTAATGAGAGCTTGATTTCTGACCTGTTGATGCGGAGAAACCAACATACATGTTATCCTTGAGAATGGAGGTCAGATCTTGTTCCCAAGTAAGGAGGGGTTTGCTCGGTTTCGCTTTCGTTGCTGGAGATATTGTTACATTCACAACTTTTTGCTGGCCATCATATTCTATCCACGCAAGAATAGGGTCTACGCTCTCCAATTTCATTTCTTCTTCGTTTTCTTCATTGTCTTCGTCACTATAAGCAGCTGGTCTAGCTGCTTTGGAAGACATGTCATTGATGTTGATCCCCACATGGTTTCCTTCAGCATCGGAAGGCTCGTTATACCCTTTAACCGTATCAAATTCAACAGCAAATATATGATTGGAATCGTTTCCATCGTTGGATTTATTGAAAATCCCAAGGTAATGCTCAGCCTGAGCTCCAGGAAGTTGCTTGGGGAGAGACAAAGTGAAAGCAAAACCATGACCACCTCGGCCGGAGTCTGGCGGGATTATGCAAAACACGAAAGATGTGCTGAAAAAATAAGCGTTTGGAGAAGAAGCATAAGAAGAAGAACTACTTCTGTTAATGATCGGAACGGGTTTGGTATAGAATGCATGGCCTATAGCGAAGTTTGATCGATTGGTGAGCCGAAGTAATCCACTGGGCTTGATAATGGGAGAGTTGAAGAAGTCAAAGTCCAAGCAGAACAAAAAATACTTGGTCCCTGGAAATTAAAGACCACCGACGGCGACACAGTGCTGCCTATTCTACTCTGTCGTACATCTTTCAGTGTTACACCATTAAATCAATAGGATGGATCCTACGTTGCTCGTATCAAGTTCCTAGAAGGGATTGAATTTTCCAAGACGTTATGGTGACTTTGCCCTGTAATTAATGACCAATTGATCGATCGAGTCGCTAAGAGATGAGAGCCATAAGATCAAAGATTTGGTCGCTCGAGTCTTCTTCCTCTCCTTCGGTTGTAGAAAATGACATTATTATTATTATTATTATTATTTATTTTTTCTTGCAGATTCTTAATTTGTGCGAAACTCTGGAAAATAATAACGACCCTGTTATAAATTTGTAATTATTACATGCAGTCACAGACTTAAGCGAAGAATCAAGATTTTCTCGGAAATGTTAATTTGTAATATTAGAAAATTATCTTGACCTCTATTTGAGTGATGCATGGGAGTACTTATAAGTTAAAATTGATAAATTATAAGCAATGACCTCGGTGGGAGTACTTTCATATTCGTGGTCACCAACCCTGATCATGTACATATATCCATTAATTACATTATTTTATTTTTATTATTCGACGTCCCTGAGTCTCACACGTACAAGAAATCTAACATTTAGTCTTCCTCCAAACGTCTAAATATATGGATGAACGGGAGATAGGGTTGAACAGAAAGGACAATAACAGAGGAAAGAAGAAATTAATAAACAAAGATTTTATATGTAATATCTTTGGTGTATTATTTGTACATTCCACTAATATAATTGAATGGGTTATTTTTTTAATATAAAATAACTATTTTGACCAATTAGATCAATGAAATAATAATTCATTCTAATAATATTTCTCCATTGTATTCCAATCGAGATAAAAAAAAATAAATAGAAATATTCTATTTGTAGTCCTCAAATGAGGATTGCGCATGCAAATGACGTCGGACAGAATATCGATTATTTTATAGGCTAGTTCAAGTAGATAATTCACAAAGAAGAACACAAGAGAGAACCTAAAAAAATAGAGAGAACGTCTCTGATATTCAATTAAAAATTATCAAATCAAGTAATGTTGAAAATCAGTACACAAGTAGACTGTATAGTTGAAAATCGACCGTATCAAAATTTTACCAAAATTAGCAAAATCCCAATAATTATGCCAAAATCGAATGCAAAATAAAAAGAAGTAATTTGTCAAAAATCTAGTCTAAATCAAATTCAAAATCACTTCCTAAACAATAAATGAAATATTATAAAAAATGGTAAAGAATAATTAAAAATGGAGATTTTAAAGGAAAAACAGCTGAATGTGAGGTCGAAAACTCACAGACCGAGTATAGTTGAATGGCCATGATGTACGCGCCGAAAAGAGCTTGACGTTATGTGTAATTTCGACATCGAAGCTGAAATTATGACCAAAATACTGAAACGCACACAAAACTATCTTAATTAAGAAAATATCACTGTCAATCTGCCAACACTTGCAGGTAAAGGGATTTTTCATTTTCTCCTCATATATTTTTGAGAAATCCTACTGTCTGGTTCGATCGGAATTCTCTAGATAACAGCCCACCACTCATTTCTTGTCACATAAGCTTTCCACCACACTAACTGTGGATCAATGCCACACAAAATCCGCCCCTCACATAACCCCCATCCCTCCCTTTCCCATCTTTGTTATGGATTTTTGCTCGAGAAACTTAATAATTGAAAACACCATCTCTAGATCTGTAGGAGATATGGCCCAATTGGAAATTAAAAATGAAAATGTGCGAAGCAAAGGTGCAGATTTGGGCTAAACTCGCGATTTTAAGGTAGGAAGCAGTGCGAAGTAGAAGTGTAGATTTTAGGCTAAACTCATGTGTTTATTGTTTCAACTGAGCGTTGAAACAAGTGCCCTGCATTTCATTGCACAACACCATGACTGACAACGTAGCAAAACATTCCTAATGCCTCATCAATCATGACCTCTCGACTCGAATCTTACCAATACCAATCTCCCCATAAACGATTGCATAAGGCTCGGAATGCATAGATCTCCATTCGAAACTACTCATAACAAGTAGTCGGATGACCATTTAATATTGTAATAATGTACTGATCTCCACTCAATCCAATGATATGTTGTGGTATGGGCATAACACATTGGGCAGGTGTGGGATGCATAAACTCAACAGCTATGAGAGCAGAAGCCTACATCTCAAGTTTATCATCATGCTTGTGCCATGCTCTCCATGCCTCTAGGCGGGAAAGGTCAATTGCATCATATATGGGATCACTATTAGAGGCCTCTACACTGGCATCCTCCTCATCATTGTCTACGTCAGTATTCCACACACTATCATTGTCCATTCTGCGAGTGTAAAAACAATGTTGATGCCACCGTTAAGGCTCACTATCAATAAATGCATTTCCTAGTAATTAACAAACGAAGGAAATTAAAGTGCAATGATATTTATGGACATAGCAACTACTTCTTTAACCTCAATCAAAAGTTTACATTGAAACTAGGAGATCAAATATTGTTATGACATAGGATAACTCACAAATCATAAGAGCATAAATGATGTTTTAGGGAACATTGTCGCTTATAAAAAAAAATACTTAACATAACAAGTATGGCTATTATAGAAACTAAGTTTAGAGTCGGTAGATCCATTCTAATCTCAGGTCTAGTGCCATGTTCTTGAATATAGAGAATCTATGCGGGTCCATCTGAGCTTCCACTGCTTTGACATGCACGTCCATTGATAGGGGAGGGTTGAGGTCAGCTAGCCACTGCATACAATGTGCGACTGGGTCAAAGCCTATATTAGCCTCTGCATTGCCTGAAGTATCGGATTGACTTCGCTTTGAACTGCAAGCTTCAAACATCTTCTCATCCATCTCTGTCTATGCTCATGAGCTTATGGCAATATTTTTCGGGTACTCGCTAACCTCTAGCTGCCTTTGAGGGACTGGCTGCCTCTTTACGTCTACGACAAGAATTCCTTGACCGCCTTGCCCCTCATTGACTGAGATCCACACCATCGAGATCATTGGGTGCGTCTAACCTAGAGCCAATACCCAAAACTGGACCCCGATCCCTTACCTTATTTTCCAGGCATTGCTTCTCTATTCTAGGGGGGGTTATTGTGTTGAGGCAAACTGAAGGACATCTGTAGCTACGCTTAGCCAAAAATCGTGCAAAAAAGTTCGTAATTTGCACAACTATTGGTTTTGAACTTTTTCCACTCTCCTTTAACCTAAGTAATGGGGGTAGAAGCAATTAGTAATCAACTGTACTTAGTTTATACATCACCGCTTTGATCACATAAAGGCACAACAATTAAGTACACAATACAATTAATAAAAGCAAATACCAAATTAAGATAATGGACTAGAGGGTTACCCAGATTGCATTTGCCCAAGTTTCATTGATAGCTGTAATGGTTTTGGTATGTGGGTTCCAACCTATGCCAGTTTGTCCCATTAGTGAATTTTCTTTAATCGGTCGATTTCGCCCTTAACTTGGGATGCGTCAACTTGCTTACCACCAAGTTCATTGATGCGTCCAGCCAATCACGTGCAGTCACGATTTGTTATTTTTGATCCCACCAATTTTCTTCCATAGTTTCTTGGTACAACATTCAACAAGTTGGTCATCCAACCCTCCACCCAACAGGTTGGGGTGGTCACGCCCAACCTTACTGTCGTCCATGCTATGGTGCTAATGGCCGATAATGATAACACAAAGAGAAGAGAAAGATAAAGAGTAGAGAATGCACTTAAAGCCATATTAATTTAACACAAGCATATATGTTTCCATATAATTTTTACACATGTTGGGTTTTTGTATATTAATAAATCAATATCCTTGTAATATATTGTAGCTAAATAAAATAGAATCCTTTTAACATGCACGTTAGATTCTCTTTGAATTGCAAAACTTATGATGCCTTGTTTGAAGAGCTATTGGATGATCGTAGAAAGTATGACTGCAAAAAATAATATATACCAATTATGCCACAAAATGTATACTCAATCATCTAAGCATTTGTAAATGGACAAACAAATCTGGACACAATAGTGTGTAAATAAATGTATAGTCTATATGTGGAAGGTAAGTACAACCAATCAAAGGCCAATGCACACAATGAAGAAAGGAAGAATTAAACAAATTAGACCAAACAAAACAAATGGGGGTAGAGTCAAAACCTGCAAAGGAGAGGACTACACTTTAACAACTAATCAACCAAACATTGAGATTAAGATTGGACAAAAAAAGGGATTAGCCTTGCAGGAGATAGATCATCAAGTGAATTTTGACCAATATTATCATTCAAATTAGCTATTCGCTTACAGAGTGTAGAAACCTTGACGGCCAGATCAGAGGTTTTCGTTGACATAGTAGGCCAGCCGTTAGTCCAACAAATTCGCATGTAGAAGAGTCACTCAACCTGCAACAGAAACTGTTGATTGATATGGAGCCCAGCGGAGTTGATTTCGTTTGCTGCAACTACTAAATGAATGGCAGGAAGCTTGAACCAAACAAGGCAATATTTGATTTTGTTCCAAACGGGACTGTAGGTAGCAAATCCAAGAAGGAGATAGAAGAAAGAAAGATGGAGTTAAGAGAGAGAGAGAGAGAGAGAGAGAGAGAGCATTGTTGGAGAGACGAACATGCGAACTGGTGTAGCTCAACAGAGGCAAACGTTGAAGGCAATGGAAAGGTAGATGGCTGACACACAAGACAATTTATTTCTTTTGTGAATGGCGTGTATAGTAACTTGGAGAATGTGCTTTTTCTAGCCATACATTAGGTTGTGGTCAAGTCATGGTACAGTACATGATTTTGCAAAACTCGACCAAAGCTGTCTTTGGATGTGGCATTTGGATTCACGAGACAGCTTAATTTAAGATGTACTCAGTAGGTTTTGGGTTCTAAATGAGGCTAAAGGTAAGTATTCTAAGATTCTTAATTTTATTTCTTGATCTTCTCCCAAATCTTAAATATATGATTATCTTGTCAATTTACTATAAAAAATTATTTATTTCTAACTAGTTAATTTTAATAAAATAATTATTTATCATCAAAATTAGTTACAAATAATTTTTTCATCACAATTAATTAATCACAAAAATTTATTTTTCTTAATGACTGTTCCTTCGACTCCATTGATGGAAAAGCTAAGTCTTAACCAGCGAGATCGTATATGTATGTATACATTAAGTACCAATTAATAATTTCTATGAATTCATAAAATAGTAAAACATTTGATATTGCACCAGAAATTATCAAGTTTCTCGTGCTCTCTCTATTGTACATGACTTGATCCAGACACGAGAAATTCCCAGTTTCCACCACGGTTCACATATGAGAATCTAGAATTTGGATTTAAAATTTCTTTAAACAATTTAAAAAACAATCAAAAATATTAATAAATATATAAAATTTCAAATCGGCTCAGGTATAACCCGACCTGGATGAACAGGCCTAAACGTCATTTTTCTCGTCGCAACAACAATTTAATATTGAAAAGCAATTGTACAATACTTGCTTCATAAGAACCTCTCTCTGCCTAAACATGTACGCTTAACGTTTTGAAGAACAATTCAATCTCCAAAACACTAACTTAACATGCAACAGAAGAAATAGCGGAATGAGATTAAAAACTCTAAAACAAAATCTTTGCTAACGAAAATGAGCAGGACAGGGTTCATAAACTAACTAATAATAAGAAATAATGTGAACCCGAAAAAGAATGATGACTTTCATTGGTATGCATTTCAAACTAGCTAGCCCATTTACAAGCTGGGCCGTATATATGCATGAATAAAAAATGAAAAGAAAAATTTACAGGATCACTAAAACAATTAACAGAAAAAGACCCTCCTGGCCTACTGGTTAATTAGTAATTACTATCTTCCAAGGTTTATGGAACTGGTAGAGATGCCCCCCGTGGTACTTGACTGAAGATTAAAGGAAGTCGTATTCGTGGTACTAGAAATGCCTTCTAACATTCTCGAGTTCATTTCACTGAAGCCATTAGACTCGAGAGAGCTCCACCCATCATTAATGGTACAGGGAAGCGGTTCATCCCCACTGAGATACCGTGTAACTTGTCTCATGGTAGGCCTAGCTCCTGGACTTGGATGGGAGCAAAGTAAACCCAACTCCAAAACCAACTCTACCTCTTCAACCACGTAAATGGTGTTCAATCTTGGATCAACCGGATCCAGAATTTGACCCATTTGATAGCTTTCCATTACCCAGTCCACCAGAATGAAATTGCTCGACTCTATCGGTCTTCTCCCGGTCACCACTTCAAGGAGCAAAACCCCATATGCAAACACATCGGAACTTGTGGATATCTTGCCGCTACGAGCCAATTCCGGCGCGATATATCCGATCGTGCCGACGACATTGGTGGTGTGTGATAACTTGTCATGATCATATAGCCTGGCGAGGCCAAAGTCGCCAAGCCGGGGATTCATTTCAGCATCAATCAACACGTTGCTTGACTTCACGTCTCGGTGGATTACAACTTGCTCCCATTCCTCATGCAGATATAGTAATCCAGAAGCTATGCCTTTAACAATGCTGAATCTTTTTTCCCAACTCAAAACAAAGTTGTTTCTGGGTTTGTAAATGAGTGAATCAAGACTACCGTAAGGAATATAGTCGTAGACTATAAGCAGATCGTTTTTATGCTTGCACCAACCTTGAAGATTGACCAAGTTCTTGTGTCTCAACCTTCCCAAACTCTCAATCTCAGCTGCGAATTCTCTCATTCCACGGTTTGAGTTTCGCACTATCTTCTTTACTGCAACTTCGTTTCCAGTTGCAGGTATAATCCCTTTGTAAACTGCACCGAAGCCTCCAACTCCAATAATATCACTCTCTTTGAAACCATTGGTCGCCGCAAAAAGATCCGTGTATTTGAATCTGTGAGGACAATCCAACTCCCAATCCTCGAGAATCTCATGCCGATCATGCGCTAACCTTTTGTACAAGGTGAGAACAAACAGGCTTCCCAACAAAACAATCGTTAAAACAGATAAAGTGGCAATCACTGCAGTCATTTGGGGGGTGAAAGATGATGGACTTTTCTCCTTTGGAGGTGCCTCAGGAAGTTGTGAAAGATCTAGAGAAGGAGAAATTACTCCTTTCGTCGAAAAACTCCATCCCATGATGTAATGAGAGCTTGGTTTCTGACCGGTTGATGCGGAGAAACCAACATACATGTTATCCTTGAGAATGGAGGTCAGATCTTGTTCCCAAGTAAGGAGGGGTTTGCTCGGTTTCGCTTTCGTTGCTGGAGATATTGTTACATTCACAACTTTTTGCTGGCCATCATATTCTATCCAGGCTTGAATAGGGTCTCCGCTCTCCAATTTCATTTCTTCAAAGTTTTCTACATTGTCTTCGTCACTATAAGCAGCTGGTCTAGCTACTTTGGAAGACATGCCATTGATGTTGATCCCCACATGGTTTCCTTCAGTATTAGAGGTCTCGTTATGCCCCTTAACCGTATCAAATTCAACTGCAAATATATGATTGGAATCGTTTCCATCGTTGAATTTATTGAAAATTCCAAGGTAATGCTCAGCCTGAGCTCCAGGAAATTGTTGGGATGGAGACAAAGTGAAAGCAAAACCAAAACCACCTCTGCCGGAGGCTGGGGGAATTATGCAGAAGACGAAAGATGTGCTGAAAGAATAAGCGTTTCGGGATGAAGAAGAAGAAGAAGAAGAAGAATAAGTACTTCTGTTAATGATCGGAACGGGTTTTGTATAGAATGCATGGCCAATAGCGGAGTTTGATCGATTGGTGAGCCGAAGTAAACCACTGGGCTTGATAATGGAGGCTCCCTCTCTGGCCAGATCTGCTTCCCGACCTTTGAATCCAAGAAAGACGAATTCAACGTGTGGAGATTGAGCAACATGATGATCAGGAAATAAGATCAAACATAGCAAAACTAAAAAGGAAAGTGAGAAAGCTGCCATGGAAGCCGACGTACGTAAGGATTGATCAAAGACGAAAAGCACAAGAACAACGAATTATTTGTACAAGAACTTTAAAGGAGAGAATTTAGGTCGTTAGGAACTATTCTCTCACCGAGTGAGATATGGAGATGGGAGAGTTGAAGAGGTCAAAGTCCAAGCAGGACAAAAAATACTTGGTCCCGGGAAATTGCAGACCACCAACGGTGACACAGTGCTGTCTATTCTACTCGTACGTCTTTCAGTGTTACACCATTAAATCAATAGGATGGATCTACGTAGCTCTTATCAAGTTCCCTAGAGGAGAAGGGATTGAATTTTCCAAGTTATGGAGACTTTGCCCTGTAATTAATGACCAATTGATCGATCGAGGCGCTAAGAGATGAGTGCTGAGAATCTTGGCCTCTCAAATTCTTTCAACTAAAATCTATTTTTGATAGAATATAAAAAAAAATAAAAAAATAAATATAATACAAGAATTTACGTTAAAAAATTTCAAAACAGAAAAAAAAACTATCAAACTCAAAGAAGAAAATATACTATATGAAAAATTATTACAATCAGGATATGTAATGAAAATTTATGTCGATAACTGATGAACTTCTAGAAAAGTCAAACGTGAGCGTTGCACCATAATTTTTTAGTAAAATTATTTTCGACATGGGCAGAAGTGAAATGCTTGAAATTGATTTATTCTGAGTGAGTATGCTTTTATGGTGGAGCATGGTAGCGGAAGCTATGAAGATCCTTATTGCAGTAGAGCGTAGCTGTAGGATCAGTCAATATCGCAAGGTAGCGAATATTAGGTATTGCTCCTTGAATTCCACATGGGAAATGAGTGAATGAGGGAGCAAGCTCATAGGCCTATAAAAATGGGTTTAGTCTCATTGGTTTAAACACACCAGTCAGAAACTTATTTAGTAGCTTTTGACATTAGTAAAATTCTTTGTTGTCTTTTTTGTATGTAAAAGAAAGAGAGGTGAAAGTTAGAGTTTTACTAATGGGAGAAATTTTTTGTGGGTGTCGTTGGGGTGAGAAGAAAAATTTTGTGATTATAATAATTTTTCACATAGTAAATTTTTTTTTCTGGGTCTGGTGGTTTTTCTCCTGATTTGAGAGTTTTTTACGTAAATTCTTGTATTGTATTTATTTATCTATTTTTTTGATATTATGTCAAAAGTAGATCTGATAAAAAAAAATTAAGAGACCCAAAATTCTCAACATTGAGGGCCACAAGTTTAATAATTTGGTCGCTCGAGTCTTCTTCCTCTCCTCCTCATCTTTGGTCGTAGAAAATGACATTATTATTATTTTTTTCTTGCAGATCCTTAATTTGTGCGAAATTCTAAAAAAAAAAATGACGACCCAGTTGTAATAATTGCATGCAGTTAAAGTATAGAATTAAGCGAGGATCAAGACTTTCTCGAAAATGTTAATTTGTAATAGAAAATTATCTTGACCTCTACTTGTTAGTGATACACGGGGAGTACTAAGTTAAAACAGAGAGATTAGGTAAATTATAAGCAAAAACCATCCATATTCGTGGTCACCAACCCTCATCTACGTATATCCATTTACATTATTTTATTTTTATTATTCAACGTCCATGACTTCCACACGTACAAGAAAATTTAACATTTGGTCTTCCTCCAAACGTATAATTAATATATGAGTGAACGGGAGAAAGGGTTGAACAAAAAGGACAATTAGAACGCAGAGGAAAGGAGAAATTAAAAAGCAAAACATTTATATATATGTAATATCTTCTGTGTATTATTTGTACATTCTATTAATGTAATTAAATGCGTTATTTTTTTAATATAAAACAATTATTTTAATCAATTATATCCGTAAAATTATAACTCTTTCTAATAACATTTCTCCCTTGCATTCAGGTCGAGATAAAAAAAAAAAAGTAAAAATATTCTATTTGCAATCCTCAAATGAAGATTGTGTATGCAGACCTCATTTAAAAAGAACAATTTATTTTGGAAATTAGACAATTTAGACCATTTAAAAATAGAAATAAGGATAGTTTAACCAATTTAATGAATATAGGACTATAAATAAGTATTACTTATAACAATAAAACTGTATATACAACAACTCTAAAAAAAAAAATTAAGGGAATCAGTTAGCCACGTCAGTAGATATTATTTTTAAAAAAAAAAAAAAAAAGCCCAACACTTGCAGGTGAAAGGATTTTTCATTTTCTCCTCTTTTTTTTTGCCTTTCCTCTTATGGTCCTTCTGTTACCTATCACGTCAATAAAAATATTAAAAAATATATATATAAATAAATAAAAACATGATGTGAAAAAATTAAAAATATAAATAATTAAATAAAAAAACACGTAAAAATATTATTTTTATATGACGTATAAACAAAAAATATACAAGTCGCAAGCAAATAATATTTTTATATATTTTTTATATTTTTATATATTTATTTTTTTTATTTTTTTATTTTTCTACCCCTAAACTCCAAAATAAATAGAGTTGTGTTGAATTCAAGATTTCAAGTTTCATGTAAATTTACAAATGGATTTTGATGATAACAAATGAATCCAAAGAATAAAGGAGTCTCAAGCTCAAGTTGTCCACACAACATAATCAAGCACATCAAGGAAGCAAGCATGAGCAAGAAGGAAAAAGTTCACATTAAAATCATAGAGTAATGTTGTAAATCTCTTAAAAATTCAAAATTAGGATTAAGGCTCAAAATAAATATTTTATCATAAAGCATTAAAATACATTTTCCACATGTGCATGAATATTTTGAAAATTAAATTTGAAAATTTTGAAAGATGATTAATTGTCATCTTTCACATATGCATGATATGATTAAAGGTTTGAATTTTGAAAATATTAAAATGATTGATTGTCATCTTTCACATGTGCATGTTTTATTTGAATATTTTCAAAAGTGGTGGATGCTTTTCTTGACTTATGCAAAAGGTAGATATCTTTATTTAAAAATTTTAAAAAGAAAAGTGTACTCCTTTTATCATATGCAAAAAGTAAAAGATTATGTTTGAAATTTTTGAAAAGTAAAGTGTGCTCCTTTTGTCACATGCAAAAAATAAAAATATTAGATTTGAAATTTTTGAAAAGTGAATGATGATGTTTTTGACATGGGAATTTTTTCAAATTTGAAATTGAAAAATCATTTGCCAATAAATAGCTCACTTGAGTTTTGCAAAATTCACAACAAAAGCTTACACATCTATTGCTAAGTTTTGCATCATTTCTTCAAAGCTCTCATTCTCTCTTTTCTAAAGTTTTGAGCCTTAATTCTTATTCTTGTTGAGAGAGATATAGGTTACGCTGTATTGTTTCTATCTCACTCATTGAGGAGTGTACTTTGATAGTCTACCTACTATCAACTCTTGCATTTGTAAAAGGGTGTGTATAACCCTTGTGTGTGTAGAAGGTGTTCTACACGGGGAATAGTTAAATCACCAAGTGTGAGTTGATTGGAAGTGTAGAAGGTGTTCTATACGGGGAATAGTTAAATCACCAAGTGTAAGGTGATTGGAAGTGTAGAGGGTGTTCTACACGGATTCTTTGGAGCGGTGCTGCTCAAATGTGTAATAGGTTTCTATCTCCACCTAAAGGAGATTGAATAGTGGATTTGGGGATTCTCAAGAGGTAGCTTGAGTCGAGGACGTAGGCAGTGGGGCCAAACCTCGTTAACATACTGAGTTTGCTTCTCTCTTACCCTTACTCTTTATATTTATTATTATTTCATATTTTGTTTATATTTTATATTATATATTTGATTTATAATTGTTATTTTTTTTTAAATACAACTCAATTCACCCCCCTCTTGTGTTAGTCATCTGGACAACAACTTGGATTTCTTGTTTTGGAGTCAAAAGAAGGTACCTTATCATCAATGAAATCAAATAACGCTTTTATTTATAATTAAAAGAAATAGTCTGTTTAATTAATTGTAAAGTCGCTCATTCATACCCTCAATGCATGCACTATTAATAACGTAGAAGCTTCTAATAATATAACACAATTATATATAATTTTATTCTATTTATAATTATAATAAGTTTCATAATAAATTATTTGTTGCATCGGTGGAAATCCAGCGTGGTATGAAAGTGAAACTCAAGACTATACGGAAATGAAAAATAGAATTCTAAATATCTTTATGCTTTAGAGATTTGCTCAAACTTAAAAAATAAATAAAAATAAAAATAAAAACTGTTAAATGAGCTGTCTGATCGAATACTAATATAAAAGAAGAAAACAATAAATACTATTATAAAATTCTAGAATGAAAGACTTGAAATGAATCATTCATTCATCTATTGAATTTTCATTCCAATCAAATTATTCCGTATTTAATTCATTAGAAATTAAGATGTATCTTCAAATTCCGTAGGTTGAGTGCGCCGCCGTAGCCGTACAAAGATTAATATAGTCAACCCACTATTTATAGACCTCCTAAAATAAAAATACATTTTATTTTATATATGAAAGTGAATGTGAGGAGAGTCGAGACTATTTCAAAATTCAATTAATACAAATCCCTAAAAAAATCAAATAAATACAAGCTAGGGTCGGGGCCACTTTATAGCATGAGAATGCCATCTACGTACAGACTGCATTATTGAAGTTGACCAGATAAGGCGATGAAATTTAATTGGGCTTTAGTTTGTGACAAAGCCCAATGAGCTAGCATGAATGAGCCTGTGAGTTAAGATCAGTGTAATACGGCCCAGTTTGAGCCTTTTAAGTTATGTAGCATACAGAATGGTTGCGAGAGATGATCCCTTTAACAAAATAATAGAGTGTGGCGGCACTGCCCGAACTGGGGAGGGCGTTAAAATAAAGCTTGAAGATAACGCTGACAACGGGCAATGAAGGTTGCCAGAGAGCAAGAACTCAAATTGAGAGGAAAAGCTTGAATTCTCTATATTGAAAATGGTGGAACTACATGCCTTACATGCTTGGTTACACGGCTAGAAAAAACACAAAATTGCTAAAAAACTTAAAAATAATTCCTGACAAGCTATACATATTTGGCTATACACAGGGGCGGACCCAGTTTAGTGGGTGGGAGGCTATTGACCCTCCAAAGTTTTTTAAAAATTAATTTATAATATATATAATTATATATATAATTAAAATTCTCTCTCAAGTTAAAAATAAATAAAAATTTCCCCCCTCCAAATTTTTTTTATTAAAATTATTCATCTAAATCTTAATATATATCTATTTATATTCTAACTTTTAATTTCACTTAAACTCAAATTCCAACTCACATAATCTCACAGTTACTCAACTAACAGTCTAACTCTAATAAAAAAATTGATTATAAATTTATATAATTGTAAAATTGATTGATTATACTCACTTACTTAGTTTCAGTCTAACTTGTATGATTATGAGATATAGGTTATTAAAAATTTAACAGCGTTACATCATTACTTATTAGAAAATTCTCAAATTTATTCTTAATCTATAAATTTTTCTTAAATCATAGAAAAATATGAGCAAGTGTTTAAAAATAATTGATTTTTTTTTTAAAAAGACCTGAACAATTCGAAGATTAATATACATTTAGAGAGCTCGATAATAACAAAACATGACACATTTATCACTGATGATTATCCTTATAAAATTTATATTTATTGCACATTTTATCGATCGCCCCCCCAAATACAAAATTCTGGTTCCGCCCCTAGCTATACATATCATATAGAAATTTATAGGACTAGACATTTTTACTCCATTTCTGGAGATCGAGTGCAAGTTACTCATCCATTGCAGTATCATCAATAAACTCAATAATGGCAACTGGTTTTGGTCCTCTATTCACGGGCTTCAATGTAGTAAGCACATTTGATATTGCAGTAGGCATATCTAATATAGTCTTGTTGCTTTTGGGTTTTGTGAGAGAGGGTGGTGTTGTTGCCCACATTAGTCTCTAGATGACAAATAACTAATATCTATGTGCAAAACTTCATGTAAGTTAGTTCGTCCATCCACTTTTTGGACAAATTAGTATTGATATCTTATGAGGCCAAAACTATTATGAAAACTGCTATAAATGTACGTAAGAAAAATTTATTAAAAAAAATTATTTTTTATGTGCCAGTTATTAATATATTAAAAATTATGATAATTTAAATTTTAAAGGAAAATTAATAACATGAGTTTTATAAGTAAATTATAAGTAAAATTATAAATATATGTAGCACTATTTAAATATTATTTATTATGATGTCACCTCTCAGGAAGAACTTTCTTAGCATTCATGAGCTTCCTTACTGTACTGCAGTGAAGGAGAAAGTTGGGATAAACCTTAACTAAGTGGTGGGAAGAAAGAACCATCCTCCTCCTTAGGGCTGAAAGAAAAAACCAAAACAAGGGCAAAAACAATCAGACCAGACCAAGGTTTCGATTTGGTTCAATACTGGTTTGGTCAGTTTTGTTTTTTGAAAATCGAAATTGATTAAAAACCAATTCAATCCCGATTCTTGTGATTCAAACTAATATATAAATAAATTTTATATATTATATATTATGAGCTAAATTATAAAATTAATATAATATAAAATTTTAATGCCTCATTGAGATAAATATCAAATTATTTAATATATATTTTTAAGAATAACTTTAAAAATATATATTTTCTATCTAACCATATACTCAAATTAGGTCTAAAGGGATTTGGCTAATTTCACAGAAGATATGAACTTGTTATTGAGACCTTTCAGTTGATGAAGTGAAGAAAGCAGAATCTTAGATGAATCCAATCAGTTCATTGGGGCTAGATGATTTCCATATAAGTTTCTATCAAACTCATTAGGATACAATTGGTAAGGAGGTATGTGGAGTTGTGCTGGATTTTCTTAACTCAGATGGTGATATTAAGCAGATAAATGAGACTCAAATTGCCCTCGTCCTAAAGAAGAAGAATCCAAGAAAGGTTGTTGACCTCAAGCAAGATTCCTTATACAATATTCTTTATAAGATAATATCAAAGGTATTGGTGAATCGATTGAAAGGAGTACTAAAAGACGTAATATCCTTATTCAGAGTGCTTTCGTCCCTATAAGATTAATAATGGATAATGTAATTGTTGCTTATGAAGCCATGCACTCAATGGATAAGAAGTTCAAAGGAAGATATGGTTTTATGGCTTCAAAGGTTGATATGAGTAAAATTTATGATAGGTTGGAGTTGGAGTTGGAGTTCCCTACATGTTGTGATGACCAGGATAAGGTTTCATTCAAAATGGATTAGTTTGATCATGAGATGCGTCAACTTAGTTTCTTACTCCATTTTTATTAATGGTTCACCTCAAGCTACTTTTCAAGCCACAAGAGGTATTAGGCAATGTGATTTTTTGTCACCTTACTTATTTATTTTTTGATCAGAGTGCTCTACTTAACCAAGCTAAGGAAAATAAAGCGACCGTTGATATTCCAATTGCTAGTGGTAAATTTTTTATTAACTATTTGTTTTTTGCAGATAATAGCTTGTTGCTTTGTAGATCAAATGCCTTGGAGTGGAGTTATATGCTTGAGATTCTAAGTCTCCATGAAAGCATTTGGACAAAGACATAACAAAGATAAAACTTCCATTCATTTTAGCAAAAACATAAAGGAGGAGATCAAAATATTCATCTTGAGTATAGCAGGGTTAGGGTTTCAAATTTATTTGAAATATATCTTGGTCCACCAACTCTTATAGGTAGATCAAAAGTAAAGGCTTACTATATCATTTTGGACAGAATGATGAGTAAAGTCACTAACTGAAAAATAAAATTTCTCTTACAGGCTAGGCTGGAAAGGAGATCTTGCTAAAATTTGTGGTATACTCCATTCAACTTATTGCATGTGAGTTTTTAATCTTCATTTCTCATTGTTAAGAGAGATCAATAGATCATGAAGCATGTATGGTGGAATTAACAACATAGTGAAGGAAAAATTCATCGAGTCTCATGGAGCCAAATGGGAAAGGCAAAGTTTGCGGGTGGCTTGGGGTTTAGAGATTTGAAAAGTCTTAACATGGTTTCACTTGCTGAACAAGGCTATATATTACTACAACAACCGATGCTCTTCCAAGTAAGATTCTAAAGCAGAAATATTTTTCCTATTCCTCATTTTTTGAAGGTAAACTTGGTCAAACCCTTCCTATATTTAGAAAAGTATACATAAAACAAAGAATTTAGTAGAGGAAAAATATTTATGGAGGATTAACAATGGACAACAAGTGAGAATTCAGGAAATAGATGGATTCCGCAACCATCATTTTTTCAAAGTCAAAGACTTGTGCAAGAGTTAGATAGTGATGAATACGTTTCTACACTCATTGACCCAAATCATAAATACTAGAATACCCCATTGATTGATTCCATATTTCAAATACAGAAGCTGAAATTGTTAAGAAATACGTATTAGTGCTTATAGTTTTCCAGATAGGATCATTTGGAGATGTTCCAAAGATGGTATGTTCTCTGTAAAGAGTGCATACTAGTTGCATAAAAAGATGATAGAGAGGGCTGAAGGATAATGATCAAGTTCTGAGTCTCAAAAATGATGTATGGCTAAAGATATGGAAGCTGAATATATTTATTATAGCAAAGACATTTACATGGACAGATTGATTAGAGTTATTACCTACAAAAGCTAACCTTTTTGGGCAAAAAGTTGCCGAGTCTCCAAATTGCCCTATTTGTTTAAGTGAAACAGAAACAATCATTCATGTAGTATCGGATTGTCCTAAAGCTAAGGATGTATGGAGTACTTATTATAAGAAAATCAAGAAAAGTGGTTTGTCTTCATTAAGTTTTATGCATTTGTTAGCTGAGATGATTGACTTGTTAGAGCAAGAATCGTTGGAGGAGTTTATCATGACAGCAATGAAAGATGGCAGACGAGAAACTCATCATTTCTCAAGACAATTTTATTCATCCAAATTTGGTAATGCAGCAAGCAAAACAAATACTAACAAAATGTTAAGAAGGTCAAGCTTCAATGGTTGTTTCTAGAGATGCATATGAAAGCAGTCATACTAACTAGGAACCTCCTCCTTTAGGCACTCATAAGGTAAATTATGATGTTGCAGTCAAATATGAGGTTGGTAGAGTTGGCATAGGTATCGTTATAAGGGATTTTGAAGAAAGGGTGGTGGCTTCCAAAAGCATGCAAGGGTATATGTTTACTGATTCTTATATAGCTGAGTCTCAAGGAACACTATAGGCCATCATTTTTGTAAAAGATATTGGATTGGGGAGGATAATCTTGGAAGGGGATGAATTACAAGTAATTTACAATATCAAACTTAACACTTTATAGTTCCATATCTCGGGAATTTTTTTGGGATACTAAGATATTTTGTCTCATTTTTATTATTAGATTGAAGCTCATGTGATAAGAAATGTCAATATGGCGCTTTAGACAGTGAGTAGGATGAGGTTAAATTGGATGAGAGTCATTCATATATTATTCCTTTCCTTTGCTGATTCTTTCAATAAAGATTGCCATATTTCTTTTTAAAAAAGATCTAAAGGGATTACTGCAAGCCTAGAAGCATTACCGTATTTAATGTCTTAAAATGGCCACACGAGGATATGCTCGTGTTAGGCCACGGAAGTCAAAGGAGAAGGTGTGTAGTATTGCATTCCCCATGATATATAGTACAAGGTAGGTCAGCCAAAAGTGACTCTTTCTCTCTCTGGTTTTTCTTTCCTTTGGTGATTGAGTGCTGCTTGGGGGTCCGTTCATGTGCCCCGTTTTTGTGCTTCTTTAGTGTGCTTTATTCTTTTTGTTTTTTTATTTATTTTTTACATCATTTTTTAAATAGTCTTAAATATATTTAAAAAATGAAAAAATTATAATATTATTAAACAATATTTTCTTAATCATTAAGTAAAAAAAAAAACAAGAAAAGTGATAGTGAGACACAAAAGTCAAACCTTCATCGACCTCACTATCATTTTCTTTGGAAATTTGCAAGGATTTAACTTAGATTGTATTTGGATAATAGAGTGGTTTTACTATTATTAAATGTTTTATCAAATTTTCACATACTCTTAACTATTCTTACTACTATTTAATATTATACCATTACTTTTTTACTATCATTCAAGATCATCTGAAATTATCTCATTGTCCAAACTTAGCCTTAAACAATATAGGCATCCTCCTTAGAGATCACTTAAAATCTCACATTTTATACGCAAGGCAACAGGTGGTAATAGGCTTATCAAAATCCATAAATTTGCATCAACTTCTTGTTTCCATAGGTTTGTCTGCAAAACATTAACGAGACAAATACAAATATGATTAATTGGCAAAAAATAATTGAATTTCCTATAGCATTATTAACCCAGTAGTATCTATCGGTAGAACTTAAGGTGATCAACTCTATTATAAAGATCACTAGGAGGGTTGAAAGTAAATACTGGCAAATGATCAAATTGAACCAAATGGATTTGTTCAGTCTGATTCAATAACTGTTTGGTAGGTTTCACTTCTTGAGAATCAAAGTTGATTACAACGAATTCTGCCACGATTTTCATGATTTGAAAATCAAATTGAACCAAATTAGGTTGAAATATATATATACATATATTTTTTATATTATGCATATATATATTATATTTTATACATATTATAAATAATATAACATGAAATTTTTAATCTTATTATTTATGCTTTTCTTGATATAAACTTACTCTTAAACAAAAAATTTCAAGTAAGCTTTAGCCAAAAAAACCATGTTAGTTTATACATATTTATGCTTTATGTGTTAGTTTATTCTTGATATAAACTACAAACCCGTTGTAGTTTGTACCTGTGGTGCCATTACTACCCATTAGCCAGGTTTCTCACTGGTTTACCAGGAGGAAAGACAACTTGAACTTCTCCCCACCATACTTGTTGAACCCATGGCCTTACTCTCTCACCAAGATTCTATTCATTCCCCTAAACCCTATTCATAGCCATTGTGGCTTCTTGGGTCATACTGTGAAACTCTACTATAAACTTCATGGCTACCCCCCTAGATTCAAATTTAAAAACAAGACCACTACAGCTTCTGTGAATGTTGCTTCTAGTTATGTTTCTAATGCCACTTCAGATTTCTTGTTTCAACCTAATGTCTCTTCATCTGTGCAAGCTCCTATTATGTTATTCACCACTGAGTAGTATTAGGAACTCATTGCCAACAAGTTTTGTTGCTCCATCTACAAACTTAACATTTTCTCACAATTTTTTAGGTACCGCTTGGCTCTCCCATTATCATCCTATATCTTTTATTTTTTTCCACCTGGATCTTTGATACAGGTGCCTCGGATCACATGATAAATGTTCCCACTCTATTTACTCATTGTTATCTTGTTGTCTTATCTCATGCATGTTTGATTTAGGACATTACCAGTAAGAGGATGATTGGAGTGGGTGAAAAACGAGATGGTTTCTATTTTTTCAAACAAGCAGCATTCAACAAGTTTGTTTCTAGTTTTCCTGTCAAACCTTGTTTTTTTGACTTATGGTATTTCAGATTTGGGCATGTTTTTGCCTCTAGAATTAGTTTGTTACATGAGTTAGATTCTACCATTAAGTGTTTAGATTCCTTTCATTGCACTACATGTCCTCTAGCGAAAAAAAAAACGTTTACCATTTACTATCAATACTTCTATTGCATCTAATCCATTTGATTTTATTCATTGTGATATTTGGAGGCCATTTTCTATGAACACTTACTTTGGTTTCAAGTTTCTTTCTCACCACTGTGGATGATTGTACTCAATGCATTTGGACATATTTAATGAAACACAAGTTAGACATTAGGTACATTTTACAATATGTTTTTTCTCTTATCCATACTCAATTTGGTTCTATTATTAAAAACATTAGAACTAGCAATGGTCTTGAATTCCTTATGACTATTTTTATAATTCAAAAGGCTGTGTTCATCAGAAATCATGCACTAGAACACCCCAGCAAAATGCTAAGGTTGAAAGAAAACATCAACATCTTTTAACCATTGCTAAGTCCATTAGTTTCAATCACATGTTCCTCTCTCATTTTGGGGTGATTGAATTATGTCTGCCCCATATCTTATTAATAGCATACCTTCTCCTATTATAGGAAATGTGTCACCATATGCTACCCTTTATAAACATAACCTCATTCTCAATCATTTAAGGGTGTTTGGATTTCTCTACTATGCTACCACCCCTTTTTGCCAAGACATAAGTTCTCACCTCGTGCTAGACAATATATTTTTATTGGATATCCATCTATTATAAAGGGATACAAACTTTTTTTACCTTAATACCAAAAAATTGTTTTTGTATCTTGAGATGTGGTGTTCCATGAATCCATATTTCCCTTCCTTACTTTTGTTTTACCATCTCCTCCTTCCACTAAGAGTTCCCTATGTGTCCTCCCATTATCCATACCTGAAATGTCCTCTATTGATTCCTTTTTTGACTCTCATGATCACTTTCATGACCACACATCTGATTCTCATGCTCCTTCTCATACTGATTCCTTTTCTGATTCTCATGATCATGCATCTTCATCTCCTCTCATTGTGATGTCAGGTAAGAACATAAATTCCTTTTCGTTCAACTATGATCAAAATGTGGCAGTTATTTGGGTGGGTTAAATTCAAAGAATTAGGGGACCAGAAATTCCTAATCGAATTTCAATTTCTAAATGACAAAGAGAAAATATTGAGTAGTAGACCATGGTTTTTTTTTATCGAAGTTTGATATCGTTACAAGAGGTCGATGAGTCTATTCCCCTCAAAGATATCCAATTTCAGTTGGAACAATTATGGGTACAGTTTTATGGACTTCCCCTAGCTTCTATGAATGAGGAGATTGGTAAAAAAAATAGCAAGCTCCATTGGCCATGTGATAATGGTGGAATCAGATGTTGATGGTCAAGCTTGGGGGAACTGCCTGAGGGTCAGGTTAGCCATAGACATGATGAAACCATTGTTAAAAGGTAAATGGGTTCGATTAGAGAATAGGAAAATCTCGATGTCCGTTAAGGACGAAAAACTCCAAGTTTTCTATTTTAAATGTGGAATCTTGGCTTATAAAGCACGTTCCTGTCAATTATTGAGAGATGATGAAAATGATACAGAAGAAGGAAATGAACAATTTGGTGCTTGGATGAGGACCCAACCTAGAAATACCAAGATATTTGAAACTAGGAAATAAGAAGGAAGAGAGGAAACAAAAGAGGAGGGGGGAAAATAGACAACACCAAGAATAGAGGTTGGGAGCCAAAATGATCAATTGTCAACACGAGATAGACTTGAGGAGACAGAGGGGTAGCAGAGAAGAGGAGTTAGCCTGGGTCTTGAGGTGACTGGGAGAGAAGAAAATCTAAGAAACAAAGAGGATGTGAACAAAACTGTGAGAAGGAAGCTGCAGTATGATAATGCATCCCAAAAGAAGGAGGATTAGGTAGAGTCTATTGTCCAAAGAGAAAGGACTATCAAAAATGTGGAAGCCATTACATAAAAGATGTCTTCTTGGAAAAGAAGAGCAAGGGGCATAATGATCAATGAACCAATGATGTTCGAACATGGTCCAAGTGATATCAAGAAGAGAGGGGCAAAATGTTCTATTGATATAAAAATGTATCCAAAAAGAATAAAAATAGAGAATGATAATGGAAACCTGAACCCCATTAATGATTTGGTGGAGGCTACTTTGTAGTCCCATCAACAACCATGATTGGCTTTTCTTGAAACTGTAGCGGGCTTGAGAACTCTCTTACAAATACAAAACTCTTTTTGCTTGTTAAATCTAAGTCTCCCGCTTTTGTGTTCCTCATGGAAACCAAATGTGGTAGAAATAAGGTGGAGAGGATTAGAAAAAATTGGGTTTTAATGCCAGTTTTTTAGTGGACAGCCTAGGCTTGAGTGGTGGCTTAGCCTTTTTGTGGAAGAGCACTTTTGATTTCTCTTTTGTCTCATACTCCCAGCACCATATATCAATGAAATTCTACGATGAGTGTGTGAGCCAAGAAATTTTGTTCTTAGGTTTTTATGGCTACGCTGATTCCACTAACAAATACTAGAGTTGGCACCTTTTGAGTAGACGAAAACCAGGAAATGATAAGGCCTGGATCTGTTTTGGCTATTTTAACGAAATTCTTAGCCAAAATGAAAAAGTTGGAGTTGCTCAGATACCCTACCAACAAATGGAACGATTTCGACAATACATAAATGATTGCAACTTGAGTGACCTTGGATATGAAGGTTTAGATTTCACCTGGTGCAATAATAGAAAAGGAGATCAATTTACGAATGAAAGGTTGGATCGGGTGCTTGGAAATAGGGAATGGACAACCTTGTTTCAAATTTTCAGCTTAAAACACCTGATTGCACTTTCTTTAGACCACAGTCTTATTTTAATGACATGAGATAAAAAAGGCACAAGCTATTTACCAAGAGAAGTGGATAGATCTAAAGAAAGCTTTTTAGATATGAGGCAAAGTGGGATGATCATGAAAATTGTAAGGCAATTACTATTGAAAACTGGACAAATACTGATTTCAATCCTATCTCAGTCATCCAATCAGTCAAGAATAAACTGGTGAAATGTAAAGAATCATTGGTAAAATGGGACAAACATATTCTCAAGAATGAAAAGAAAGATATTCAGTGCAATCTTCAGAGACTAGCTGAACTGCAGAATGAAAATATAGGAAATGGCAGCGCAGCAATAAGAAATCTGAAAAGCGATATTGCAAAATCTATGGTAAAAGAAGATATGAAGTGGCAACAAAAGTCGAAACAAACACGGTTGAGATGCAGGGACAGAAATACAAAATATTTCCACACTTATGCAAGCTAAAGGAAAAGGAACAACACTATCAAGAGCATCCTCAGAAATGATGGGATCCAGACATTAGACAAGCAAGAAATCTCTGAGGTATTTAACAATTTCTATCAACTCTTTTTTGCTTCCCAGCTTCCTATTAATATAGAGGAGTGTATGAGTAATATTACTCCTAAGATTTCTGATGAGATGAATAATGAATTAACTAAACCCTATTATGAGGAAGAAATTAGATAAGCCTGGTTTCAAATGAATCCAATGGGTTCCCCAAGCCCGGACGACTTTTCCTCCATTTTTTACCAAAACTACTAGGACATAGTTGGAAAGATATCAACAAAGTTGTGGCTAGAAGCCCAAAACTATCTCAGACTATAGGCCTATCTCTTTATGTAACATTATCTATAAAATTGTGTCAAAAACTATTGCAAATCGTCTCAAACACATACTGCCCCATATCATTTAAGAATCTCAGTGTGCTTTTGTGTCGGGTAGAATGATTCAAAACAATGTTATCATAGCTTTTGAGGCCCTCTACTCCATGACAGCTAGAAAAAGAAGCAAATAAGGACATATGGCGATTAAAATCGATATGAGTAAAGCCTATAATAGAGTGGAGTGGAGTTTCTTATAGAAAGTTCTTGAAAAATTGGGTTTTAACACTTTTTGGATTGACCTGGTGTTGAATTGTGTTTCCACCACTTCTTATTCACTAATCATTAATGGCAAACTCGACAACCTATTTTTCCTTCTAGGAGGATTAGACAGGGCGACCCCATATCTCCTTACTTATTCATTTTTGTTGTTGAGGTGTTGAGCTCAATGGTTAAGAAAGTTGAAGCTGAAAAGCTTATTCATGGGTTCAGTATCAGTAGAGGAAGGTTAAAAGTGAGCCATTTATTTTTCACCGATGATTATCTCTTATTTTGCTGAGCTTCAACTAAAGAATGAGATTATACTAATGAAATTCTGACACTCTATGAAGCTGCTTCGAGATAAAAAGTTAATATTTTTAAAATGACATTTTTTCAGCCCTAATACTAGAAGGGAGACTAAGGAGTATATCTTTAACATAACAGGGGTTCAGGTGAATAATTCTTATGAAAACAACTTGGGGTTGTCATGAGGCTCTTCCCACGTGCCTTAATTTATATAAAAGAAAAATAACTGACTCCTCTCTATAAAACCTAGCCTAGCTCAGTCACGTTTGACCTCCGCTCTCCTCCTTCTAAAAGGAAAGGAGTCTTCTTTGTCTTATGTACATTTACGAGAATGAATTCCAGATCTTCGTCAAGCTTCCTTCTTCGAAAAGTTTTCGCTCTCCTTTCTCTTTGCCCTAACATAGTAATGGGTCAAGCTTTCGCAAACCTATCTTTCACTTTATTGACTTCTAACTATGCCCCATTTGCAGGAGAAAAGTTGAAAAATGGGTGCATATTATATGGTCTTATCCCTCAGCTAGTGATGTATGGTGTAGAGGCCCAATTAGTCTTATAAAAAGATCTGACATGTTGGATAACTTCATGGATTTATTTAAAGCTCTAAGCCTAATCTGCGACACCAAAGTGATGGAGGAATTCTCAGCGATTGCCAGGGCCACATGGAATAGAAGGAATAAAATCATCTTTGAAGACCAGTTCATCCATCCAAATCAGGTGATTCACTCAGCTATGCAGGGACTTGAAGATTTTAAAGATGCACAGATTGTCAATCAGTAGAGCAAGTAGGAAAGCACAAATTGGGATGCTAAATTAGGATGCTAGTCTGAGTAAAACCCAAGAAAAAATTGGTATTGGCCTTATAGTGAGGGATCAAAACAGTCCCATTGCCACCAAGAAAGTCTCAAAGTTCACTTTTATTAATCTCATGTTAGCTTAAACTTTGGGTGCTAGAGGAGCAACTGTTCTTGCCAAGGAGCTCAATATAGCATTATAGATTATAGAAGGGGACAACCTTCAAGGGATAAAGGAGTTGAACAGTTATGGCAATAGAATGGATCTATAGGCTTGATTATCCAAGACATAAAAATTTTGTTATCTCATATGAATTGGAAAGCTTTATTTGTAAATAGAAGTGGAAACATGGAAGCTCATTGTCTAGCAAAATCAACAATTATGCTAGCTGAAGATGAGATAGAACTGGTGCACTAACCACATTTGTAATCTCTTGTTCCTTTATCTCTTTGAATGGGCGTATTGATATCTATTTCCAAAAAAAAAATATGTATCGATTGCAAATGTGGTGTAATGCGAGAGAAGCACTATCGTGGTGAGAGAGTTGAGTAAGAAACCAATGGTTTGTGAAATATAAAACTCCTTTCTATGTGGACGTAAGCTATTTTAGCTAAATCACATTAAAATCTTGGTCTCATATTCTTGGTGAGTGTCTACAGGCCCTAACAAGTGGTATCAGAGCCTGTGGGAGGCCAGGATTTGATTTTCGAAATAGACTTATTTTGAAACTTGATCGAAATCAAGTTACCATTAGATTTCCCACCTCAAGATAAGTTTTTGAATGAAAATTTTATCTCCAATGGACACCAGACACCACCCCACGGGCCGATCAGCTTCCGGCGACAGCCTCCACGTGCTAGCCCCGCACTCCCAAGGTTGAAGACAACCTGATCCGACTAGGTTAGCCGGATTATCCAACCCGTGAACTGTCCCGATCCGGTTCTTGAGCAGGGTTCACTAGCAATTGGTCCAGAGGGAATATCCCGATGACGGCGAGAATATTTTTGCTACTAAAAGGGATATTCCATTTTTCATTTTTTGTAGTTTTTTATGTAATTTTGATCATTTTGGGACCAGACCAGAGCATTTCCGAAATTTTCAACCATTCCGAACTCAACTGTGACCTTCGTTTGTTAAAATTCAATTTATTATAACAAATACTAATATATAATTATTTTAATCATTATAAATAATACTAATATATATATTAATAGTTTAATAAACTAATATAACTAATTTAAAATCGAACCGAACCAGACAGAAACAAGTAAAATCGATGCTACCGATTTTGGAGGATAACTAGTGCGTAATCGATTTTAAAAAATAGAAAATTGTTGGTACCGATTCGGTTCTAGATTTTATCTAAAATCGGACCAAACCGGATTTATTACACCCCTAATAAAGCTACAACTAAAAATGAGGGGGCTTTTTTGACATGCCTTTTTGTCTCCCTCCATTCTAGAATTTCAACCAATACAAGTTCTTAACTAAGTCAACATTTTTCCTTCACTTTCTCACTAATCAAACACTTATATTTTCATATTTTCAAGATTTCAATGTCATTTTTCGAGTGAAAGGTCATTACATGAAGATAAGTGATTCCTCATTTGTTTTAACACACCATGCACGACCTAAAGTGAATAACCACCCTTAATTTTTTGGATCTAAAGATTTTTTTACACAAACACTCACTTTCACTCTATAAACTAAGTTTCTCTTCTTAGAAGACTTCGTTGGGAACCTTGTTGAATTAGAACTCTGGAGAAAGTGGGTGAGAATGAAAGGTTAATAAATGATTTAAGACATATCTTTTGGAGAAAATGGGTGAGATTAAAAGGTTAATAAATTATTGTAAATATATATAGTTTGGTGGTAGCTTTAATATTATATATCTATAATTATTGGTCTCTAAATACTTGCCTTTCCAGAAAAGTAATCTCCCATAAACAGTTTTACCACACTGTAGAAACTATTAAACAATGATGCAATCTGATCTTTTTGAGCAATCATGGCCTCTCTAGAATGTCCTGGATTCCACTTTTGATCAAGGTTTACCCCATGACCTCAACATGGATGACCCTTTTGATGGCTATGAGTTCTCTTCAGAACTATTCACCGCAACAAAGGATTCTTCTGAATTTTCTTCAACTCCCTTTTCTTCAACTTTGTTCCCTAATAACTTTGTCCAATATCCATTTTGTGATGATTCCCGGCAAGTCATATTAGTCATGAAAGACATCTTGATGGAGTTTGGGGAATTAGAGTCTATTTTGAACGATGATGCTAAGATTGAATGTATGAATGGGTTTTTGAATCATAAAGTGAGGGAAGTTTCAATCTGCAACAATCTTCCCTAGAAGAAGACTTTTTGTGATCTAACCCATCAACAAAATCAGAATCATTGCTTGATGTATCATCTATTCAACCATTACTAACCTTTCCTGGTGAGGATATGGAAGTCAATAACCTTTTGAGCATTTACCATTTACTCCAAGCTTATGGAGAAGCCTTGGAAAATGATCAAAGAGAGCTTGCACATGTGATTCTTAGATGCATTAATGAGAAAGTTGGCCCAATTGGAAAAAACTTGGAGCCTATCACGTTCTACTTATCCCAAGAAAGTGACAATCAGAGTGACTATCTTAAACAAGAGTCCTATAAAAGTTTTGAGGCTGCGTTCCAGGCATTCTACCAAAGTTTCCCACAAGGGAGATTTTCTCATTTTGCAGTAAATTCTGCAATTCTTGAAGCCATGCCAGATGATGCACAGACTATACACATAATGGACTTTGACATGGGAGAAGGAATTCAATGGCCTCCAATGATTGAGGAGATTTCATGCCAACAAAAAACATTAAGATTGACATCGATTAAATGGGAAGATGAGGATTGTGATCGTGTTCCTTCACCCTGGAGGTTTAAGGAAACGAAACGAAGGCTCTGTAACCAAGCCAAAGCTCTTGGTCTAAATTTGAAAGTGCAGGAGATGAGAATTGAGGATTTAGAGAAAATGAAGCAAAGGAGTGGAAGAAGAGAATGGTTGGTTTTTAATTGCATGGTAGGGCTTCCACTTATGGCAAGGAGTAAAAGTAAAAAGCAAGTGATGCAGTTTCTAAAGGTGGCTAAGGAATTGATAATTGGAGTTTTCAGCTGCAGTAGTGGTAACAGTGGTATTATAACCTTTGGTGATGGCTTTTATTGTGAAAAACTAAAACTTTTCTCGAGTTTTGGATCATTTTTTTATGGATGTTTGGAGCATTACCAAGCCAAATTAGAATCATTGGAAGTAAATTTCTCACTTCATCTTCCAAAAGCAAGAATAGCTATGGAGTATCTCTTTGTGGCACCTTATATCTCATCTCTATCTTTGCTCCAAATGTGGAAGGAGATAAGGGAAGGTTACCATCTCGATGAAGAGTTTGGGTTGCTGAGTAGGAGATTGAGCAAAGAGATACTAGCAGAAGCACAAGAACTGGTAAAAGGGGGAAATTCCTATGCAACAAGTATCCAAGGACAAGATGGGAATGAGATGGTCTTGGAATGGAAAGGAACTACAATGGTCAAATTTTCGATTTGGACAAACTAAATCTAGAAGGGTGTAAAGTTCTTTTCTTATTTCGGTGTATAGTTTCAGAGATTTACGATCGTTTGTTATTGTACACTAATTGTCAATCCTAGTTATCTTAGTTATTGGTAATTTTATATAAACTATTGAATTGATCATTTTTATCCCAATAATGAAGGTGATGATTTTTGTTAAAGAATTGAGAATTTGTCATATGTGATGAATATATAAATGCGATAAGCAAAGAAAAATTATATTAGCAAACTAGTGTGTAAATAGTTGTATTTATTTATAAAATAGTGGACTAACATTAGTATTTAGTTATTGGGCCCATAATGACTGTTGGACAGTCCCTTTACTTTTCTCTCTCGAGAAAGTATTAGGGTTTAGTGCCGTTTGACTTTGGGCAAACGGATCTCGTCCCACGGGCGTTGAGATTCTGCAACTAGAAACGATGATGGAAGAAGAGTTAACCATGAGGTGGACGTGACTCAAATTATCGTCAGAGGAAAAGGCGGTTTTACAAGTTAGTTCGGGGGAAACAACGGAGCAAAACACAAAAGGGAAGATCTGCCTCGTCGGCAAAGTTCTGTCGAAGCGAGGAGTCAATAGTGAGGCCTTCCACTCCACAATGGTTCAGGTATGGAGATTAGTAGGTTGGGTTCGATTTAAAGACCTAAATGATCAAAGTTTTCTAATTGAATTCCAAAAAAGTGAGGATAGGAATCTGGTTTTGGGGGGAAGACCATGGTTTTTCGTTCGTAACCTTCTCACGCTACAAGAGGTGGATGAAAAGGCATCTATTAACAACCTCCAATTTCTTTTTGAACCATTCTGGGTTCAGTGCCACAATCTCCCAATGAGAGCGATGAATGAGATGATAGGAGAAAGATTGGGTGCCCCCCTGGGTCATGTGATTAGGGTAGACGTTGAAGCAGATGAATCTGCTTGCCGCCGTAGTCTTAGAATTAGGGTGGCGGTTAATTTGTCCAAACCACTCCTAAGGGGGAAATGGATAGACTTTGAACAACAAAATTCTGGGTCTCATTCAAGTACGAACGATTTCAAAATTTTTGTTTCCAGTGCGGAATCTTGAATCACAAGGGCAAGCCTTGTCCACGATCGTGATCTAAATTTCGAGAAGAAGGAATGGTAACACAAGAATTTGGCTCTTAGCTTAGGGCATAGGCAAAAAATGCCTCGGTTTTTGACTATCGCAAGTATGGGGGTGACGATAAAGACAACAACAAAAAGGAACAGGAGGATGCAGAAAGGGCGAATTGCAAAGAGGCAAAAGAGGCAGCTCAGGAAAGGGACCAGGAGTTCAGTCCTATAGCAAAGGAAAAGGACCAGGACAACACTTTTCAGTCCCAGGGACCCAAGAGACACAAAGGAACTAACACCAAACCGAATCTATCAGTCGGTGAGTATGCTGACACAAACCTGAGCCCAAATTTCCAATGTGACCCTGGGCTATAAAGGAGACCCAACTACCAAAGGGAAAAGATAACGGGGAAAATAATTATTGTGATAAAGGCAACATGACGGAGTCCACTAAACTGGTAATTAGAGATGAGGAAAGCTGGATGGAATATGATATGAATTGCAACTCTGAGAGGCTAGAAACACAAAAGACAGAGGAGTTTATCACACGAGAGGCTCGACTGAAATAAAAGGTACCCAATACAGAATTAAAGACTCCCTATTCGACTATCTACGAGGTGGAAACTCAAAAGGCCCATCACAGTCTCAGTGGGGTATCTGTCACAAAGCAACAAAGCTAATGGAAAAGGAAGGCTAGAGGAGTGCTTGGCCCTACTACTCCTCTAGTTGACATTTCAAATACCTTGCTTCACAAAGGATTAAAAAGAGGATCCCAAAAGGAGAACAAAGATGCAGACTCGGGTGCTAAGAAAACTCGCAGGAAGGATGAGAGCATGGAAGACTAAAAAAATACGACAGTGGCTGGTATCCAGCCCTGCCAACCCCAATGAGTATCATATCCTGGAATTGCCGAGGGCTTGGGAACCCTCATGCAATTCGGATCCTTAAGAAGTTGAATAAGGATAAGTTCTCCAACTTGATTTTTCTAGTGGAAACCAAGTGCAATCGATCAAGGACGGAGGAAGTGAGAAGAAGTTTATAGTTTTATGGATGTTTTGCTGTTGATTGTATAGGCATAAGTGGGTGCATTGCGCTACTCTGGAACAAGGATTGGAAGATCCGTATAACAAGTTTCACAAGGTGGCATATATCGTCTCTGATCCAAGAAAGTGAGGGGAGTCAGCAGTGTCAGTTTACTGGGTTCTATAGGCACCCAGAACAAGTAAAAATGAAAGGGAGTTGGAAACTACTGAAAATGCTCAAACCTGTCCACACAATATTGTGGTTATGTGCAGGGATTTCAATGAAATTCTACATCAAAAGGAAAAGAAAGGGAAGCTACTAAGCCCTATCACCAGATTGAGAAGTTCAGGAAAACAGTAGAAATTTGTGGGCTTAGTGATCTTAAATACACCGGGCAGCAATTCACATGGCCAAACAACAGACAAGGTACAAATTTCACCAAGGAGAGGATTGATAGGACAATGGTGAATGAAGAAGGGCATGAGAAGTTCAGCCAAGCTGTCTGCGATGTGCTACCAGCTTTGAAGTCGGATTACTCTCCATTATGCATCACCTTGCACTAGCTAGGAAAATCCACTCAAAAAAACCAAAAGGTTTTCAGGTATGAGGTAGCATGGGAATTAAGAGAAGAGTCCAAACAAATTATAGAAGAGGAATGGAACAAAGTCACAGGGGGGAAAACATAAGCTAACAACTACGTGCTAAACTAGAAAACTGTCAAAAAGGCCTTATCATCTGGGCACAACAAACCAAAAGAGAGGAACAAGAAGACACTAATTGTGGTTTGGCAAGCATCAGCGCCCTACAAGATAGTGGAGAGGAATAGCACATTGAACAAATGAAGATGCTACAGCAGAAAACCGAATTGGCATTGGCTGAAATAGATTGGAAGTGGAGGCAAAGGGCGAAGAAACATTAGCTTAAAGAATGCAATAAAAACATGCATTTCTTCCACATGCAATCTAGTCAGAGGAGAAAGAATAATAGCATATTATCAATCATAGATCCTAACGGCCGTGTGGTACACAAGCAGACAGAGATTGGCAGATATTTCTCAGGTCACTTCTCATCCCTCTTTACAAATTCAATGCCTTTTAATAGTGTGTCATGTTTGAGTGCTATGAGTTATAGAATTACAAAGGAGATGAACGAAAGCCTAATGAAGCCTTTCAGTCCAAAGGAAGTAAGAAATGCCATTTTGCAGATGAACCCCTTAGGGTCACCTGGACTGGATGAATTTTCGGTCCAATTTTATCAGAAGAATTGGGAGATAGTGGGGGAGGAAACTACAGTGTATATACTGAATGTGCTGAACGGTAGTAGGTCAGTCAAGGAGATTAATGATATTTTTATCACCCTTATCCCAAAAATCAAAAACCCAAAACTAGTGGCGGACTTTAGACCAATAAGCTTGTGCAATGTTATGTACAAGTTTATCTCCAAAATCTTGGCTAATAGGCTGAAAAGTATCCTCCCATCTATCATATCTGAAAATCAAAGTGATTTTGTCCCTGGGAGACTAATCTTTGATAATAATCTTATAGCCTATGAGCTTTTGCACTCAATGACATCTAAATTGAAAGGTAAAAAGGTTTTATGGCTTTTAAACATGATATGAGTAAGGCCTATGATAGGATCAAATAGACATTTGTGGAGGCAATCATGCTAAAGTTTGGGTTTCCTATCCGCTGGTGTAGGCTAGTTCAGCAATGTTTAAACACAGTTTCCTATTCTATTTTGGTAAACGAGAGCCCTCAAACCTCCAGAGGGATAAGACACGGGGATCCCCTGTCCTCCTATATATTAATACTTTGTGGTGAAGCCCTTTCTTCCCTCCTTAATAGGGCAGAACAAAAAGGTGAGCTAACTAGTATCCCCATAAGCCAAGTACCATCTAGAGTGAGCCAACTTTTTTTCGGGATGATAGCCTACTTTTTTGCCAAGCATCGCACTCTAAGTTGGATAAGGTTTTTGACATTCTTACCTGTTATGAAAATGCCTCAGGAAAACAAAGAAAAATCAGCAATGTTCTTTAGTAAGAACACAAACCTGAGAGTCAGGACACAAATACTCTTTAGAGCAGGGATCAAAGCTACGGGAGCTTTTGAGAAATACCTTGGTCTACCGGCCATCTTAGGTAGGGCCAAGGTGGCGACATTCCATTCAATATTGGATAGATTCTAGGCCCGTATCACAAATTGGAAAACAAAGTTCCTGTCGGCAGCAGGAAAAGAAACACTCCTAAAATCGGTTTTGCAAGTAATTCCTATATACTCCATGCCAGTCTTTCTCCTCCCGGATTCTATTTTTAACAAGCTGAATTCCCTTCTCAAGAAATTTTGGTGGGGGTATAATAAAGACACCACAAAGCTGCAATGGATTTCCTGGAATCAGATTAGTTCAGCAAAAGAAGAAGGAGGTTTGGGGTTCTGAGATTTTAGAAAGTTCAACAAAGCCCTATTAGCCAAAAAAATCTGGAGATTAATTTAAAATCCTTCCTCTCTTGTGTCAAAAGTTCTTAAAAGGAAATACTTCCTCTCTTAGGAGCTGTTAAAGGCAAGACTAGGCCAGGTCCCATCGTATGCTTGGAGAAGCATCTTTTCAAGGATGAATGTGCTTAAATCTGGTCTCACATGGAGAATTCGGGATGGAAGGAGTGTCAATATATGGACTGATCGTTGGATTCCAGCATTGTCAAATTGTACAATGTCAACTCCAAAAGCAAGGGATTGCGGGTATGAAATGCTTTGTGATCTTATTGACCCATACACTAAAAGATGGAAAGAGGAATTACTAATGGATTTATTCTCGGAAGAGGAAAGGGAGGCAATAAAGAAAATTTCCATAAGCCTAATAAATGGAACAGACAACCTGTATTGGTAGCTGCCACAAATGAGGTTTATTAAATCAAAAGCGGTTATCACCACCAGTACCAAGTTGCAGTGACCTCAAAGGGAGAACCATCTTGTAAACAAAATGAAAAAACTATGTGGAGAAGTCTAAGGAAGATGAAAATTCCTCCTGCAATCAAAACTTTCATCTAAAGAGCAGGTAATGAAGCCTTACCTACCCTAGCAAATCTAAAAAGAAGAAAGGTGATTAAAGATAACTTATACCCGATCTGCCTACTTGAACCCAATACATCTGGTCATGTTCTTTGGGGTTTCCCAACAGCCAAAGATGTTTGGAACCAGGGATGCACAAAAATACAAAAGATGTCCATGTAGGCAAATAATTTCCTATGTATCTGGTCCAAGCTTAGCAAGACTCTCGAGACAGAAAAAGTTGAAGTAGCAACAATCACTTTCAAAAATATATGGATGAGAAGGAATAATTTCATACAAGGGAAAGGTTTTTCTCACCCATCTATCTTATGTCAACAGGCTTAAGAGACCCTAAGGCAATACAAAGAGGCAAACATACAAATGGAGGATAGCAGAGTGACTCCAAACTAGAGGAGTGTAAGGTGGTCCAAACCACCTTCAGAGTTTTTTAAAGCAAATTGGGATGCCACTTACAACCCATCACGGGACAGATTCGGTATTGGAGTGGTAGTCCGGGATCAACAAGGCCAAGTGACAGGGACATTAAGGGCATCAAGACCCACCCGTGGTAGTGTTTTTTAGGTCGAAGCTCATGCTCTCCTTTTAGCTGTGATTTTGTGTAAAGACCTTGGCCTAAAACAAATGATATTGGAAGGTGATGCAAAGAATGTAATTGATCAACTAAACTTACAACCGCCAAATTTGAGCCTTGGTGCCATGCTAATTGAAGATGCAAGGGCCATTTTATCAAGTTTCACAATATGGGAAGCTAGGCACATTTACAGGAAAGCCAATGGAGCAGCTCACCAACTGGCAAAGGAGTATGTCTCTATTTTGGACGATGTATATGAAATTGAGAATTGTCCTCCATGCATTCTTAAAATTGTAACATCTGAATTCTCTTAATTTATAATAAAAGTGTGTTTCATTTCAAAAAATAGAAAAGTTATCGGCCCATAATGGAATTGGTCATTTTAATAGATATATATGAAAGCACACACTCTCACTCCACTATAAATAGAATTAGTCTATTGAATTGTATAAGGCTTCTTGCATTTTCTCTCATATATTTTATGACAAGAATAAAAAGGGATGAAAATGGATAAAAGAGTAGTTTTCTCCATAATTGAGGATTCTTCTCTCTTTTGCAAGAACATTTAAACTCTTTGAAAAATCAATCACAAGCTATTTGAAGTATAAACTCTCGATTATATTGAATACATGCTTTGATTATGAGAAGAAATTACCTTATCTTGTGATTCTAACATAAATCACATCATTTACATTTTAAAATAAATCTTCTAAATCAAATTATACCATATAAGAGCATTCTTATTAGATTAGGCATTTGCACTTGCAAAATTTGCCTAATCTTACATCATTTTACAATTAGCTATTCTATTTAAAAATTATTCCCACATTAGATTATCTATCTTTTAGTCAAAATAATAATAAAATATTATCAATATAATAATATTTTTTTAATTACATTATATTCTTCTAAAATAGATAAATATTAAAGAAATAAATGCCAATCATGAACAGCTATATATATTTTTTAGTTGCATTATATTTTTTTAATTGCATTATATTCTTTTGATTGCAATTGGCTATATATATATATATTAATTGCATTATATATTCTTTTATGTGCACTGTCACAAATAAAATTACCCAACTTTTAATTGCAAAGAAAGGGAGAAGTGGAGAGAGAAATTATTTTTTTAATACTTTTGACTTAGCTATAGTGATAGACAAATTTGACAAATGAAGTTGTTTTTATTGTAGTTGAAAGCCATCCCTTTTGCAAATGCCTAATCCAATGTAAAAAAATATTGAATTTTATTATGCAAATGCCTAATTAAATTTGCAAGTGCTTATTTCAATAAGAGTGCTCTAAACACTTAATTAAATATATTCTATGCACCGACTTAAAAATTAAAATAAGTCTTAGACAAAAATATATTTGGTTATGGACGCTTTAAACACGAGCAGTAGATCAAAACGTAACAATATAATGAAAAAAAGCAGGTAAACTCAAGAAATAAATTAGTTAATTGTACTAGTAGAAACCAAACCAATTGTAAGAACCAAACGAATTGAGGAATAGTTGGTGAACATATGGAGTACTAAACTTAGCAAACAAATGTTGCAAGGGAAAACTCGGAGGAGCTTGATCATGATGATGATAATCATTTTCAACTCATGAAACTAAGCAATTCCAATGCCAAATTATTGTTAAATCTGATTGTAGACTCAACTTGTAAGTTTAGGAGTGAAAGTTCATCATTACCTTTAATGTACCCAGCTATAATGTAAATAAAATGAATAAATAATAAAGTTCAAGTTGCATATCGGCTCCAAACTTCCAAATTGTTTTATACATTATTAAATTGAGCCGTGATACACGTTTGACGTGTAAATATATATTTTTTTTAATCATTTTTTAAGTATTTTTTAAATATTCTTAATCATTAAAAAAATAAAAAAAAATATGTATATGATTTTATTAATATTTATATTCTTAATTATTAAATAAAATTAAAAATTAAAAATTAAATAAAATTAAATAAAAAAAATTGTAAAATAGTTATGAAATGGTAGTACAACTATCATTTCTGTATTAAATTCATGGAGGAATGGAGCAAAGACTTTGCTTTCAAAATTCTATATCTTATTACATAGATAAAGACATTATATATAATATCCCTCATATATGGGTTCATTTCCATAAATTAAGAGATCATGAGAGTGACATAAATTAAGAGCTTATATATTATATAGAAAATTCCAATTTAAAAAAACAGGCATAAATGGAGACAGGGATTACGATTGAAACAAAGGGCCAAAACTGAGTTCTGAAATTGGAAAAAAAAAAAGATCTCATGAAAACATGACAGAAACTTAGGTATTAATTAAAACTAAAGTTTCAAAGATCACATTATTTAAGGAATAAGAAAGGCCGAAAGGGTATTAGGTTGGGAACAAAACAATATTGCAATCAGGATTACTCTTAATTAATTAGATGGCAATCAAAAGACAAAAGTGTTCGCATAAGTTGCAATAGGAGCCAGCCTGCTTTAACCTATCTATTATCTAAATAATCATTCAAATTGCTAATGACCCTCGGAAGTTTCCTATATGCACATGCAAAAAATTACAAAACTCCAAGACCAAGGCATGTTTAGATATAAAGATGAAATATAAAATTCTCAAAATCTTAAAAAAAAATATATAACTTTATTTTTAAATATCATTCAAACCCAAAACATTTTTTCAATTTTAAAGTTTCAGTTTTTTTATCTAATTATTATTTAACCATATATTATCCCAACACAAAAACTAATATAAATTTTATAAACTTAAAAAAAAAAACACAAAAATCAATAAAATTTTACAGACTTTAAAACAAAAATTATATTCAAATAGTTCTTTATTTTTATGATATTTTTATTCAACTTTTTATCTTCAATTTCTCAAAATTCAATAAAAAAATTTCACTCAAATTATTTTATTACTATTCACAAAATTTTGAGATACTTCAAATATCCAAACATACCTAAATAGTCCACCCGCATGTAAAACTAAAACACTACTAAAGTTTTGGGTCATTTTTTTTATGGATGTTTGGAGCATTATCAAGCCATGTTAGAATCATTGGAAGTGAATTTCTCACTTCATCTTCCAGAAGCAAGAATAGCTATGGAGTGTCTCTATATGGCACCTTATATCTCAGCTCTTTATTGGCTCCAAATGTGGAAGGAGATAAGGGAAGATTGCCATCTCAAAGAAGGGTTTGGATTGTTGGATAGGAGATTGAGTAAAGAGATTGTAGCAGAAGCACGAGAACTGGTGAAAGGGGAAAATTCCTATGGAGCAAGTATCCAAGGAAGGGTTGGGAATGAGATGATCTTGGAATGGAAAGGAATTACAATGGTCAAAGTTTCAATTTGGACAATCTAAATCTAGAAGGGTGTAAACTATAAAGTCCTTTTCCTATTTCAGTGTAAATGTATATAGTAGGAAGAGATTTACTAGCATTTGTTATTGTACACTAACTGCCAATCTTAGTAATTATCCAACCATGTTTTCCTACATCATAAATCTATGGCTATCCAATGGAGATGAAGATACTTTCTAATCATTTATCCAAATTTAATGTTCAAATTGGGAAGGACAAACAGCTTATAAGGTCTACACTACTCAAAATGGACGAACGATATTAAAGATTTTAGAGTTTACATTTTTTATTTCTGTTTCTCCAAATATGACCATGGCTTATAACCCGTCAACATTTGCATTTCAAATGTGCAAATAAAGGCATTGTTTCTATGTATATATATATATATCATTTGGTAAAATTTGAAGAAAGTTTATCCGTTTGATAAATAAATGAACAAATTACGGTGCCCCTTCAAGTGATGAAAATTACTTGGATTATATATCTCGTTAATGAAATCAACAGAAAAAGATCGTTTATAGTTAATTCTAGAAAAAGAGAAATAAAAGTTGGCAGCCCAACCGTTTAAGTAAAACAGTCTTGTCGTTGATTCAGCCCAATGGGCGTAGTCGCAAGAGGAGATATTGAGCCCAAACAGACACAAATTGCCATTACCTCTTCTAATCTGATCTCCGCCATCCGCTATCCGCTCCTTCTACTTCACCAACAACACTCTCTTCCCACTCAGCTCTTCGTCCATTTCTAAACCTTTTGCTAAACCCTCCTCCATTCTCTACCCAAATGGCTTCCATTAACTTTAACCCCTTTGACAACTGGTTCAAGAAACCTCCAAACCCCATAGTTCCCATCAACTTTCTCTCCTTCCCTGAATCGTTTGTACCCAACACCACAAAACCCACAAATTTCGCCGCAATCAGCCTCCCGAACCCCTTTGGAAGAAAACCCAAAACTTCGGAAGATCAAAAACCGAAAGAACCAGGCTTCTACCGCCAAATGCTGGATTATTTCTTCTGGGAATGCGAGAACTTACCCGATTACAGACACACCCCCGAGGTCGAGAAGATCATGAACGAGGACCCAATCTTCGAGAAGAAAGAGAACCCCACGGAGGAGGAGATTAAAGAGAACGAGGAGTTCTGGGCCCGGTTCAGGGCCAGCCCTGTCGTGCAGTTTCTGGCTCGAGCCGAAGAGATTACAGATAAGATGAACGAGATGGAGCTGAAAGAGAATGATACTCCATATCGCAGGGAGGATAAGAAACTGTGGCGGGCTTTGCCCCATGTGCCAGGATTGGACGGCCGGCCTATGCCGAGGAAAGCGATAAAGACGAAGAAGGAATCGGACGACAAGTTTTGGGACTTTATGAAGCAGTTCCTTTTTGGGCTTTGGGGCTTTAGGCAGAGACCCTATCCTCCGGGCCGGCCAATTGATGTTGCTCAGGCCATCGGGTACAAGCGACTCGAGAAGCGGTACTATGATTGTAAGTTGTGTTTTACAAGATTTTATGTTTATTCGTGTATATTTAGAGTCCTGACATTATGTTTCTGGGTAGCGTATTTGTCTTTTTCATTACGTTAATGCTGTTGTTGGTTGATGAAGTTATCATGAGGAGTGGTGGATGGTACTATAAGGATCGGTTGGGTCGTACTCGGGGACCATGCGAGCTGATAACGCTTAAAACAGCTTGGGGTGGTGGGATTATTGATAAGCACACTTTCATTTGGGGTGAAGACATGGATGAATGGGCACCAATACACATGGTTTATGGCTTGGAACGTGCAATTGCCACTTGGGAAGGTTTGTTATTAAACTTACACCTTTCATCTTTCCTTTATCTGTTAGTAATGAGTAGCTTCTTCGCCATTGCTAGTGGCAATGTTCTTATCGTTTGTCTATTTATAACAAAATGGTTGCGTCTATGTTTTTTAATCATATTATAACTTTTGATCATGACCGGTTGATCCTTAGCTTAAACAATATGTGGACTTCAGAAGTGGCAAATGGTCTTGAAGGAAGAAACTGAAGGTTACATAATGCAAGTTTTAGATGACAATTCCTTGTAGTAAAACTCTCTTGATTTTTACTTGTAAAAAAAAATAAAAAAAATAAAACTCACTCGATTCTTCGATCAAATTTTCTTTGAGTTACTTAGTGATTTTTCTTTGGATATGTTTCGAAAATTTTGGTATTAGTCATAATGGGGAAAATTAAAATTTTGGTATTAGTCATAATGGGGAAAAAAATGTATGCCACCTTTTTTGTCGTATAGTTGATGGGGACGTTTTGAGGTTGAGTAAAGAAAGTTATTCGTATGAAACCTAATAGAACTATGAACTCCAGTAACTTCTTTAGGCCACAAAAAGTTATTTGAATGGCCACTTGGTGAAGATGTCTAAATAGGTGTGATATGCATGGCTGTGAGTTTTTTTAATATAGATTGTTGGCTTACCATTTGGTGTCTTCAGTTAGACTTGGTGCTGGTGCAACAGCTTTACTCCACAAACTACAGAATGGCATACCTCCTTGGGTTCCTCTCAAAGGATTTGAGAAGAAAACCTATAAGCAGCTCCAAGAAGAGGCTCTAGAGAGTAAGAGACGAGACTTGGCAGTACTGAAAGCTAATGATGGTTTTTGGCCAGGGGTTAAAATTCCTAGTCATGCCCTATTTCTTTGGGCTAGTGGCACTGAACTGACTACACTTATGGAGCAGGACCACATGCCAAACAAATTCATACCAAAACAACTTAGGTATGTCCATGCAGCTGGTTTTCCGCATATTTTTCATCTCGTTTACATCCAACTGATATAAGAGTAATGGTATGTCAAATCATAGATGAAGCATCTGTAAGATTAATGGTATGTTAAATCATAGATGAAGCAACTGGTCAATGGTAAACCATTCCGTCCTCTAGAAAATGATTCTTTTTGTCTTTTTTCAAAAGGAAAAGAGTGGCAGATTGGAGCTACTGGAGCTAATGCTTTCTTAATTAAGGATTTATGAAAGCCACAATTAGTCAACCATTTGAGAATGCTTAGAAGGAAGGAATTGTAAATATGCTTGGCGTGAATCTAATGTTTTGTTTGTGTATGTGAGCAGATACCAGTTGGCTAAAATTATTCCCGGGTTAAGGCCATGGGAGGTTTTAAGTATAGAACAAGCAATGGATCAGATAACATATGGCGGGCAGTGGTATCGTGAACCTCTTGGTTCATACACAACAGGTCCTCCATACATCAGGCATTGGAATAAGGATTGCAAGGTAAAAACTTGATCCTACTTCTGGTTTTGGATTTGTTTTTTACCTTGCTTGAGCTCTGTGATCACGTTCAACTTTAAAAATAGCAACGGGTAGAGTGACGCTCCTGCTTGATAATCTTTTTTTTTTTTTTATTGTCGTTGGGTCTTTGGGAACAGCATCCTGACTAATTTCGAGAGTGCATAGGCCCTAGGCAAGGAGCTTCCTGCAAGTACACTTCGGGTAAATTAAAGAAAAAATTGCCCAAGCTGGATGGCCCTAGAAATTCTTTGCGCCGAGGGGATTTGAACCTTAGAATAAATAGAGCATACCACCAAGACCAAGGCCTTAAACACTTGAGCCAATAATCTTGAAAAGCTTTTTTATTTTTATTTTTGGCTTGAGTTGTGATTGATCAAAATTTGCAATCTGCTTGCTCAATTAATCTGATATATGTCGTTGTAAGTGTCTCCTTGCCAATGTATCCTCATATGTCCTTTTCAGAAATGTCTGTTGTAGGAAAGAAGTACAAGGGAAAAACAACGGGAACAGTCATAAGAATTCATGCTGGGAAGTCCCAACATGAGCTTTTGCATATCAGTAGCTAAACTGTTTAATTATTTTCCTAAATCCTCTCCTATCGGGTGCTCTAAAACTGTGTGTTTAATTAGTGCACAACCCTTTTTAAATCTATTTAACTTTTGTGAATTCTTTTCTTTCAGAGGCTGTATAAAACTTTCATGGACCTTAGCACCCAAGTTTACAAGAAGTTGGATCGGACAATGCCTGGTTTCCGTACTATGATGGAGAAAGTCCAGGCTGATGCTGAGGCGAGGGCTGCCAGAAGAGAAATAGCAAGGAGGGAGGTGCTGAAGAAAGCTGCGATGGAGAAAGAATTGGGTGATCGAATTGAAGAGGACCCATAGCCATCATAATTATATAATTTTCCAGGAGATCGTGGAAATGAGCTTACAATTCTACCTTTTCTTCATGTAGCAACTTGGTCATGTTATGTTCTGATTAGCCCTCTTTCAGCTGTAATACAGTGATGTTTTTCACTTTTTCTGTCTCGTAATACAAAAGTGTTAAATGTAATTTGCCTTGGACGCTCGGATTGAGTACTAATTTCTTTTTGCATGGGAGATTACAAAACTGAATCTCATCTCATTTGAATACAGAAAGAGGAAACGATTAGTTTTAGTTCCGTTGGATACAAAAAATAATATTATAGTTTTTTTTAAATCATAATCTCATCCCATTTGAATTTGAATTTTTTAAATTTTCATATAAAATATAATAAATAATTTAGTTTTTTTAAAATTTTAAAATAATATTATTAAAAATATTGTTTATTTTTTTTTAATTTGTATTTAAATTTTTCTTATGTTATCTCATCATCTAAACAGAGTTTAGTTATTTTAGCTGGTGCTTGAATATGGCTACACTGCGACCATTTTTATTCCTTTCCTGTTTCGAAATCAATATTTTCATTTTCTTCGCTTCTCATTTAAAAAGAAAAACAAAGAAATCCGGCTGATAGAAACTCGAATAATGAACATCTTTTCCAACTGGCAAATGCGCCCATTGATAGATACATGCTGAAGAAATAGGTAGTATTGAGGCCTTGTTCACTTTTCTAATACTTTTATCTCATCTCTTTTATTATTATTATTTGAGATTCATATAAAATAAAATAAATAACTTTACTTATTCAAATTTTAAAATAATTTTTTCAAATTTTAAAAGAAAATTAATTAAAAAAATATTTTATAAAAATATTTTATTTATATTTAAATTTAATTTTTTTTAACTGTGGATACCATTTTTTTCTAAAGCGATTACATATTACTTGCAACTCCACGACTGTATGTAAGATTACTCTTTTTTCATCATTTAAATTCTTTAAGTAAGTAGTCATTTTACATAATATCAAAGCAAATATCTTGAATTTGAATATTGACTTTATATTCTATCTCATTTAATTAAATATTTCACGTGTTAAACTACCTATTGAGATAGAGTCTGATCTATACGTGAATGAGAGTATTAAGATATAAAATATATAATAAAATCTTTATTTTCTCGTTAACTTAAACTTTTAAGACAATTAATGATTTTACACTATTGATCCCCACTCCGACCTTACTCTATTTTGCAAATAATTTTCATTGGAGTTCGGAAACAGTGTTCGGGTGGCTGGAAATTGTTCTTAACATCAGCAAGTATATCCTTAATCCAACAAGACCTAGCAATCTAGACAAAACAAAAATCTGTATTCTATATGTAAAATTAAGGAAATTTTACTCTCGGTATATGTTGACACATCATATAATATATTCCTCGATTATTCCTTATACCTTCCTTATCTAATAAATAAGCTGCAAGATTATATTCCTGAATCATTTTTTTTTGTTAAGTAGAAGGCAAAGCGACTGTCCAGGACCTACAAATTTAAAAAAATAAATAAATAAGAAAAATAAATAAATAAAAAAGAAAAGAAAAGAAAACCCATCAAATTCAACAGCCCAATGTGATTCATTTTTGGGGCAATATGCAACAAAGAATAGGAATGAAGTTGGTATGGGGTGGTTTGATTTTTCAATTTTACCTTAAAAAGATTATCTTTGTGAAGTGCTTTGAAACACAAGGAACTCAAAACAACCTAACCTATATTTGGTGGATGTGATAAGTGGCAGGTGAAATTTACACCCAAAACGGTTGCAATGCACATGCTTCAACCCTCCCTGCTGGTAAGTTCTGGCCAAAAGATTAAGCACGCTTTGAAAGCGATGCCAAGAGAATCCCATTGCCCTAGCTAGAAGTGTCTATTCTTCGATTAGATTAATAAATAACTTTTACATCATTTTTTTTTATTGGCACTTGGTGTTTGGAACAATGTTTTAACTAATTCCGAGAATGCACAGACCCTAATAAAGAATTTCTCACAAGTACACCTCAAGTAACTGAAAGAGTTTACATCGCCAATACTTTGCTAACACGTATAAGAGTTTAGCTATTTTACAAATTACAAGTGGACGTGTGTAAACACAACTTATTATCAGATTCATAAAGTGTGCACAGAAGGATGGGTGCAGACAAACACCAAGGCTCTGAGAAAAGGCCACCAACCGTTTGACCTGTGGCCCCAGACACCTTCCCTACATGTTTAAAAAATGGGAATCTCTTGAATTTTTGTGAGGACGAGAAGTGGGAAAGGCTATGTCCAAACAACCTCTCCTTCTCAATTTCCATTTTCCCTTATAAGCACTTTCATCTCTATCGTAAACTTATCACTTTATTTGTCCTATCATTTGCCTACACACACACAGGCGCACTGTCTTTACATATGTTGCTTTGTGGCTTGGCAGATGCGCTTTGTTGTTTTGCACTTAGCATTAGTTTATTTGTTTGGGAAGTTAAACGATTGTGAGAATGAAGATATTTAATGGAGGTGGAAGAAGATCAGCCATGGGAAAATGGAGAGCTGGGGGGCCTGGCTCTGTATCAAGCGCTCACTTCTCTTCCCAACCAAGTGTATATTTCTCAAATTCACTTCACATCTCAGGCGCAAGGCCAAAGGTAAGACCCCAAAAGCAACACTTTTTCTCATATCTATTTTTCCTAATCTGTGTCTCTCATGATAACAATGGCAGGGAAGAGACAAGGGCTTGTAAATCTGTACAAGGATATGGAGTCTTGTGGGGAATATGCAGATATACAAGTTATGTGGGAGATGCTTCATTCTTCTTCTCATGCAAATGCCAGCAAGAACAATGAAGGCAAGAGTGCTAAATGGAGATTCTGTTTTCGACCAACTTGAATTGGTATTATGAACTGGATAGTAAAGTCTCTTATTATTTCATTCCAGCTTTGTTGAGAGGAAATTGAAAATCTAAGGGGAAGAAGACACCCATTATTTGTAAATATCAGCATCTGAGTATAAAAGTAAAATAATGTTTGTTGATCTTCCATTGATCCGATGAAATACTTACTAGAATGTAACAAAGAACTAAAACAACACCATAATTCTTTATCAAAGTGCCACACTCCTACAAGCCACCAAACAAGACCATAAAATTAGTAACAACGGATGGATCCCCAGAATTGTCTAATTGGATACTCCTGCTGATGCAATTATGTACCATCAAATGCAGCTTTTGTCCATAATTTTCAGCCTGCGGTATTTGGGTTACACAAAAATTTTCTCAAACCCAGTGTGTCCAGAAGGTTGGATTGATTTGAATGTATATGATACATTCATAATGTATCTTTTTGCTGAAAAGTCCATCTGTTTGTACCTGTTTTCTTTCTTTTTTATGAAATCCCAATTTTATGTACATTCATAATATATCAATTGTGGCGGGAATACTAGTTGCATCCCATTAATTCAAGAAGGTACCATATTACAAAGAAAAAGTATGAAATTTACTATAAAGAAAAAAAAATACAAATCAACCTATGTTAGAATTAAGCTACCAAACAAAAATTGATACATACAGAATTCAGATCAAGCCGTGCACCAAAACACAACACTGATGATTTTAAAATCTACCATGTTTGATTATCCCTGAACAGTTTAGATAACATTGACAAGCATATTTATTATTCACTTAACTTCAATTCCATTTTTTTATATTAGTTAATTTCTAGATGCCCAAATCTCTTAACCAGCACCAGTGGTCTAGTGGTAGAATAGTACCCTGCCACGGTACAGACCCGGGTTCGATTCCCGGCTGGTGCATCAATTACTATTTTTTGTTTGAATCTGATTAAGGGCTCCCACTCTCTGATCTGATCCGGTATGTTGCATTTTTAGCGTCCCTCTATAATAGATACACGCAAGATATCATGCTTGATTCCTGAAGTTTACATTGGTGGCAGCCTGTAATATCTAAGGGGTGTAAAAATCAACCATCTCCTTCACCTGCTTAAAAGAAGAAAAATGACTTTAAACCATATCAAACTTTTTCTCCATTATTGCTCTTTAAAATAGCGTAGCCCCTTTATTACTAAGCAGGAAATGACATGTGGGCTTGTCTCTTTGAAAAGCTCAAGAAAACATACACTGACTTCGAGCATTAAAAAAGATAACAGAAGGACAACTATTCAAACTTAGGAGGGAACATTTAACATGTGATTCAATCATTCAACTGGTTTTGGTCATTACAATACTCAATCACGAAGAAGACAAGCCGGTCCAAGCACTACAAGGGGAATTATAGGTGTGGATATATAAACTCAAAAGCATCCTGCTTTAGAACTTTTCTACAGTTACACCATCTCTAAGAACCTCATAAGCCTCTCTGCTCCTGCTTTTCTTCATTCCAGCCGTGACATATAGCTTCGATCCATCAGATGAGATACTGGTCACTTTTACCCATATCATCACCTTTGTCTTCATCCCCTCTATCTCGGCTAGCTTTCCTTTCTCCAGATACCCAGTAATAGTGGTCGAAAAGCGCAGAACAGATGAGTCCTTGTATCCCACTTCACAAACTGCGGGTACAAAGACGGTAAGCTTTCCTGTCTCTTCATTGAACTCATAGTTGGTAGCATCGCGAGGGAAAATCCCTACTGCCATGTCATACTCCTTTAGCAGCTCTGGCAATGGCTTTTGCATTTTTCCTGTATAGACAACATTAAATATGTTGTTGTGTTCTCATCTTGGGTGTTCTCAACTCATTACAATTCCCAAGAAAGAAAATTTTGTTTGACATATCAAATTTTAAACTTACTAGAGAGTTGAACTTGGCAAACAATAGATACCGTTCAAAGTGATAAACTAAACACCACAGTTCATTATCATACAAGTGCCACATCCAGTATTGTAGTGGTGAGCTTTGAAGCAAATTTAAGGAATATATTAAGGGAATGGGAATAAATAAATTTCTTTCAGATGCAAAGCAATACTGCTGAAAGAGAAACAAAATGCAGCAAACACAAACCTTTGACCTTATTAACCAGCCATTTGGCTCCACCTTCAATGCTGGTTGACAACGACTGATTAGAGTGGCAAAAATGTTAGTAAGAACTACATGGAAAATCAAAACAAAGCCAGTTTAGTACAGAAGTAGGAGGCTATATGCAAATGGCCATATATTTAAGCACATTACAAATACAAGACAACGATACTTTTCGGTTGATTGATTTTTATAGAGATCAGATTGCTAAAAGTGATTTAAAAGTTTCTACTTCACTCACATGCATTACTGCTTCTAGCACCAAATTATCCAAACAACAAAAACATGCACACACAGCCAGAGACGGAACCAGGATTTGGTATTTTGGGGGGGCAATCGACAAAGTGGGTAGATCTACTCCTAATTAATTTCAATATACACTTATTTCAATATACTAATTAATGAAGTACACTAATTAATATACACTGTAAGACTGCTAATTAATATAACTACCTTCAAGTCGGTCGGTCAGATTTTACTATACACTGCTAATTTATTCCAATATACACTAATTTAGTAACAAATTAGTAAATAGTTAACAAATAACGTCCTTCAAGTTGATCGGTCAGATTTGGGGGCTAAGTTTAGTAACAAATTTGTAGGTGGTAGAAAAAGTAAGCACTATATTAAGTTTTTAAGAAAATTTGGGGGGGCGGTAGTCCTCCCTACCACCAACATAGTTCCGCCCCTGCACACAGCCACATCCTTGCTACACCTGAATGCATTAAGCCCAAGAACCAAAAGCATATACAATCAGCCCTTGTGTGGGTAAAATGCAACTTTCTAGACCATCCAAACCACGAGTGGATAAAGAGGGAATTGACAACTGTCTTTAACTAAGACTTTGATATAAGTACATATCATTCTTGATATAATTCTAAAGAAGCTCAGCCTTGGTTGGAGGAAGCTTGTGTATCGCTTCATTATCATGTTTATGCTCGACTTCAACTATCTAATTACATAATTATTATGCTATTAAAGTAATGCCAAGATTATCCATTTACGAATATTATTTATTGAATCAAACAAAAATTACCAAATCTAGCATCATTATCATAACTAGAAAAGCATGAAATAAAATAAAATAAAATAAAATAACTCACATTCCAAAGTTTATGTATGCAAATCAAAACACATTTGCAGACCCTAAGCTAAGCAGGGATAACGGGTCTGCTCATGATATTAAAAGAGAATAAATATCAGATACACTACACCTTTTTAGCTCTGAAAGCAGAATGGAATGTGGAATATATAGAGATCGCTAGCTATATACACAGATCCCTGTAGCTAAGCAGTGATAACGGATCTGCTCGTGATATCAAAAGAGAATAAATATCAAATACGCTACACCTTCTTAGATCAAAAAATATCAAATCCATTATATGGAGATCGCTAGCTATTTGCCTCCATACAAATCCCAGGTCACCACGCATAGATGTAAACGTAACAGCACTAACCAAAAGGACAAAAAAAAAAAAAAAGCGCAAATATAAATTGCAGTCTGATTTAATTTCTTGATTCCACCCTTTTTTTCTCCAAGTCATTCGAATAATCCAGACATATATTTTATATTCTTTCTTTTTATGTTCGTTTAAATGTGTCAAACCACATCGATTTTCAATTAAAATATATACATACAACTACATTACAAATTTGACAAAACTTTGTAATAAATATTTATATTTTATGAATTTATTTTAATTTCGTTTGATTTTAACAACTTTTGAATTTTGAAAAATAATATTTTATTGAAAATTTTTGCCAGCGGTTTTCTTTTTCGTCGTAATTATATAATTTATCTTTCCGAATTAAGCTAAGACGGTTGCTACCCATTGTAAGGCTGTAAGCTACATCCCTCGATATCAATTAAGAAAGAAATCGATTAGAGATTAAACGCTCAACATCTATTCTCTTAAACCGAAATCATAAAAAGCTCAATTTAATTTAGAGCTTCAACATACAAAGAAACAACTGTTCCATCAGGAGGATATGGGAATAGAATTAAGCAAACAAAAAGACATAATTCAATTCTAAGAATAATAGAGAGAGAAAGGGAGAACTGGACGTACGTTGATATCATCACCGACGGAGTTGATCTCCTTGTTAGCCTTCTGGCTGAACCAGTACGAGCCCACCTTGTTCAATATCTGATCCATACCGTTGATGAACAGAAGATTATCCGGATCCCTCTCTCTCTCTCTCTCGGAAGCTTTTCAAGGAATGAAAGGGAAGGATGGATATCTCTATCGAGAAGGAAGATTTCTAGAGAGAGGAAGAGGGACGGAGAAAGAGGAGGTCGTTTCCCTGTTTTCTCTCTCTCTGCGAATAGTCACTGTATTATTTTGCTCCTTGGTCTTGCCCGTTTCTCGGGAAAAATATTAGTTTTTTTTCAGAATGGAAAAAATCAAATAAAATAGCATTTATTGCAAATATTAAGAATAATGTATAGAGAAATTTTGAAATTAAAACTTAATATTTAGTATTTATATTTCGAGATATATAATCATTTATAGAGAAAATGTTAAGTATTTATAGTTCGAGATATAAATGTCAAGAATAAAGTATAGAGAAATTTGGAATTTAAAACTTAATATTTAGTTTTATGATTTTTCTTTTATTGATGTTTTTCATGTTAATAAAATTCTTTTAAATAGTCATTAATTGAGATTATCATAAAAACAATCTAAAGACCATATATTATTAATAACACTTCTTTTCGTTTTATGAAAGAGTGAAGTTATGTTTTATCTTAAATTTTGTGGTTTTAACGGTGTATAGGAGTCGAGTTACCCATTACTCGAAGAGTGCTGTTGAATTCTTTTAAAAATGAATAATCTCTCTGCCATTTTATTTTACTTTCTCATTTTGACAATCCATATTTTTTTTAAATATTTTTATTTAATGATCAAGAAATTTATTATTAATTAATTTTTTTACCTTTTAAATATATTTAAACATATTTAAAAAATATTTGAAAAAAAGAACAAAGAGTGCAATTTACATTATAGATACATCAAATAAACAAATTGAAAAGACATAATAAAGACAAAAACAAGGCACAGATCCACCTGTCATACTACTAAATTAAAATCTTTAGTCTTAAATTACAATTCTAAATTTTTGCCTTCTTTCCCTCATTTATGTGTCATCCAATGCCCCACTTCTTTCATTTCTTCTTCCATCTTCATCTCTTTTGTTCTTCATCTTTCTCTATTTTTCTTCATTATAATCACAAATGGTAGATTCATCATGACCCTATCTCCAATAGTCTCTTCTCTTGTTCTTTCATTTAATGTTTATATTTTTCTTTTTCATCTTCTTCATCGTTTTTATGGCTAACCTTCTTATTTTTGTTGTCGTTAAGCATATGTTATCTCCAATCTCTTCTTCTTCTTCATAATTTTTATGACTAAGCATCTGTGTTGTATTTGTTATGAGTTTACAGTCGAAAAATTAGTGAAAATCTACCAATCCTTTTAACGAATGCAGGCAGGATGGGAAGGTGTGATGCCAAGAATTTCCCATTTCCCCCAAATTAATCTATTTCCTTGAATTAATTATGGGATGCATACATAAAATATTCAATGTAAAATCTTATTGATCATGAAAATAATTTTTTACTCACATATATAATGGTAATCAATCTCAATATATTTATTCCAACTATGGAAGATAACATCGGCCGTCAGTCATGTAAAGAGTACTCAAATTGTCACAAAGGATGAGAGGTGGAGAGGAAAGAGCAACACAAAGATCACGTAAGAATAGCAAAATCCAAGTGAGCCTGACAATAATCTGGACCATAGCGTGGTACTCAACTTCAAAGGTAGAGTGTGAAACTTCAAGTTGTTTCTTAGTAGACTAGAAGATCCAATTGCATCTAAGGAAAATATGGTTCCCAATGGTGGGATGCCTAGTGAGAGGACAACCTGCCTAATTTGCTTTTGGAAAAACATATAGATCAAGTGTAAAGTTTAAACTAACATGTAGTCCAAGAATTGCATAAACTGAAAAATATAGTTAACACTATAAGATATATCTGAGTGAGTAAGATTGAGATACTGAAGATCATTGACTATACTACAATAGTAGGCTGGATCAAGAAAAAGGGTTGTTGAGGTAAGGCCTTTAGTCTTGGGCATCATGGAAGTACCCATGGACTACAATCATTCATTTGATCACATTCTAAAATATCAGAGGCATATATAGTTTGGGATAAGGTAAGCCCATCAGAGGTTGGGATAATTTAAATGGTAAGAAAATAGTGTAGGGGCCACGATCTTTCATGATAGGTTGAGTACACAAAGTCGAAAGAACTCAAGAAGATAAGTAGAAGCAGAATTAGTCAATAAATTATCATCAATATATAGTAATAAACTAAGAGAACAACGAGAGAAGTGACAAGAAAATAGAGATGAATTAGTAGTGTTACAAATAAAACCATAAATAAGTAAGAAACTACTAAACTTGTTAAACCAAGAACTTGGCACTTATTTCATACCATAAAGAGCTTTATGTAACTTGCAAACATGGGAAGAGTGAGTTTGGTGGATAAAACCTAAAAGTTGTTCTATAAAAACAAATTCTTGAAAGTTAGCATGTTTGAAGTCGTTCTTGACGTCCAACTGAAGAATATTCCATCGGCAGATCAAAGCAAGAGTATGGCAATATGAATCATGCTCAGTTTGATAACTGGAGATAAGGTTTCATGGTAGTTACATCTACCTTATTAAAGCCTCTAGCAACCCAACAAGCTTTTAGGCGATCAAGAGTGCTATCAACTTTGAGTTGGTTTTTAAAAACCTATTTGCAACCTATGATAAACATGTAAGGCTCACGAGAGACTAGAGTCCATATATTATTATCATGCAAGGCTTGTAATTCATCATGCATTATTTGGGACCAACCTGGATGAGTTCAGTTTCACATAACTTTTCATTTCATCTCATCTTATTTCATCTAATAATTACATTTTTTTCAAATTGTTACACAAGATAAAATAAACAATTCAACTTTTTCAAATCTTAAAATAAAAATATTATTAAAAAATATATATTTCAACAAAATTTTATTCAACTTTAACTTTTATCTCATCTCATCTCATCTAATCTATTAAACAAACGAGGCTAAGAGTAAGCCAAACCGTTTTGGGCTCTCTGGGTCTGGTAGTGAGATCATAAAGATTAGAATATTTGGGATTGAGATTGTGAATGCTAATTTTGGAGTGTGTAATCTTGGTTTGTTCAAATGAAACTAAAGAAGGTCTGGGAGAGCAATAGTGTTTGTAGTGGTCGGTGTATCAGACTTGGGTAAGGCAATGGAATGAGAGTCACTTGCAAGGGTGGTAAGGGAAAGGAAATGTAGAGAGGTTGATGGAAGTGGCAATGGGAAAGATAAATCATTGAATGGAATGGTGATAGAGACCTCAAGTGTGGTGGTAGAAGTAAAGGAATAAGGGTAATCCAAATGTCAAAAGTTGAAAGAATCAACTCAATAGGCGAAGGCATATAAAGGTTCCCACGTTGGTATGGATGCATGTCCTAAAATGAAGGTTCAACAAAAAAGAGGGTGGTAGCATTTGTACTCACAATACTTATAACTATATCCCACAAAGACATATAGTAAGATTTTTGGATCAAATTTAGTTTGTTTGTTATCCAAAATTTAAAGATAGTACGTGGATCCAATAACAAGCAAGGAACTTTAGTCGGGATAAGTCCCATAGAGTATGGAGAAAGGAGGTTGTAAATCAAGGGTAGTGGAGAGGATCCAGTTAATAAATAAGATGGTCATGGCAACGGTTTCAACCAATAAGCCCCTTTCGAACACCACTATAAAAAATATGATCATACCGAGTTCACGAATGGTACAATGGTGATGTTCTATCATACTATCTTGTTTAGGAGTATAACGATAGAAGAAATAGAGAAGAATATATTGTTGTTATAAATGAGTGTAAACTGGGTGTTAGCAAACTCTCCTGTTTTATCAATTTGAAAGTTTTTGATTTTTTTTATTAAACTAGCATTCAATAAAGTTCTCAAACGATAAAAAGATAGAGAAGAAAACAAATTTCTTTGCAAAGGAATAAGCCACATGTATTAGAAAAAACATCGATTAAACAGGTATGGTAATGATATTTATCGACAAAAATAATAGGACCCACAAGTTACAATAAATTTTATCAAACATATCATGAGTAAAATTAGATGAAGCTAAAATTAAATTGTTAAATTTTCCTAACTAATACCATGAAGACAATAGATGCAAATGTAAATTATCTAGAAGAATAAAAAGATGTATAGGATATTTTACCTCCAGCCATTTGAGTTTGAAAATTAAAAAAGTTTGCAAAAGAAAGTATAAATTTTTTGTAGGAAATGGACTTCTAGTTTTTTGCCTTAGAACTTTATAGGTGAGTTTAATGGAAAACGCAAGTCCCTTTATATAGGCAAGACTAGGGACCCTTACTTATTACTCTTATAACTTTTGAATTACCCTCATTATTTCATCTATAAAAAAATAGCAAGAGTCACTAATTTATTTATTAATGAAAATTACCTATGCTTGGTAGATGAAGTGAATCATCTTGATAAAATAAGTCACCTTAGGAAAGACAAATGATCATCTAGAAAAACCAAAATTCTAACATTCTCCCACTTGGTTCACTTAATAGGTAAAATTGAAATGACCAAGAATAATGCCCTCAATTCTATCAAGGTATCCACACGAACCATGGCGGTATTTCGCTTTATAGTGAGCATTTCCCTTCCATATGTCACAATACATAGTATACTTTAAAATATTTTATGAACAACTAATAAAAGTTATTCAGATCCAACTTAATCACTCAATGGATATAACCAATTCATTACTTTATGTGCAAAAATGAAAATGAATCCAACTTTACTCTGTGAAATATATAGTATCATAAAAGTTATTCTGTCATTGGATCGACTAACATCAAATCTATACTAGTGTGCTCAACATTCACCACATTCTTTTTTTTGCTCTATCACATTTAAATATTTTACGTCGATATGCTTTTTTTGGCTTCCGCTCTTATTGTTCTTTAAGAAAAACTTTATGGCGGTGTTATTACAAATAATCTTTATTGGTCTTTGAATGGAATCGACAACTTTAATATCAGAAATAAAAACATTTTCAAACACGTGGCTTGTGTTGATGTTTTATAACACGCAATAAATTCTACCTCCGTAGTAGATGTAGTAAGCATAGATTACTTCGTACTCTTAAAATATATAGCTCATTTAATAAGAATAAAGATATATGTAAAATAAGACTTTCTGGTGTCTACATAACTGGCAAAATCTAAATTTGAATATCCAACTATTTGCCAATTATATGTATGCCTGTAGGTTAGCATGTAGTCCTTGATTCCATATAAATATCGCATCACCTTCTTTACAGCTATCTAATGTTGAAGATCTGGGTTACTTTGATAGTGACCCAATAATCCAATTGCTAGACATATGTTTGAACATATGCAAACTTGAGCATACATCAAGCTACCCCCTACAGATGCATGAGGCACACTTTTCATCTGTTATTATTCCAATGCATTTTCAGGTGATTGACTTTTATGAAATTTATCACCTTTGATTATGGGAGCTATAGAGACTTTAGAATCTTTCATACCAAATATTTGTAAAACTTTTTCAATGTAAGCCTTTTTAGACAGTCCTAAGACTCTTTGTTTCCTATTTTTGTGAATCTCTATACCAATGACATAAGAGGTTTAACCTATATGCTTCATTTCAAACTTTTGGAAGAAAAATTGTTTAGTCTCATGTAATAAGCCCAAATTGTTTCTTGCAAGAAGAGTATCTTCTACATATAGGATTAGGAAAATGTATTTGCTCCCACTGACTTTAAAGTATATACATTGATCAACAAGATTCTCGATAAAACTGTATGAGATAACAATCTTGTGGAATTTTAAATACCATTGATGGGAAGCCTGTTTTAGTCCATAAAGAGATTTCTTCAACTTACATACTTTCTTACTATCATCACTAAAACTTTCAGGTTGTTTCATGTATACCACTTCATCAAGATCCCCATTAAGAAAAGTTGTTTTCACATCCATTTAATATATCTTTAAATTAAAATGAGCTACTAAGACCATGATTATCCTCAGCAAATCCTCCTTAAAGACCAGGTTCAAGATTTCGTGATAATCCATACTTTCCTTCTGAGTAAATTCTTCAGCAACAAGTTTAGCCTTATATCATAAAACATTACTAAAAGAATTTCGTTTGGTTTTATAAACTTATTTGCATTCAATTGTTGCTGCCCCTTCTGCTAACTTGACAAGATCCCAGACTTGGTTTTAAAATGGATTATAATTCATTCCTCATAGCACCCAACCAAAATATAGATTTATCTCCACTCATGTCTTGTGAAAACGTAATTGAGTCATCAAAATTAGACTCAGTTAGATATACAATATAATTATCTGGAATAACAGGTCTACGTAATCTTGAGGATCTTCTTAGAGCCACAACTTCGTCATTTGGAGATGACGCAATTGACTCAGATTGTAAATGTAAAATAACTTCAATTTGAATCGCATTTACGGGGACATGCTATTCTTGGATTGGTGTCACCACATGATCTTGCAATCTATTTTGCCTTAAGACAACCATTCTTCCTCCAAAAGAAGGCGAAGTAGCATGTTCAGATGTTTTCTCAAAAGTGGTCTATTGAGGATTCACACTCCCACTAAGTTCAACATTCTCAAGAAATCTTGCATTTTTAGATTCAACAATTCTAAGGCTATAATTGGGACAGTAAAATTTATATTCTTTAGAGTTACTTGGATACTTAATAAAGAAACCGCTAGTTTTATTGGGTCTAACTTCTTTATGTTAGGATTATAAAACATAATTTCAACAGAACAACCTCATATGTGTATATAATTTAAAAGTAATGCTATACATAGGTCTATTATTCAACACACTTTACATACTGTTGACTTGGCATTTTTATTTTTATTTTGTTCTTTCTCAAATTTTCTTTTACTAGGTTACTCATTTCAAAACTTCATTCCCCCCTAACAAGATTGCTTCCCCCCGTGCTAATTGGTTGGTCAACAAACAACCAACAAATCGTCAGAAAATCTAAAGAACCCACTGCACCATCCTCACAAAAAGGCAAACAAGAAAAGTTTAATAAAACCCAAATATTAGAAATTTGAACAAAACCCAAATATCAAAAATTTGAACAAAAGACAACATGATTTTTGAGATTTTTCTTATAGAATTTCCGTGAATTTGTCTAGGATTTTTGGTTAATTTAGCCAAAAGGAAATAAAACACAAATCCAATTTTTGCAAAGGAATAATGTATCTTTTTAGATTGGCGAGCATCCCACAAGCTCATTTTGTCCAGATTTGAATCGACTTTTCTATGCCACGACATTTAGGTGTGGCTTGCTCTCCTCCTTTCCATCTCAAGGTGCCCAATTCCATCTCATGACCATTCAGCAGTTCACACCCTCCCTCTCCTACATTTTTCTTTATTACAATTTGAGGTTGTAATTCGCTGGCCATTCTCAAAGTCTCGTTGTCATCAAGCCTTCTCAGTGGAACGATATTGAACAAGAGGGGATTCTGCATTTTTACTCCGGGGGCAGGTTTCTAAATCGATCAAGAGAGATGGGAAAATAGATTTTTGAATTAGGTGGGTTCTTCATTTTCATTTTAAAGATGGGGGGAGGGTTAGGGTGTTCTGCATTTTCATCTTAGAGATGGGGGGTTTCAGAAATTGGGTAGGTTGTCAGAGAACACGATCCAATATTCTTGAAAACCCGTGACATGGCAATCAAATCGGATTTTCCATTTCACAAGTGTGTAGAGTGGGAGGCCAAACTGGCCTACACATGGGTTTATTCAAGATTTAGACTAAGTTTCCACCCTTTCCACTACTCGAAAGGTGTTTTAGAGATAGACTTAAATGGAACCCTATTTACTATATATACTGTAGTTTTAAGAGCTTCACTCCATAAGGAAAGTTGCATATATTAGATTTACTAATCATGTTCTACTAGTATACAATTCTTTCTTTCTGCAACAACCTTTGTTGTGATGTGCCAGGCATTGAATATTGTGCAATGATGCTTTCCTCCTGAAGGAAATTTGCAAATGGACCCTTCATTTGTCCTTGTTTTATATACCTACCACAATATTTTTCTTCTCTATCAAATCTTACAATCTTGATTTTCTTTTCATTTTGATTTTTTACTTTTGCTTTATAGGCTTTGAAATCATCTAATACTTGAACTTTCTCATTCAGAAGATATATATATATATATATATATAATAGTCGTCAATAAATGAGATAAAATATCTCTGACCATTCATAAAAGGGGTAGGAAATGGTCCACAGATATCTATGTGTTAATTTCAAGATAACTTGAACACCTTCTTGAACCTTTAGAATTGTTATTGGTCTGCTTGCCCTTTATGCAGTTCCCAAAATTCTTAAAGTCATTAAAATTGAGATCCTGTAGGACTCATTCTTTTACTAACTGTTTCATCTTCTCTATTGAGATGTGCCCCAATCTCTTATGTCATAGTAGAGAGAATTATTCATTCAAAAGTTTTCTCTTAACGCCAATTGAATACAAGAAGAGATAATTTTTTTCCAATATCGGGATGTATATCTAATTTACACAGTTATCAATCACAATTCTAGAACCAACAGGAATTTTATTCTTAAAAACAATAATAATACTTTTAAAAAAAACTATAACCTATAGTAATAAGTTTGGAAACAGAAATTAAACTTCTACTAAATTTCGGAGTATAAATACATCATTTAATTCTAAAACATGTCCCAATTTGAGAATTAATCTAAAAACTCTAAGTGCAACAACTTGTGAATGCCCTTTATTTTCGATGAAAATCTAAAATTCACTTGTTGTTGGTTTCCTTCTGGTGAAAAAATCATGCAATGTATTCACAATATGAATTGAGAAACCAGAGTCAATCCACCATAAATTGAGGGACCAAAGTCAATCCATCAAAAGATTTTTATAAGACAAATTATTCTGAATATTAACAAATAAAATTGTCCACACCTGTAGGCAGAAGACAAATTTTACTGTCAATACCGAAAATCCTTTTCTTATACTAATTAAATCACAAAAACTAAAGATTTTCTTGTAAGGATAAATCCTTAAAACTTATAATTAATTACAATGAGATTTTTAAATTTTTTTATGTATTGTTTTAAATAATAAGTATACTGTAGCATTACCTTCATTATTAAAAAAAAATACAAATGAACATCTCCTTAAAATAGGTAAAAATCTATTAACTATAAATTAGACCAAAGGCCCAGTTTAAAACCAAAAGCCAAGCCACAAAAATTTGAAGAAAGGATCACAAATTATGGACTAAATAGATAACATTATTCCAGTACACATGAAAAGAACTTTGTCATCAAAAATTTAATTTTACCAAAAAATGCACTCTAAATCATTACTCGTTACTCTCTTGTGACACCGATTATGACAAAATCCAATAAACATGCGAAGAGAATAAAACAAGTAAAAAAATTGGATTTAAGAAGTCCACTATATGAACAAATTGAAATGCTAATAATTCAAACACAAAACTGAAATGTATGACTTTGATACCAACTATAAAATATCTAGAAGAATAAAGAGATGTATATAATCTTTTACCACTAGCCATTTGAGTTTGAGAATTGAAAAAACCTGAAAAAAAGTAGAGATTTTCTGTAGAAAAGAGACTTCTAATCTTTTGCCTTGGAACTTTATGGGTGAGTTTAATGGAAAACACAAACCCCGTTATATAGGTAAGACTGGAGACTCTTACTTATTATTCTTACAACTTTTAGGTTACTTTCATTATTTCATTCATAAAAAAAAAATAAGAGTCACAAATTTATTTATTAAAGACAATTACCTATATTTGATAGATAAAGTGAATCATTCTAATAAAGTGAACCACCTTAGGGATCAAACAAATAGTCCTCTAGAAAAATCAAAAGTCTAACGCCAAAGTGTTTGATAAAGCACCTCAATCATCGTGAAAGCATCGAGAGTCATCTCTATGATATTTATAAAGTGTATTCCAACATTAAAATACAAATACAAATTGTATTGTATTGTTATAAACTATACAAGGTAATATATTAAGTATAGTGAATTACTACAAGAAAAATAGATAAAAATAATCAATCTGTTGCATCCAAAAGGACAGAAATAACCATGTTGCTAATTTCCATATATAAAGTCTCATTTTTTTATATCTTGAGTTGAGTCTTTGATTATGGGAATAGGCCATTGGAGCTTGATTTGCATTTATTTTTTATTAATTATGTTCTACTTCTTTTGTGAGTGCGTATTTTTTCTCTATTTACCATTGATTCTTTAATATTTTCCTTTGGATTGTTTTCTCTATTATTCATAACCACAACCCAAAGAAAAACATTGAATACGTCAAATTCTTATTATCGATAATTAGGTGCATTGTATGAGATCATCATGTAAAGATTTGGAATAAATTTGTTACAACAACATGGAGTTTATTTATAGTAATTATTCAGTGAATTAAAGCATTAAAAAGACACATTTTGAAGATGCCTATAGTTACAAACCAACGCATGTTCTTAGATCTTGTGCCCTTAACACAAGAAGTTAGGGGGAGCGAGGATGGAGAAGTCCTTTGCTGATGAAGATTATGTGAAGCGTATTTATAATGATGTAGTTGCTGCCATTGAATATGTGTTAAGTTTTGGTTGGTAACTTGGTATGGCTTTTCTACATGAGACTTCAGTTTCCAACTCACCGATTTGCCACTTGGTTTAAATGACAGTACGTACTTCCAGCCATCACAATCCTAAGAAAGATAATCAGCATCTGATTCTTTGATTGATCATCAAACTCATCAACGATTCCCACCTATCTTTAAGAGGTGCAGTTGAACTCCGCTGACAATATGGATCGACCCCACTAATATTACAAAAGAAATAGGAATTACAAAAACCAGAAATGCTAAACCCATAAATGGGAAGCTTGATTGAGTTTTTAATCTTTTTATATGGTAATTAAGAATGTATTTTTTAATAATATTACTTTTTTTAATATTTAATAAATGTTAAAAATATACATAAAAATAAAAAAATAAAAAACAGAAAATTTACACTGGTAGAATACGAATAAGAGTTCTTCATATGTGGTTGTAGAGCCACTCAAATCATAATATTAACTCGTGAAAAAGAATGAGAGTCGAGTACTACACATAGGATTTACTTGAAAAAGAATTCAGGTGTAAATATATAGGAAAGGTGTTACGTCTATATAAAATTTTGCTGTCATTAGATTTTGAGAAATGATCTGTACAAATTCTAAATAAATAAATCTTATACAAACTCTTATAAAAAAGTGAACTCTACATTAAAAAAGTATAAAAAATTCTTTATTTAAGAGATCTGTTTTTTTTATTTATTAAGAATTTGTATAAAGTTTATCTATTTAAATTTTTTACTTAATATTACTTATAATTTTTTATTTGGAATGGTGATCCGTACGCTTCTCTTGCATCTATGACTTTCTATTAAGGCAAGGCATATTAAAAAAAATACTTATAAAAGTTTTGATTGGAAAACCTAAAAAGAGAGCAATAGTATACATCTAACAAAAAATAGATTATAAAAATCTAATATAAATAATTAAATTGATTTATTATTATTAGGGTTTTTATAAATAATTATATAATTAGTTTAAATTCAAATTATTAAAATATGAAATTATATATATATATATATATATGCCTCAAATGTATAAGGCTCAAACTAATTCTTTTTAAAAAAGATGATTCCACCGTGAAAAAGTGTGAAAATCTTTTTTTTATTTTAATGGAGTCAGGTTTTTGCAAAAGACTTGTAAAATCCCAATAGCCTTTTATTTTATTCTTTAAAATATATTATTAAAATCTGTTTTCTATTTTATATATTGACTTTTATAATATATTATCCATTAACTTTTTTTTTTTTTATTTAAATATATTTTTTTATTCTTTTTAAATATTTCATTTCTACCAATAAATATACAATATCCATATATAGTTTTTTATATTTGCAATTTATTTTTATATACAATGTAAAATAATTCAGTCCTACGCACATAAAAGAAAAATATACAAGCCAAATAAAAATAAAAAATAAAATCAAAATAAAAGAAATTCAGAGAGTAAATAAAATAAAAATAATAAAAATAACTTTTAGAGAATAAATAATACTCGCTACATGTAGCGGATTATTGTAGCTAATTGCATTTTACAGTTCCTATTATATCATCGTATGAAACTCTATTTTAGTGTAATTTTTTAAATAATTTATATTTTTTTATATAATAAAAAAATTATTAAGAGTGCTCTAAGATTTGTATTATGTATAATTTATACCTAGCGTTATCCATGTTAAAATGAAAAATAGAAAGAAAGAAGTATTCGGCTTTAAGATATAATACAAAAATGAAGAGATTCCATCTCTTTTTCGAATCTCAAAGGCTCAAATCCATTACTTTCACTTTCAGCCAAAACGCCTCGGTTGAAATCAGCCTACTCAGGTATGCGTATGGCCCCACACAGGACCACCCTAGCATAAGCCATGCATATGGTGCATCACGTGCTAGAGCGTGAAGGTCCAAGTTTTGGCCCCTAGTGCTTCGACTAAAGACAAAAGAAGTTGAAATTTTATTAAAATAAATTTAATAATATTTAAGTTGAGATAAATTTAATTTTTTAAATTAAAAAATATAAAATAGATTGAGATGAACTTAATTTTTTTTTTATGAAAAATTAAAAAATAATAAATTTCATCATCAAACTAATTTAAAATTAACTAAAATGAGTTAGATTTAATTTAACAACTAAACATAGCCTTAAGTCAAATAAATGACAAATTTGCGGCTGATTTGGCGGTGCATGTAATTTTATACGACAAATTAGCCTACTTGAATGCATTATATAATATTAAAAGAGTACTGCATGCATAAAACATTTATATAAAATTGACCTTTTAAGTTAATATAATTTTATATAACTCGTCAGATTATTTATTTATAATAAAAATAATTTTATAATATAATAAAGAGTAACGTTGCATCGTAAAAAATGTAGCCCAAATTTATATAAATTAGTTTTTTTTACATTTTTTTTATTCATTTTTTTTTGTCTTTAAATATTTTTTAAAAATAAAAAAAATCACATCATTATTAAAAAATACTTATTTAATCAATAAGTAAAAAAATTTAAAAAAAAATTGAATTCAGAAAATAAATTTTAGAGAAGTAGTATTTCTCTATGACAAATAATATCAAGTCACATCAATTTATAAAATTATAAAGAATAATTAATAGTTATAAAAAGATGATATAATAATAAAATTATAAATTTACATAATTTTATATGATATGATAAATTTAAGTTATAATAAAAATTAAATTTATAATCTAATCTATCATATGAAATTATCTTAATTTGTAAATTTTCTTTGATAAGGCTTTGTTGCTAAAACATAATTTGTCAGTAATTAATATTGGAAATATTGGTCCAATTTGTAGACTTATCCTCCTTATCCTATTATATATCCAACCTTCCAACGCTTCGTCCCCAAGTTTATCCTCCAATTGCCATTCTTTTTTGGGGCAGTTCGGTCGTATGCAAGTTTTTGTCCTCGGCCAACATCATTACGGTTAAAAGAAAAGAACAAAGAACCTGCTGTTGTTTTATTTTATTTTTTATTTTTTATTTTTTTTAACTTATATATTTTTTTTCAAAATAATTAAATTCTTTCTCATTATCTATATACTAAATACTGTAAAAAATGATTATACATAGATTTTTTCTTGAAGAAATTTATTGAAAACTGTAATATATATAAAAAAAAATTTACAAAATTATTTGACTTTATAAGATTCTATTAAATCTAATTTATAATAAAAATAATATTATAATTTGATATATTATATCAAATTATATCTATTTGTAAATTTATTTTTGTTTAATTATTTTATGAATAAAGTAATTTCTACTTTTTATAATACCAACGGGTAGTTATTTAATATAATATGTTAATTATTTGTATAAAAATGATAATCTTAAAAAAAACATGTTGTATTTTTTTTTTATCAAATAGATACTGTCCACTTACGGAACCGTGCTTTTGTCCCTTCCTCTTTAGAAAGTCCAACCAACCTGTTTCGTCGGCCACTGGATCCATCACCTCTAGTTTCGAGTGTTTGAAAGCGCAAAAACTCGACTTCCCCAACTCCCCCACCCCCAACCTCTCTTCTCTCTCTCTCTCTCTCTATCTCTCTCTATATATATATATAAATATACACACACACTTCCATAGTTTTACAGATACAGCGTCGATCCCTGAAGAAAGCTAGCTACCAAACAAAGCCCAGAATCTTCTTCCAAACTTGCTTTAATTCCATTTTAGTTTGCAGAACACAAATATGCTTTCGAATCCACCCAAATCGTCTTGCCTACTCCACAGAATCAACACAACATCAACCGCCGGCGCCGGCTCCGGCGCCGCGCAGTTTCAGAAGGGCGACATCCACAAGAGGAACTTCCCTTTAAAGTGCGCGAACCCCGTGCCCGACACCGTGGCGCGGTACCACACCCACGCCGCTGGGACGAACCAGTGCATCTCCGCCGTGGTGCAGGAGATCGCCGCTCCGGTATCCACCGTGTGGTCTGTAGTCCGCCGCTTCGACAATCCGCAGGCTTACAAGCACTTCGTCAAGAGCTGCAACCTCATCGGAGGAGACGGCAACGTCGGCACACTCCGCGAAGTCCAAGTTATCTCCGGCCTCCCCGCCGCACGTAGTACCGAGCGTCTAGAGATCCTCGACGAGGAACGCCACGTCATCAGCTTCAGCGTAGTTGGCGGTGACCACCGCCTCTCCAACTACCGATCAGTAACCACCCTCCACTCGTCACCCGCAGGTAACGGCACTGTTGTGCTCGAGTCTTACGTGGTGGACGTACCGCTGGGAAACACTAAGGAGGACACCTGCGTCTTCGTGGACACAATCGTTCGTTGCAACCTCCAGTCGCTGGCTCAGATCGCCGAGAACTTGACCAGACGCAACAACTCCTAGGAATAATATTTTTCATGAATCTCGAAATGTCTTGGGTCATTTGCCGTCGTTTTTGTGATTATCTGTGAGTTATAGCATTACTTAGTTGTCATCTGTGTGCCATATATTTTCTATGTGTAATACGAGAAGCATCAAGATCTATGACATGATCAACCTCCTCTTCATCTTCTTTCTCTGTATTTTTCTTTCTGCAATGCAGTTGATAAAGCCAACCTTTTAGTTTGTCGGTTTGCATATGTTTTGTCTTATTAATTTATTAACGTAGTAGTTTAAACTAAGAAGTAACGGGAAATCAAAGAAAGAAAGATTATATATATATGTGTGTGTGTGTGTGTGTGTGTGTGTGTGTATAAACGTCGGCGTTTGTAGTACGATGATGATCACCGACGATATTAAAGGAGGCATGGTACTGTTCTTCTTTAAGAATAATTATGAAGAAGCTAGCGGTGGACATGTGTATCAATACCCCATTTGACTAGAGAAATATTAACAAGCCGGTACTTCTTTATATGTTCCAAAGATAATCATGAGTAGGACCACGAGAACCTTAGAATTCATGCATGCCCATTCTGTGCTAGCAAAACCCGTTCCGGCAAATTAACCGCGTACACAAGAAATATTTTTATAAAAAAAGAAAAAAAAAATTAATGGAATTAAGTTTTGAATATATTTTATTAAAACCCAAAAACTTAAATATTAGTGGGATTAGATATATGTTCATGATCATGATCCTGATCTGATACATGCATGCATGCAGCATAGAATATTTTGAAATATATAACCAGGGGCGACACTGCATGTTGAGAAGATGTACTTGTACAACTTCTACAATTTTGATCTACATCCAATCATACAATTTTAATAAATATAGTCAATAAAGTTATTAACGTACTGTAAATTCTAACATATACGTACAGAATTGAGAGTACACATTATTTTTTAAAAAATAAATTATGTCGTACTTCCTTTTGAATGAGTTAAAAGGACTGAATTAAAAAAAACAAAAACAAAAATTTGGTTTAAACCCTGTACCTAGATATTTAACTATTATATATTTAGGCTCTTATCTTTTTTTCATTTTTTTTGTGTTGATGCAAATTTGCAATGATGTTAAATTTTGTTAATTTTCTTTAATATGATTCACATATAATATTATTCAGTTTCTCTCATTGAATTAAGATACATTTAACTAGTGTATGGATTATTGATTAAAATAATATTAATTTTGTATAAGATATATAAAAAAGCACATATTATATATATATATATATATGATTCTGTTTATATTGTATCATCAACAAATTTAAATTTGGGTTGGGTTGCCGGCCATTGGGTAATGTAGATTTTCAAATTAACTGAGAATTTTCTTTAATTGACTAACTATACAAAAAAATTTAACAATTTTCTATCATTACTTATTAGGTATTTCTTAGTTGATATTTCAAATTTTCTTTTTTTTTTTAATGGTATGTAACAAACTATGAAAATCTTAAGAAAAATCATTTTATAAGATGAATTATAGACATATTTTATACATATAATTTTACAACAAATGATTATTATTTTTATATAAAGTCACGTACAAAAAATACACATTATTTATACTCACACATGACGTACTATACATTTTGTTAATCGCTTTCCTAAACATTAAATTCTAGTTCCGCCATTATATATAAGTACGTATGTATATATGCTGAATATATAAAAATAATATTGTTCCGGCCAATTGATGTAAGGTCGATCATGATCATGTTCAGAATATCGATATGGTTGCAATATATATATATATGGTGGCTATATATCTATTAATTTTCCAAGGTTAATTGTGTTTATGTACTGCTAATATATTATATTAGCCTTCCTAAAGAACAAGGTACGCGTACATGAGTTTATTATTAGTATATAATCATATTTTGTCTAAAAGTGATGTACGGATGAGGAGGAGGATGATGATGAAACGCATGAATGGGATAAATATAAAATCGGAGCATATATATATATATATATATATATATATTGGGAGCATTAAAACTAGAGAAAAACAAAAAAAAAAACAAAAAAAGAACGTGATGGGAATCACGCATCTCGACAGCTGCAATATCGGGTGGTGCAAGTTGGGAGTTTTGAATTATAAATCACTCAACTAGGTACGTAAATAGCTAGCTGTATATAGAAAGAAAGACGCAAGTTGCAAGTTTATTGTTGTTTTATTTGTTCTCTGGCTGTCAAGCTAGCTATGATCGATAAGTGTTTGTTAAAAAGAAGGAAAGAAGAAATATTGCAAGCAAGTTGCAAGTTGCAGTCTCTCATGCTTTGTTATGAATGGACGGGTAATGCAAGTTGAGGATGCAAGTGGGGAAATTAAAGAAGAAGAGTGGGCACCTTTTAATGATCCCCCGTGTGTACTCTTTGTCTCCCTCGATCTCATTTGAATGCGTTCACGCCACCCGCCCATCCCATTATAACCCCCCATACCCTCACCCACCCTCCTCTCGTGCAGCAAGCTGGGATCCATCTCTTCCCATCGTTAATTAACTTTTCCAAACTCCTCGCTTTTCTTACGACCTTAGTTAGATTAATTAAGTTAAAACCTTCTCTACATTAACATAAATATTTAAATTCTATATATTTTTGGACGAAACTAATTTCTTTCCATTAAATTTTCATTTTAAATTAATATTTGATTCATCTAGTTTTGATGTAGTAGATATATATATACATAGGCCGTGCGTATATGATCGACGCGTTCATGATCATATATTTACATAATTAGTTAACGGAATATTTGAGAATATAATATATATATATATATATTATGTGTCGTCACGCATGACGTTCTTGATTCATATGATCATTTTTTGAAGTAGTTAATTTGTTTTTTATGAGAACTTTTGCACCTATTTGAAGTAGTTAATTTTAGCTGTAAATGTGAGGCCCAATTGCGGTGAAATAATTTAATTCACCATGCTTTCATGTGATTGTGTTTGGGTAGTAAGGTAATTTTAGATATTTTGAGAATAATAGTGAAAAAGTAATAATATAATATTAAATAATAATAATAAAAAGTATGTACAAATAATAATAAAATAATTAATAATATTAAAATATTCTAAAAATACCTGAAAAAATATGATAAGTGATTAACGTTCACTTTTTTAACACAATGACATATATATATTACAAAAATATTATTTTTTTATAGTCATTTAATTACGATTAAATAATTATTTACAGTTAATTTTAATTATAAATAGTCATTTGATTGTAATTAAATAATCAGAAAAAACTTATTTTTATTATAGTGATATTTTCCTGGTGATCATCTTAGACTATATATATAATAAGAAAAAAAATTTTAGAGTATTCATTATACTTATAAGCAATGTCTCGGAGAAATTAGTAACATTATTCTAATTGACAAGGTTTCTAGCCTTACTAAAAAAAAAAAAAAAAAAAAAGTTCTCTACCATTACTCTAAAAAATAAAAAATAAAAAAACCTCAAATTTGCTGATGTTGAATTGGTAACGGACGTAGTGATAGTACGCTAGGGCCTGCGTCGGCACTAGCACAGGGGTGTCTCGAATTTCACAAATTGAAAAAGAACTAGAAGACCAACTAATATATATTAGGTTTTCTATTTTTGGACGAAACTAATTTTCGTTCCATTAAATGTTTCATTTTAAATTAATAATTTTGATTCATCTACTTTTGATGTAGTAGATATATAGGTCGTGCGTATATGATCGACGCGTTGATCATATATTTACAATAGTTAACGGAATATTTGAGAATATGCGTATATATATTATGTGTAGTCACGCATGACGATCTTGATTCATATGATCATTTTTTGAAGTAGTTAATTCGTTTCTCAGAACTTTTGCACCTATTTGAAGTAGTTAATTTTAGCTGTAAATGTGAGGCTCAATTGCGGTCAAATTTGCACTTAATTGCAGCATATAAAATTGCTGAATTTGATTTGTTTATTACAGCGAGTGTTTACTAATTTATAATTTAATGTATTCAAAAAGAATAAAAATGATCAATCTAATATAATTTGATTATTTTTACTTATTTTAAATACATCAGATTAATTATATATGTTTAAAAATCTTGTACTAACATTCGCTACATAAACTTATAAGCGGATGATTAATAGCTTCGCATATGCAACGCCCCAAAAATCACTGTTATATATTATGTAATTGCAGCAAAGATAGGTACTTTTTGCGGCAAGTTTTGTTGTAGTCATGTCAATTAGTAAAATGTTATACGTACTTTGATATTTTAACATGTATATGACGTTATTAATATGGGAAAAAAATTTATTCAACCTCCTATTATTCATACAACTTCCACACAACATATATTATTTTATTTTATTTTTAATCAAATATTTAATATATAAATAATGAATAAAAAAATTAAATTAATTCAAAAAGAACAAATTCAAAAAAAATTAAAAAAATTAAAGAAAAAATAAAAAATGATGGTGTGTGAATGTTGGGAGGTTGTATAGAAGTGCTCATTTTTTATTATGTTTTTATTATGTTTTATTTATTTTATTATTTTATTGTGTTTTTTTTAATTTAATATTTTTATTGTATTTTTTATTATATTTTTTAATTTTTTTATTGTGTTTTTATAGAGAATTAAAAGAGACTACAAAGGCACAGGAGTGCAACCCAACTGCATTCCAGCGTCACCCATACTAGAACATTTCTACATAACCTCTCAATGTCGCCAGCTCCCCCCGGTCGCGATGGGCTGAGCGGTGTCGTCCACCGCCGCGAGCGACGGTAGGAACTACAAACGGAGAAGATTTGGTCAGACCGAACCTCAAAATTTCTCTATGAATATTGGATTTCTAATTTAGTACATTATTTAACTAATTATATTATAAGATGATAAAAAAAGTTAATTCACGTTGCTTTTATGTGATTGTGTTTGGATAATAAGGTGGTTTCAAATATTTTGAGAATAATAGAAAAAATTAAAAGTAATAATAGAATATTAAATAATAATAATAATAATAATAAATAGGTAAAAATAATAATAAAATAATTAATAGTAGAAGAACTTATAGCTTATGAAAATAATAAATAATAATAAAGTAAAAAGTGGTTTGTACATCACACGTGCCAATGACTAGTCTAAGGTGTCTCGAATTTCACAAATTGAAAAAGAACTAGAAGATTAACTAATATATATTAAGTTTTCAAAATTAATAAGGTGATCAAGTACTCTTTTATATCAAATCAAACAAAATGAAAAGCATATATATGATGATGATCATAATGAAATGATATGATCTCTCGTGATTCCCCTGAATTGCTAGCTTTTAGTATTCGTTTGACTAATTGGTTTTGACTGGTCAAATATTTTATATATATCACATAAATTTATAAATTTATTTTTACGTAATAATTTGAAATTAAAGTATTTTCCACATAAGCATTAATGAAAATTTATGCTCATCATGATCATGATCAGCTCGCATTTTCTACCGGCCATAGAAGTGGTCCAATTATAAATTATTAATGTGGTAGTGAATTTTTCTGGTTCTTTTGACCAAAATTATAGGAAAGCTATATACAAAAATATTAAGAGCTAGCAATCATAGAAATTAAATAAAATTGATAGTATTGAACTAGACCTTCTATTTTTCTTGGGACCATATAATATTGTTAAGTATCTGCCAATCATGGCTATTTGCATTTAATGTGATCATGGATAATAAGGCCATATGCATGTTCCTCGATGTTGCTCAATAAAAAAGAACCAGTGGCAAAATTAGACATTTGAGTTAGAGAGGGTTAAGTAAGACTAAAATAAAATATATAAAATTTTTTTTATTCTATTTGTATATAATCTTTTAGGCGGTATATAATAATTTGATAGTAAGACTTATAATAAAAATAAAACACGTTTAATATAACTTATGTATTAAAATATATATATAATATGATAAGAACGTATCATCATAATAAAAGTATATTAAAAATATGTTAGAAATCATTCAACTTATTTTATTTTTATAATAAAAATATGTAATCACGTTATTATTTTATTTTATTTTATATGAAATTTATTTTATTTTTAAATTAGATTAATTTTGTAGAAAGAGACCAAGATCATCTTTAAAGAGGGAGCCAATATAAAATAAAATTAATATTATCCTATAAAATTATAAAAAAAATAAACATATTTTATTTTTTCTTTAAAAAAATATATATTATATTTTTATTTTTTATTTTTTTTAAATAGGGGTGGAGCTTTTTGAAAAGGACTCAGTCTTATAAGTTTTAAAAAATGAAAAGTTTTATTAATTAGAAAAACAGAAAAGTTTTGAAGAAACTTATTTTAAAGAGGATGAGATCTTAGATCTTATTTATCAATGTTCACTCTTGGCGGATGAATCCTTTATACAATTGGAAATTTTTAAAAACTCTCTTCCATTTTTTAAGTTCGCCATGCATGTATTCTCAACAGCTTCCAGCAGTAGTTAGTTCTGTCCTTCTTGGTTTCTTCTTGTATTTTTATCTTATTGGTTTCTAATCATGTCACTACAAGAAATAACATCTATTGGAGCGTTTTTAAGTCTGTCATAATTGTTAATGACGAAAAAGTGAGATAAAAGCAGCACTCTGGGTTTGGCTGACTAATGCTATTTATTTATTGTAGTTTGAGTATATATGTCTTGGCTATATACTCATATTAATTTGATATTTGCCTATATATGTCTTGACTGTTGAGAGTTTATGGAAAGCCTGGCTCCTTGTTGCGACTCCATTATTTGCTATATGTCATGCTACTTATTTTTACTTGGTAATATATTTGGGATGTTTGCAAATGCATGATACTCAAGGAAATAATGTTAGCATGTGTCACAAGTAGTTGGTTGTGTCATTTCTAGAAGGACTGCCAATGTGAGTTATGTATTAGTTTTATAATGTTATTAATTATTATATATATATATATGATATTAATTTAATCTTTAACTATATATGTCTTGACTGTTTAGAGTTTATGATAATGTATTTTAAAGAAATATTAGTGAAGCAGGTGAAACTACTTCACTAATATTTCTTTTTATTTTTTGGTAAAATATTATTTGCGGCAAGTTTAAATCGCCGCAAAAGGGAAACTTTTCGCCGCAAATAGTCTTCACCTGCGTTTATTAACTCAATTCTGATGGTTGATAACTTGATTGTGGCCATTTTAAGGCTTTTGCGGCGAAAGTAATTCGCCGCAAAAAGTCTTGGTTGGCCCTAGACTTAATTCACAACTAGTGACTTGGAGCGACTCGGTTATGGCGGCGTGGCTCCGGCGTCACAAAAGGCGTTGGAGATAGTTATTTACTGCAAAAATAAGGTTTTAAATCTTGTAGTGTGTTTTTCTTTCTTTCTTTCTTTTTATGATGGCCTAGTTTTAAGATTTTAGATGTTATTGTAAAATTGACAAAAAGCTATGAAATGAAAATCGAGGATTTGAGAATGTGATTTGAAATAATTCTCATTGAACTGAAATTAATTATAATAGAAACACAAAGCTTGTATTTATACACTTGAAACTCATCTACTTGATTAATGAATAATTGACATCTGTCCATTTTAACTTTCTGCATCTTAACTAATTTAATTGCCAGTTTACACAGCTGACTAGATGACAATCCAATTGACTCCTATTTGGCTTCTTGGAACCTTAATTCCAGTTCCTCAATATATTTCTATATATTCCAACACCCCCTCAAGATGAGAATAAATGTTGACCATTCCCATCTTGCTAATGATAGCCACCCCAATCATTGTCAAAATAGGCTTTGACATGCAAAGTAGATGTTGCTATGAGGAAAATGCCTTGGCTTAGTGTAGCTTTGATATATCGAATGACTCTTTTTGCAACTTGGAGATGCATTTGATGAGGACTTGACATGAACAAATTAAAAGCTTGTACTAGATAAGCTAAGTCAGGTGTTATAATTGTTAGATAAAGAAGTCTACCAATAAGCCTCTTGTAAGATGCGGGATTAGGTAATAAGGGACTAGAATCATTTGGAATGAGTTTTAAAGTGGATTCCATAGGGGAAGCCACTAGTTTGCAACCTAAGAAGCCACTATCCTCCAAGATATCGAGAGCATACTTTCTCTGGCATAAAGTGATGTTCTTGACTGATCTAGCCACTTCAATGCCCAAAAAATACTTTAATTCCCCCGGATCTTTGATGGTAAATGAGTCATGTAAGAATTTTTTTACAATAGTTATTTACTTAAGACTGTCAGAAGCTATTATAACATCATCATTATATATGAGTAAGGCCATGAAACTAGTTGATGTTTGTCTAATAAAAAGACTTGAATCTGACCTTCCTTAACTAAAACCAAAATCAAGCAATGATGAAGATAGCTAACTAAACCACTATCTAGAAGCTTGTTTCAGGCCATATAAACTCTTTTTGAATTTACAAACTCGAGGATCATTGGGTGTAGAAAACCCTAGTGGTAATTGCATGTAAACTTCTTCACGCAAATCTCTATGTAAGAAGGCACTATTTACATTAAGTTGATGTAAATGTCATTGTCTAATTGTTGCAACAACAAGCAAGACACGAACTGTTGTCATCTTGGCAACAAGTGAGTAAGTGTCAAAGAAATCAAGTTCCTCTTGTTGAGTGTAGTCATGAGCTACTAATGTTAGCTTTTTATCTCTTAACACTGCCATTTTCTTTGAATTTTACTCGATAAATCTACTTGCAACCTATAGCAAATTTGTATGGAGGCAAAATAGCAAGTTCTCAAGTTTTATCATGCTCAACGGCTTTTATCTCATCTACCATGGCAGCTTGCCAGTGAGAAATTGAACTAGCTTGTCTAAAGGTTTTAGGTTCAAAAGTAGAAGAAATAGTAGATATAAAGGCACTATGTTTAGGTGATAATTTTGAATTAGTGAGGAAAGAAAAAAGTGAATGAGGCTTACCAGAAGATACACAACCAAGAGGTGCTTGAGATGCTGAGTTGTTCTTGGTCATAGTACCATAGTAGTAGTTTTGCAAATATATGGGTGAATGCTTGATTCTAATTTCAGACCTCCTAAGAGTATTAGTATTGATATTGGTAGGAATTAAAACTTCAAAGTAAGTATCAGAAGAAATTTCAAAATAAGTAGCAGAAAAAGTAGGAGTTGAATAATAGACTTAAGGAAAATTTGGAAACACAAAATGTTTATGGATTATGTTTGGGATAGATGATAAAATTGATTTATAAAAGACTACATTTTTGGATACAAAGGTTTTAAGAGTGATGTGATTGAGTACCTTATATTCTTTTATGTTGGGAGGATAACCAAGAAATAGACATTTTGAGACTCTTGGGTGAAATTTGCCTCAGTTATTTGTTATTGTGCTTGCAAAACACAAACAACCAAAGAATTTTAGGTAATTGTAATTTGGTAATTTTTGGAATAGAATGTAATATGGTGTTTGGTTATTTAATATGCATGAGAGAGTACGATTAATTCAATGTATAGCAGTTAATACACAATCTATCCAGTAGGCTAAAGGAAGTTTGGACAGAAACATGAGAGATCTACCTACATTTAGTAGGTGTTGATGTTTTCTATCAACCCTACTATTTTTTTCAGGTGTAACACATGATAATTGATGAATAATGTCATTTTCTTGATAGAAAATAGGCATATTAAACTCTTGACTATTATCTATTCTAAGAATTTGAATTTTTGTGTTGAAATGGGTATGAACGTAGGCTAAAAAGTTGGTAACTATAAGTCGAGTATCTGCTTTTGTTCTCATTGGGAATAACCAAGTAAAACCTTGTGATATCATCTACATTTGTTAAAAAAATACTTATAACCAGAGTAACAAGGAATAGAGAAGGGACCCCATATATCATAATAGACCAATTGAATATCTTTATTAGATTGATTGTTTGATACAAGAAAATACAAATTTTTCTGCATAGCTAATGGACAAATCTCACAGAGATTTTTGTGAGTAGCTTTTACAAAAGGATCTATAGTATGAATGACTTGTATTCTTTCAGATGGGATATGTCCTAGTCAAAAATGTCATATATCAGAATGAACATTACAAGTCTCAGCTAAAGAAACAAAAGGTAAACTAATTGAATCGTGCATTTTGTTGTATGCTTGAGCAAAAAAATTTTGAAGGTGATATAGACCAAATTGCACCTCAGAATGCCCAATCATCCTCCATTTGTTGAAATCCTGTAATACACATTTGGATTGAAGAAAGAAAAATCCAGTCAAATTATCATTAGTTAATCTTGAAGTAGATACAAGATTAATATTGAAAGAAGGAATATATAGGGCATTTCGGAGAGTTATTTCGGGCGAGAACTTTATAATACCAAAAAAAATAATTGGTACAATTTGTCAATTTGGTAAATGAACTTTAAAATGAGTTTTAGGCAAATTAATGGAATAAAAAATAAGAGGAGAATAGATTATATGATCTATTGCTCTAGTGTCAAGAATCCAAGTGAAATTATTCTTGGATAATGAAACTGTATTACAATCCGGAAGGTTATCTAAAGTGGACGCAAGCAACATTGGCTGTTGTAGTAGGGTTTGTGTTTGAATTGGAAAGGCTATTAGCAAGTGTTAGAAGATTTTGTATGTTTTCTTAAGAAAAAAAAATTGTATTTAAATTATGGTTCAAAACAATAGTGTCGTTTGCAATAGGCAATCTTTCAACATTTGGATTTTCAGTTGATACATAAATTAATCTCCTGACTCGAGGACTCTTCCATCTAGGTGGGTATCCAATAAGCTGGAAGCATTTATCAATAAGATGGCCAGAGTAGCCATAATGAGAGCAAATTCCATCTAATTTGCTATTTGGCTTTGTATTTCAAAAGCTATTTGTTGATGGTTAAGCAGCAACCATTGCATGTGAGTCAAGGGAAGCACCGACTGTATTTGCTAGTGATTTTTGGCTTTCTTCTTGCAAGAGCAAAGAGAAGACTTTACTCATAGATGACTGAGGAGATTGAAGCAGTAGTTGACTTTTTATGGCAGAATAAGAATCGTGAAGACTAATGAAAAACTACATAACATAATCTGATTGTTGTCGATCGGTGAGATTCTTTAGAATATTGCAAGTGCATTTATCAAGACTACACATTTAAAACTTGGTATTGGACGACAACTAATATATTCATTCCACAAAGTCCTAAATTCACTTAAATACTCAGTAAGATTTCGAACCTTAAGAGATTGAATTGAGAGATTTTTTCAAAGAAAATACTTTTGAGCCATCACTTCAAAGATATTTAGTTTTGAGTTCTTCCCAGATTTCAAAAAAGTAGTAAAGGAGACTTCCACAGATCTTTTTAGCAATCAAGTTCATTAGCCAAGATAAAATCAAGTTATTGGCTCTCAACCAAGCAACATGAAGGCGAGGATAAGTAGGATTAGGTTAAGCAGCGGTTCCATCAATGAAAGTAATTTTGTTCTTTACTATAAGAGTAATTGAGATGGATTTGCTCTATGCAATGTAGTTTTTACTAGTGAAGATTTCGAAAACCAAAAGAGCTCCAGGGTTTTTCGAAGGATGCAAGTAATAAAAACTTGAAGAATCATTAGATGGATTAGTCGTGAGGTTTTCCATCGAAGCATTTATCGAAGAATCATCAGAAGAATTTGCCATAAAAGCAATTAAAGATTCAAGAAAAGATCAAGAAACCATCAAGAAAGCAACGGAAGATGTCTTATTCTCGATGATGCCATGTAAAATTATATAAAATTGACAAAAAGTTGTGAAATGAAAACAGAGGATTTGAGAATGTGATAAAAAGAAATTCTCATTGAACTAAAATTAATTACAATAGAAATACAAAGTCTATATTTATATACTTGAAACTCATCTACTTGACTAATAAACAATTGGCAATTATCCACTTTAATTCTCTACATCTTAACTAATTTAACTGCCAGTTTACATAGCTAACTAGATGGCAATCAAGTTGACTTCTGTTTCGCTTCTCAGGACTTCAATTCCAGTTCCTCAGTATAGTTCTGGATATTCCAACAATTATATCATCATTTACATTTTTGTATAAGATTTTTTTTGCGATAAGTAATTAGGCTTCTTTTAAACCTTTACTACTAGAATGGGAAGAGTTTCAGAATGTGATGATCTTGAGCCAAATCTTCAAGGCTCAAGTTAGAAGCTTAGCTCCTACAGCCGTTTAACAACTTTGCCAATGAGACCACCATAGTGCATATTTTTCCTTCTAGCTAGTAGTGTAATCGATCTGGTTCGGTCCGATTTTGAACAAAATTAATAACTGAACCGAAACCACCGATTTTACATTTTTTTTAAAACTGATCACGCCTCAATTAACTCTCAAAATTGATAGTACCAGTTTTACCAGTTTGGTCCAGTTTCAGCCTAATTTTCCAGTTTTAATAAAATGTAATTTTATAAAAATCAAATATATTTTTTTTAAAAAATTTAAAAATTAATTTAAAAATCTGATTTAGTAAAAAAATTATAATCCGTTACAAAAATCTATTTTAGTAAAAAAAATGTTATATAAAAAAATCTACAGGAAAAAAAATTATTACAAAATAAAAACTATTTTATAAAAAACTGAAATAAAAACCTGTTTTTACAAGTCTAAGAATCTCATAAATTAATTAAGTCTAAATTCCCAAAGTCCAAAGCCAAATATTACATTTTTATTTGTTATAACATTATCTTATATCTAAATATAATTTATATTATTATATAATTTATATATAATATAAAATACATTATATAATTATACTTAAAAATATAAAAATAAATAGGATCAGTCCAATCTTAAAATGACCGAAACCGAACCAGTTACATCTGGATCTTCAATTTCTAAAATCGGTACTGGACTGGACCGATTCAAAATCGGAATTTCCTATCCAAGTTAGTTCTCCAATTTTTTAGTTTAAATATACACCCTTACTTTCAGCTATTGAAAGAAGCAATGCCCAAACCTCCACAATCAAAGTGCGGGCAATATTCATGAAAAGCACCATTAATACTTTTTGAGAAACCAAGAATGCAACAATTACATATAGATCACACCAAGTTAAAACCACATTATTGCACTCTTTCATATACATCTGCAACTCTATTAATGTGACAGATTTTCCATAGGAAAACAACGGCCACTTTAGTGGATAAAAACTTATTCCAAAGTTGGGAAAATAAGATTAAGACAAGAACTTCTCTCTTAGTAAATTCCAAGCAGAGAGGATTCAGAATCCCATATGAAGTCTGTTAAAGATCAGTACCGACAGTTTTTAATTTAATAACATGCTAACAAACCTCTCAAGTTAAAGAAGATTCCCATAAGTTACTAATTATTATTTTGAAGAAATTTAGTTAAAATAAAACTATAATGTGTAAATATATATATAATAGTAGAGAGAGAGAGAGAGAGTATCTTTACTTAACAATTTTCTTTTTTTTTTTTAATAACAAAATAATTTTATTCAATAATTTTAAAAGAAATTACAACATAGAATCAGACCAAATAATTTAGGCAATACAATTAGGATAAGAATCCCAACAAATTATCAATATTTTATGCATGTTAGCCATCTCATGAGCTGCACCATTGCCTAAGCAACCAATGTATTGGGTAAAACAATTTGAAAATCTCTGCATAAGTTGCTTAATCTCTATCATCAGATTTCCATGAACTGATCTTGATGCTCCTCCTTTTTGTACCTCATTCACCATAAGCAAAGAGTCACTCTCAATAACAAGTTGGCTTTTACCTGCAAGAGGAATGCATAGCTAAATTCCTCTCAAGATTGCTAGCATCTCAATCTGATCAATAGATTTGCATCTAATAAGATATATTTGATCAATTACGCGATTGTCTCTAGAGCTTTATAAAGTGATATAAGAGAATTTAATAATTAAATATATATGCTTACTCTTCCTCTCATGTATATATGTGGGACAAAATTCCTTAAATGCATTTGCTCAATATGTTGATTTTTTAATTGAATTTGGGATATAGAGTGCCTTTGGTGATCCCAACTTTCTCTATGAGTTGCTTTCTTCTCCCATTATGCTTCTGTTCTGAATTAGATAGTCTTATTGCAAAGTTTTGGTAGGGGCAATGAAACGACGAAAAAAGAATAAATTGAGTTACTTGGGAGAAAATGTATGAATCAAAAGGAAGAGGTGGTATGGGTTTTAAGGATCTCAGAAATTTCAGCCTTGGTCTTCTTGCAAAGCAAGGTTGAAAATTATTTCAAGATAAAAATTTAGTACTTCACAAAATGCTAAAACCTAGATATTTCCCAAAGTCTAGTTTTTTTGGTTAAAGCAGGTTGTAATTGGCATATTCGTGATGGACAAAAAGCTCACTTGTGGATTGATCCTTAGCTGCCAGATCATAGTTTGTTAATGCATGAACACAGTTTTGCTGGTTTGAATAGTGACAATGTGGGGTTGCTACTTTCATATGTTTCTACTGGTGGATGTAATTCACAGAAGATCCGAGCTCTCTTCAATTCAAGAATTGTTGCTGAAATTTTAAAAGCGATTTTTTGCCTTGGTACTGTAGTCAACAAGCAAGTATGGAGTCTAGAGAGGTCTGGGCAGTTCTCTGATAAGAGCTTCAATCGTTTCATTTGTTCTCAAGGCAGGGTCTCCAATGCTGAATCCTAAAATATGAGACGACAAAAGTTATGTAAACTACTATGGAAAATATAAGTCCAAATAAGATCAAAGTATTTGCTTGGCGAGTGTGTAGAGATGGTCTGCCCACAAAGGAAAATCTGATGAAGAAAAAGGTTATAACAAATGGTTTGGGCAGTCTCTACTCTCTTTCTCTTGAAGATATGATCCATGCTCTAATCAGTTGTCCCCAGATTAAGGAGAAAGTGGAAGAAGTTTTTGCCTCTCCTACCCAATAATACTAACTTGAAGGTTTTTTATGTAGCCTTGCAGTTAGTTGATGAGAATAATGCTGATAAAATGGATTTATTTTTTTGTTTAGCTTGGGCCTTTTGGAATAGACAAAATAAAGTGGAATTTGCTCAAATTAATCTCAATCTAAAATCTGTTATTAACCATGCAATTAGCCTTATGCAAAGTTTCAAAGTTGTGAGGGTCAAGAGCAAATCGCAATTAAGAGCACATTATTGTTGGTAGCCACCTCCTAGTGCAGTTCATGTGAAGTTGAATACAGATGGAGCTATGTTTGAAAATATACAAAATGCTGGTATGGGCTTTTTGAGATTCAAGAGGACATGTGTTGATGGCAGCTTGTAGAGCAGAAAATGAAGTGAAGCATCCATAAATAATTGAGTTATTGGCCATTTTATGGGGCTTGCAGCAATGTTAATCTATGATGGGGATCTCTCATTATATTGTTGTGAGTGATTGTTTGCCCCTTGTTCAATCTCTCCAACAGGATAATATGGGAGACTTGTTGAACCTCTATTTGCTGAAGTGAATTAAATGTATAAAAGCCTGCTTTTCATCTTGTCATTTTAATCATGTTTATAGGGAATAAGGGAATAGACCACTCATCTTCTTACTTGTAGTACAAGGAGAGTTGAGAATTTCCAAATGTGGTGGGATAATTGTATTCCAGATTTTATTTCTTAAGCCATTTGGCTTGACTATGTCTGTAATCGTTATCTCTATTGGAATGAATGAATGATTTTTCTTATTGGAAAAAAAAAAAAAACTAATTATTTTTCCAAGAGATTTAAAATCATTGAATGTATATATAATCTTTCTTGAAAACTAGTGTACCATGATAGTAAATTAGAAAGAAGATTATAACTTACAAGAGGTGGAGTTCCGATTTTAGAAATAATGAGCAACAAAATTAAATACATGAAAAATTGTCTAAATTATTGTCCATGAAAAGATTTTGATATAACGTGGACTATTATTACTCGTCCAAAAAAATTGCTCTTGCATGACTGACAATGGAGTACTGTAGGAGACAATCTTAATTATGTAGAGAGCACGGACCAATGGATGAAGTATTGAAGATTGGCTTGAGGGTGGTGACATTGGGCGGCGCGCGACTTTCGGGGTTGTCGGAAATGGATAAATGAAATGAAATTCAAGCAGCGGGAAGCAGCCTACATATGTATACATACGATCCTGAAAGCATCAGTGGACAGTACTCATGTCGTATTCACAAGCAATCGGCCTAATTTATTAATGCAATATATATATATATATATATATATATATAATATCTATATATCGTACATTCTACGGGTTTTGGGTACAAACTTCACTACAACAAAAATTACCTTTTCCTGTGTATTTTTTCGTGAGTAATACCATATATTTCTGTCAGAATGTAGTTTTTGTCACCAAATTATATCGTAGCAGACTCGCAGGAATAGATTGGTAACTTTAAAGGCTTAAAGCTACCACTGTAAAAATCGTGAGAAATAATCTTATTTCCAACGATTCTTTTCCTCACAAAAAGTGTAAAATTTCGTCGCAAAAAATGTGCTAACTATGGTTAACAGAGGTCAAAAATACTTATATGCCACGATGAAAATCACGGGAAATAAGTATTTGCGACCAAAAAAAATATTTCTGACGATTTGTGATCATTGGAAATATTCTTTTATAAAATAAAAAAAAAATTACTAAAACATAATAAGAACCTTATACCTAAGATAAGATAAATGTAAATAATGTATTACCAATACACTAAGGTCATAGATTAAGAAAAAATACTAGTAAAACAAAATCCTAATACCCCCATCTAAAACACATCAAGAATTATGTGAATAATATATTACAAATATACTAAGCTTAATAAACAATTAAAAATAGTACATTACGAACATAGAAAAACTTACATATATAGCCTCAAACTTAATAAGTTGCTAAGATTAAGGCAAGCACAAATATTTGGTACAAACAATATAATTGAAAACACCAAGTGGCTACTAACCTTGTTGAAACCAAAGTTAAAATTGAGATAAAGTTCTTCGACACTTGAACTTTCTCTTTTTGTATTCATAACCAACAACCTTTGAATCTTCATGTAAACTAAGACCATCCTAAACAATAGTCTGTCTTTGTCAGTCTCTTCAACACAACACTCTTATTACTCATACTACTGAAAAAATACCAAATAGTAAGAGTACTCTTTACTACTTCATTGGTGTCTTCAACACTTTCAATAAAAACAATTAAATATCCATGAACCAATTGCATATAATTAATTAAAATTGGGAAAATATCCCCCAACACATCCAAGAGAATGTAAAGACAAACAATTAAGCAAATTTTAAACATGGAAGTTCAACCAAACTCAATAGAAAAGTAAAAGCAAAATAATATAACAAACCACCTACCATTAGAGGATATTAAAACCTTGAGTCAAGAAATCAGTAATCTATAAACAAGTCATGGTAGCCATTAATTACTATTGATAGAATGGAAATTAAAATGGTAGAGAAGACATGGAATTTCTCACCTCCATTCCCTATCAATCTGTCTAACATTTGGTGCCACTTGAAGATCAGGAAGAGGTACCGAGATCAGAACACTTCACAGATCAAACATTGACGAAGCTTTATATTTAATCTAACATACGTATCATTCCAGACTACAGAGGGCCAACAGTTTACTACACATAAGATGACTCGATTAATTATAGTACAATATAAAAATAATATAATAGGAAGACAAGAAGGGTAAGATTTGAACCCTTGAATCTAAACATAAGTATCGTAAACATAAGATTTTAAAAAACTATATATTAAAATAAGATTTTTAAATTATCTAATGTAGGTCTGCCCTTGCTCATATATATAAGCTTTCTATGCCTTACTAGTATCTAAACATTCTATTCAAACCGCAAAGATGTACACTTCACAGCACTAGAATTAAGTAATAAAAAATCAATTAATGAGATTATAGAGAGTTTTCTAACCTGGAATGAAGCATACAGTGCAGCAATTAAAGGGTGATCTAACATGTCAAGGATTTATCTCTTTACAAAAGCTCTATACACCTGTGGATCATGGAGGAGATGAGATATTAAAAAAGATGTCCAAGAGTGCCATGAGAAAATGATATCTGAACCACTAAAAAGAAATTTACTCAGCGTCTGGAGAAAAACTAGGCGAAAAACTATAAAATATCCAAGTTTTACATTTTGATTTTTTCTTTTGAACATAAGCAGTAAAACAAATAAAGAAATTCCTTGATTGGATTGGTGTGATGTAATATCTTGCACTTAAATTCTACAATTAGTTTGGTTGGCATTGGATGGTAGTATCTTCCACTTAAAGTCTGCTATTAGACTAGGTTTAACGATGTCAAAAATAAAAAATTGAGGACTTTCCATGATCTATCTACAAGAATCATTTTTGCATTTGTCTAAGTTCAAGCAGCAATATATATGATAGAGTGTAGTGCACATGAAGCCAAAAAATCATAACTAAATTCAACCCTTGAGCAAGAAAAAAAAAATCACTAATAATGGCGGGACCAGCTGGAGCCTGTTTGTTTCAAGCAATAATGGCAAGCAGCATACCAACATCCGGAGTAGAAACATGGCTAGCTATATGAAAAAGAAAGGCATGTCAATTTAAACCATATAGATAGAAAACACAAAGTACTCATGAGATTAATGTCTCGCCCATCACACAAAGCACACAAGCTCACTCATCATCTGTTTGGATGTTGGGCCACAAGACTCACACATTTAACATTTACAAATGTACAATATCATAATACTTATATTGGAACTATGCTACATTAACACAAATAGACTGCACAACACAATGGGATATTTTCCAATCAAAACATGGCATAATCATGGGCTTAAAGGTCTTGGACAGCTTCACATGTCGTAATATAGCAAGCATAAAAATCAATCACCTAAGCCTAACCAACTATTCTATAACTAAACCACCCAAATAATATTATTAGTTTAGTAGCATATTTAAATTAAGGCTGGACATAGCATAAGCATAGCAAAGACTACCCATTTAATAGCTTTAAGGCTTTAGCTATCCAGAATCATGCTTTACCTAGTTAATACCCATTTTAAAACATGCCATGAAATTAAAGGAGAACTAAGCAAAACATTAACCTAACACTTCTAACATCCCAAAACAGGTCATGCAACAAAATCCTTAAAAATTAGGCATGATCCCAACCTACTAATGCTAAAACACTAAGCTAATAACACTTAGGACTAACCCAAATTGTATTTGCAACATCTTATCTTTGAAGTACACTTAATCACATAGCAAAACAGCCACCTAAATTACACTTCAAAGGAATGTTGTCCTGAATAAGCTACACATTAGCAAAAAGCATGCATGAAACTGAATATATAACTACATATTCAAAGTCCAACACAGCAGCTAAGAGAAGGAATTCAGTAAGAAACAAATAAATAGTGGCCACTTATCAAAGAACTATCTTTCAACCCAAATGGTTGGTAAGAAAAATCAAGCAAAGGGCATAAAAAATGGCAGTAAGGAATAGATTAATCTAGCTATTTGCTGGGGAACTTGAAAGGCTAAATTTGAACCTTGAGTGAAACAGTCCTGAAGGCACAAAATAATCAAAGAAAATATGAGAGTAATAATGACAGAAACCACATAAAGTCCCTTATGCAACTAAAAACCTATCACATCAATCCCTCAAGTGCCATTATCAAACTGTACCTGCTCAGGGATTTCACCATTTGCAAATGTCTTTGTAAATTGATCCATAAGGTCGCGCTTCAAATGCATTGCATTATTTTAGCAAAAAACTGAACAAGTAAACACAAAAGAGGAATAGTCTTCAAAATCAATACCATTATCTTTATATAAATATCATATATTCATTTCAGGTGAGGGGACCAAGATGAAATGTAAAAATTGATATTATCTGTTTTGAGTGGGTTTATAACCGAACTCCTTTGTAATTCTTAAACCACAATACCATTATCTTTGTTTTATGATTATTGGTCCTAGTAAATTTCAAATCTGAATCTGGCTACCAATCCCAACAGTAACAACAAATTAGGTCAAAATAAAATCTCATTATACATCAGCTCTGTAAAAGTTCAAGTATATGGCAACCAAAAGAAAAAAAGGAAACATTACAAAGCTCATGAATAAAATTCTGATCACAATAAAAGGCATGCAAGTTTGTTTATGTGTACACATCCTCTTAAATCATATTCAATTAATCGTTCATAGTATATACATATTCAGCTAGCATAATCAGAGCACACTCTTTACTTACGCAATTTTCAACATAGCATAGCTTATCAAAAGTTGGAAACTGCATTTGACCACATTAACAAACTGATAATAATTCATCCGAGGCTTACCTTGTTTTGAAGCAGCAATGGTTCACCAGATTTCTTATCCACACTAAAGATTCCATCTGCACAATTCACCACACAATAAAAAATGAGTGTGATAGAACTACAAAAACAAAATGGGTGGTGAAGGCCGTGACACACGTAGGAGAGGGAGAGAGAGGTGTACACGGATCTGAGAGGAGAGGGGGCTCGGGCAGGGCATGGGGGAGCAGGGGGTGCCGGTGGATGGCTGGTAGCCTTGAGGAGGTGGTGCGGTAGCCGCTGGAAGCGGACTTGGGCCGTGCGACGGCAAAGAACCCGTGTAGGAAAGGGGCTCGATTCGGTGAGGAGGAGAGGGAGGGAGGCGTGCGGGAAGGCAGATCGGAGGTGGGGGTGGTTCAGCGAGGTTGTGGTGGTGGTCTGAGACGGCGGGAGGCTGCGGCGGTGCTGGGCTGAAGAGGAGAGCAAATCGGGTGAGGGAGGGGCTGTTTAGGATATAGGTAGGAAGGTCGGCGACGTGGGGTCTGGGGGAGGTTGGCGCCGGCGAGGGCAGGTTGACGCTGGTAACTTGGTGGCTGAACTGCGGTGGCATTTCCGTAGGTCCTCGCCGAAGGAGAAGCGGGAGAAGTAGAAGAAGCGGGGAGAGCGAGGGGAGACGGGAGAGGGGAGAGCGGAGAGGGGAGAGAGAAGGTTGACGCTGGTAACTTGGTGGCTGAACTGCGGTGGCATTTCCATAGGTCGTCGCCGAAGGAGAAGCGGGAGAAGCAGAAGAAGCGGGGAGAGCGAGGGCAGAGGGGAGACGGGAGAGGGGAGAGCGGAGAGGGGAGAGAGAAGGTTTATGTGAGTTAACAAACCCTATAATATTTATCATCAATTTTTTTTTTGGTGTGAAAAAATCAAATATATAATGTGTAATTTTTTTTCTAATGATCTGATTTGGTAAAAAATTTATAAATTTTCCTGTATTTTAATTTATAACAAATAAATTTATATAATATAATATATGAGATAATTTTTGTAATTATATAAATTTGATAAGAAAAGATAATTATTTGTTGTCAAAATTTTAATTAAAAAAATTTTTTTTTTGTAACTAATTAGTTTCGTCATTAATAATTCTATAATTTGTAGGAAAAAAGTATTATCGGCCAAATTTTTCTTACAATTTTATATCTGTTAGAAAAAAATAATTAATATTCACAGTTTTTCCATCGTTGAAAATAAAATGGTCCATTATAATTATTTCTGACAGAATATTTCTGACAGGTAATTTTTGGTGATAAAATGTCATTATTTGCTAGTAAATTATATTGGCAGAAAAAAAATCTGTGAGAAAAACCACTTTTTTTTGTAGTGCTTATACAAAGTGGCCATGAGGATCCGCCGTCCGGGGTTGAAAATTTTGAGGTTCCTTTACTCCAAACGATCTTGGATGTGGAGATGACAACAAACCTAACCTAATCCACATGATCTTGGGGGCACTACTATATATATATATAACAGCGCAGCTGATCTAAACTGTCATCCGGAAAATAATATAAAAGATAAAACGAAAAGGTACCTTATCTCTTTAATTGGCTATCTGCTAAGTTACCGCAACATTAAATCCCTTTCCATTAACTACTAAAATTTTGAGTACTGCAAAAATATTATATATCCAATTAAGATCATGATCTCAAATATATATCAGCTATTAGCTAGTGTTATTAATTTTGGTGAAATTAATATTGGTTAATTGCAAATTAAACTACCTGTAGCTTTCAGCAAACCGCCCAAACATGAAGGCATCCCCACTACTCCTACTTCCAGAAAGAGAAATCATGGAAAATGATTGCTCACCAAACGCTAGAAACTTCAAAAAGGAGGAAACATGGTCTCCCACACATAGCCAATTAGGAGAATTGGATATCGAATGGCGGCAAAGAAACACCAAGCTGTAGTTCTTGGAACGTCGACATGTGGAATCAGAAGAAGCTTCCGTTCTCTTATTGCAATCCTGATCACCGCCCTAATCATCACGGCCGTTTATCTTACCCAAGACAGCATTGGAGGAGTCTTGGAAGATAGAACCGTAGACGGTTTACATGAGCTTTCAGCATGCAATTTGTTTTCTGGGAAGTGGGTATTCGATAACCAAAGTTACCCTCTATACAAAGAGCAGCAGTGCTCGTTCATGTCTGATCAATTGTCTTGCGAGAAGTTTGGGAGAAAGGACTTGAGCTATCAGAACTGGAGGTGGCAACCTCATCAATGTAACCTTCCTAGGTATAATCTCTCATATATCACCATGTCTATCTCTCACACTCTCACACAAACTTACGATATAAATCACTGGTTGCAGCATGTGAGTGATGGTGGCATTAAAGTTAGTCTTTGTACGTGTTTTTGAGCTTTGTGGAACTTGTTTTCTATGTTAATAAGGTTCAATGCAACAGCGTTGCTGGAGAAGTTAAGGAACAAGAGGCTTGTGTTTGTTGGAGATTCCTTGAACAGGAATCAGTGGGTTTCAATGGTCTGCCTTGTCGATTCATGGATCCCTCCAAAGCTTAGATCCATGCACAACAATGGCTCTTTGAACATCTTTAAGGCCATTGTGAGTAATATATATTTTTTGGGTAACATGCATGCATGTTCTAGATTAGAATCCGTCCAAAGAAATACTTTATTAATTAGTTAATGCAATGCTCATCTTAAGAAACAACGAGTTGCTTAAACTCCTCTATTTTTTTTGTGTAGTTGCATGCATGCATGCGCCCTTAAACTTTGTTGCATGCATTTCCCAATGCACGCATGTTAAAGAAATACACTCGATAAGCTTATATATAATGGTTAGAACGTGCGTGTCTAACCCAAGTAATATAGGAATACAATGCGACGATTGAGTTCTACTGGGCTCCATTGCTAGTGGAATCAAACTCCGATGATCCGGTGAACCACCGGATCCCAGATCGGACAGTCAGAATCAAAGCAATTGAGAAGCACGCCAGGCATTGGACCGGCGGAGATATACTGGTGTTTGACTCCTATTTATGGTGGAGAAGGCCCAGAATGAAAGTTCTGTAAGTACCTGCAGCCTCGTCATCATCATCATCATAAATAAACCCTACTTAATTAATCGGTACTTTATTTGTAGGACTTAACCGCCATTGACTTCTGATCTTAATCTAATCTAATTACTACTTTTATAATGAAATGAATCGATTAGGTGGGGATCATTTGAAAGCCTTGATGATGCTATCTATAAAGAAGTAGAGATGCTGCGCGTCTATGAGATGGCCCTAAGAACGTGGTCTGATTGGGTGGAAGTCCACGTTGATAGAACCAAGACCAAATTGTTTTTTGTTAGCTTGTCACCAACTCATGAAAGGTATACTGATTAATAATCCATTTGCCCTCAAGATGCACGAATGCTAAAAATACATTATGACAATATCAATGCATCTGGTTAATTAATATATAGACAAGTACGACATACGACCAACTTAAATTTAGAGTCTTGTTTGGTTATAAAGATGAAATGAAAGTTGAATAAGATATTATTAAGATATTATTTTTTAATATTATTTTTATTTTAAAATTTGAGAAAGTTGAATAGTTTTAATATTATATCTATTATAAAATTTTAAAACAATTGTAATGATTATATAAAATGAGATGTGAGAAAATAGTTTCATCTATATATATAACCAAACCAGACCTAAGACATGAAGGATCGTGGGTGGCTAAAAGAATGCATGCAAGCAGGTTTAATGGAAATAAAATGATATATATATATATATAATATGGAGTACTGTATATGGGTATTAATTACATATATATATATATTGCAGGGCTAAAGATTGGGGTGGTGGTGAAAACTGCTACAAAGAAACGGGGAAGATTTCAGAAGAGGGATATTGGGGAAGTGACTCGGATCCAAAGATGATGCGTGCGGTTGAAATGGTGCTTGAAGATTTGAAAACAAGAGGTCTGAATGTACAAATGCTCAACATTACTCAGCTCTCAGAATATCGGAAAGACGGCCATCCATCTATCTATAGAAAGCAGTGGGAACCCCTAACCAAAGAACAAATAGAAAACCCAAGCAGTTATGCAGACTGTATACATTGGTGTCTCCCTGGATTGCCCGATGTCTGGAACGAGCTCCTGTATGCTTATATTGTTCATCAATGACAAATTCTATTTGGAATAAACTACAGCTTGATCTACAGAAATTCCAAACTTTTTTCCTTCATCAGTTTAAATATTAATAAGATTATACATGCACATTAATTAAGGTTAATCAATGAATCCAGTTAATTAATTAAGCTTTATCACGCATAATTCATATATGATTATAATTATATATATATATATGTACATGAAGACTGTATTCGAGTCAAAACTGAAGGGATAACATTTCAAAGACGAGCCGTTGAGTTCAAATTTGTCATGGAATTACTAAATACAATTTCTTTGTCTTTCAAACAAGTACTTAACACAAACTCATTTAGGTACAAGGTCATGTTGTTCGGTAAACATAGTTATTTGGTTAATTTATTTCCTCATCACACAAAATAAACGTCACGATTAACGTGTAATTTATACCTTATTTATAATAAATATAATGAAAGTAATTCACGAAAGTGGTATTAATCAAGTCCCTAATTTATAGAATAATTTGGTTTGCGTAATTGGGGTGGGGATGGAGGTCCCTCCTTTACGGTCTACCCGTACGTTGATCAATATAATGGGGTGGATAGAGATCTTAATCTCTCCCCCCAATTTAAAAAATCAATGGGACGTGATACCTATTAAAGATACGGATATTTCATCAAGATTTCTTACTGTTACTGATCCCAGCTCAGAGATTCCAGCAGATAGCACCTGCAACACTAATTTATCTTTTGAATTTGAAATTTGTAAATAGAAGATATTCTATTGTAACTATATTTTGATTATTCTATTATTACTCTGCTATTTACATGTATCAAACAATCTATAAATAATAAAGCATTATGTTGTTTTGATTAAGTTGATCAAAACACTTTCATCACAGTTGTATATTTCTTTCTTTCTATACCGACTGTCAAGCATAAATTTCGCCATTGAAGTTAGATCATGAGAACTTTTGTTAGGAGGAATTCATGATATGATTCATATATAGGCGCTTAACCTTATTTTACCGTTGGATTAGAAAAATGATATTATTAACATTCTTAGTATGCACTCCCTTAATTAATTTGTTTGAGAACTGCGGACTCTTTTAAAACAAATGCATATCTAAAATCTACATGAAAAAATTATTTTTTTAATATTAGACGTAAAGGATACTTTTTTTTAAGAGAAGTGTGCAATCGAGACCTACATACTCTACAACTACGACTAGTATTACTTCTGATTCATGGGATAAACTTAATTTCAAAGGGTTAAAGCAACAAACTAGCTAGCATAGAGCCGGGCCGGTACTTTATGTAGTACCTCTTATAAGTTAGTACTTTTATTTGAGTTTGCACTTTTTTTTTTATTATTTGAGTTTGCACTGCGTGGGATGATTGTTATAGCTCAAATTTTTAAGATTATCTTGTGATGATCATGATCAAGACTAAGCCAAAATTCAACCCGCATGCATTAATATGCCAATGTATAGTACTTAGTGATGATCTAGATCATCATCATGTAAGATAAATAAAGATCAGAAACCAAACCCCGATCCTCACATTCTTCTTATATCTATATATATATATAATATATATATATGTGTGTGTATATAATGGTTCGATCCTTTCAAATAAAATATTCTTGAGTATGTACGTACGTGCGTAGGCCATGATTGGAGTTGCATGTTTCCAAATTATATCTAGACCATAAATTAGAGTCTTTCGATTTTGATCGTCTTTTTCTTACATTTATATATTTAAAAGATATGCTTTGGCAGAATTAAGACAATTCCTATCGATGAAGACTACATGCAGTGTGGTGTGACGTTCATCATGTATAGCCACCAACCTAATCTCAAACATACCCTAGCTAAACTAAGTAAGGTATCAAACATAAATCAAAACGGTTCCTTTAGAGGGACCGACCGACTCGACCCTTAAACAAACTTATAATGTACCGCATATTACATATATATAATGCATGCTGCATTACAGTTGCTGGGACCAACCGATAATCAACGGTATGACAGTTCCCAACAAACTTAATGATTATCATCCAGCTTGCCCATGGTGACCTTGCAACCTTCGTATAAACTATATATATATATATATATATAATATTTATGTAGATCTAGTTCTAATTAATATATATCATTATCTCATCTCATTTAATTATAATCCTACGTCTGTACTTTATTTTGGTGATGACTCAGTACGATTCTTATCATGAGTTTCAAACTTTATACAAGTAAGAGAGAGAAATACATGAAGTGGTCAGTAACATTACTTCATATTCAAAATGTAATTCTGGGTTATGCGCAATTCAAGTGTGCACCGAGCAGAATGCAAATGATAAGAAGTGAATTCTGATTTTGCGATCTTATTATATTATATATTCCATGCTTTATGCACTGAAACTCTTCCAAAAATATATATATATATATATATATGTCTGGACTTTAAGACTAGAAGTACTAGAGATCAATGACGTACACGATTAAATGAGTCTAAAACATTTATAAGATGCATGCATTTGATATCGAACAAGGAGACACACTTAATTAGGTAGAAACCCAAGGCCAATAAGGATTAAGGGACCTTTGTATTAAAAAAAAAATACTCTTATCTCATCTCATGATCTCATCTAAATATTATAATTCTCTCAAAATTTTAAATAAAATATAATAAATAATTTAAATTTTTCAAATTCTAAAACAAAAATAATATTGAAAATTTATATTCTATAATATTTTATTATATTTTTATCACATCTTATTATACCGTCTCAACTCAACTTATTATCCAAACCTCTCGCTATATAAGAAAACTATTTATTTGTAATAATTATTTCTTATTAGAATGACTTTTATCTAAATTAAATGAATCTGTTCTCATCCCAAATAATCCTTTCAAAAATATGCAATCCTTTCAAAGGTATTAGCTGGATGCATGTAGGCAACAACCTCATGTGCGTTGGCTCATGCTTGAAGGCCCGGATCAGAACTTGATATATTGTCTGCTTGGGTGACAATTACGCCATCCCAATGGGGGCCTGAAAAAAGTTGAGTGGGAAAATCAAGCTGAAAAAACAAAAAGGTGTAAAAAAAAAAAATGGTAGACTATATATTCAAATGATGTGCGACTGTTTCATTTCAAGTGAAATATGAGACCAATCTGAATCAGGGATTCTACAGAAACTCTAATGGATCAAATTCGGATCACACAAACTGACACTTTGTCGTTGTATTCCATGAACAAGGGAAGGCTCAAAAAATGTATATGAAGGGGGAAAAAAACGAGGAAGAACTTGAATTGTTTATATCCATATTGTTCTCAAAATCCCTATTATCTAGTCTCCAACTTGAAGAAAGTCCAGTGAAGAAAGTATATTGTGGCCGAGAAAGCTAAACAAGTTAGTCTGAAGAAATAACAGAGAGAAATTGAAGAGACATCAGTTGGCACCATTAATAAAGCTCGTTGTGAGAACTGAGACAAGAGAAGAGAAGGAATATATTGTTTGGGAGAGAGATGAGGTTTGAAGTCAGGATCATCGTCTTCTTAGTTCATCCCCAACGGCTACTTCTCTTTTTCTGCAATGGTTTGGGTTGAAATTGACCAGGTCCAAGTTCTGGATATTTCGATAGGCCTTAAACGACCAGAAAGGAAAAAACAAAAAAATCTCTAGTCCAAGTTCTCTTTTTCCGTTTTCTGAGTACTGGCATTGTTAAATAATTAAGAATTACTTGTAATTTATTTTTAATTAATAAGATTGACTTTTTTGGAATGGGCTGTCCAGTAGAATTCTACTTTTTGAGAGTTATTCAAAAAAAAAAAAATCCTTTGTGATCAAAATTAGTGTTACACACTTGTATTTTTTTATGTATTTGATTATTTATTAATTATCACGTAACGAACGAATCAATCTGTTGATTGATCTAGTGAAACATGAAGTCTAAATACAGGAATATTTGAGTAATTTTATTATATATTCCTATCTTAGATATAGAAATTGAAGAGTGGAGATAAAAATACCAACCCTGTTTGTTGTCTAGAAATGGCCAATTTTCTGTTTGCTGACCTGAAGAAAAATATTAAAAACATATAATCCATCTGATTTCCATGTGTGAAGATATATCTGAATTCATGTGTGTAAATATGTGTGAAGATATATGTGAATTCATGGGTAGAGTTATGTACAGAAACTGCGCGGGAGGAGAAAATAAAGTCTTGGCAGAGTAATAAAACTATAACACTCCGACCCAAAATTTGATTTTATTTGAAATTGTTATTATTATTAGTATTATTGTTGTTGTTGTTGTTGTTGTTATTATTATTATTATTATTATTATTTTAAAATATGTTTTAAAATAAGTTTTAAGATAGTAATTTTAATTATTTTAATTTCCTCTCCTAGCCGTGTTCCTTTCCTTAGATTTGATCAAATTGTTTTTTTAAAACAAACCATCAACCCTTAGAACTATTATCTTAATTTGAAACCATCACCAAAATTCAAATTGGTTTCTAGATTAAAAACCAACTCCCAACTCAAAATATCTCGGTCAAAAACCTCCTCCGATTCGAAACTAACTTCAGATTTTCCACGTTCCCTTCCTCGCATTCATCTATAATACATGCATGCACACATCTAACACTCCACACGACAGCAACTAGCCTCCATCTCCACGTAAAACTCCAAGCCGCAATCTTCTTCAAAAGTAGCCACCCACACAGCAACCTTCCCACGACACAACACTACCCTGAACCTTCACGAACCACCACCTTGCATCTCGCAACCCCATGCACGACCAACGCAGGCCACCCTTCACGGCCAACCTGTGCACCTCCTTGCCGTAAAAAATTCCTATATTATCCCCTGTTTTCAGCCCTTAAAACAGGGCAAATCCATTCCCCTACCAGTCCGAAGCACTACCCTCACAGCAACCATAAACACTACTCGGCAACCAGCAGTAGTACAACTTACCTCGTCGGACCACCTCACCTTAGCCACAGAACTCGCTGACCAGTCCTCCCCCACCATCCTGAGCACCTCTCGGCGAGACCCTCCCCTGTTTCGCCCAGCAAACCGAGACAAACAAGCCCAGTTTTTCCCAGCCACCATAGACCACGCGAAGACGTCGTAGCACAACTTGGACCGCACAGAAATCGCCGATCACTCCTTCCGACGAAGCCTGGAGCCACAGACGTTCTTCTTTTCCCCACTCGGTGAGCCTCCACCATTAACGCCAAGCCCTCTAATACTTCCCTCTATTTTTGGTTCCTCCTGCATGCTTATAAACTACCTTTATATTTAATCCTATTATTTCTTTATGTTTCATTCTTTATTTTAAGGGGTCCATCAAAGAAATCTGGTAATTACAAATCATGCCATTGACTCTTATTTACAAACCGAACCCCAGTCTTCTTTCTAAGTCTTCGGACTTTTACATCTACTCTCAAAGGGGCTTGGTTTATTTTAAAGGGGTGTGTTGTAAAATGTGTATGAGCCCAAAACAGTTTATTCCTTTCAAAATAATAAAGTTATAAGGTACTTTTATAGTATTTTTTAATATCTTATTAAATTATTAATTATTTATGATTTTATGTAAGTAGAGGGTTATGATATTATTATTTTAGAAAACTAGTGACGTTTAGTATTTTGTATAGGTTACGAGCTACAACGTGAAATTTAAGAAGTAAGTAGCATGATCATACATTTCACGTATGTACGGTAAACACGTTTCATAAAATTATTATGTATATATGACCATCATTAGAACCCCTTTTTATATACCCAGTCATGATACAAAAATTTATGAAAACCCATGCATAATTTATGCGAAAGTTTATGCATTAAAATTATTTATGAAAAATCATGATTTTATGTGAGTATGCATAAAAAAACTAGTGTTATGAAAGATTGTGAATTCATGTGAGGAAACATGCATCACGACTTGTTACAAAATTATGCGATTTCTTTTAAAATCTATGTTATGATAAGTATGCAAATATGAAGTCAGTACCTATGTATGGGCATATTACATTACTAGGTCGTACATGCTGGTAGTGCACCTAATATGTCTCCTTATGTATAAATTTCATAACTTGCAGTCACGAGCGAAATCAAAATTTTTTTTAGATTCGCTAACCTTAATTTACGGGGGTCAACAATGGGTAACGGCCTATGATATGTATGAAATGATAAGTTACGATATAATATGATAAGCAAGTTCACGTTTTTATGAAAAACTCATGATTTATGAAAAACTCATGATTTATGAAAAGTTTATATGTTCAGAATTTATGAACCATTCATGCTCATATTATTATGTATGTAGCTATGAGTATGCATGTTTTGAAAGAACCGATGAGTATTACTTTTATTATATGATGTGTTACTTATTGAGTATTCGACTCATTTTATTTTTAATTCTATATTTCTATGTTTTCTTTTAAAAATCATTACATGTGATGAGGGTACACAGATGGTAGGATTTGACTCAGTGAGGTGATGTAGAGGCCTAGATAGAGTACTAGTTTTATTTTATAGTTTCCAGTGAATAAATTATTTTTTTGTAAATAAGAGTGATATCAATATTTTATTTTAAGCGAATGTTTCCGCTGACTCTCTTTAGTTTTATAAAGAATGTTTTATTTATTTAAAAACGTTCGTATCTAGTGCGTTTTTATAAATAAAAGTTTTAGTAGCACACCGACTTCCTGAAATATTTTCAAAATGCTATATTCAGAAGCGGTGTGTTATAAAAACAATCTATAGATTTTATATGTTTTATATATATTTTTTCTTCTATTTTTTTTAATACATGGGTGGAGGTATTCGAACTTGATTCTCCTTTTTGGAGATTAGTCCTTATGTCATCTAATCTAAAGACCTAATTGACTCGTTTCTTCTGTCTTTAACTTCTTTGATCAGATGCCTGGTTTGATATTTTTTCAAAGATTAATAGAGTGCATTAATTTTTGCAGTTCACCTTGATTTATAGGGTGTTTTTGTTGAAAAATCAACCCAAACGGATGAGAATAGAAGCTTCCATGATGAAGTCAACTGAGATTTCTTGAAGAAACTGGAAGGACAGCTGGAGGGACACTTGTTTGAAGCCGGTGATGATAAAGTAACGTGAAGGGACACGTGATGAAATAGCCAGAGAGTTTGAAGATTTTTTGCCAATTATTGAATGAGATTTTTTTTTTAAATACATGTATAAGCTGCGAAATATGCATGAGTGAGATTAGAAGCACTATCGTGCTGTGAGAGTTGAGGAAAACTGTTGAAATTTCGGTTTGTGAAATATTAATCTCCTCTCAATGTAGAGGTAGGCTATTTTGACCGAATCGTGTTAAATTTTTCGCCTCTGATTATTTGTAAGTGTCCAACAGCCCTAACAGTTTTTGCTTTATAATGGCTGGTATATAAACTTATAACAACGTCTCATGACCTCTGACCTTGAACTTTCACCATACCAGTGCAATAAAATAAAATCATACAAAGCACAACCCCATTTCTTGCAATTTTGCTTATGGGTTTGTTTACTTTGTAATTTGCTTCATCTCAGTTCTAACCGGCCGGCATTATAGTAATATCACACGACCAAATATAATTTATTTATATATTTTCACCGAAACATCATACAAACAAAACCTCGCCAATATGGTTTGTTGGTGCAAGCCATGTACCAGTAATTTGTTAGTAATCGCTTAAGAAATATGGCCCCAGGATTTCATAAGTTTTTTTATATGATGCATTTTTTAATGAAACCGTGGGAGAAGTGCAGAACATTTCTGGGGTAATTCCATTGGATTCTAAAGTGTACAATATTAGTCATTGTGAAGGTGCTGAAAGTAAATGATTTGAGAATATGTGCATAGCGTTATTTTTCCTGTCTTTGTTTCTAAAGCAAATTATTTGAGAATATATTATTCTCTCTACTTAACAGTTGCACCACTAATTATTAGATACGTATATATAGGTGCTTGGGTTCATACAATTTACAAGAAGTTTAATAAATTCCACAAAAATTATAAAAATATATATATTAAAATAATGACATTTTATTCTTATTTTAACTAAAAGATAGATAATCCAATATAAAAATCTCTCCTATAGATTCGGCAAAAGGCAAAAGGCAAAAGATATAATTTTAGCCAAATTTTAGCTTTGCCTTTACCTATTCTAGTGCTTATGCTCTTAGTCGCTATGTGACCAAAAACATCCAAAAATCCGCCGATGCATGTTACAAAAACGCACAGCTTGATTATTCTAGTGCTTATTCTAGTGCTTGCACGCTGGTCTTGATGTGAGGCTGATTTGAGAATTTAACTCTGAATCTACCTCTCTCAAGTTGAAAGAAATTAATATCTAGCAGAGAACCAGAATCACTCTAAATAACATATTTCCCAACTAAAAGAATATTAGCTACCAACAACATCCGATCTAGACCTGTTCAATTTGGCAGTAGAGACCTTTTAAATGCCTGAGATATGGAACTTGTCGGTCTGTGGGTTCGATTAATGGATGAGTCTCTCCTCTGTTTCCCTATTCCCTATCTTGGAACAGAGGAAACACTAGGTTAAAAAAAAGTTTAGCTTCACCAGCCTCAGGCAAGTTTTACCAAAACAGCTACTAAGATAAATGTGCCTTGCATAGGTTTACAGACCCAGACCGACGGACACTCCAAAACTGACTCAAACAAGGACCAAAACGGAAACTGAAAAGTAACAACCTAGACACCAACAAACTCAACTTTAAACGAGCTCAAGTCTTATCTCTAATGCTCAGTACCACATGCAACCAACATTGAATTTAGGAAACAAAAACTTTAACTAGATAAAGCCACCTGAAAGAACACCCAAAGCAAACCATGCATACAACACCATCACAAAAAAATTGTATTGAGGACAGTGATATTAGGTTAGATATCAAGAGAGGTGATGTTTAGCTCATTACAAAGGTGAATTTAGAATTAGATGGTACAGAAAAAGTCTCAAAATTTTGGTTATGAAGAAACTCAAACTTGCAAGGTGACACAGTTAGAAGAACTCAAACTATTACACTTCTTTTCAAGTCTATCTCCAAGACTCCAAATCTAAATCCCAACTCCAATTTTTTTTATCCAACTAGAGCAAGGGGCAGAAACAGAGTTAAATGTCTTTACGGATTTGGTCCAATGCACATGAATCAGCAGTCTGCGATCAGTGACGAATTATCAATAACAGAGAATTGTCATATCACTAGCAAATTTAGGAAGATTACACGGTTGGTAGAAGAAACCGCCATGGAAGGGTAAAGTAGGTGCAACAATCAATCAATCTAGGCCATCACTGAACATCAATTCTAGACAAACCCATTATGTTTCAGTTTATTAACACATAATTTTAAAACCAAAATTAACACAATATTTGGCCAGAAATCCGCCTTCCCGCAGCCATAAACAACACGTAATGGAGCCCAAATTCTTCACAGATCTAAAACTTTTATACCTAACGAAAACCTGTAAATGCCAGCATACAATTTCAGACCTGCAATATAAGAAAAAAGAACCATCCACGAACAAACTTCCATAGATTCCAATTTAGAAATGCATACCCAAAGATCTGGGCCGTAAAAAAAAGTCACCCAGAGAACTGAATGAATGAATTCGTATCACATTATATCAATTATAGAAACATATAGAACATAGATCCGCCACCAAAAGTGTCACATCTATCTAAAATGGAACAAAAGTTACAGATATAGAGTATATTGGAAATTAATGAGAATAACAAAAAAAAAATTGAAACATGTTTATTTGTGTACCAAATTGAAACGTTTAACCGATCCGGATCCATCGGATCAGACGCGTGCAGCGGCAACGACGGGTGCAGCGGAGACGGCGGCGTTGGAGGCGGCACCACCGAGGAAGGAGGAGAGGAATCCGGATGCGGGATTATTCTCCTGCTCGTCAAGGAAGAGGTCCTCGGGAACCCTAAAAGCGCCATGGACGCAGACAACGGCAACGCCAACGAGGAGAGCGGAAATAAGTAGCGATCCGACGGTAGTGAGGAAGACGACGAAGAGGCTAGTTACGCTCAAGATACCGAGGGTTTCCTTGTCGGAGAACGCGCGGCCGAAGAGGATGAGTGGCTGATCTGAGGGGCGGAAGAGGTAGAGGAACAGCCAGGCAGAGAGGAGGCCGAGGAGGACGAGGAGAGAGAAGGGATGGGAGACGAGCGAGAAGGCGAGGATGACGGCAATGACGGAGAGGTAGTTGACGCGAAAGTAGGAGTAATTCTTGCGAACACGAAGGGCCGCATCGGAGAAAGACTCGGGCTTGGAGAAGGCGGAACGGTCGGCGAGTTCGTACCAGGGCCGCCGCTGGGAGATCCCCTGGCGGACGGACTCGGTGATGTGGTTGATGAAGGAACGGAAGGCAGGAGTGGCGATTGGGGGTTGGGACTGGGATTGGGATTGAGATTCGGTGACAGAGATCGGGAGCACGGGAGGAGATGTAGTGGACGACATGGGCGAAGGGATTGAAGATCCGGAAATTTTCGTATCGGAAAGAAATTGGACGTTTTCTGCTATGTTATATAAAAGGGAGGTGTTTGGCTGTAAAAGGCTTTTTTATCCCATCCTATCCTTCAAGAGAAGTCAAGTCGAGGAAGGGCACTGTAGGGCTTTCGTAAAATATTTTATCAAATTATTTTTAAACTGTAATATTTTTTTATATCATAAATAATAATGTTTTTAATTTAAAAAATAATAACTATAATCATAAATATGAGACTTATCTAAAAAAATTTATTTTTTTAATAATATATCCTACTAACTATATGGTGCTTTCCCTTACTATGACTACATATAACATTCTTCAACATATAATAAATTTAAGAATTATATTCATTAATCTATTTGATAGGTTAGAACTTAAAACTCACCATATAATCCAATATTTGTTATTTTAAAAAGGTAATATTATATACAGTCTATTTTTATGAAATCGTTTACATTTCAAACAATAGCCCAACAGAAAAAATCTTAATTTTAAAATAAAATTATTAAAATATCCTTATTTTACAAATCAAAAACTTTAAAAATTAAAAAAATTCATTTCATTTATTTATTGAATTAAAACATTTTACTTAAACTTGCAATGCACTCCATAGATATATGGATTACAAGAAGAATTTAAAAAAAAAACTGAATTAAAACTGCAAGATCTACAAATTTCACTTTTTTTTTTAAATTATAAACATATCTATAAAATCTTAAGAAATTTATTGCTTAGTGGCTACGTTTACAAACTTAAGTATTGAAAGAATCAAAGGTAAAGGAAAGGAGGGTCTGGAATCGGATCTTTCTAGGAAAAGCATGCTTGTATTTACTACTTATATTAATTTCCCGGAGGAAAAAACAATGGTCGAATACAACTACGCGTACTTAACGTTTTGCAACAAGTTGACCAAGAAAAGAGAAGGAAAACGAGTGAAGAAATTCAAGAACAGTTGGCATTCCATATGTTAAAAATTCAATATCAAAAAGCAAAGACGTGTTTTCTCTTGAAGAAAGAAGTGGACAGCAAAATGACCTTTCTTCTGCATGACAACGAGGGAAGTTGGAAACAGCTTGGCTTGTTGTAATTGATTGAAATTGAGGAATTATCAAGACTTGAAGTTGAGGACATTCAAACTGCTCTCAAGAAATGTGTCAAATTGCAGCTCTTAAGCTTCTAAATATTATTAGCATCATCAATAATAATGGACACCAACTCTCCATTAGTTGCTTGGCTGCTAAGTCCCACCAAACGATCTATATGGGTATTGACCCCTACATCATCTATCACACACTGCATATTAACAGCTACCAAATGCTCAAAAGTACCACAAAAAATTAGTCTTTCTAAGCAAGCTAAATTGGTTGAGACGAAATATTCATAAGCAAGCAAGAAGCCAAGAACATTTATGCCGCATGTCGATTTCCATCACTCAACTTCTTCTTCTTCTTCTTCTTGTATATTTGAACAAGAACAATTATTTGAAGCCTCCTTGACCTTCCGTATCATGACTGCAAACAATGGCTGAGGTGAAGCACCTTTTCCCAAGGACCCTTGTGTGGGTTTCTTGCCAACCCTGACCATCCTTGTAAGTTTCAACCTGTGCTTATATTTCAAATGGAAATTGGGCTGTTAAAAATCTGATTAAAGAAAAAAAAAGTAAAAATTGTTCATGAGAGAAATCCTTGCAAAAGGTGACTATCTCACCGTGTCAACAACATTACCGCACGCTTTGATTCCTCCAATTACATAGATAGAATCCTTGATAACACCAGCAGCAGAATATCCCCTAGGGTCTACCATTGGTTCACCACAAATCCATGATCCCTGGCGTGGATCGAATATTTCAACACTTGGAACCATCGTATTTCCATCATATCCACCCAGAGCATATCTGTAAAACTCATAATAAAAACATGTATGCAAATAAATTTAGTAATGCGGCATGACACAGTCCCATCCTACTTTCATCTCATTATATAAAATTTAGCACTTTTATCACCCTTGGATCATCCTTTATTTTTTTGAGGAACTCATATTACGAATTACCCTTTATTTATTTATTGCCAAAAGGGAGGGGGTGGATACTTTACTTCCCCTCCCTCTGATCAAATTGACATTTAAATTTCTTTGTATTTGTGTGTATAGCCATTACAGACAACTTGAGTTTGATATAATGGTATATGCCCAAGACTTGAAGAAAATCTAGTGCATCATCTGCATTTCCCAAGATAATCCATGTACAATGTCATTGATAGAGTAAAAAGAATTAAATAATAAGAGAAGAACTTACAATTTCTCATTGAAAACAACCAGGGAATGGGAGCCCCTCTTTGTATTCATACTTGCAATTCTTGTCCAAGAATGTTCTCTAGGGTCAAATCTCTCAGCAGAACTGAAGCCAAAAGAGGTTTCAGAAATTCCATGTAAAAATATAGAAGGGAAAGCTTCCAGATGCATTTATTCTTTTTTAAAAGGATTAGATTCTTCATTAAACCATCATGGGGCATATTCAGTCGTGTACAAACCCCCCTCCACAAACCCCACCCCACCCCAAATAAAATAAAAAAATCCACCCTTTTTTCAGGTTCAAACTGCTTGCTTCATGTCAGCAAGTATTTTGCTGCATGTCAGCAAGTATTTTGCTGGCCCGAAACATGTAGAAATGCTCCTATGAATGCATCTAAGATTGTGCACTTAGATGAAGATCTGGTTACATCTACATAGGTGCTGAAAGAAATGGAAGTAAAAAAGCGTTATCTTACTTCAAGTAATCATTCCCATCATAGCCGCCAGTAGCATAAACCACACCATTCAGTTCCGCTGCAGCGAGAGCAAACCGCTGGAAATATAAAAGAAATGCAACCAAGGACTAAGTTCTGATGAATTTATATAAACATGAAGCATTTGAAAAAAAACAGAGATGTAACCTAAGGACAAGAAACAAAAAATTATGAATGAGGCTCAACTTAAGCAACACAAGTAACTTGACTTGAAAACAAGCAAGCTGAGCAAGATAGATTACCTTTTCTAGCATTGACCGAGTTGATATCCATCTTCCAATGTCTAAATCAAGCATTTCAACTTCTGAAAAGCTTTTGATGCCATTCCCCCCACCAATGGCAAATATTTTATTATCTATAGTAGCAACAGCTAGACTACCCTTTTCCTGATTTAGTGGTGGTTGCAAAGTCCACTCATCATTTGCTGGGTTGTACGACTCAACTTCACAGGAGGTGATAGAAATGTTAGAAAAACTTGAACATTAGTATAAAACATTTTTATGAAGTCAGTAGCAGTGCATACCTGTGTCATACCATACATATCCATTTCCTCCACCAAGTACATAAAGTTCACCATTCAACTGCGCAGCTGAAGAGTATGATCTGACAGAGCTCATAGGCCTCAGAGATTTTATTATGTCCTGAGAAGGATGATATGAATCAAATGATGACAACCATGATTCACCATCAAATCCTCCGATTAGATATATTGACTCAGTAGGATCCAAATGGAGCTCATCAAATGAGTCAATAACTGTGTCATTAACAAGTTCCTCAGAAGGATTTGACGCAGATTGATCCATATGGAGATCATCAATAGCCTCAATGACTGTTGTATCATCACCAAGTGCGTCAGAAGGATTGGGCACAGGTTCCAACATCACACGATGATCTTTCAAAAGCCGAATTTCCATTTCTGCCTCCATCTGAACAACCAGGGAAATGGTTTTCATTCCACAAAAAGAAGCAAAACAGAAAAGGAAGTGTAGGGCAAAAGAAGTGTACGCCCTACAAACAATTGATACGTGCATTGGAAGTTGCAAGAACAAAGAGCCATAGAATGAGCTTGAAGCTGCAGGCATATGAATTGTAATTCTACTTTGAAATGAAATGGTGCAGGCATATTATCTGTAAGTTACCAGCATTTCCTGTTTATTTAATACCTAGATCCTGACATATGAAACTTGGTTGACCTGTATGTTACAGGACAAAATGTACACATCAAGTCATCAACTGCTAAACTAAAGCTCTCAAGACGAACATAAATTTCCTTTTCTAATTTCTTCACAAAGCATCTTCAATGTTCATGGGCCTGTAAATTTCATTCAATTGCCTAATCAAGCAATCACTGCAAATTTCTTCCATTGGAAATCATATATATATATATACACACATACATATACATATGTTAATTTCAAAAGCCATACCAAAGCAACTTTAAATTCAATATCATAAAGTTTGACAAAACATATGCATAGTTGTCATTTCCCTTTGTCTAAAAATTTTTTTCCTTTCTTTGATCTTTTCATTTTTTGTTTTTTTGAGTCAAAATTAATAAGCACAACAAAAGTCATATACAAGAAAAAAAAAAAAAAAGAGGCTCACCATAACAGGAAAAACTACTCAACAAATAAAAAAAAAATAGATCAAAATGAAAACAGGGAAAGAATTAAACTCAATCCGTTTTAAGGTGCACATGCAGGGCAACATCAACAAATTTTTACAGTGAAATATCAACAAAAGCTTCAGACAAATTTAAAAATCCCGTGGAAAGTAAACTCTAGTATTAGTATATACACAACTTCATGAGGAAATTCATCCTTCTAAACTGGGCTTGTCTGAAGAAGCAATCATCAAAATCACAAATATTCCAAATCTGAAACGGCAACATTATGTGAAAAGTTAAAACTGCACTTCCACCATTGATCTGACTAATACCTGCAGTTTTCAAAAGGCCACATATAGACCTCTAAGTGTCAATCAGAATTAGATCAATCTGCTATATTCCCATGGGCTAATCAAACAAAACCTCAGTGTCAATAAAAATTACTTTGTACTTTTTTTTTTACAAGAACTTTCTATTTTGCTTATTTAACTACCCAAGATATAAGGATCCAGAAACAGTTATAGAGAATGGGAAACTTTCACATTAAAAACATAGCAAGGAGTACCAGCTTCTGCTCCAAAATGCCAATCTTCTGAGTTTGTTCTGTGTTAAAAGCCTTTAGCTCTTGAACCTCTTGAATCAACTACATATCCGCACAAGAAAATATGAGAAATTTTGTACAAAAGCAGACCAAACAGAGTTTCCACAATTAGAATTTATATAATGTGGACAACTGGCTTCCTCAAGTACCTGAGTTATGACGGACTGACACTCGGATGATGACTGAGGATTATCTTCTTTCTTCTCTTCCACGCCAGAAGATGAATTAGGATTCTCTTCGTTCTTGTCGTCCGCACCTGTTCGCTCCCTTTGAAAATATTTGTGTTCCAATTGAATATCATTTATAACAGCAGTATCTTCTACATTACGCAATGTAGGCAAGTCTTGATGATCATGGCAACGAGCCAATTCTTTCAGTTTCATGATAATTGCTTCTTTCTCATCTTGTTCAACTAACTTTACATTGGAGTGAGCTTCCGACATCTGGTTGTATCCATCAAATGAAGAAGCAATATCTGTAGAATCCAATTGCTGACTTGAGTGATTAGAATGCTTGATTTGCAAAGCAAGTGGCTTAAACCCTTCACCTTTCTCTACTACGTCATTCAGGGGAAGAGACTGAAACATAGCTTTCCACTTTGCAGTATTCTGTGGTACAGAAGTACTTGGAGCAACTGCTAAAGGTGCAAATAAGAACATGAGTCTAGTTGCTTGAGCATGGTCTAGCTCAAACCAGAAATTAGTCTCAGTATAGTAGTTGTCAGAAATGATTGGTTTAAACTGATTTTCAGGCAGTGGCTGGCAATGCATGCGGACAAGGATCTGAACCTAGTAGAATGAAGAAAAATATCAGAACCAGACCCCGATTGTTGATAAAACCCAGCATGTAACTCAAAACAATTATACTACATACAAGAAACTTTCATATGATACCTGTGCAGGATATAATGTTTTCTCTGAACCGTCAGTGGTCCAGCCATAAGGGTTCATATTCATTTGGCCAGGGCTGGCAGCCTCAAAGATTCCACTAAGTTTTCTGTTACTGTAGTTGAATAGGAAGAGTGGTAAGCCAGGATCAATATTCTTCACATACGAAAAGTGCTGAGCTGGTAGGCCTGTCAAAATTGAAGAACATATTTCCTGAGTTCTTGGAGCCAGATGAATTGACAAAGCAGCATTAAGCACACTGCTGAAAAATTACTATAACTAGTAGTTTGTAGTTTACAGAAAATATGTGCGTCACTTGTTCTGCTGATCATGATGTTTTAGTGCTTAGAGAAGCAATGGAGATAGCAGTTACCATTGTAGCGCAATTAATAAATGAACATAGAAAAAAGAAAGGCAAATGCAATAGGCAAGAAACAAAGGCAGATGACTGACCAAAGAGTTGTTTAGAGAGACATTCCTTAATGGTATTGTTGTTGCAACCAAATATGACCCCTCCCAGGTGATTCTTCCCCAAATTTCTTACAGATGAAGAGCTTCTTACCAGATCTGGAGATGAAGGGATACTTTTGCTAGCAAAAAATGTCTGTGTTTTCCTCCCTGAAGCCATTCTGTAATCCAAAGAGGCAACAAAATAAATAAATAAACAGATCATATATGAAGACTAATGCTGCCAAAAGATCCATATTTGTGACACACTACAAAGCTACCACCAACGAATAGAAAAGGGTATGAGGGAATTAAACTACCACCAATGAATAGATTTGTGTCAACTTATCCAAATTAATTATCACTTTGAAGGGAACGAGCTTAGATTAATTGAGTTCATGAAGAACAACCCAGAAACATATCACATGCAGAGAATGTAGCTCATAAATAATCAATTGGAGATTGTTCAGAACATGACACGTAATATGAGCTTGAAGGTTCATTATTTCTCGGACAAGGCAGCAACAAGCATTGAAAGAAAACTCAAATACTATGAATTGCATCATTGCTTAGATATTAGCCACTGGAATATACAAAAGCACAATTCATGAAAATAAACAACCAAAACTCATCATGTAGAAAATTTTCTAGCATATTAGATATAAGAAACAAACATCACATTCATAAGAAAGCAAATAACTAATCAATAGATAAGAAATCAATTTATAAGTCAGTGTGGACTACACACTTACTAAAGTACATACATGGCATAATTTGGTTTGGAAAAGAAAATTAAAATTTGAATATTACAAATCAAAGCTTACCATAAATTTGAATAACTCATAATAACTAAAAATAGCATTTAGCACACAGTGGATCAACACCAGAAGTACCAAATGGCTAAAATAATATTACTCATTAATATCAGAGAATGGATGCATCAGAAACAAGGAAAACGCAAGAATATGATAAAAGAAAAGAATGTTACCAAAACAATCAACAAAACCCAGTGGACCAAGACGCTAAAACACATAACTCTGCTACTTGGAAAAAATGTAAAGGAAATCTAGTTCATCTTCTTAATCAAACTAATCCATTTAAAGAATTTCTTGCCCCTGTTTTACTTGTGCAAAAACATGAAGCGAACGTTGAGAGAGAGTGAGAGAGAGAGAGAGAGAGAGAAGCATACTCTGAGCGGGTGGATTTTGCCTTTATGGGAACCATGAGATTCAACAGGAAGACACACAAAGCACGAAATGGGACAAAATGAGAGCAGGCGTTATATGACAAACAAGGCGGAAGTGGGGGCGGAATAGCCGAGGTTGTTTTTAAGGTATTTAATAGACAGTAATGAGATTAAAAGATTACTAACCAAAAGACCATAGGGTACAAAAGTTAAATCAAAATTATGGGCATTGCTACATGCAATCCAAAAAAATGGACTCCTTTGCAGCCTAAGCAATGAATAGACAGAAGGATCTCCATTTTAAAATAAAATTGATTAAAAGACATTTATTTACAAATCAAAAACTTCAAAAATTTGAAAGAACTCATTTCATTTACCCATGAAACGGGAGAATTTTAATTATGCTTGTGAAAAAAATCATTTCATTTACCCATGAAACGGGAGCGTTTCAATTAAACTTGCAATGGAGTCCACATATATGGACTGCAAAAGAATTATTCCAAAATTATAGGCTTCCCTTCTATGACTAGTGACTAAACCACATTAATGGGATTCTAAATTTAACAATTATGAAAGAACAAGTTGTAATTTAATCCAAGATTGAGCCTATTTAACTTATGATAATGAGATTACAAATCAAAAGTTAGAAGGCACAAAAGTTTTATTTAATCTAAGATTTGCTTTATATGACAAGTCACTAAACCACATTAATGGGCAATCATAATGAGAATTTGAACAATAGCATGACAAATTTCGGTATGGTTTCCATGTTCCCAATTAATTATGGCTGTTAAGGGTTTGAGCTTAGTTTTAGTACATGAAGCATAATCCTGAGACACATAGCATGAAGCTAATGTAACTCGTGAATATTAATTCAGAAATGATTGGGAATATAGGATGTATTACATGAATTATGATCCTCAAGCTTCAGCATTTTTTATGCAATACAACAAGGAGCATCATTCATATACCATTCACAAAAAAAAAAAAAATACCATGATGCATTTTGCTGCTGTAGAATATCAGCCACCGGAAAACTCAAAGCATGAGAAATTAGAAAGCATGAAAATCAGTAACATATGGCATAGAATGTAAAGCCCCAGGCCCCATCAAGTTGGTAAGTAGCCAAATAATTAACCAGTAGATATGAAATGCTGAATAGGAATATAGCATTCAGTATCCAAAAGTATCAAATGGATAAGAAATTGCAACTCATTACAACTAGAAAACTGACACATTAAAAAAATAAAAATAAAAATAAAACGAAGGAAAGGGGAGTAAACAAGAACTCATAAACCCAGTTACGAGACTCTAGAAACCCACGAACTTGGACACTTAGAAAAAACAAGTAAGCCAACGAAAAGAAACCAAAACAAGTTAATCCTCGTAATCAAACCAATCCATCCAGGAAACTCATTGCATTGTTTTTCTTACAAACCAAACAAAATTTGCGAGAGAAAAGGAGAGCGAGACGTACTCTGAGACTACGGCGAAAACACGCGAAGCGCGAAATGGGAGGAGAACAAGTGCAGAAGTAACATAACTAGTACAGGGTGTTCCCAGAATAAACGAAGTGTCGAGTAGGAGCTGCCTTTTCCACTGGGTTTATAGAGATGTTTCCTTGCTCAGGAGGTAAATTGATTGTGTTTTGGGGGCATCACACACAACGTCACACGGTTTGTACGTATGTACGCCTGTCGTTGTATGAGAAATGGAATGATTTGTACGGATGAATTTCCACTTTTGCCAAATGAGGTTCCGAGGCCATTCGTCGTTGAATTAACGATTAATGGTCTTGGCCCCATTAAGCCTATAGAAAAGAAGGAAAAGCACAAGTCTTTCCTAATTCTAATTGTCATTGACAAGGGTTTTAAGATTATTAACAGTTTCTCCTTCATCCGACTTGTTCGACAAGGGAATGCCATACTTTTTTCTCTTGTGGTCACTAACAATGGTTAAGACCTCTCCATAACTTTTTCTTATTTAAAGACTTCCATGACAAGGTTATTTGAAAAGCATTCTTTTCTTTTAAAACATTGACAAAGAAGGGTTCAACTTGGTCTTTTGTATATAATAACATTTTTTTCTTATTTTATATCATCTTATTATTACAATTTTTTTAAATTCTTATATAAATATAAAAATAATTTAATTTTTAAAATTTTTAAAATATTTTTTTAACGATTTTTTTTTTCAACTTTTATTTAATTTTTATTTAAAATAGTGTATCTTACTATCCAAATGGGGAAGCATAAGTTGTAGAAGAAAATTTCATAATATTAATTTTGTATTTGAATAATGAGATGAAATAATATAATTTTAAATAAAAATTAAAAATTGAATAAAATATTATTTTTTAATATTATTATTATTTAAAAATTTAAAATTATTAAATTATTTACTATATTTTATATTAAAATTTAAAAAAATTATAATAATGATAAGAGATAATCTCAATTCTCATATAACTTCTAAATCCAAACCCAATTGGAAAGGTCCATTTCCAACCCGGCCTGAAGATGGTCGGTTTCGATTTGAAAATTTTAAACCACAACCGATTAACCGACTTCCAACCCATATTTATTTTCGAAAAAAATTAGGTTTTCTTCGACCCATTTTTTATTTGAGGGAAATATAACGCTGCATGGCTTATATCTCATTGCTTATGTATTAATTTTTGAAAATTTTTTATTTGAGGGAAATATAACGCTGCATGGCTTATATCTCATTGCTTATGTATTAATTTTTGAAAATTTTTAATTTCAGGGAAATATAACGCTGCATGCCTATATGGCAGAGGCATGTGCAGCTCTCAAAGCTGTTTCACTGGGCATCTCGAATTTTATCTTGGAGGGAGATGCACAGCAAGTGATTAATGATAATATTAGAGGCCAAACGGAACAAGGGAATGAAAGCAGGAGGAATGTTTATTGTAGATATCAGAAGACTGTTGCAGCAGTTTCAGCAATACACTGTAAATTTTATTCTTAGGAATCTAAATTACTAAGCTCATAGATTAGCAAAGGATGCGTTAAAACTCTCTCTGGAGAGCTCTGTAATAGAGGAAGTTTCCTCTTTGTATCCGTGTTAACTTGCTATGAAATGATTGAAGTAGAATGCTTCTTTTCAAAAAGACCAATCTCTATTACCCTGGAGATTAGCATCTACTGCTTGCATTTTTAACACACCACTTTTATATTAGTTCTTTCGGCCGATTTCTTTCTCAAGATTTTCTGACGCTTCCTTTTTCCAATTCTCATCTAATATTTGACATTTACCCACAATACTACAAGATATTTAACCGTCTTTAGAAATATTGGTCGTTCATATAGTGTTGAGTAAAATAAATTCTTTCGTTTCCCACTGATTAAATAGAAGGGTATGGATAATAAAACTACTGTTACTTGTATCTCTTCTCCACTTCCTCCAAGCTCTGAAACTCCTTGTTATACTTCAAATGCCATACATAGACTTGCACACCGACTCAAAAAACATTTAAAAGGCAACATAGAATCCCAAGGGGTAACCCAAGTGTTGGAGGCTTTGGTTTTGGAGTATCACTCCCTTTAAGATCCAACATTCAACACCTCATGAGTGCAATCAATTCTTTGGAGCCACACCCCCTAATGAAAAGCTAGCAATTTAACCAATGTTTTGAATACCGTACCGGGATCGATACCGGTCAAGTCACTGAAACGAAATATTTCGGTACCGGTACCGGTACCGTTTCGTGTACCATTTTGAAATAATTTATACATAAATAAATTATTTATATAAATACTATTATAAATTATATTTCAAAATAATAGTTAATGTATAAATAAATTATATAGATAAATATATATGTAATTAATTTAGTCTAAATTGAGGTTAAAAAATTTAAAAAAAAAACTGTGAAGGCCAAAATCCGGTACGGCCGGTACCGGCCGTACAGGACATTTTTCGGCCGATTTCGGCCATACCGGCCGGTACGGCCGAAAAATCGGCCGAAACGAAAAATGATATTTTTTGTACCGGCCGGTACGGCATGGTATTTAAAACACTGAATTTAACCAATTCCTTATAGAAAAACTTTCAAGGATGCAATGCACGGGATCAGGATTTACACCGCAGGAGTGGGCCTAATAAAAGGCTCTACCTTGGAGAAATTTCCCGACATAAAAATAAATAAAAATAAAAATAAAACAAACAACAACAACAACAATAAAATACTCTACCTTGGAGAAATTTCCCGACATAAAAATAAATAAATAATAAAACAAAAACAAAAACAACAAAGGTCCGAGGTACATGAAAGGCTGCAAAATTAGAAATTATCCGTACTTGAACTAGTTTATGCCATAGGAAACTGGGAATGAAGATAGACTGTAAGTCGGACATGCCATCCCCCTAGAGCTAATTGTATCCTATTTACTAATTCTTATTCAATCACACGTTTTGAACCCTTGTCAATCATTGTGTGGATCCTATGAAAAGATCAATTCATTTCCATTTGATTCAATTTGGTTCAATTTTTGCATGGCAATAAGATCTTAGTTTTACCATGCACAAGACTCAGGGAGCTTATTTCTTAGCTTTAACCAGGCACATAACTAGTTAGTGATACATACATTTTAGCAATTCACCATACGATTCTCAGAAAAGCAACCTGCTACAAACAAAGGCGCAGTTTCATCCTTTTTTGTTTGCTTCAACAAAATCTCATTGACAAGACAATATAACTATGAATTGTCCATGCTTCTAAGAAACCAAATAGTATAGAATCCTAAAAGGCAAGAATCCCCAAGCCTACTAAAGTTTGCAGATACAATCAACAGACTAAACTTCAAGAGTAGTGCCATTATGCCTTCTCAATTTGCCCACCTGGTTTGCCCCCAGTACAAATTGTACTTATTTTTTTCTTTTTATTATAAACATTTTTTAAACATGTTTAAAAATTTTACAAAAAAATAAAAACTACTAAGCAAAAAAATCTAAAAAAATAATTAAATACATGAGTGGTCAAAATGAGGCGGCAAAGTAAGGCAATATAGTAGCATTATTCAAACTTCAAAGAAAGCAGCACAGTGTGCGATACAAATTTCCTAGGGATTACCACAGCAACAAAATGCGGTTTCTGTATATAACTAAGGCACCGCCTTTTTTTATAGAGGAAGAATAATCACAATACAGATCTATCTGAATACTAGGAAGAGAGAACAACTCCAAGTTGGAAGCAAAACTGCAAACTTCAGCACAGACAACAAAGCAGATATAACAATTTACCAAAGACAGCATGACATACTATTTTTTTTTTTTTCCCCGTGGAAGTTTAGATTAGGAAGATCCAAATTTGGATACCACAATTTACCAAAGACAGCATAATACAATTTACTAATTCCAAATATCCAAATTTGGATAAGCTAAAAGGAAAAGAATACAACACATCCACCCACATAGCAGATCCACTACACACAAACAACACATATGACAAAGCAGATATAGTAGAGCAGAACACTAGAGTCGAGACAGTGCATACAGTAAAGCATTAGACCACGCTTGAACATGAAAAAAATTCTTTAACCAACCTCATTCTAGATATTTCTTTAAAGCAATTTCTAGGCCAAAGCTTTTGTTTATAGAAAAAAGTAATAAAATCCAGATGTCTTATTCTGAGAATGTGACACAGTTTTGGGGGTTTTCAGCTTTATGAGAACTATGGTTTTCTTTTAAGGTTTTTTTTTTTTTTTTTTTGACAAAGGTTTTCTTTTTCGATTGTGCGGAGGACTGGAGATTTTTTCTTTTTTCTTTTTTCTTTTTTCTTTTTTTGTTGTTCTTCACAGTTTTGGGGGGTGGAAGGGGCCAAGTGGAATTTTTTTCAAACTTATTTGGGTGCCAGATTTTCAAATTCTCTCTTTTTCTAATAATAAGCTAAGCTTCATTGCTGCAACCGGGCCAATGCTACCGCTTACCAAGCGCTGATTCCATCCCGGCCAAGCAACCAAAGCCAGGGACGTAGATGGGGATAGCAAAAGAAGAGAAGGGACCAATAAGCTTCAATTGCTTGATTTCATGTAGTACCGGGGGCGAAAGAAAGAAGCGGGGTAGAGGATATGCTCAACTCATCAGGCCCATGACCTGAATACTGCAGGATGGAAACCCAACCACCTTCTAAGACTCTCAATGAAATCCCACCTAACCATGTCAAAAGGGGGTGGCCCCTTTTCGCCTGCCTTCCTTTTTGCCCCTGATCATGACACATTAGACAGCCACACTGAACATTGTTTGAGATAATTTAATCTTGTTTATTGCATTAAGATCCCAACAGCTATAGTTTTAACATACTCCATATGTACCGCTGGGCTGCCTTATGTATATCAACCCCTTACAATTATTTGGATGAAGAATCTTGAGTTCTAGACCTTTTGGTCCCATATACATTTTATGTTCTGTATACAAGTGCTCATGGTACAGAAGAAATGATTTTGCTCACCAATATTCAGAAATATAAAAAAATAAAAAATAAAAATAAAAAGAGTGAAATTAGTTTTCGTTCCAATCTACAACAGGGCCATCAACTAGTGCTATTTAGAGAATTATGACTCTGTAAGGGTGAAAATATAATGATAATCTCTACTAAAAGTCTGCTGATATCTTTGCTATAGGACGGCAGTATGGGTCTTATGAAAAGTGTTGAGAAGTTCAAACCCCAATCCAGTTGTCGGTTTGCTACTTATGCCTATTGGTGGATAAGGCAATCAATCAGGAAGGCCATATATGAACATTCGAGGACAATCTGTTGGCCGGTATAGTAAATCATTCTGTTTCTCTAGTTTCTGTTTTTCAGTAAACATGTGTGCTTTGAAAATTGTGGGAGCATCCATCTATGTTTCAATTACTATGACCCTAAGTTTGCACAAGAGTACTTGTATTTTAATAAAATTATAGAGAGGGTGGAAGTTCACTAACTTTTCCATGTTCATAAAGGGTAAAGAAGTCTGTTTTTCAGTAAACATGTCTCTTGATGAACTCTTAGTTTATGGACTACTACTCTTGGGTTAAGGCTTGCATGTTTAACCTCCACAGCAGCAACATTACCTGCAAATCCATCTGAAGAGCAAATTTGTGGTTCTATCCTCTCTAGCCTGGCATATATATCTTCCACCTGAAATTAATTATTGTGGCATAAGCCAATTAGTAAATAAGTAAAAGCAAAAATAAGTGGCTGCAATGTAATAGCAACAACCAGTTTGCCTATTCATTGTATATGACACTATCTGAAAGTTTGGCAGACAGAGTAACCTATGGAGGTAAGATAATAAAATATGATGGAGAGGAGACAACAAATTAAGATGGGGATGTTCTCAGTTAGATACTCACCATGGATGAAGGAAGATGGTGGCGCTGAAGTTCATCACGGTATTGAGGCCCAGCCTGTGTATAAATCTCCTGCAAACAAACAGAAAAGATCAGATTAGCTTGCATATGGGTACATAACCTCCATCCATTTAGAGAAACTCAGACGAGACTACAACAACATCTGCATAGCAGTTAAGTGATAATGAAGTATAGAATATCTGGACCTTCCAGTTACATTTTTTTTTTATCAGTAAATAAGATTTTATTGATGATAAGTGTAAGCAATAACCCAAGTGCATGGGACATATATCTGGACCTTCCAATTACATATGAATCGTCCCGTCAAATAATATAGCATTGACTTTCCAAAACATTGATTTTGCTTATATTCAAAGCAACACATCAAGCCAACATAGCTACCACGTAAAACTGCATCATACCTCCCACAACATTATTTCGAACCATTCAATTAAGCAAATCAATAGATGAGTTCCATGCAAAATGCACACACCGAGAAGGTAAATTGCATTCTAGCATAAGTCAATCATGAGGAAAGTTCCAAAGATCAGAAATCACATCAGAACATTCACAAACGGTAACTTTATACTAATGGAGACAACAGATTGGGGTCTTTGAACAGACTGAAACTTTGAAAAGTTTTCTGGCTTAATCCAGGCCAAAAAGGCAATTTCCTATTTACGATGAAATTCAAATGACAAGAATAAAAACTGTACATTACAAATTTTTTTTTTTTTTTTTTTGATAATAGGACAATCAGAAGAGTAATAAACAACTGTTCTTGATCCAAACAAGGATCATTTCAGGGGGATTGAATTTTTTGGGACTCTGCAATATGTCAGGTAAGGGCTAGCCACCACAGTTGAGATTTTGGAGTGTACTAAAAGCAAGCAATTGAATGAAGTGGTTGACCTCCACAAATTCTGTGTTTTTAGACTGTCAAATACCATTGTAAATCAAGACTGCCATCAAAATGGTTGTTGGAGAGTGAGGCATACAAGTCAAGCCATGTCCTTTTATAGAATAACTAGATTTCAAAACATTGAAGAGTCATTGGATGAAAAGCAATCTAAAACCTGAAAGAGAACCAAAAACTGTGCATCTAAATTAAACAGGGGAAGGGGAGAGAAGTAGTCTACAGAACAAACCAATTAGATTTTTTTTACAGAACAAATACATTTTAATAAGACAAGTAAATTTCTTATCCATTCTGAAAACCGGTTTCCATACATCATAGACTTCATAGATATCAGTATTGTAGAAATATATCATTTGCTCGGAAGAAGAAATCACCATTTATATAGCAAATGCAATACAAGGATTGAACTCAGCAGAAAAAGCTTTGAAGGGAACCCCATCCACCACCACCAGGAGTTAAAATTTGAAGAATTTCCCCTGCCTGCACCTCAACTGTGTTTTTACCCCCAAGGTAAACTATCCGCTTATCGTTTGTGATTAGGTAGTTAGCCCCACGAGCCCCATCTTTTCCACCTTTTAATCCTCTGGGTGCATGAACACGTCTCTCCGATAAAATGCTCACAACAACAGGGCGCCTAAACTCTATCTCCCTCACTAGCCCATCACCTCCTCTATGAAGTCCAGCTCCTCCACTTTTTTCTCGTAGTCCAAATTTGTGCAAAAGAACAGGATATCTCTGCTCAAAAATCTCTGGATCGGTCATTCTGGTGTTGGTCATGTGGCATTGGACTCCACTAGTCCCATCCCAGGTTGGACCAGCCCCACTCCCGCCTCCAATTGTTTCATAATAACCAAAAGTATCGTCTCCAAATGTGAGATTGTTCATACAACCCTGGGAGCATGCACAAGCTTGAAATGCAGTAAGTACAACATCAGTTATTCTCTGTGATGTTAGAACATTACCTCCCACCACAGCTGCCTTATCAGTTGGAGAGAGGAAAGAACCAGCTGGAATATGGATTTTAACAGGAGCCAAACAACCTTGATTGAGAGGAATATCAACATCCACTAAACAGCGAAGACAGTAAATGACTGCTGCAGCTGTCACTGCCTCGGGAGCATTCCAATTCCCATAAACTTCAGGGCTGGTTCCACTAAAATCAAAATTTGCTTCACCTTTGTCAGAATCAATTTTCAATTTCAAATGAATAACGGATCCATCATCCATGTAATCCTCCTCATCAATGGTTACTGAATTTCCATCTCCAAGCTTAGCTGCCTGAGATGAAACTCTTGTAGCAACGGACTTGAGCATTTCTCTCACAGCTTCTTCTGCATTCATCTGCACATACGTCATGTAAGCCTGAACAGTTTCCAACCCATACTGCTCAATAAGCTCTTTGATAAGGAAAATTCCTCTCTGGTTTGCAGCTACTTGTGCTCGGAGATCTGATAAATTATCTTGAAGCCTTCGTGATCCTGGGACCTTGCAAGCCACCTCATCAGAACAGGGGAACTGGAGAAGTTTCACAATTCCTTCTTCTTGAAGAATGCCCTTTTCCACGAGCTTAAATGCTTTTATGGCAGCCCCTTCTTCCCATATGAACTTTGAAAAAGGTGGCATGCTTCCGGGAGTTATACCCCCAATCTCCGCATGATGCCCTCTGCTTGCAACAAAGAACACCAGCCTCCCCTTATCAAAAACAGGAGTAACAACAGTTATATCAGGAAGATGGCTACCGCCTGCGCAAGGATGATTGCTAACCAAAACATCACCTTCATTCAAATTGTCACCCCAATAGTTGAGCTGCCACCGAACAGTGCTGGACATAGCTCCTAGGTGCACAGGGACATGAGGAGCATTGGCAACTAACCCCCCATCAGGACCAAAGAGAGCACATGAGAAATCTAGCCGTTCCTTGATATTTGTGGATATAGATGTCCTCTGTAGGGTCCTCCCCATTTGCTCGGCTATGCCCATAAACCTGTGATTGAAGATTGATAGCTGCACAACATCTGCAACTTTTTCAGCTAAACTCCTGGTGTGCAAAATAGACTCAAGTTCAATTTTAATGTTGCCATATTTGGATATAATAGCTCTACAATTGGGTTCTACTATCACAGTACTATTCCCATTCATTATTATTGAGGGACCCGGCAAGACATGCCCATATCCCAAATTCTCAAGCTTGAAAAGAGGTGTATCGTGCCACCCATTCCCAAAGTAAACCTTGTAGTGTCCTTCAACTGTAGGAGTACTAGAAACAGGTTCAAGAGCCCTTGGCTTCAATATATTCGTGACTCCTATACCACGAACTCTTACATCACATATTAAAATGTTCCTGTCTTGTAGTTTAAATCCATATTCCTGCCGAAAGAGCTTCACAAATTCCGAAGCATAGTCAAATCCTGATTTATCACCAGCTATTTGCCTCTTAACCATGATGGCTGTATCTGTACCTTCATACCTCAAATTTAAATAGGTCTCTGTGGTAATGTCTTCCTCTTTAAACCCTTGCTCTTGCAACCTATGTTTTACTTGCTTCAGCAACATAGTTTCTCTGCGAGAGGCCTCCAAGAAAGATTCAGGAGCATAAACAGAAGAATATGGCTCCTGTGCCTCTTCTACCACATCTGCCAATCCCATTCCGTATGCACTTAAGATCCCACAGAACCTGTGAATCAGTACTTCTTTCATACCCAAAGACCTAGCAATAGCACAGGCATGCTGAGGCCCAGCACCTCCAAAGCAAGCAAGAGCATGGTTCCTTGTTTCATGGCCCTTCATCTCGGTTAACTGCCGTATTGGACGACACATTGTCTCATTTGCAACATTTACAAATCCCAGTGCAATATCCTCCACTGTCATGCCCTTTGCAGATGGATCCTGACTCTTTCTGTAGGAGTTTATTTCCCTTGCAAGGTTCTCAAACTCTTCTCTGGTTGCCTTGATATCTAGAGGCTGATCCTCATTAGGGCCAAAGATGGATGGGAAATAATCAGGAATTACAAATCCTAGAATCAAGTTAGCATCTGTAACTGCCAATTCCCCACCTTTCCGGTAACAGACAGGACCAGGATGTGCACCCACTGATTCCGGTCCCACTCGGAAAGCTCCAAATTGGAACTTCAATTTTGATCCACCACCAGCAGCAACAGTATTTATATCAAGCTGAGGTGCCTGAATTATGGCACCAGCAATCTGAGTTTCCAAAACTTGTTCATAACTTCCAGCATAACGGCTCACATCAGTAGATGTACCACCCATGTCAAACCCAATAAGGGGCTTCTCTGTTTCAAGATTAAAAAGAGTTTGAGAATAACCAACAACCCCGCCGGCAGGACCGGACAAGACTGCCTTGTGTCCTGAAAATCTACTTTCTGGAGCAAGTCCTCCATCTGATTGCATAAACAGAACATTGACCTTCCCTAACCCTTCATCAAATTTGGAAATGAATCCGGATAAGTACTCTTTGATCACAGGGGTCAAGTAAGCATCAACACTAGCTGTCAGACCCCTAGGAACAGCTCGAACCATGGGAGTCAAAGCTGAAGATAAAGAAACATGTCTGAAGCCCAAACTCTCAGCGAGCCTATTTACAGCTATTTCATGCTGTGGATAAGTGTAGGAATGCATCAACACCACAGCCAAACAGCTAATTCCTTTCTCCAACAATCCTTTTAGTAAAGGCTTTAGAGAATCTTCATCGAGAGGCTTTGCAACCCTGACAAACTCTCCCGAGATACCCTTAACTAATGGTATAGAAGAATCGAGAATATCTACCTCCTCATTGCGAACAAGCTCAACCCTCTCCTCGACCTCTATGACCTCCTCATAAAGATTTGATGGTTTCGATACGGTGAGGTCAAATATGTTGGGCCGAGCCTGGTTACCAACCTGTAGCAAATCCCGAAAGCCTCGAGTCACACACAGAGCAATCCTTTCTCCTTTTCTTTCTAGAAGTGCATTTGTTGCTACAGTTGTACCCATTCTAATCCACTCAATCTTATCAGTGGGTATCTTAGAAGTCCGAGGGATCTTCTCTCCCGTAAATTCCTCAAGGATTCTCCGAATACCTTCGATCGGAGCATCATCATAGTTTGATGGATCAACAGACAAAAGTTTCAAAACTTTACCCTCAGGCTGACCCGGGATTTCAGCATAAACATCAGTGAAGGTTCCCCCTCTGTCAATGCAAAACCTGACCTTCCCTTCACTGGCACTCCCCATGCCTATGATCAAATTCCAGAAATCAGATAACCTTGATGCGCCAACCCGATAAGTTAATTTCTAGTGAAACAAATCTGGTTTAGAGAGTGACGGAGACCGAGAGAGAAAAATAGCTTGGTTCGTTGATGTCGACGACGTGGTGGAAGGCTGGAAGTTGAAGTTCGGGATAAGACTGAACAAAATAGCCAAAGCAGATTCTCCAATCCGAAATAACCCGGCCCGACTCGATAAAACCAGAATCGGAAAACGGAAATAGCCGAACCGTTTAAATGACAATCGATATTAGCCGATAAACCGAATTCACTCAGCAACGGGAACAACCATTCGATTTCTGTCACCATCAGCTCTAAGCCCCCCACCAAGGCTCATACCACCGCCGGCCCACTCCAATACCTTCCGCTTGCCAAACTTGGACGAATTCTGTTATGGCCCTTGTGCTGCTGTGGAGATCGACGAGAGAGGGCTAGGGTCTGCTGAAGGTACTGATGGAAAGACACGAAGGCAGAAGTGGGGACCTTCGAGATTTGAAGTGTTTAGTTTGAAGCCAACTCGCAACGCACCGTTTCACTAGCTGGGGAATATTGATCAAAACGCACGGTTGAAGACCGAAGGAAGAACGCACCGTTTGGGAGGACTTCAATGCGCACCGCTTAAGACATTGGGACGCACCGTTTCATTCACTTTCAATTTCTTTTAACGTTCTAGAATATAGTAGTGCAAATGTGGACTCTTGAGAAGAGACGGAGTTGAGCAGGTTGTTCACGGGTGATGTTCATGGCTCTGAAATTGCTTTAGACAAATATCAAGTGATTGAGCTATAGGATGGTGGCACATGTTAACATCTCTATAATGCTATAAATTCATAGTTATATGATATGTGTAATTCTAATGTGTTCATTTCATTCATTCAATTTATTTTTTGAGAGGCTTTCAAGAGAGAGAAAGTTTGAGAGAGCGAAACTATGATTTCTACTTAGGGTTTCTACTTAAGATTTCAGTGATAGAGAAAATCAATTAGAGTTTTTGGTTTTTGGCTAAAGGTTGTATAAGTTAGTTGTTCCAAGGCTTCTTTGTGATGGATATTGATCATCAATAAAGCACTGAGACCAATTCTATTGTGGATGTAGATCATTAGAGTCAAATCACGTAAATCGATTATGTTCTTTCTCTATTCTTTTATTCTTTGATTGATTATAATTCATTTATTGAAACTGTTGAAAGTGGGGTAGACAGTGTCCCTGAAGAAGAAATCTCAGATGACATAAATCAAAGTAGAGTTAGCTCCTATAATTTGATGGGAGACAAGCAAAAAAGAGTTATTAAACCATTCATAAGGTATGGTCAAACTAAACTTACAGCTTTTGCCTTAATAGTATCTGAAGATGTAGTTTATTATGAGCCTAAATCTTATAAAGAGGTTGTGTCTAGTAAGGATGTCTCTAAATGGATACTTGTCATGCATGAGAAAATTGAATCTCTAAATAAGAGCAAGACCTGAGTTCTAGTGCCTAAACCCAAAGGTGTTAAACAAGTTGGATCCAAGTGAATATATAAAAGGGAAAAAAACATAATAGGGGTAGAAGGGACCAGATATAAGGCTAGACTTATAACCAAAAGTTTTACACAGAGAGGGGAAATTGATTTCAATAAAATCTTCTCTCTTATGGTTAAACATAATTCAATTAGATTATTGCTTGCCTATACAGCTTTTGCAGATTTATATTTAAAACAACTAGATGTTAAAATTGCCTTCTTGCATGAAAAACTTGAAGAAGAAATTCATATGCAGTTCTTGAGAGTTTTATTAATGATATCAATAATAATCAAGTGTGTCTCCTTAAAAAATCTTTATATGGCCTAAACAATCATTTAGGCAATGGTATAAAAGATTTGACTCATATATGACTAGCAATAATTTTAAGAGAAACTGCTATGATAATTTTGTCTATTACAAAGAAGAAAATGAATATTTGTCAATCTTTTACTGTATGTAAATGACATGTTGGTGGCTTGTAAAGATACTTATCTGATTGAACAAGTTAAATGCATGCTAAAATCTGAGTTTGAAATTAAGGTATTGGGCCATGTTAAGAAAATATTGAGAATGAAAATTGAAGGGGATAGAAATGATAGGGTTCTGTATTTGTCCCAGAAAACATACATTTATAAAATTCTTAAAAGATTTGATATAGAACATGTAAAACCTATTAACATATGCTTAGGTCAACATTTCAAACTGTTAATAGATCAGGCTCCAAAAATAGATGTAAACATTAATTTTATGCATCAAATCTTCTATACTAGCATGGTGAGAAGCACAATGTATGTAATGGTCTGTTCCAAACTTGATCTGACTTATATTGCGAGTGTAATTAGTAGATTTATAGGGAATCCAGAAAAACCTTATTAGCAAGCCATTAAATGGGTATTAAGGTACCTAGCAGGCACTACTAATTTAAAACTTAATTTTGAAAAAAATGTTGAAAAGGGTTGTGAGTTGATTGGGTTTGTAAACTCTGACTTTGTAGGGAATGTAGATCCTAGGAAGTCCTTAACATGATATTTGTTTAATGCTTTGGGGGGCTATTAGCTGGAAATCAAACTTATAATTTGTGATGGATAAGGCCACCACAGAAGCTGAATATATAACATTACATGAAGCTATAAAAGATGCCATGTGGTTAAAAGGTATTGCAAGTGAGCTAAGTATTTCTAATGGTGATATCAGAGTATACTACACTTAACTAAAAATCAAGTTTACCATAAAAGGTCTAAACGCATTGACATAAAAAGTTCACTTTATTAGAGATGTTATAGAGTCTAAAGTTGTAAGTGTGAAGAAGGTTTCAATTGAGAATAACCCATCAGATATGATGATCAAGTCTCACTTCTAATCTAGGTTCAGACACTATCTGGACTTAGTGTGTATGGAGTTAGTGGTCAATCCCTAATAGAGGAACAAATGTAGGAATAGTAAATAATGAGCTTTGATGAAAAACTTGGCAATAAATATTTTGCCAAGGTAGAGAATTGTAAATAATGTGTTTAGGGGTATAAATGGTTCAGTCTGAGAAAAATGTGGATCGGTTCTATTCAGTCTAGAAATTTTCCCACCCTGGACTGGACCGAACTCATATTCGGTCCATATCGGTCTAGTCTAGTTTGGTCTAGAGGTGGTCTGGTCCAGGGACACCTGATATGATTAATAAGCTAAATTTAATTTAAAATCTTGCAATGATCAAAAATAATTTTTGGCTCAAATTTAATTAGTTTCAACCTAATTTACGTATTTATCACAAATTTAAGTCAAATAATATTAAAAAAAGACTTACTTTTAAAACAATTGACAAAAAAAAAAGTAAAAAAAAAAACCAGTCCTTAAAAACCCAAATAAAAAAGAAATTAACTAACTAGTTAATAATGATTTAGTGATACATCATAAGTTGATAAACTATAACTAATAATAATATTACATTAGTATATTATAAATTTATATGTTAGTGAATAGTGATAAATTAATAATAATATATTAAATACTAATAATACATTTATTATTTCTAAGTTATAACTAATACTCTATATATATATATATATACTATAATTTATATTTTTATACTACAACTACTATAAATTATAATATGTTAATATTATAAAAGTATATATTGTATATTAATATATTATATTACCATCCTTAATCTATATTAATAATAATATTACAATTTATATACTATTACTTATATATATATAAAGATGTGCATTCGATTCGGTATGGTCCAGGGGGAGAAATACCCTGGATTGGGATATGATCGAAAATATTTGATCCATATAGAAATTGGACCGGACCGGACCAAATTCCATTTGGTCTCGGTCTGGGTCCAGCCGGTCTAGTCAGGTCTACTGGTTTGATTCAGTCTTCTTACACCCTTAGATGTGTCAATACATTTAATTGTTGTTTTTTCTGATGTTTTCTTATGTGAATAAGTGGATGAAGGACAAGTGGTTAAATCTGAACTCTTGAAAAGAGATGGAGCTGAGCAAGTTGATCACATGTGATGCATGTGGCTCTAAAACTGCTTCAAACAAATATCAAGTGATTGAGCTACAAGATGGTGACACGTGTTGACATTTCTGTAATACTATAAATTTATAGCTATCCGATATGTGTAACCTTAATGCGTTCATTTCATTCATTCAGTCTGTTTTTTGAGAGGCTTCCAAGAGAGAGAGAGCTTGAAAAGGTGAAATTAAGGTTTCTACCTAGGGTTTCACTGAGAAAGAAAATTAGTGAGATTTTTTGGTTTTTGGCTAAAAGTTGTGTAAGTTAGTTGTTCTGAGGCTTCTCTGTGATAGATATTAATCATGAATAGAGCACTGAAGTCATTATTATCATAGATGTAGACTATTATAATCGAACCACGTAAATCAGTTGTATTCTTTTTCTATTATTTTATTCTTTGATTATTGCTTTATTTTCTTGTGATTTCTTGTTTTGTTTTGCGATTATAGTTTATTTTTTAAAGTTGTTGAATCTGAAATAATTTTGGTATCAAACTATCGTATTGTCGAGTTCTGTAAACAAGGAGAGACTCGAGTTGTTCTATAACAAGTAGTTGTTTTCGTACTTTATTTCCATTAGAGTTTAGATAGGTGTCCAACGTTTATTGCCTTGTTATTTTGTTTGTTTTCCCCTGCGTGGATAGACGGTGGAAAGGACTGTAAGGAAAGATAATCTCTGAACATTTTATCTGAAATTTGAAATTAAAATCCTATGAAGTTTAAGGGACCTCGAAGAACCCTATATCCAATCTGTTTGTGCATTTGTTCATACATTTACTCAAATAGCTCATTTACATTCCATTTTCAAACCAAAACCCATACATTTCATCTACCATCCGCTACTGGTATTCAATTGATCCGTTCTACACTTATGAACCTAAAACCAATCAAGATTTGGCTCAATTCGATTTTTTGTCCAGACTTACATGCTTAGGCGGGTTGGAATGTTGTCCAAATGTAAAATATTTTAGCTGAAATATTATTTATAGCCCAATATCAATTGTACAAAATATATCGTACATAAAAAATAAAAATATTACAAAGAAATCTTACACCACATATTTCCATCGAACTAAGATGTAATTTGTCAATTTTTTTATTATTTGATTTAAGGTTTATTTTGGATGGTGAATTAACATGAGATGAATTAATATAAAAATTGAATATTAGAATATTATCTTTTATAAGTATTATTGTTTTAAAATTTTAAAAAAATTGAATTATTTATTATATTTTTTATGAAAATTTATAAAAATTGTAATGATGAAATAGGATGGGTCGAGAGCCCCACTCAATCCAAATCTAGCCAAGAGTTTTTATGCTCACCATCATTACGCCACACATCTTCTAAGAAAGAAAATAAAAAGATAAAAAATAAAATAAAATCAGATATGAGATGTAGGAATAATGAGTAGTTTATTTAAATACACATTCAAATATGAATACAAAATGACAAAAATAATAAATCACATATTGATGAGGTAGAAATGTGTGATGTAAAGCTTACATATAAAATTTTTCTATAAAACAAAAATTAAAAGCTAACCAATTGTGCATGCTCTTGATTCCCTTCAATCTAATCCAAAAAAAAAAAAAATCACACACAAAAAAAAATTCATAAAGTGACGTAAATTCATGTAATCTATTAGATTTATATTATAAGAAAATTATTTTTTACAATTTAAAAAAGTACTGCAACAAATCATATCACTTTATAGATTTATTTATATAATTTGTTTGTAACAAAAGTATTTCCCCCACAATATACATATATATGTGTACTTTGATAGAATGAGATGGGTTGAGAGCCCCACTCAATTCAAATCTAGCTAGAGTTTTTATGCTCACCATCATTATACCATACATCTTCTATGAAAGAAAATGAAAAGATTTTATCTCATCACAATATACAAATTTTACCGTTTGTTTGAATGCTTCCGTATAGTAGCGCTCATTTGTTAAATATTTGATAATCAAGCATTCCCCTCTTCAAAGCATTGCATTACAAGCCTTTGTATGTCCACAAGAATTTCCTTTGTTCTTGTTTAGTTATAGACAACCACTCATACAAATTTCTCCATATTTCCTTCCATTATAATAAAATCATAAGAACATAGACCAATTTTCTAATAAAATTGTAGATTATTTTTTCGATACTTGTGACAGGAGGGAAGCCTTTACCCGAGAGAGCCTCCCTCTTGTGAAGTGGGCTCCATACCGCTAATATCTCATTTGACAAAGGAAATTCTTTTGGCGAAAATATAACTTAAAATAAAATTATTTTATTACATACTTTTAAACAAATTTTTATAGAGTAATAAATCTATCATTTTTCATCCATATTCATGCCATTGCTTGGCATAAAAATAAAAATAAAAACTCTTGCACTTGTATATATATATATATATATATGTAAGTTTTTTTTATATACAATCATTTTTGTATATTCTTTATGTATTTCACTAATATAATTAACTATGCTGTTGATGTAAAATTTAGTAGTTGGCAATTTTCTAGTGAAAAACCTAATATAATTGAGTTGTAACTAATGGTGGACAGAGTACACTTGAAGAGGATCAGAATGGCTCAAGAAATACCCAACACAGTGATCTCGCTCGATCCTCGCTCGACATGGCGCTCGAGCGAAGTCCAGGCAGAGACTTCGCTCGACACTCGCTCGACATGGCGCTCGAGCGAAGTCCAGGCAGAGACTTCGCTCGACCCTCGCTCGACACCTCGCTCGAGCGAAGTTAAGGTTTCACGAATTTCTCTAGGGTTTAAAGCGCCGTTTCAGGAGGTGGGATATAAATATATCCTTAAGTCTTCTGCTGCAAAGGGAGAGGAAAAACACAGAGGAAAAACCAAGGAGCCACATTTCATCCCTTGAGAGAAACTTCTCCATTGTTTCAAAGATCATTCTCTCTTGGATTATATTACTCCCTCACAACACACATTCAAATTTTTAGTGAGTCCATTGGAGTGGACGTGGTCATCAAGCTGGAAGAGTTCTTCAAGGAGCTTGGATGAAGAAATCAAGTTGTTCGTGTGAGAAGCTATAGAAAGGTCGGAGTTCCGGCACTACATGCGTGTAGAGATCGAGTGGGTCACTCGTGGTGTTGCAAGCCAAGTTTAGTTGCTACAGTGGGTCTGTGAGTGTTTCTAAATTTGTTGTAACAAACTAAAATTTCTATAGTGGATTAGAGGTGGTGTCTTACACCCGGAGTGGTTTTAGATTTTGAAGAGGTTCTTCAAATGAGTTTCCACTTCGTAACCAAAATCCTTGTGTTGATTTTTCCATTGATTGCTTGTTTATGTTGATTAATTTTTTAAAACTGCTATTGTTTTTGTTAAACACCTATTCACCCCCCCTCTAGGTGTGTAAGGTAATTAGCTACCGCTTTTTCAATTGGTATCAGAGCGGGTACACTTCGTTAGGATTAATTTCCTGAGTGTGATTCTGCTTTGGTGGTCAAAATGGATAGGTCTCAATCCCTCTCATCACCACCATATTTTGATGGTAGCAACTATGCTTATTGGAAAGTTCGAATGAGAGCGTTTCTTAAGTCTATAGATGAACGTGTGTGGGTGTCCTTGATAAGAGGATGGAAAGAGCCCGTCACCATTGTTAATGGAGTAGAAGTTCCCACAGACGTGGACAACTACTCAAAGGATGAGTTGAGTGAAATTAACTGGAATAGTAAAGGCCTAAATGCAATTTTTATGGCCGTGTCTCAGGAGGAGTTCAAACGAATCTCCATGTGTAATACAAGTAAAGAGGCATGGGACATTCTTGAGATCACTCACGAGGGAACTAGGGCTGTAAAAAATTCTAAACTCCAAATGCTTACCACCAGCTTTGAGGAAATTAGAATGAAAGAGGATGAAACATTTGATGTCTTTTATGCAAGATTAAATGACATTGTGAACTCTCGGTTCAACTTGGGAGACAAAATCCCAGAAAATAGAGTTGTAAGAAAAGTCCTCAGATCTCTTCCTGAGAGATTTCGTCCCAAGGTTACTGCAATTGAGGAAAGTAAAGACTTGGATGTCATGAAAATAGAAGAGCTGGTGGGTTCCCTGCAAACTTATGAACATACTCTGCCATTGGATAGGAAGAGCAAGTCCATTGCTCTTAATACAATTCAAGAGGACTCAGATGAGTCATTCGATGAATTAACAATGAGTGACAGAGAAATAGCATTTTATGCTAAGAAGTTCAGAAAAATGTTTGTAGCAAAAAGGCACAGGAGCCAAAGACCAGAGAAGAAGAAGTTTGGAAGATATATTGAGGGGTCAAGCTCAGAGAATAAGGAAAGAGACTCCAACAATTACATTAGGCCTAACAAGGACAAGACACGAGTACAGTGTCATGAATGTCATGGATTTGGTCACATTCGCTTGGAGTGTGCAAATTATAAGAAGAGCAAAGAAAAGGCAAAGATTGCTTCTCTAAGTGAAAGTGAGTCTGAATCGAGTGACTCATCTGGCAACTCCACTCCAAAAAGGAATCTCAACTACATGGCGTTTACATCCTCCGTTGGAGACATAGATCAGTGCAGTGAACAAGCCTCTGATGATTGTAACATACCGGAAGATGAGTCCGAGTGTGAAGATCAACTGCAAGAAATCTATGAAAAACTTTACAATGAGTGCATGAAACTGAGAAAAGTCAACAAAGCACAGACTGAAAAGATAAATCAGTGCAAACAAGAAAATGATGAGCTCCAAGGCAAACTGAATGAAGCTTATATCTTGACTGACCAATTACGAAAGAAAAGTGAGGTTTTGGAAGATGCTGTGGAAACTAAGGAAAATGAATTAACCCAGCTAAAGGGAAGATTGCAAGCCTTTTCCACTGGAAAACAAAATCTGGACAAAATTCTAACTCTTGGAAAGCCCTCAGGAGACAAGAGTGGAATAGGATATGTTGGAGGAAAGTTTGAAGTGGGTACGAGCTCGAAAAATCCTCAAAACAGCATGGTGAAAAATCACTCACTAGCAAAGGGAAAGAAAGTTATACATGCACAAAAGTTTGTTTCATCTCAAGAGAAACAAATAGCTCACAACACGAGACCCGTGTGTCATCATTGTGGGAAGTTGGGTCATGTGAAAACAAATTGCTTGAGACTTAACAGACTCACCAGAAAATCTCCTAAGGATGACTTGTCTTTCAGGGGACAACAAACCTACAGAGAAAATCGGACATGTCATAATTGTGGCAAGTATGGACACATCCGACCAAACTGTTATGTGCTTAATAAGTTTCCTGTGAGAAATGAAAAGAGAGACTCAAGAAGAGGTCACTTCAATTTGTGGGATCAAGTCATGGCCCTCACTAGACAGAATGACTTTCTAAATGTCAAGGTAGACAATCTGACAAGTACCCAGAAGACTGTGCGAGTCAACTCTCCAAAAATCAAAAGAGTGTGGATCAAGAAGGAGAAAAGAGCCACATGTCACATAGCTCACATTGCCTTGAAGACCCAGAACAATTCATTGTGGTATCTTGACAGTGGGTGTTCTCGACACATGTCCGGTGATAAAACTCTTTTTGAGACAATTGAAGAGTACAAATGTGGGACAGTGACATTTGGAGATGGAGGTAAAGCGAACATAATTGGGAAAGGTGAAATAAACATTACTGGACTACCGGCATTGAGAGAAGTTCTGTATGTTGACGGATTAAAAGCAAATCTTCTTAGCATAAGCCAAATGTGTGATAATGGTGCCGAAGTTCGGTTCTCAAAAGATATGTGCGTTGTTTCTGATAACAATGGACAATGCTTGATGCAAGGAACCAGGACCTCTGACAATTGCTATGGTATCGCTCCCACTTCACAGTACAGCTGCAATAGTACTAAAAGTGAGGCCACTACTCTCTGGCATCAAAGACTTGGGCATGTGAATCACAAAAATTTGTCAAAGATTGCTAAGAAAGAAATGGTGATTGGACTGCCCGAACTTGGGAAAGTGGAGACATCTGTTTGTGGATCATGTCAAGTGGGAAAACAAGTTCGAGCAGCCCACAAGAACACAACAGATATCCTGACCAAAAGACCCTTAGAGTTGTTACACATTGATCTTATGGGACCCTCTAGGACTGAAAGTCTGGGGGGTAAGAAATACATACTGGTGATGGTAGATGATTTCACCAGATACTCTTGGGTAGAATTTTTGAGGGAAAAGGGTGAGGCTTCAAATGTGATAAGGAACTTATGTAAGAAGCTTCAAAATGAACAAGGGAACCCTATTGTCAGAATCAGGAGCGACCATGGACGAGAATTTGATAACTCAAGTTTAGAGAAATTTTGTGATGAAGAAGGCATTCGTCAAGAATTCTCTGCTCCCATTACTCCACAGCAAAATGGAGTTGTTGAAAGAAAAAATCGAGTTATTCAAGAAATGGCTCGAGTTATGATGCATACCAAAAATGTTTCTGCTCATTTTTGGGGTGAAGCTGTGAACACAGCATGTCACATTGTGAATAGAGTCTATCCTCGACCCAACACTTCTCAGACACCATATGAGCTGTGGAAAGGAAAGAAGCCAAATGTGAAGTACTTCAGGGTGTTCGGGAGTAAGTGTTACATTTTGAGAGATAGGGAAAATCTGGGTAAGTTTGACCCAAAGAGTGATGAGGGAATATTCCTTGGTTATTCCAGAAACAGTCGTGCTTACAGATGTTACAATCTACGCACCCAAACTGTCATGGAATCCATCAATGTGGTTATAGATGATTCTCCTAAAGAGAAGTTGAATCAAAATCTAATTGATACACCAAGTGGAACTGAAGAGAACTCTAGTGAACTTGATGAAAATCAAGAGACCTCATCAACTGAGAAAGTTCATACTCACAAGGAGCCATCTTCGAGAGTGAAGCTAAACCATCCTCAAGATAATATAATCGGGAATGTAAATGAAGGAATGAGGTTGAGGAAGAAAGTGATAAGTCAACTAGCTCACTCATGTTACATCTCTCAGATTGAACCAAAAAGGGTGGAAGAAGCCTTAAAGGATGAGAATTGGACAAATGCCATGCATGAAGAAATTAATCAATTTGTGAGAAATGATGTGTGGTACTTAGTCCCAAGGCCTGAAAAGCACAATGTTGTAGGTACCAAATGGATTTTCAAGAACAAATCTGATGAAAATGGAATGATTGTACGGAATAAGGCAAGATTGGTGGCACAAGGTTATGCCCAAATGGAAGGAATAGACTTTGATGAGACATTTGCACCGGTGGCAAGGCTTGAGTCAATCCGAATACTATTAAGTGTTGCTTGCCATATGTGTTTCAAACTCTATCAAATGGATGTAAAGAGTGCCTTCCTAAATGGGATCCTTCAAGAAGAAGTGTATGTAGAGCAACCAAAAGGTTTTGAGGATCCAAAATATCCTAATCATGTCTACAGGTTGAAGAAAGCCCTGTATGGTTTGAAACAAGCTCCCAGAGCCTGGTATGAGAGGCTAACTTCGTATCTTTTGGAACACAAGTTTCTGCGAGGAAGTGTGGATAGAACACTTTTTATCCGGAAAGTGGGTGAGGAGATAACTGTAGCTCAAATCTATGTGGATGATATTGTGTTTGGATCATCCATTGATGACCTAGCTCTCGAGTTTGCAGAAGAAATGAAGAATGAATTTGAGATGAGTATGGTGGGTGAGCTAACTTTTTTCTTGGGACTCCAAGTAAAACAGCTAGATGAAGGATTGTTCATATCCCAGTCTAAATATGCAAAGGACCTGCTGAAAAAATTTGGATTAGATGGGAGTAGCCATGCTAGAACTCCCATGAGCACAAGTGTAAAACTTAGTGCTGATGTGTCAGGAAAGGGAGTTGAGCAATCTCTGTACAGAAGCATGATTGGGAGTCTACTGTATCTCACTGCTAGTAGACCTGACATTGCTTTCAGTGTTGGCGTTTGTGCTAGATTCCAAGCAAACCCCAAAGAATCTCATCTTGTGGCTGTCAAACGCATACTTCGCTATGTGAATGCTACAGTGAATTATGGAATTTGGTACTTCAGAGAGTCTAACACTGAGCTTGCAGGCTACTCTGATGCTGATTGGGCTGGAAATGCAGATGATAGAAAGAGCACTTCAGGTGGATGTTTTTATATGGGAACAAATCTTGTTGCTTGGATGAGTAAGAAACAAAACTCCATTTCTTTGTCTACAGCTGAGGCTGAATACATTGCTGCTGGGAGTTGTTGTACTCAATTGCTGTGGATGAAACAAATGATTCGTGACTATGGTATTACTCAAGGTGTGATGAGCATCTATTGTGATAATACCAGTGCCATCAACATCTCTAAAAATCCTGTCCAACATTCTAGGACCAAGCATATTGACATTAGGCATCATCTCATTCGGGAACTTGTGGAAACACATGTAATTACTCTTGAGTACATTCCCACCGAACATCAATTAGCCGATCTTTTTACCAAACCATTAGATGGTCTTCGTTTTGAGTGTCTTAGAAAGGCTATTGGTATTTGTGCCTTAACACAAGAGATGTAACATGCATTTCATACATTGCATGCATATCATTTTTTTTAATTGTTATTTTTCTTGTCTTCATTCTCTTCTTTGTCTTTCCCTGATTCATGCGCATTTTTCTTCAATGTGATGCATGACCTTACTACTAGACAGCACACCTTCAAGCATGTGTCTTGTGAAAATTGTATCATAGGCTTATGTTGCAAAGGTGGAAGATGTGTGTCACCTTAAATATGCGTTTTGCCACACACACTGCACGCCTAGCTCAATCTCTTGACATTTGACATTATGTGAGACTTTGGGGAGGCAATCAAAAGTGTAAGGGGGAGCCTTACGAGTGATCAGAATTGACCTCTGGCTAGATGACCTGTGTGAGATCCTTTGTATCCAACAAGGAAAGAAAATGAAGAGGCTCTATTATTGTATTAAATAAACGAAAAAAAAAAAAAAAAAAAAAAAAAAAAAAAAAAAAAAAAAAAAAAAAAAAAAAAAAAAAAAAAAAGGGGAAGAAAGAAAGAAAAAGGGCCAAAATAGAAATCCTGACTCTGGTTCTATTAGACACAAGAAATTAGGTCCTAGCAGCATTGGGTTTGACTTTCTGCGCCTTCACGGGTCTCCCAAGCTCTTATGGTTTCTTGTTTAGCCCAACCCCACTCACACCTCTCTGTTAAAATTTCTTGATTGAGCAAGAGCACTGGCTAAACACGCAGAGTCATATTAATTGTGACATACAGTCTTTATACTTGCGTGGCATTTAGAGTATGATATTATTTTACATTTGCTCTGCTATGATTTTTTTTAAAAAAAAAAAAAAAAAAAAAAAAAAAAAAAAAAAAAAAAAAAAAAAAAAAAAAAAAAAAAAAAAAAAAAGGGGCTGCAATTTCGCTCGATATCTCGCTCGACCATAAAATCTCGCTCGAGCGAAAAACCCTTATATTGAGCTCTGCATCGCGCGATAAGCCCAGATTGCCGAAACTCTTCCCTCCTTTCTCAAACTTCACTCATCTTCTCACAATCACTCAATCCAACATTTCCTCTCAAACCCTCAATCACCGGTAAGCCTATCTCTATCCACTTCTTCTTCATTTTTTTCTTTTCTTTTCTTTCCCGTTGCATTACATTCATGGGTTGTGTTTGGGTTATTTTTTTTTTTTTTTTTTTTTTTTTTTCTCTTTTCTTCTTTCCGATTTATATTTATAAACTTGGTGGTTCATCTTTGGTATGGATGAACCTATTAGCATAGTGTTGTATGTAGGGAAGAATGGGATAATTGATTGGGTGTTAAACCCATGATTGCACAGCATGCACACTACCTGTTCGATGAAATGCCTCAATGAAATTTTGTTTTCCATTTTGTCTCTCCTTTGGTGCATTGCTCTTTAGACAAATTGTAGGTATCATTCATAGTCTGCACACCTTGTTTAGAACATTGTGGGTCACTTTTTAGGCATGTTAGGCATATAAGGCATTGTTAGGCATATAAGGCATTTTTAGGCATTTTAGGCATAATGGACATCCATCTCCACATCATATCATATATGTCTCACTGTCTGTACTTGGTCCATCTACAGCTGCCATGGCATCTCGGCGTGTTCGTCCTCGCACTGCCCCATCCGCATCTCGGACTTATTTCCACAGTCCTCAAGCTGAGGAACTCTACACGCAGAACTTTTCCCATCGCTCCATTCTTGTGGAACGTGAAGTTCTTCTAGGTGAGTTTCGGGATACCTATCCCATTGTCCCTCAGATTTTTGAGTCGCGCCAGTGGCTTGCTTTAACCACTGGTCATCCCGCCCCCTCGGTGGAGTTGGTAAGGGAGTTTTACTCAAATATACATGACATTTCAGAGGGAACTTTTCAAGTTGATATCCGGAATATCACTTTTCGGGTAACTCCCGATCTCTTGGCAAATTTGTTGGGGGTACCTCGAGTAAACAATCCTATTTACCCCTATCTCAATACCCCAGCCCCTAGTAGACCTGATTTGGGTCGTTTTCTCACTAGGACTCCTATGACTTGGACTGGGATTCCTCCTCTAGCGACCAAGTCATTTCCCCATGCATACCAAATTGTGAGTCGGATTGTTCTGACCAACATATACCCCACTGGTCATTATAGTGACATTGGTCCGGATCGTGCCCTTCTCCTACATGCACTGCTCACTGATGTCCCTATAGATTTGGGCGGTCTTCTCTGTCGGGTCATGATTGAGGCCCATATGTCGTCCAATTTTCGAACTGGTCTTCCTCTTGCCTGTCTAATTACGAGGATAGCAGTGTCTCAGTCTGTGGCCTTCCCGCCCCAGGAGCTTAGAGTGAGCCTGAAGACACCGATTGGCCGGAAGACAATGCAGTTAAGTCAGGCGCATCTTCCTAATATTGAACCCGCTCCTGCACATTCTACTCAGACCAGACCTATTCCTCACGCTCCTGAGACCAGCTCGGGTCCTTCCAGCTCGGGTTTGATGCCACCAGCTACAGAACCATCCCGACAGACCCTATTGGACTTTCTGATTAGCATTCAGCAGTCTGTGACCAGCATGGATACTCGCATTGATAACCGACTTAACAGTCTTGAGACTCGGGTTACTCAATTGGATACTCACATCAATGCTCGGTTTGACACACTTGACACTCAAGTGATTGAGCTTGGAAATCAAGTTCAGCATCTTCTTGCTGATGAGGACGAGACTGATGCAGATTGAGAGCCCTTGCCATTTCTGACAAAAAGGGGGAGTGATCGGGGGAGGAGTAGCTAGATTTAGGGGGAGTAACTAGTAGCTTGTTGTTCTTAGTTTTACTATGTCATTATATTCTTGATGTATTCTGTGTTGGACTGATTGCTATTGAAGTTTTAGTGTTAAATTTTTATGGCAAAATTTCTTTACTTCTGAGTTCATCTGTTAAATTCCTTGCAAGTGTTTTCTTTTGGTACGTTTACATGTTTGTTAAGTGTGCAGATACTTCACTTGCCAAGACTAAAACCTACATGTGGAAGTCCTGTTGTTTGTGTGTGATAGGATTAGGTCAAATGTATAGGTTAGAGGTTTTGTCACAGAAATGCCAAAGGGGGAGATTGTTGATGTAAAATTTAGTAGTTGGCAATTTTCTAGTGAAAAACCTAATATAATTGAGTTGTAACTAATGGTGGACAGAGTACACTTGAAGAGGATCAGAATGGCTCAAGAAATACCCAACACAGTGATCTCGCTCGATCCTCGCTCGACATGGCGCTCGAGCGAAGTCCAGGCAGAGACTTCGCTCGACACTCGCTCGACATGGCGCTCGAGCGAAGTCCAGGCAGAGACTTCGCTCGACCCTCGCTCGACACCTCGCTCGAGCGAAGTTAAGGTTTCACGAATTTCTCTAGGGTTTAAAGCGCCGTTTCAGGAGGTGGGATATAAATATATCCTTAAGTCTTCTGCTGCAAAGGGAGAGGAAAAACACAGAGGAAAAACCAAGGAGCCACATTTCATCCCTTGAGAGAAACTTCTCCATTGTTTCAAAGATCATTCTCTCTTGGATTATATTACTCCCTCACAACACACATTCAAATTTTTAGTGAGTCCATTGGAGTGGACGTGGTCATCAAGCTGGAAGAGTTCTTCAAGGAGCTTGGATGAAGAAATCAAGTTGTTCGTGTGAGAAGCTATAGAAAGGTCGGAGTTCCGGCACTACATGCGTGTAGAGATCGAGTGGGTCACTCGTGGTGTTGCAAGCCAAGTTTAGTTGCTACAGTGGGTCTGTGAGTGTTTCTAAATTTGTTGTAACAAACTAAAATTTCTATAGTGGATTAGAGGTGGTGTCTTACACCCGGAGTGGTTTTAGATTTTGAAGAGGTTCTTCAAATGAGTTTCCACTTCGTAACCAAAATCCTTGTGTTGATTTTTCCATTGATTGCTTGTTTATGTTGATTAATTTTTTAAAACTGCTATTGTTTTTGTTAAACACCTATTCACCCCCCCTCTAGGTGTGTAAGGTAATTAGCTACCGCTTTTTCATATGCTATTTTTTTTAATAATTATTTGATTAATCATATAAATAAAGTGTATATATAATACACATAAATGATTATAGGTAGCAAAACTTATTATATATATATATATATATATATATATATATGGTGTGTGTACGTGTGCACGGGCGTGTGAAAAACAATTAATTTTACATAATTATGCCATGAGTAATAATTCTATCTTAGCTTACTATTTATATTTGTAATGTATTTCTACGACCATGCCCATATTATTTGTATTTTTCTGAGAGACCATGCCCATATTCTAATCTTAGGCACATCAATGCCATTATTTCAATTAGATAATTATTTATTCTAATAAATTTAGTATTATTGTCTCAAAAAAGTTTACAAATTATTATCAACTAAGAAAAAACAACAAAAAAATTAATAATAACTTATATCAAGTTATCAACAGTGCACTTAACGTAATAAGCGTTGTAACTCGTTACCCTCTCTTCTCTCAAGCGTTCCTCTCTTTCTCTCAAGCGGTTTCCAGCCTTTCCAGGTTGTTTTCGAAGTCCTCCCTCATTACCGTCCAGTCTTCTAAGACTCTTTTAGTTTGTCTTTTTATCTAGTTTTTTTTTTTTTTTTTTTTTATGCCTTTTAGTATTTTGTCTACTACCCCTAGAGTAACCGATTTTCTGTTTGTTGAACTTCTCCAACCATCATGCATCGGACATATGAATTTTATAGCCGTCGATCTATGAGCGGCGTGTTGCTCTCACGCGCTTAAGAGATAACGCGTAGCCACCACTTGCCGCCGTATTTGAAGAGCTCATCAGCCAACATGCGCGACACCTCTGGAATTAGCAGCTTCCGATTTTCCACTCTGTTATCTCAGATTTTTTTCTAGTGCCGCGCGCGATCCCCACGCACCTTCACTACCCGTGGTCGTCATTTTTTTATGTATCGATTCTATCTCGTCTTGCTGTTTTTCGCTTTCTCTAACTTGCGATTCAAGCGAGGTGGACGTGGGTATCTCCTTCAGCTAAACCGATTCAATAGAATGCAGCGCACCTATTTTCGTTGTGATTTTTTGTCGCAGTTTAATAGTCTGTTTTTCAAACTATTTCAAAATCGCTTTAGACGACATTCTTTCATTGGGATTAATAGGAGTTGTACTTGCGACTCTAAAATTATTTTTGTAATTTTAGTATTTTTTAAGTTTTTATGTTTTTATTAAAATGGAATAATTGTTAGAATTTTTTACCTCATCAAAGTTGGTAGCTTTGTAATCGTTTAGTTATTTATATAATAAAGCTTGCGTTTATAGAAAAAGAAAAAAAAAGAGTTATCAACAGTGTTTTGACGGTAGCGCGTGTAGTCCTCTCTTGTTTTCAAATGCTCACACGAGTCTCCTCTTTTCCTTTTATTTTCTGCCTCTCCGCTTTTGAATGTTCAAACTAGAGCCGCTGCTCAAATCTCTCACTCTCGTCTCCCCTTTGTTTATTTGTTTCGTCTGGTGCCTGTCTTTTTCTCTTTCTCAGTCTGGAGAAAGCCCTGTGCTTTCCCAGAGATTCGAAAGCAGTGCTGCCTCTGCGCCCTGAAAAGAGCTCAAACCTCCGTTACAGTTTCCTTCTTGACTTCTTTCTCTGACTCTGCATTTTCACACACAGAAGCCATTCGGTTCTCGCCCAAAACTAACTCCATTAATGGAAGCTTCATCACCCATCTCCATCCAAAACACCCCACTAAAAGACCACCCAGAGGCGTCCCCAAAACCCTATAAGAAAAGCTTCGTCACCACACTCATGGCGGCCGCCACACTTCGATCTCCTTCATTCAGAGAAGACACCTACTTCATCTCCCACCTCAAGTCCTCGGAAAAGAAAGCTCTCAAAGAGCTCAAGGACAAGCTCTTGGCATCTGATGCCTCTGATGCTTCAATGTGGGGCATCCCTCTCTTAGGAGGTGACGAGAAGGCCGATGTGATTCTCTTAAAGTTCCTGAGAGCCAGAGACTTCAGGGTCTTTGACTCCCTCAACATGTTGCTGAAGTGTTTGGAATGGAGGAGAGAATTCGGAGCGGATAGTGTTATTGAGGAGGATCTGGGGTTCAAGGAGCTTGAGGGTGTTGTGGCCTATATGCATCGTTATGACAGAGATGGGCACCCGGTTTGTTACAACGCGTATGGGGTTTTCAGAGACAGAGATATGTACGAGAGGATCTTTGGGGACGAAGAGAAGCTCCAGAAGTTCTTGAGATGGAGGATTCAGGTGCTTGAGAGAGGGATTAACCTTCTACAATTTAAGCCCGGTGGGGTTAACTCTATTATCCAGGTTACTGATCTCAAGGACATGCCCAAGAGAGAGCTAAGGGTCGCTTCTAATCACATCCTCTCCTTGTTTCAAGATAACTATCCTGAAATGGTCGCTCGCAAGGTAATATTCCTGTTTTATTTGGCCCTGTGCGGTTGTTCTAGAGACTGATCTCTGTTTGTTTTTGGCTTCTACTTTTCTGGGCACAGATTTTTATCAACGTTCCATGGCACTTCAGCTTATTATATTCCATGTTCAGCCGATTTCTAACTCAGCGAACTAAGAGTAAGTTCGTGATCTGTAAGGAAGGGAATGTGGCCGAGACACTTTACAAGTAAAGTCTCTTACTATCTTCCTATCTTTGTGTGTGTGTTTTATTTCGTTGACTACTGGTAATTTATTCAATACTGTCTATGCCAAGTTCTTTGTCTATTCTCTGTTCTTCTTTGCTCATTGAAAGTCTGTCCTGGGTCGTTTGGTTCTTCATCTTTTCAGCATCTTCTGCAAGAGCCAAGGGTTTAAAGATTTGAAGACCCTTTTTTTCCTTGCCCACTTAATGGTCCCCCATTTTAGTTCTTGTTTCCTTGTTTTCATGAAAACTTGGTTCTTTCTCTCTGTTTTTGGCTGTTTCTGGACAACTCTGTTCCTCATCCCCTTTTTTCATCTATAGGAAGTAATTTCACTTTCAGTTTCACCTTTTGTGCTGCTTGGAGTTATGTTTTCTGAGCTGGGTTTTGCTTTTGGGGACAGGTTCATTAGGCCTGAGGATGTTCCTGTTCAGTACGGTGGACTAAGCCGACCCAGTGATTTACAGAATGGTCCCCCAAAACCAGCCTCCGAGTTCACCATCAAAGGCGGAGAGAAAGTTAATATTCAGATCGAGGGAATCGAGGTTCATTTGCTATATCCTCTATTCATTTGTTTCGGTACTACTTTGTATCTATTGGTACAAACATTTCAGACATTAAAGAGTAGGCTCCGTTTGGTTGGTGAATTGTATTGAGATTAATTTAGTTCATTTTAATTTTAAGTTAAGTTTAAAATTCAAATGCTTAACTCTCAAATTATTAAATTTATTTTAATTTAATTTTTTTTATATGTGAGATCTACAATTATTTTCAACTCAATATCTTTTTATACGTGAGATTTATAATTTTTTTAAAATTCTATAAATATATCTATACTATTTTAACATCTAAACATATTTAAATTTATTTTAAATAAATAGGCCTCACAAATTTTACTTTACCATCTTAATTCACTACTATTCATAAAAAAAACTTAATTCGGCTTAACATCTAAATACAATCTTTTAAGTGTTAATTTCTAACCACGTGCTTCGAATTTCAAACTTGGATATGAAAGTACTGTTTTTGGGTAATTAGGGTGGTGCAACGATAACATGGGACATAGTGGTGGGGGGCTGGGAGTTGGAATACAGTGCAGAGTTCGTGCCGTGTGCAGAAGGCAGCTACACCATTGCTGTGGAGAAGCCTAGGAAGATGGCAGCCTCAGAAGAAGCAGTTTACAACTCGTTCACTGCACGTGAGGCAGGTAAAATGGTGCTATCAGTAGACAACACTGCTTCCAGAAAGAAAAAAGTTGCTGCTTATCGTTACATCGTGCGCAAATCCACTGCCATATTACCATCTTCCTTCGACTATGCTAATTAATATTAAAGGGTGCTTTTGGATTTTTGTTTAGTTTCTTTTTTATGGGGTTTAGTTAATGGTGTCAGTGTTGTGAACGAACTTAAAAGGAACTCTACCAGATAGTACTAGTACTGTAATATATAAAGAAATGGTGTTATTATATTGCCTTGTGTAGAAGAAAAGCTGATCAACTTTGCTTATATCAGTGCCCAAAACTGTTTGTCCCTATCCTTGGCTGTTCCACAGTTCTACTAGAGCAGGGCCGACTTAACCATTAGGTCAATTAGACTATTACCTAAGGTCCCACTTATGTAAGGCCTCTGAAATTAAAAATAATAATTTTTTTTTAATAATTTTTTTAAAAATATATAAAAAACATTTCATTAAGAATTTTTTATATTTTTCAATGTATTGCAATTGTCCAAATTTTTATGGTTTTCTTGTTTCTATATTTTCTTTTTAATTAGGTTTAAACTTGTGTAGACCCCTTGTGTACTTAGATTATCTATTCTCATTCATAAAAAAAAATTACTTATAAAAAAAATGTGAAAGGTCCCGAGATACTAACATTTAATATTTAATTCAGTGAATAATTTATATTTTTCAATAAATTTATCTATGATCTTGCTAAATTGAGGCATAATATTTACATTGAGACATCATTTTAAATTATTGTATTAAATATAAAGTCAAGATTTGTTATTCAAATATTTTAAATAAAGCCTAATTTTTTGAAAATTTTAAAAAATATTCAATATAATAATTTATATTTTATTATATTATAATTAAAATTTACTTACTTAAATTTCGTCTCAAGCCTCAATTTGTATTCAGTCGCCCCCGAACTAGAGATATTTCTTTCTGGTACGGTAAGGTTTTTGATAGAAGAGATTAGTTCGAAGGAAATTTGCATGGAGATTTTTTTTGATCATGGGTTATGTAAGTGTCCCACACTCATTTTGAAAAAGAAGTGTGATGCTTGTGTATTTTATAACTGTGCTTTATGGGTTGCAATCTTTTATGTGATAAATCACTATTGTATCTTTTATTCACGGTGTTTGGTGGCTTTTTTTTATTTTTATTTTAAAGTAGTAACTCATCTTCATTTCATTAAATCATAGAGGAAATACATGGTGGGTTACAATACAATTAGAAAATGAGAAAGAGTAAGGACTAGACTAGACTACTAGACTAGACTAGTAGTAAACATCGGGGTACAAAAGTGATCCAAAGTACATGGTGGAATATTCATCACGCTGCTAAAAAAAGAGCTCCTTTCTTCTTGTTCTTTTATTTTTATGATGAATCCTTTCTTCTTGTTCTTGTATGTTGTGGAAGACTTGTAATGCAGACACAATCGTGAAATGATAAAAGAAGGTGCATGCTTTTATGCATCGTGTACCTTCCAAGGGGCCCTTCTCTGGTTTTCTTCTGCAACAAAGAAAAAGTGGTGGAAAATACTGTCCAAACACTATAATTATAGCCCGTGGTGTTGGAGATCAGGAGGCACGATGGCAGTCTTTGTCTGATTTCTATAATTACAGCACGTTACTGGTTTACGTTTGGTTTTAACCATGTTCAGGTTTTAGTGAAATAACTCAACTCCAAAATCCTATAAAGAGATTTGTCGTCCGAAATCAATGGGAGGTCTTGATCTAAAGCAGATGACCATTTTCAACTCTACACTCTCTAAATTTGCTTGGACTTTTATTAATGGTTCCAGAGATTTTAGAAAGAAGTCTTATCGAAAAAATATCTTACTGATAACTCCTTCAGTAATGTCACCCAGAAATCTTTTTGATTCTGGAAATCAGTTCTCAGCAAAAGTCTTCATCAACTCCAGCTATTGTTTCTAAATCAACAATAGCATCTCAATAAAAATCTGGAGCAATTCTTGGATACCTACCTTGTCAACGTTCAGACCCCTACTACCTAATCCTGATCATCCCCTAATTGATCATTCTTTAACAGTTTCTGAACTTAGTTTGGAAGAGCCTGGAAGATGGAATACCATTCTTCTCAATGCTCTTTCTCTTAATCTTCCGCTCGAGAAATTTAAAATTTCCCTTGGCTTCTTACCAAAATTCCATTCCATCCCGGATAAAATCAAATGGATACATCACTCATTTGAGAGTTTTTCTATCAAATCTGCCTATGCTGCTCTAGTCAAATCCCAAGACAACTTGGCTCCCTTGGCCAATTCAAACAATTAGAAAAATTTATGGAAATTAAAGTTCCAGGATAGACTAAAACTCTTCCTTTAAAAAATCTCTAATATTATCCTTCCTACCAAATCCAAAATCCATGATATCATCCCATGAATGATGATTCAGTCAAGTGCTCTTTTCGTCTAACTGAACCAGAAGGCCTCCCTCACATTTTTCTCAATTGCTTGTACTAAAAAATTATGTGGAGAAACTCGAATTGGCCTATATATATATATATATCTCTTTGTTTGCCAGGTATTCCATTTCTGATTGGGTCAACAATATCATCCACCTTGGTGCTTCCCTAAAATTCCTGAGGCTGACCACCATAATTTTCAAATGTTTGCAACCTTAGCCATGGATTACATTTGGTTCACTAGGAATAAGTTCATTCATGACTAGATCCAAACTTCTCCAAGTACTTTTCTTTCACATTAATAAAAGATACCAGGATCATATGAGTGCCTAGATAGTTACAATGAATCCTCACAGTGACACTGAAGTAAGCCAACAAGAAGCTTCAGATCCACAAGAAGCCCATATTCTCTCTTTTGATATAGCAGTTCAAGGGTACCTCGGCATCATTGCTTCAATTGGAAGGAACAACAATGGTGAAGTACTTTTTGCTAACATAGATTGCATTCAAAACTGTTATCCCAACACAAGGGACTCTTCTACGGCTCTTTTGGCGCTTAAAGTGGCAAAACAAATGCAACTAGATCACATAATCCTGGAAAGTGATTCTAATGTAGTCATTCAAGCCATCACCATGTACTCACCTGTACAAGATTGGATCCTAGACCCTATCATCAATGATATCAAGCAACATTTGAAGGCATTCAAGTCTTGGAAAACGAGAAAAATTCCTTGATTTCTTAATTGTCGTGTGCATGATTTAGCGCAATGGGCAGCAACAATGCAAGCTCTCGACAACATCCCATTAATCCAAATCTCCCCTAGTTTGCTAGACTTTCATAGTGAAAAAGATTTACCTTATACTTTTATGTAATATTTACTTGAACTCTTTCTCTTATGTTTTTATTATGTTTTTTTATTGATATATGTTCCTCTTTGCTTTAAAAAAAACCCTTAACTTCAAATGTAATCCTACTATCATGCTAACTTAACGAGTAGAATGGTGGAGTTTTCTCCGTGTCTTCTAAAATTTATGAAACCCTTGTGGTTTTGAACTAGAAGGCATAAGTACATTCCACTAATTTGGAGAAAAAAAAGAGAGAAGAAAATCTTATAAAAATTGTAAATTGTTATGCTAACTTAACGAGTAGGATGTTGAAGTATGTGGCTCATATCTAATACGTGTACAGCGGCAAATAGCGTTTGACATAATGTTAGTATAAATACATATGATGTAGTCCTACTTGCGGCTATGGATGTATGCATACTGTCGAACCACGTTAAATCTGTGTATTATTTTCTCTTACTTTCTCTTTCAATTATTTTATGTATTTATCATAATTACTGCATGGTAACAACATAGAGGATTGAAGAAACAAATGAATATTGTTTGATAGCATTTGTACATAGTTTCCAAAACAAATTTAACAAGAACCGTGGTGGATATAATTCTCCCAGATATTATAAAGGGGATAATTTACAAAATCATATAACCCAATTCAATGGGGTTCAACTGCAAGATACAATTTGACATGAAAACCACTGTGCAAGCGAACTTCAGCCTCTTTTGAGTCTTTCAAACACACTGTTTGTTCCCAAATAACTTATAAAACTGTAAAAGCTACGAATCTAATCGTTTTTGAGTGCGTTCTACTCACTCCTACAAGAGCATAACTCTTTTTTGTTGAGTTTATTACACTAGCCTTGCTATTCACAGTCGAGTAAAGCCATACATACAACACTCTTCACAATATTGTTCACAATACATGATGTAAAATGAGAGTATTTTTATAAAGTGATGTTATTTAAATAAGATATTTTACGATAATACTCCTAATGTAAAACATGATTGTAAAATATATTGTGAAAAATATTGCGAGTTTATCATTTTTCTTCACAGATTCAGGGTTTCCTTCAAACTTAGTGGACCTAAAAACTAGAAGCATCAAGCTATGAGGAGCAGTTCACACTTCCTGAAGCCACTTCAGAGATGGGCTTGGTTGAAGTAGAAGGCTGGTTTTTGAGGAACAAGCATATGACTGTACAGTCATCAACCTTGGAACTCGGATATTTACATTTCCAGGTTGTAACAGCATGATTTACCAACAATTTGGCTGCCATGGATGGTTTTTTTGCAGAAGAAACTATTTTTATAACTTCATTGTTTGTTAACACATCCCATACCTGCAAAAAAAAAAAAAAGGCAGTCCATCCAATGGCTTTAGTCCTTGAAAGTTTGAAGTTTTTGCAAGTGTGACTTTTTGAAGTGTGCTTTCTAAGGCTTAGTTTGGGTAGTTTGAACTACTATTAATAGAATATCTAAGATCATCTCACTGTACAAACGCAACCTTAAACTCTTACCCCATCGGTTGCTAGAACCACAAACTCATCATTGATAGTGAGGTTCCTATAAGAAACTTCAGGAATTGATATCAGACCACAGTCTTTGAGGCAGAAATCTCCAAAAGCCCTCGACATAGCAAGACCTGGGCAATCTTCCTCAGGCATCCATATTCTACAAACATCAGGTTGCCCTTCCACTGCAAAAACTCTGCCTCGACAATTCTTTATTCTTTCAGCTTCACCTGAGTCAACATCAGAATTAAAAACAGTGATTTAATTAGACTGAATTTCTATAGTTAGCTCATGCTTCGAGGAGTGGAAGATAAAGATGCTATGTAAAAGGAAAGACCCACTTGGAACATCTGGTTTCATGTCAACTGTGAGTTGAATGGGTAGAAGTTGATTGTTGTCTCCTCTTGTACAAAGAACTGCTCGAGAATCTCCCAAGTTGGCAATTATCAAGTGGCGACCCTAAAAATAGGAAAATTAATTATAATAAAAGAAAATATATTCTTCTGTCATTCTAACACATCATCTATACTGTCATGTAAAAAGACAAAAAAAAAAAAAAACCACTAAAATTTTAAAAAGTAAAAAAGACCAAAACTTTATGAAAAAATATAGAGAGTATCCAACACTCATCACACTCACTCACATGAACAGTATAAATGTGAGTGTGATGAGTGTTGGATGCTCTCTAGCATTACTTTTATTATGGCTAGTGTGACTATGATGTGTTCCGTCGCACTACTCTATACATAAAGAACACTCAACATAGTCTGTGGTGAGAGGATGATAGAGTAAAATTTTTCTAATAAAATTGAGATATCGCCTTCTATTTGAAAAATGAAGGTAGTGTGAGATTCTATTTCTAACTTTAAATCTAAATTACCTGTTTAACTATAGTCACGGCTGTGGTACCACTGCAAAAGCTATCAATGGAGGAATTTAGACAAAGTTCTTCATCCGTTTCTTTGAAAGATTTAACAAAGCTGCCCTCCCATGAAGCAAGGGATATATTGTGAGTATAAGGGTTCCTAGGACGATCTAATTTGATGTCGACGCGACTGTTGCAATTACCACTAGAATCATCGTCGGTGTCGGTAACATCAACATCAACTTTACTATGTTTTTTTCGATGACGTTGTGAGATTTGAAGTGCTGCAGAGAGCTTTGATGGTAAATTGTCACGTACATGGTGTGCAACTCTGTGACCCTGGGGACCATGTCCATCGAAAACTCCACAGAAGAACATTTCTTTCTCACCAGACAAATCCTGAAATATATGTATCTTGGTTAACACAACAACATATATATATGTATATATATGTGGGAAAAGTGCTAGAATTTAAATATTTAGTTTTCCAAAAAACATGCTTGAATACACAGCTTAATGAGCATTGTTTCATCAACATTTAAGAAAGTCTAAATCAAGCCTAGAAAATTCATCAATTACCAGAAACTTATTTGGTTACCATCTTGGTTTGGGAGTTTTAACAATTCTACCTATAGTTGTAAAATGTATAATAAATGCCATACAAATATTTTATAAAAGCGTGAGATCTATTATTAAAAAATTATTATTATTTCTTTTTATGTAAAATTCAGATTTACTCATTTTTTTCAAAATAATTATATAATATTTGTGCATTCTACGATTGCAAATATTATTTATCTTATCTCATCGAAACGTTATGTGAGACCCACCTATTAATCAAAACCCAAAGAGTCAAAAACTATCTAAACATCTCATCTCACTATTTAAACATTCATTTTTTTTTATAAACTATTTAATCTAAAAAACTCTTACTACTATTCAAAATATTTTATTTGATCTGAATTGCGTATTCAAACCGGGTCTAACGACCCAAGGCTACAAACAAAGTCAATCAAAGAAGATTAAAACAAAACTACATTATAGTATATATCAGAAAGAAACAAAACTACAAAATTAATGTTACCTCCCAAACTGTCATGGCGTCTTGATTGGTCCCTTTTTTTCCTTGCTGGGTGTACATTGATGTAAAGCTGGAAGGACCTTTCAACCTTATAAGGTCTCCAGCATCTCCACGTCGAATGTCAATCTCCTCAACCGCCTCGTCTTCCTTACATTCCTCAAGATCCTCCATGGATCCTCTACACCTGCCATCCTTAGTACAACAGGCACCCATGAATGGAACCTGGCAACGATTCAAAAGCACCGGCCCATCAAAATCCAATTACCGAAAACGCCGCATAAACTCTCCGAAGTTAAGAAGAAGCAGAACAATGGAGGAGGAAATTTCTCAAGGAACTTTTGAATGGATGATATTGGAAGAGTAAAGTAGGAGAGAATTCTGTGGTGAAGAGTTTCATAGTTATATATAGATTAGAGCCAAGAAAACCAGTTTTTATATATAGAGAGAGGGACAAGAATGGTTGACAAACGAGCCAATCATGATTTAAATGTAAAAAACATGTAGATTTTAATAAACAAGTGGATTTTACGAGTGAAAAATGGCCTGTTCCTCTAGTGTTCTAATGAAATTAACACACGATTGATCTCGACATGCATGGTCCTCTTACCTCATGGAAAGTCCAAGAGCTCTTTTTGCTGACAAAATGTTATATACAAATCTCGAGCTTTATCTAAATTTATACTCTAAAATGGTTAATTAATATTAGGAAAGAGAAATTCTAAATATAAGCTCACATATCATATACTATATTTTTTTTTTCATTTTTAAAATTTTTTTTATATAAAATATTTGACATATGAATAATGAGTAGAATAATTCAATTATTTAAAAAGAATAAATCTATTTTTTTTTTTGAAAAAAATTAAAATAATGAGTAGAAGAATTCATGATAAGGAGTCCGTTGGAGGGTCTCAATTTTGTGCTCCGCTTCTTTATTTTTATTTAATGATTAACCAAATATTATTTAATATTATTGTGAATTTTTTTCTTTTTTAAAAAACATTTAAAGTATTAAAAAAAATTTATACTAATGGGACACAAAACAGGAACCCCCAGTGGGTCCCCTAGCAATACCCTTAATATTATGATTAAAATTTATTAAATTTAAAAAATATATTTGTAATGTGGCATTATATAAACCACTATTTCTTAATAAATCATCCTGAGTATATGCTATACTTTCATAAATTAAAAACAATATTTTTCATCGAGCAATCTTCTTAAAATTAATCCATTGTCATTTTCAGCCATTCCCAAAAATTCAGTATATCAATCGAAAATAAATTAATAGCTCAGAAAAAACAGAGATGAAAGTAGAATAATTTCTAGTGAAGGCAATATTTCTGGCTCGATATCAGGTTGATTGATAAAGTAGAGTAATTTATCAAAATATTATCAATTAAGCCCGATATAGGCCTTTAATTGCATAAATCTCATTTGATCCCATTTTTTTAATACTTTTTTTTTCTAAGTTAGCTACATTAAAGTTTGTGGAAAAAAAAAAGAAAAAGACCGAATAGCGCGAATCACATCGGTGGAATTCGAGGTCCACCTTCCTCGGTTTTTAAACTTATAGAATATTTTAGATGATTCCTTCTCTGCCAGTCATGACTTATATAATTTTATATTTGTAATTCAGTTTAATTTATTTTAATTTATTATTATATTTTTTATAATTTTTTATATAAAATATAAATTTTTATATTTTTTTATATTTTAATATATATTTTTTAAATTTCAATATATATTTTTTAAATTTTAAAATAATAATAATATTAAAAAATAAATTAAACTCATTATTTTTGAATTCGTTTACGAGGCCATAGTAAACCAATAAGAAGGCACAAGTGTAAAGTCTTAACAGAAAAGAAATACAATTTAAAAATTCAAAACGACAATAATAAAAGATAAATCGCAAGATGAGACGACTTATGATAATCGTCTGTCAACCTCCAAACGGTGCGTCTTATTCCTGTCGAAACGATATGTCTATGAGTATCCCAAACACTACATTCCGAGTCACGAGAAATAAAAGTAAAGTAAAGTCTTGTAATAGCCGGTCGGGGATCGATCATTCTAAAGCTACAGATAGTTTTTAAGGGGAAAAACTACAGTACCTTTTGTCCTTCAAAATTTTGATCCAAGCACTACAAAAATTTATTTATTTATAATCAATTATTTTTTATTAAATAAGTTATTTAATGTTAAGATAAATATAATTTTATTATAAATAATAATTATTATTATAAATAATTCATCATAAATACTTCTTTTACTTATAACAAAGAGTTTTTGACCAATAATTTAAGCCTCAATTATGAGAAGGAAAATGCTTTGTACTCTGAGAGAAATCCTGATGACACAATTTTTGTTTTCATTTTTTGTTTTTATTTTTTGTTTTTTAAGCAAGCATATTTCATTATATTAAAAAACATGATATAAGAGGAGGGGTGGTATGACGACCCCAATTTACGTATGAGATTTAACGTAAATTGAAATAATAGGGTAAGTAACAATTGGCTACTCACTCCTGTACTTATTGAAATTTAATACAAATCATAATGAAAAAGTACAAATTTTAGAGATCATATGGTTACACAAAACCTTAATATCCATATCATCCATTCTTAAAATAACACTGTATCATTATATGTATAACCCAGCTAATTTTTTTAATCAATAAATAAACATATCAAAAACTTTGATTTAGGGCCGCCTAGGCTCCTTATTCACTTCAAGAAACTCTTTCTCTATGTCGATGTCGGTCCCTACTACTATCAACCAGTTAAAAATTTTTAGAGAGAGAGAGTACTCCGAGAGCCTTTTAGGGTTTCTCTGAGTTTCTTGAGTAATTAGGGACTTACCCATTCTCGACATTGAAACTTGCAGTGAAGTTTAAATTCCAAAAAAAAAAAAACATACAAGAATGAAAATTTCAAGAAAATCTCAGTAAGTACACACGTAACTTAAAAAAAATATAGACATCATAAAACAATCACATACAAATTAGGCAGCCAGAGTATGCATTTATGACATGCTTCGTGTGACTCATGCATGACTTAAACTTATCTCTTATATGGACTTACAGTGATGTCCTTTTTACCTAAACAAATTTGTATCATGCATGAACTTTTCATTCTTATCTTAAAATTTTTATTTTTATAAGTTTTTACTTATATCCACTATTATGACCGTTGGTTGGGCCATATCATATCCACTATTTTTACCCGTAGTTGGGCCATATCATAATTACTATTATTATCCGTGGTTGGACCATATCATATCTACTATTATTAATCGTGGTTGGACTATATCATATCCACTATTATTATCCATGGTTGTGTTATATCATATCAAAATTTCTTATCTTATTTATTAAATTTTCTTCATACTCGTAACAACACTTACATGACGACATGTAGTATAGACTTTTCTTAAAAATAGACGTCATGACTTATGATGACATGTATGTGATAAAATGCAACATGATCATAACTTTAGACTTTTAAATTCATATTTCATGGGATACATAACATCTAAATCATACATTTGCATTCCACATAATCCTTATATTAAATCACATGCATTGGATACAAGAAAATCTCAGATTTAAGTAACAGGAGAATTTTGCTTGAGCCAGCCGTCAAGAAAGGATCGAGCGAAGTTATTGCCTAAATCTCGTTCGAACCAAACGTTGAGTAAGGGTCGAGCTAAACTCGATACTGCCACTTTAATCTCAATTTCCATAGCCTTTTGAATCATTCAAATTTGATATCAAATGAACAAGTTATATCCGATTTACTAAAAGATATCAAATCTACTAATAATAAACTTATTAAGAACGAAATTTACTAGAATTGGTTTATCATTTTTTTTCCAAATTAAGACTTCACATTTGCACTTAATCCTCTTCATATATTAACATAAAACATATTTTCATACCCCTACAAATTTCTCTAACATTTTTTCATAGCAAAAACAATTTTAAAATTCAATATATTTCAATTTAACCCATAAATAAAGATTAAGCTCAAATAAATATCAAACATAATCTAATCATTAAACCACTTATTCTATGCCAAGATTAGGTTAATATATGCACTTAAAAATTTTCCCAAAACTAGATTGGATTCTTAGGATAGGTTTTGCACCACTTCTTCTCCAATGCCCTAAATTAGATCTTTTTTAGTACTTAGGTGATGTGAGTGGATTTTTGTCTATTTTTCTTGGCTATTTCTCACTATGGCCAACTTGTATCTCTCATGGGAAAAGAAGAGAAGTCCATACATCTATTTATAGGCATGAGAGGCGTGGGATGCAAAGGAAGAGGACTTGGACATTTCAGCAACACCCTTAGTCGTATTATATCCACTATTATTATCCGTAGTTGTGCCATATCATATCAAGTTTTTTTTATCTTATTTCTTAAATATTCGTCATAACTCGTAACAACGCTTACATGACGACATGTAAGACTTTTCTTAAAAATGGACGTCAGGACTTATGACGACATTTATGTGACAAAATGTAACATGATCATAACTTTAGACTTTTAAATGCATATTTCATGGGATACATAACATATAAATCATACATTTGCATTCCACATAATCCTTATATTAAATCAGATGCATTGGATACAAGAAAATCTCGAATTCAGGTAATAAGGAAATCTTGCTCGAGCTAGACGTCGAGTAAGGGTCGAGCCAAGTTACTGCCTAAATCTCGCTCGAGTCAAACGTCGAGCAAGGATAGAGCTAAACTCGATTCTACTACTTCAATCCCAATCTTATCCATTATTGAGTTCTTATCTCTTAAAACTTAAAACAAAAAAGTTTTAGATCTTTCTCTTAGCTTTCTATAGCCTCTTGAATCATTCAAATCCGATATCAAATGAACAAATTATGTCTGATTTACTAAAAAGTATCAAATTTGTCAATAATAAACCTATTAAGAACGAAATTTACTAGAGTTGTTTATCATTTTTTTCCAAATCAAGACCTCACATTTTCACTTAATCCTCTTCATATATTAACATAGAACATAATTCCATAGCACTACAAATTTTCCTAGCAATTTTCCATAGCAAAACCACTCCAAATTTTAATACATTTCAATTTAACTCATAAACAAAGATTAAGCTCAAATAAATATCAAATATAATTCAATCATCAAATCACTTATTCTATGCCAAGATTAGGTTAATACATGCACTTAAATTTTTTTTTTTATCAAAGTTAGATTTGATGCTTAGGGTAAGTTTTGCACCACTTCTTCTCCAATGCTCTCAATTAGCTCTTTTTTGGTACTTAGGTGATGTGAGTAGGTTTTTTTGTATTTTTCTTGGCTATTTCTTACTGTGGCCAACTTATATCTCTCATGAGAAAAGAAGAGAAGTCCATGTATTTATTTATAAGCATGAGAGGCGTGGGATGCAAGGGAAGAGGGCTTGGGCATTTAAGCAACACCCTTAGCTGATGGGATGATGTGTCCCTTACACTTGTGGTCTCATGATCACTCCTAATCCTATGGGTATTTGTTGATATTTTAATCCCATGATTGAGATTAGTCCACCTATAAAATGATCTTAATCAAGGGTTTAAAGAGTTCCAGCACATGGGGGTAAAGACAAAACATCATCATAGGAAATCTTCCAATGGGTATATCTGGCCACTTGGCCTCTCCAAGGGGTTAGCCACGTTCCAGCCCAAATAAGTCCTTGATACAATTTGATTCTTCTGAAACTCAAATCATGAAAGTTTTAGATCATTCTCTTAGTGATCTATAAAATTTTGAATCAATTCATTACAATATCATATGAGAGAGATATGATGAATTTACTGAAATATGTCGTAACTTATCCGAGAACATCTAATCCAAGCTCACAATATATTTCCTTTTGTTTTCTTGATAACCAAGGCTTCTAGATGCCTTATATACACTTGCCATATATCCCTAAATATGTCAAAACCTTAGAAAGTTTGGTAGCCAATCACAATTTTTTGTCACATGGCCGAACATAAGACAACTCATCTAAGTTGGTTATCAGTTGACTCCTATTCTTGTCTGTCCACTTCACACCAGATTTCGTCCTTGATTTGTTCCTTATATTTAAAAACTAAAACAATAAAAGTTCTATATATGCCTCTTAAGATTCTATAGGAATTGAAATCATCTCGTTAAGATCTCATATAAAGGAGTTATTATCATTACACGAAAATCCGACAGACCAGCCCGAGAGCTCATTTTGGGCACACGAAGTGTTTAATATTTTGTTCTATAACTTTCTCTTGAATTTCTCCCATAAATTTTGAAAATCTACCTCTTTCTAGGTCTAAATTGAATTTTTCTAGTTGATACTTTATTAAAATTTTCAAAGATCCATCCATAATTTATCTTAGAATGCATCTTAGTTTCAAATTCTATTTCCATGAAAAATATTTATAATAAGTCTCTTAAAATAAATTCTCAAGAAAATATTTTATCTTAAAAAAAATTGGGCTATTACAAGTGCTATTTTCCCTACAATCACCCCAAAGCAACAAAAAAATAATGCCTAGAAAGTGAAAAAAAAAATTTATTTGAGACCAATTTATTAGTCTCTACCCATGTCCCAAAGAACGCCATTTTATAACAAGATGGAATAAAAGTGTTCGTTGAAAAACGAACAAAGGAACCATTGTCAGAGACGGTGGGACTTCCACAGGAAGCAATACAGATGGCATTGTTGCTTTTTGTCTGGAATAAATTGAAGGATAGATTCGCGATCCTTTGAACAAGATCACAAATTATTGAAAGCGGAAAGACAGGATAAGCAGCTAGAATCGAGTTGCTGGCAAGATTCCATCAACGCACCACGGCTCACGAGCCACCTTAAGCAGAGAAAAGTAGGGCCAACCAAGAGAAGCAAGGCCTCTGACATTGGCAAAGCCATGCGTGGCTCCAAAATCAGCCTCAAACCGCAGCTACAAGTGACCAAAGTGCACGGTGACATTGGAGGATGCTGGAGCCGCGTGTGGTAGTCGAAGGTGGCCGGAACACAGGAGATCGGCTATTGGCGCTTGTGGACAGAAATGAAACTAAACAGACGAAAATACATCGAAAAAGGGACTAAATTGTATATAAAAGTGCCGGAAATAAATAGAAGGAGATGGTCAAAACCAAAACTCTGAACTACCTCCACCAATGGGAGAGGAAGTTATCGAAAAGGAAAGGAAGTGGACGGTGTTCGCTTGATTTGAAAGAAAACAGGAGAGGAGCAAAACAGACAGTCTTTTATAATATTATTTTTTCACTTAGTGATTAGAAAAATATATTTTAATAAAGTTGTAATTAAAAAAACATTTAAGATTATTAAAAAACACGTAACAAAAGATTAATTACTAATTAAGATGGAAACCCAAATCGGTGGTTGTAGCACGAGGGTCATATGTGGCAAAAATGAGTCATAAGCAGAAATTTTAAAGGAACAAAACAGATGAACAGAAAATATAATTCTCATTAATATCTCTGATGATACAAAGACTACTAACATATATACACTCTTTACAGGAGGCAGAAAAGAAAAAGTATATAAAAACTAACTTTTTAACTTCTATACATTTACAAGCAACACTTCACAGCTCTATGGATGGTATGGTCTTGGCAGCTTTATGCATCATTTAATTGTTGGTATTACATTGTGTTTAACATTGGTATTACACAGTAACACAAGCCTATATCTCAGCAAAAGAGAGGTTCAAACTAAAAAAATACTAGAAGCAGCACTGAACAGAGCAAAATATATAACAAATGAAGCTGAAGAAAAATGCCAAACAAACGACGTGAACAAAGCCGCACAAAGACCAAATTAGCGTCAAACGAAAAACCGAAGGCCTCCCGCATACGGAAAAACGCTGGATAAACGCAATACCTTCCCACACGTCTCAACCTTTTCGAATAGGATAACGATGGCTTTACTGTCTACATCAATTTCCAACTCTTTACTTTTTTTAGTTGTTTAATTTTTTAAAAATTTCTTTTTAATTAATAGTTAAGAAAGTGATTATTAAAAAAAATTATAATTTTTTTAAATTTTTTTTTTAATGATTAAGAATGTTAAAAAAATATTTTTAAAAAAATAATAAAAATAATAAATGTACTAAAAATAATAAATAAATGATAAACTAATAATAAATATATCATTACTCTTCCAACTCTGTCCGTACGTAAGATACCTTTTAACATCCGAGGGACATGCATCTGTAAGCTCTAATCTTGAGAACGGCCATTACTACCCATCCGTGCTAAAAAATCTGCAGCTTTATTATCTTTCCGATAAATATGTTGGACAGAAAAATTCATCCCTTCCAACAGTCGAAAAACATCTTCCCAGAAATCCTTCAAGTACCAAAGGCTACATCTATCTTTTTGAAACCAATTAACTATCAGAAAAGAGTCCTTTTCAATAGTAATATTATCAGCCCAATACACCCAGCATTTGACGGAACTACACAAAGTTTTGGACCTTCTTTTTTTCTCCTTCCATCCGAGATTTGCAATGCCAATTCCATAAATACCAGGTAATTATCGAAGGAAATAAACCAATTAGAGTACCGACAACTTCAATGCTCTACGAAACCAAGCCTCCACCGGTAGCCTTCCAGAATTGATTAGGAACATAAGGAATTCTACTCCTTTTTTCTCCTCCTCCTCCTCCTCCTCCTCCTCCTCATCTTCTTCTTCTCCCTTCTACTTATATATGTTGATTCTGCTCTGGTCTATGCAAACCCATAGCCATGCGGTGGTAGGCTGGTAGCGATCAAACTCATGATATGCAGAACTTTTTTTTGGCGTCTTTAGATTTATGGATTTGTATATTTACTTTTTATATCTATGAACTAGAGATTTTTTTTTTTTTTTTTTGGTTTAAGTTATAGATGTGTATTCGAGATTACTATTACAAAGTACAAAAATTACTATTACTACACCTTTGTCCTATTCTTTTATATTACCAAATATCAGGATTGTTTAGTTTGTTTGGGCTGTATGGATCTCACACAGTTTAAGTAGTAAAAATTTGGAATTTCAGAACAGGTATAATTCCGTATGTAGCACCAACACATTCGCATAACAGAGAACATATTACACTAATTGTTTGCATGTCTTTCTATACAATATCTAATAATGCTTTCTATTTTTATCCATTTGTGTGATATTTACAATAAGTCTGATCTCATCACAACGATCTAACTTGTCAGAAGTACAAAAACAGAGTCTAAACATGGACATTTGAAACACAGAAACCAGACAACATTATATGCAAGACAACACATGGAAAACTTGTGAAAACAACATTAAATGCAACATCGTATCCCCAAAAAAGATATATGAATGAACCCCTATCATCTCCCACCATCAAAGGCTACCATAGTATGGTCCTTCATGCTATCATATACAACACTGCTTTTACTAGCAACATCATATTTATAAGAATCGGTTATCTCTCCAAGCAAGTGCTCTGTCTCTTCAGAATTGGAACCAACCTTCACCCAATAATGCTTTTCAATCTTTCTTAAACCTTCCAATTCGGCCGCTACTTCCTTCATAGTAGGCCTATCTTCCCCTTTCAATTTGATGCACCTCCTTGCAAGATTAGCCACTTCCTTCAGCTGCTTCCCATTTCTTTCAGTCCCTACATTCTGTTCAAGAACTTGAAACAACCTATCCTCTTTGATAGCAGAAAGAAAATACATAGCCAGACTTCTCTCTTCTTCAGGCCTATCAAATGAAAGCGCCTTTTCTCCTGTTAGTAACTCTATCAGGATGACACCAAAGCTATAAACATCACTTTTCTCAGTCAATTGGTTAGTTTGCATATATTCAGGGTCTAAGTATCCAAGAGTTCCTTGCATCAATGTAAGTACTTCAATTTGGTCTGATGGAATCAATCTTGAGGATCCAAAATCAGACACTTTAACTGTGTAATTACCATCTAGTAATATGTTTGAAGACTTGACATCTCTATGGATTATAGGTGGAGAGGCTGCAGAGTGCAGATAAGACAATGCCTCTGCTGTCTCTACAGCTATTTTAAGACGAGCCTCCCATGAAATGGGTGACAGTCTATTTTTATGATGTATGTACTCGAAGAGTGTGCCATTGGAAATGAACTCATAGACTAGTAAAGGAACTTCTGTCTCCAAACAACAACCTAGGAGTTTAACAACATTTCTATGGTTAATTTGAGAAAGCACAAGCACCTCATTGATGAATTGTTCAATTTGGCTCTTATCCACAAGTTTGGACTTCTTGATTGCCACAACTCTATTCTCAGATAAAAGTCCTTTATAAACTGTACCAAACCCTCCTTGGCCGATGATTAGATTCTCATGATAATTGTTGGTAGCCTTTTTTAGCTCTTCTGCACTGAAAATCGTAGTTGTTTCAACTGAATTTTCTTGTCTTGAGAGTTGTTGACGTAAAATCACCCCACCATTTTGGCGAAAGAATCTTTCTCTAAGCTTGATTAGTTTTCTTTGCTTGGTTATCAAATACATCCAAGAGCTAGAGACCAGCAGTACTATAAAGCCTACACCACCAGCTGCAATGGAAGGAAACAATATTATTAATTCACAACCATCTGCACATTCCAAGAACATATTTAACCAAGACCTCCCATTACAGTAAACTTTGTATACTTACCAATGGCAATCTTGTTCACTAGTCCGAGATTCAAAGTGCATGATTCACCATCATTTCTTCCATCCCCACTGTGCCACTTGGGGCAAGAACATGTATAATTCCCTTCCGTGTTTATACATCTCTTGGGTGATGTGCAATTATTGAGATTTGGATCCAGGCACTCATTAACATCTGTAGATCAAACAGATGGAATTAAGCCAAGTTCAAGAAAATGAAACCCAAAACATGTTATTAAAATGAAAACTTTAGTCATTAAGATTTTGATTTTGAGATGATTCTTAGACGTGGGTAGTAAAGTAAGTACCTTTGCAACCAAGTGGGAGGTAGGGGTTGCCGTCGTAACCCTTCTCGCACTGGCAACGGTATCCATAGCCATTTTCAGGATCATCACATGTGGTGTTCCCTCCACATATGTAATCAGGCTTGTGCTGAGCATGCTTACACCTTTCAGTACCGATCGTCCAATCAAGTACCATCGGAATGGTTCTATTATTTTGAAGGCTGGAAAGATAAACGGGGGAGAAATTGAACAGTTCTTTCTTAACAACGAAAGCATAGCTGCAGGGATTGAAGCTCAATACTCTTGTGTGATTGTAGAAGCTATGTACTGCCAAACTGATATTGCTCAGTCTTCCCGGGATCTCTACTTGGCAACAACCAATTCCAGAGCAAGTCCCATTCAAAACATTGCTTTGATTCTGGCAAATGGACATGCACCCCATGGAGAAGTTTCCATTGTTCTGTATACCTCTAAGGTATGCATATGTATCGCAGCCAACAGCAACGAACACGTTTTGGGTGTTAGAAACGGTAAAAGTATAGGAGGCGATTCTCAGACTGGTGAACTGGAAATTTTTCGAGAGCCCCGATCCGTTGTTACAGACCTCGACAGTTTTCATAGAGATGTCAATCTGGCCGTGGATGGAAATCTGTTGGACAACGACGACACCCTTCTGCGGTTGGAGTCGTCCGTCCGGTGATTTGGTGCAATTGATAGAAAAACTTTTATTATTTAGGTAGCAACCTTCACCTATACCAAATGGATATGGAATTTCAACATCTCCACACCAGTTGGGGCAGTTTGGGAGTGCCGATCCATTTGCTACTACTTCTGCTGCCGCCGCCGCTGCCACCACTGCCATTCCAGATAGTATTACGCCTACCCATATGACTTCATGCACTAGCAGCCTATTATAACCAGTAACCATAATCACCTCCGGCCACTGCTATTTCTAAGAGAGAGAGAGATTGATAAAGTTTAGTGTTATGTTTTTCACCTGTAAAACTTTGCCGTGGATGAACTAATATAATAGCCTAATAGGCATATGCATGAAATTGAAAAACGTGGCCTATATTAAAGTACTGGCCGGCGGCAGAAAGTCTATGTCGTCTACATTTAGTACTCAAGTCGTTTAAGGCAGCTTTGAGAAGGTCAAAGAAACACTACTCCACCAAGATTGCATTTTACTATTTAGTATTTAGGCCTCGTTTGGGGAACGAAATCATGGGATGAAAATTTTATAAATACTAGTAAAAATGATTTGTGATTAATATTAGTAAAATAATTTGAGTCCAGATATTATATTGGATTTTGAAAAATGAAAGTTATAATGATTATGTATTGATAGATGAAAAAGTTAAGTATTTGAAACTGAAAAATGTTTGTGAAATTAGTGGTTTTTGGAAAAAACGTTATAATTGAGATAAATTGAGATATTAAACCACAGATTAAAAAAATAGAAAAAAAAATCATTTTGTACCATTTCTTTCATAAGAAATGATAGATGCAATCATAGAGTTACAAGCGTCGTGCAATTACTTTAAAAAAAAAAGTGAATATATATGCGACCCACATGAAAAAAGTTAACTTTTTATTAAAGCGACTACACGCCGTTTGCAACTCCACGACTATATGTAGCATTATCCTTATTTCATTCTTAATCATATTAAGATCATTATACCGGACTGCATCTTTTTCATTATATCAAAGAGCTAGAAGGTATCTTGATGCATCCTTTCAGTCCTTGTATATGTTTATTATATTTTTGGCCTTCCAACTATTTATCATCAAATTTCTAGGAAGAGACATGTTTGACCTGCATGTTCTATGAAATTTACTCAATTATGTAAGTTTCGCGCGTACATGGAGATCCGGTCAACATATATATGGTATTAAAGTACCATATCATTGTCTGAGTAGATCTTTGTTAAATTTAGACTCTTTTCAATTATGAAATATCAATTTAACGTGTCAATTTGTAAGAACCGTTTGCTAATTGCTGCATACGGAGCTTACCCTTTTCCCATTGGTTTTTTCAAATAGCATAATTATTGAGTACAAGGGGTGGCATACGCGCATAATAATTTTGGAGCGAGCTATAAAGTTGTGTTTGGATGTCATGTTAAGTTGAGTTAGAATAAAATATTATTAAAATATTATTTTTTAATATTATAAATGTATTGAAATTTAAAATTGAAACCAACTAGAAGGGACCATTTAAATGCCTCTTAAAATCAACTATCTTTTAAAGTCAACTGCCTTTTAAGGTCGTGTTTTGTAATTTGTATTATAATTTCAGACTAAATATTTCTATAAGAATAATTAGAAGGGACTAGGACTGTAAAAAAATCGAATCGGATCGGCGGACCGGACCGGTTGGAGTCCGGTCCAAAAAATATATGGACCGGAAAATTTCGGTCCGGTCCCGGTCCAGGGAGTTCATCCCCCTGGACCGGACCGAATCCATAGAGTTTTTTTTTTTTTTTAATTTTTATTTTTAAATATATGTATATATAAATAATAATATATAAATTTTAATTTTAATATTAATATATAATATATACTCTTATAATATTAACATATTATGATTTATAGTAGACTAGTAGTTGACTAGTTATAGTATAAAAATATAAATTATTGTATATCTAGATAAAGTATTAGTAATAACTTATAAGTAATAAGTATATTATTATTATTTACTATATTATTACTAATTTATCACTATTTACTAACATATAAATATATAATATACTAATGTAAATTGTAATAGTGTTATTACTAATTAGTTATAGTTTATTAACATATACTAATGTAATAGTATTATTAGACTATTAATTATAATTTACTAACATACTTAATATTTAATATAGACTAACATATTAATATATAATATATACTCTTATAATATTAACATATAAATAATAAGTGTATTATTATTATTTAATATATTATTACTAATTTATTACTATTTACTAACATATAAATATATAATATACTAATGTAAATTGTAATAGTGTTATTACTTATTAGTTATAGTTTATTAACATATACTAATGTAATAGTGTTATTAGACTGTTAGACTATTAGTTATAATTTACTAACATACTTAATATATAATATATACTAACATATTAATATATAATATATACTTTTATAATATTAACATATTATAATTTATAGTAGTTAAATTTGGGCCAAAAAAATATTTGATCATTGTAGAGTTTTAGATTAAATTTAGCTCATTAAATCATTTGGGACACCCCTGGACCGGACCGGACCGCCCCTGGATCGAATTGGACCGGACCGGTATGGACCGAACTCCTGTTTGGTCCGGTCCAGGGTGAGAGAATTTTTGGACCGAATAGAATCGGTCCACAAATTTCTCGGACCGGACCATTTACACCCCTAGAAGGGACCGTTCAAATGCAATAGAACTTCTCTCAAAAAATAAAAAAATAAAAAAAAATAAAGAAAAATGCAATAGAATAATTTTATCATCTCTAAATTGTGACACTCTTTATAAGGCACTCATTTTGGCAAAACCATTATAATTTTTTAAGAGTAATGCAGTTATAAATCACGCTCTTTTTTTTTTTAGTTTCATCATGTTATGTAAATTGCAATCAAAAGAATTATTTACGATAAAAATATATTATTTTTGTTGCAAATATATAATCACTCTGGTTGTAATTAAAATGTTACAAATATTTTTTTTTTGTAGTGTTAAAATGTAACATTTTATCATCTTTGAATTACCTTTTATTTATTTTAGAGAGAAAATCTAAAAATTAGTGAGCAATACCATTTCATCATAATGGGATGAAGGCACATCTTGGTGTATACATTTTTTTATTTTTTATTTATAAATATGATCTATAGAGCAATATAATTAGGCCAATAATAGTTAGAAGTACTTGTACTACTAGACAAGTCGTATAAAGCAGCTTTGAGAAGACCAAAGAAAGTCTCCATGAAGATAGCATTTTCTATTGAGTTTTGGGAAATGAAAGAGAAAATATTAAATAAACATATTATAAACTAAATTTAATATTATTCTTTAATATCATTCTTGTTTTAAATTAAAAAAAAAATTGAATTATTTTCTATGTTCTGTTTGGGAGTTTAGGAAATTTGTAATAGTTATGTATTGATCAAATAAAAAAAGTTAAATATTTAAAATTGAAAAGTGTTTGTGTTTTTAATGATATTGTTTTGGAAGAAAATTATGAAAACATTGGGATGAGATTAGATAAGAAATTCTATATTTCCAAAAGAAATATCTATCAAAATAAACTCATTTTAAACCACATGATCAGATCAAAAACAGATAAATAAATTCATTTGCACCATTTTCTTCATTCTCAATTAACCATTAAGATTAATTGTACCCGAGGGTTGCATCTTTTTCATTATAACAAAGAGCTAGAAGGTATCTTGTTCATCCTTTCACAACTTGTATATCGTTATTATATTTTCGATCTTTCAACTATTTATCTTTAATTACTTTCTAGGAAGAGAAATGTTTGGCCATGTGATAATCTCGTCTCCATTATGTAAGTAATCTCGTCTCCATAGAGATCCAACATATCGCATTAAACCATATCAATCATATGTAAGTCGATCTTTGTTTAAATCTAGACTCTTTCAATTATGAAACACCAATTTAACAGTACGTCAATTTGTAAGAACTGTTTGCCACCTAATTGCTGCATTAGTCGTTTTGGAGCGAGCCATATAAACCAGACGTCTTGGGTTTGAACTTTGAAAGTCTATCCATCATATGATTAGCCGGGATTATCAATATGTGACCGTATATACGCGTACGACCTCGTAGTAAGTTGATTGCATTTGCATATTTTTCAAACCTGTCTTTTGCACTGTTTTTTTATTTTTTATTTTTTATTAAACCTAACTATACAATGTTCCTGAATAAATGCAAATTAATTTCATAAGTCAACTGCTCTTTAACGTCGTGTTTTCTAATTTGTCTTGTAACCTCCCTGCATGAGACTATTCAAAATGTTTCTATAAGAATAATCAACTCACTACAACAATCAGTGGCATTTCCGGCAACACCAGCTCGCCCCAAAAATTATTTGAAATTGAACTTTTGTGGCGTCTAATGTTCGCTGGAAATATGTTTTTCCCAGCCATTTTTTTTAATTTATTATAAATGCTGTAATAATTATATAATTCAACCTGCTTTCAACATCAATTTAATTCATGACACATCTAACCAACTATATTTCCTAATAAGCATTATAATATCATGAATTTATCATTGAAATAAATATATATATATATATATATATAAGGTTTAAACATCCCAAAAATCATACATTAATGAAAAGAACTCAATTTGAAATTCATAACAGTTTACTCTAAGTTAACATCCTACAATATATTAATATTGTTTTACAAGAGTTGAATATAGGATAACTAGGATTCCTAAGCACGCCGTGATCATCCCTTGGAAGCTCTCTTCTTCTTGACCTGAAAACTACCTTCTTCAACTCTTCTTCTCAAAACTGGATGCCTTCTTTATTGATTTCAATTGCTACAAAAATGTATGTTTTTTTAGTTCTCAAAGTCAACCACAATTTACATTCTTTTGTACAATAACTGAAATTTCTTTCCAAATAATTTACTAATGAAAGTAAAGCACACCAAAACATGCATGAATAAATATAGAGGACAAAAAAGAAAAGAAAAATACAAGTATAAAGAAAATGATAGACAGTTAATCAGATAACAAATTTCATAGTAATTAGTTATAAGTTACAAGAGAACCCCACAATATGTCGTCACAGTTAACAAAGCCTTTATGTATATCTCAGTACTCCATAGAGCATCCCAAAGTTTCCATGATGATTCCCTAGGAAGAAGGGGAAACCATGAAGTATGTCGCAACAATCCCAAAAAGATGGATATGCCATAGTTTCCTAGAAACATTAGAATGCTCCGATATTTCTTCCCTTAACTCTTAATCATGCATGCATCTCAGGTTCCAATCTCTTGTTTGATGGTTTACTTTTATCTCTAATTACGACAACCCTATTCTAAATTAATTTTATATTTATATTTTATAAGTTCTTTGGAGATCAAACTCTTCTATTCGAAATGAAATCATTATTGAATATTTTGTATTTTGCAAATGATAACTAAATAACACCAGGAGACTGTTCTATTTTTATTTACAATAAATTCTTCATCACCATATGGTAACCTATTCAAAGAGATATCCTTCCTCTCAAATCTGTCTAAAAAACTCTTCCATTTGATAAAGAATGCATGGAGCTGCTGCATACTACAATGAGGCTACTGCCGAACTTATCTCTGAAAATAGTAATAAACCCGACAGCACTTAATACCTATTTGAACCCAGCCAATACTGCATTTAAATAATACTGTCATAAGCACTTTAATTAATGTTAAATGCACAAAAAAACAAATTCAAAATAGATCTAAATTATAGTTCTGACACTGGACCAACAGTTGCTTAATTGCTTCAAGTTTTCTTGGTCCATGTAGATAAAAGTTGGCAGAGAAACAGTTTGAAAAATCAAAGGAAGAGCAGATGCAAAAGATTGGAAATTTGCTTTTCCAGCTGAAAACAAGACAGAGTATGTATTCATCTAATTGGCTGGCCTTCCACCATTGCTGCAGGATAAAAGTTGGTATAAAAATATATAAGCAGTCAGGCATATAGCCCAAGCACATGAAAGCAACTTGAGAGAGTCCCTAGAGTCATACAGTTGAGCAGTTTTTATTTCATTTAGCTCAATCAAGTTTCCCTAATACATCATTATGTTTTACAAGATAAGCCAATCCATTTAGTAAGGAACAATTATGGAATCTATGAGCTCTTGAAGTGGATTATGGAATCCACCATAACTTTGTCCAGGCCATTAATACAGTAAATGGTAGCCTTAAAAAGGGTCATATTAGCACCTCCTCTAAAGCTTGAACAAAGTTTAAAAGGATAATAACTTTGTCCAGGTCATTAATACTATACATGTCCCGAACAATACTGCATAAGTCAAAGGGTCATATTACAAGCTCCCCAAAAGCTTGATTAATAATTAGAAAAATCAACTGCTACTTGTTTTTACCAAATTCTTCCTTCAACTTTCTTTTATGATGCTCATTTAGGAACAATGTTTCATCATAAAGAAACCTCTCACCTGAGATTTTAAAAGTTTGATAAGAAATATAACAAAACAAGCTTCATACATGTTCATTCAATCCAAATAAAGGAGCAATTTCTTTATGAGATTGTGAGACAGAACTAACAAAGTCATTTGACACAATATCGGTTTTCCCAAATTCATCTAGCTCATGTTCTTGACAATTAGAACACTTTATCAACCAGTGGATAATTCATGAACATCCTATAATTCATTGACATCCATACACTCATGAATAATTATTGATGTGTAATACTAACTTAGAAAATGCATTAATGTTGTTTAAATTAAAGTCAATACAACTTAGCCAAGAAAATCAATATTAGAAGAGTTCTAAAAGTTAGAAAGGAACAAAATATTAACAAATAGCATGAAATTATACATGATGCACCGATAAACAGTTTATACAAAAACTGAAATTTCCATACCTTTATCGAGCAGCATCCAAGTTACTTCCGGGATACAACCAGTGAATTCGATGGTGCTAACTTATTTGATGGAAATGTCCGTTTATAAAAAATAAAAAAAAAAGGCTTCAAAGAAATAACTATGTTTGCAAAGATCTCATCAACTCTTTGTTGGATGCTTTGGAATACACTTTGTCTTCAAGTTCACTGCAGATTTTGCACGAACCTAAATGAGGTTACATATCATTAGAAATATTTTTCCCGCAAATCTGTCCAAAGATTATAAAAAGAAAAGTTGAGAATGAACACAAACTTCTCTTTGCCATAACATGGAAGGAGGGGAGGAGTGTGAAACTCACAAAAAACATTGAGATTTGTTGTAGAAAATTCGTAATTCAAAAGAACAAAATCAGATAATAGAGAAATAATAAATCATTTTCAATTGGTGAAATTGCACAATAAAACCAGTTGGCCTCAAACTAATCATGGGCAAGAAGACATGTGACAGGTGATACTAACGCATCAAGCGCCGTCACTTGGTAACCAATGAGAGCATGATTCCTCAGTCATGCACGGCTACATCTAATGATAAGAGATTCCAAACATTTAATAGGCATCACACATGCAAGGGGTTAGAAAGAATGTCAGGGTTCACCAACTCTCAATGCCACAACTAATTACACACAATGCAAACAAGAGGAAAAAAGATTAAATACTTAAAAAAGAGAAAACATTACTCAAAAATGAACATTAGAAGAAAGGATGAATTTCGCAATTTTGCCATTTTTCCAAAAAGAAGCAGGCAAATAGTTTTGCACAAAGGATTAGATTGGTTCATGTAAAAGGCACATCTTGACCAAAACAATATGGAGAAACTTTCATAAGTGAGGGTAGAGTAACCGTAGTAGTATATCTCCTTAAGGATCCATTTTCATTTACTGGCCTTCTTTCTTGACCCAAAAAAAGAATCTCTTATTGTAAAATTCTCCCTCCAGGTTTCCTAAAACTAAATGTCGATGATTCAAACTTATTAAATGGAAATGTCTGTTTAGCAAAAATAAAAATAAAAATAAAAAACTATGTTTGCAAAGATCTCATTAACTCTTTGTTGGATGCTTTGGAATACACTTTGTCTTCAAGTTCACTGCATTCAAGTTTAAAAATGCCAAACACTGTTTTGATACTCTTTTTTCTGCATTTCTTCTCTACAAATTGCATCAGTCCTAAAGTCCAACCCTTTTTATCGGCTACTTTCTCGGATTGGGACAGAGTGGTTTCGATTAGTGGAGTTTGTGGTGATTATTGGAAGGCTTACATTTTGATAATCACATTTACCATTCTGTGAACATTTCGGCAGCTAAATAGGGTTCGACTTTAGGAGTTACACAAGTCAGGCATTTTAACATATGTTTGCAGGAAAACCATTTTTACTACCAAAGTCTCTCCCACAATTTTACAAAAACAAGTTCCTAAAGTTAATGTCCTGCTCAGAACTCACCAAGGGATATATAGATCTCACACAACACGGGATGAAAAAAATGACAAGATGAATTCAAACGACGTCAGATTAGGATTACATAAACAAACGCCTTAAGCAATAGATAACGGAGGAGTAAGAGAATCAACTCACCGGCGTCGAGCGGAGGCGAGGAGGCACGGCAGCTGGCTGGACGGCGTAAAGCAGCGATGGAGAATGGATATTGTTGGACGACCAAGAGGAGAGCAGTGTGTTTCGGGGGCGGGGGGGAGGGGGAAAAATAGGCGCGGGATGGAATTTAGGGGCCTTTTTGCCGTGACCTTATATAGTACGAGTTTTTGCGAGGAAAACACTGGCCGCAATGGGCTTAAACAACGCGAAGCTTCTTTTTACGGTGGAAAGTATCGCCGTAACAAAACATATTTTACAGCGAGATTTCCGCGGCGATGTAAAGTCGCCACAATAAGTATGTATTGTGGCTATATTTTCATTCCGCCGGAAGCTTTTCTCCCAAACAGTATTTTGGGACTATTTTTGACTAAAAATGGTCGCCGCAAATAATTTGAGCGGGAATTTAACAATTTTCGAGAATCAAAATTGAGTTTGGTCCAATGTTATGATTCTGTTTCAGTGATCATTTCAGTTGAGATACTGGAACGAAAAATTTTAGTACTGATACCCTTTTGAGATAAATAGTATATGAATAAATTATATATATATAATAACTATATTCTAAAACAAACTAATACAAATTTAATTAAAAACATATATACCTGAAAATTTTAATAAATTTAAGACTTCAGATTTATTAAAAATAATTATTAAAAAATAAAACTAATTTGATTAACATAGATGTCCAGAATTAATAACAATAAACAATCAAATAAATGATAAAAGCTTCAAAAAATAAAAAATAAATAAAGAAAAAAATATTGAAATAATTTTGCAGTTCAAAAATATAAATAAAAATTAAAAAAAATAAAGAAAAAAAAAGAAAAATATGTTTATCCAGAATTCGGCCTGAATGGCCGGAATCCGACCAAAATGACTGGAATTCAGCCAAAATGACTGGAATATAAGCTTCCACCGTTCCAGAACAAAATTTTTCGACAATTTCAGCTAGAACAGAACGGTATTTATAACTTTGATTTGGTCAAGCCCATTTTTGATTGATTTATTAGTCGTATAGTTTGTTTACATCCCATTCCACCAATATACAAGGTCCATCCCATTGACAACGACGTTGTTGTTAAAACTCTTGACTTTGTTTATTGACTAAGTTTTCCACCCCCATATGGCTAATTAGATTTGTTGAATAAGGTTTAGAGGGTTCTTCAAGTGAAAGGCTAAAGGGCTAGTTCATTCTTTCAATTCTATTCTCCACCTAGAAAAAAATTCTATGCCACGAATATTGCATAATGTTAGATATATATTAGTTTTATTGCATCATATATGTTATGAGCATGAGTAGATAGTCTTGTGTTGCATGTCACAATGCTCCAGATGTCTATTCAATCTCAAGCGAAATCTAGGAGCATCATAAGTTGACAAATAATATCTACTAAAAATGGCAAATGAGGGGGCGTGGGTGTTCCAATCTAAAAGAAAGTGAGAAACGATGCATGTCAATGTTTGAAATTGGAGAAAGTGGAAGGAATGATGTGTGTCAATGTTGGACAACATGCAATTAAGGCGCATGAGCTCCCTCCTCGTATAAATGATATTTATAGTTGTGAATGTGTAAACATTATATAACATTTTGGAAAAGTGAAAAAATATGAAATTCACATGAAAAGAAATTAATTTTTCTAATAATGAACTCATCTCTTTCAAAGTAACTATAACACTTGCGCATTCTACGATTATATGTAATTTTTTTTAGTGTTAAATAAAGAACTCTGTTACCGTGCTCCTAAATTATATCGATGAATATGCTCCCTTGACTTACCATTTCCACGTGGTGGCCGCATTAGCGATTATTCAAAAAAAAAAAAAAACAAACAAAGAAGCTAAAGAACATAGATACCCCATTTGAACGTAACCCTAAAATACTGCCCCTCATCACTCACCCTCCCTCTAATAACTCACATCCTAGAACCACCGACTCAAGATGAGTTCATTTTTTGGCAGAGTTTCGGCACCATCCTTACAACCACTAACTAGCAGGGGCGGACCCAAGTGTAGACTAGATAATTATGTATAAATTAAAAAAAAAATTAACCTACTATATAATTATTTATATTTTTTTATATAATTAACATTTCCCTTCCCATTTATCAAAAAAAGAAAAAATTTCCCCTCCAATACTCAAATCTCTAAGACTTTTTAAATAATAATAGATGAATTTTATTCCGTAAAAAATCATTTTTTAGCTTAATTTGTAGAAAAAAGAAATCTAAAGTTGACTTTTTTTTTAATAGTCTCTAACAAATTATAAAAATATTAAAGAAAATTATCTAATAGAATAATTTATAGACATGTATTTTTAGAATATAATTTTTTAACGTATAATAATTATTTTTTATATAATCACATACAAAAAAATATATATTATATATACATATCACGCATTTTTTCGATGGCCCCACTACTAAATGGAAGATGAGCCGGTTATTTACACTTTCAGACCATTTTTAACTTAGAAGTGGACTATGTGCAGAACTGTGGGCTTCATGATGATACAGAATGTAGTCTCTACAAACCAAAAAATAGGGAGTATATAGCAGTCTTGAGTAAGAGATCAGTTATTGGTAGGGGTTACTTTGAAATCTTTAGGTTGCGTTTGGCAACCTGAGAATACTATACTTCAAATATTTTATTATTATTTTTTACTTTATTATTATTTTTTACCTACTGTTATTATTATTCATTATTTATTTATTATTATTTAATATTTTATTATTATTTTTTATCTACTTTTTATTACTATTCACCATTCTTTTTAATATTTTTCAACACCCAAATCTACCTAATCGAGACCGAACTTTTAAATTATCTCTTGAACCTAGTTTCTAGGGTTGATGTGGCCTCCATGTGGTAAGGCCACATCAAGGGGGCAAATCCATCGGTATAGCTCGGGGGGAAACGCAGCTTTCACCTAAAATAAATTTAGCTTCTTCTAGTTACTTGCTGGAGAGAGGTATATGCTCATTGCTCACAACAGGGCAAAGATCTGTCCGCCACCTTAACTCGATCAAGATCGTAAATTCCAAGAGTAATATGGCGTCCAGATTTGGACTAGAAGCTATTGCACATGTGGCTTGTTGCTTGTGACTCCATAGGACCATGTACATATCTTTTTTTTAAACTAAATACCACATCTGTACTACTACTTCAGTTGCACTATTTCTTGAATTTGCGGCATCACACACATTGCCTGCCATATATTGGATCGAGTTGTGCTACCTATAGTATTTTTGTGTATTTTTTATACATTCTATTAATATGATTGGCTAAATAGTTATTTTATATTTTAAAAAAAAGTGCGCCAATTATATTAGTGCAATGCGTGAAAAATACAAAAAAATAACTACACATAAAATTCTTGTATTGAAAGTTGAAACTGGTTGCAGACTGCAACAAGATCAAACCAAATATACACCTTTGCACTATAGTCTATAGTCACTAAAACAATGCAATGCTTCGACGGGAATTGGAAGTGCAACATGCTGCAACCCTATAGTAATTGTGAGGGGAAGAGGCCCACCCTGAAAAGGAAGACCTAGGCCTCAGGGAATAGGGCCCGAACCCACTGTTAAGGAGACACTCAAGAAGTAAGCCCTTGGCTTAGTAGAGATGTATCCGAGTCAACCGCATGAGTTGAGTCAAACAACCAACATGGACACTCAATCTTCAAGGGGTCGAAACCCACAACCGGAAGTACCTTAGAGGTGAATGTACCTTAGAGGTGAATGAAAAAGACGGCGCCTGACACTACATTAAATGCAAAATAAGTCGGAGCCATGTCGTGTTAAATACTAAACAAGTAGGAGACATGCCACATTAAATGTTAAACATGCCAATTGTATTAAATGTAAACCAGCAACTCCAGTCACACGACAATAGAAAGCAAGAAAATAAGGCAGCTCGAATAGGATGTCCACCCCTCAAACCATTCTCTGCAAGTCTACTCGGTGCAAGTTTATCCATACTGACACGACCAAATGAATGATGGCTGAGTTTGTAGACAAGACATTTTCGTCAATCCCCTCCAACAAGCAAGGTTTAGGCAACTCTATAAATAGGGCAACATTCTTCAAAACAACTGTAGATATTTTGATCTCCATGCAATTGTATATTTCAATCTTAAACTCGCCGTACTTTATCATTGTTGCGGTCACCGACTCCCCGACCTCCCCTCCATCCCTATTGCAGAATCGAATTGTTTAGATTATTATCGAGTAGCCCAAGTTGCGAAACACGATATCAACAATAACATTCATATTTTAGTTTTTTTTTTTTATTAATGTGTGTATATATATATATATATACATACATACATACAGAGGGAGGGTGATTTTGAACTCCAAATTCATATTCTAGTTTGCATATAAGGATGTAAATCAAACTCAATATTGTTATTTGGTTCTCTTGTGCAAAGCAATCGCCCGATGCTTATAAAGGAAGACAATCTTCATGACCTAATTTTGATTCCCTAGTATAAGATCATTCTTCCAACAAACTAAGATGGTGAAGATACGACAAATTTAGGGACAAGTTCCCTATAGATAGTGAAGATACGACCAATTTAGGAAGGTCCCTGGCATTTCCCAATTATTAAAACAAGCAAACGCATCCATAAACTGGGCGTCTTAGATTTGAAAGTCATCATTCACACTCTTCGGGTCAATGGACCGAGAAAATTTCTCCTGATCTTACTTGGGACTGCACTTGCGGGAAAATTCTTTGCAGAAACCCCACACATGCACCGGATTAAGATCATTAATAATTTAATATTCAGTGCCAAAAAAATATACACAATATTTCTAAAAATTTCAAACTCTTCTCAAATTCATCATTATATTTTTTCAATTCGTCATATAAAATATAATGAAAACTTCAAAAATTTCAAATAAAAAATACTTTTTCAAATTTCAAAACAAAATTAATATTGAAATAATATATTATAATAATATTTATTTTTTTTAATTTATATCTCATCTCAACTTTAAAAACATACAGACCTAAATTAAAAAAGCACACCAATGAGTAGTCTTATCAAAGGATATATGACTTCAGATATCTCACTTCCAACAAACCAAAGGTGAACAACGTAATACAGAATAGCGAAAATAAACACGATCAGCATTCACCAAGGAAGCAAATATGGAAATTTAGAGCTAAAAGCGCTTTTGAAATTGTGTTCAGCTCTACTCACACAATGGCTTAAGCAATAGAGTAAATTTTTTGTTTGGAGCCAAAGGCACCCCTTAAATTCCAAAAAGTACACATAAACTGACAATTGAGGCCAACGAAGTACATTGAACAAATGAAATTTTCATTTCAAGCTACAACCCTCTTACGTCAAAAGTAAAATTCTTGATACAATTATATTTAAAAACTACAAGTGTTTCAATTGTAAAATAAAGAAATTTCAAAAAATTACTGTTAAATGAAGAAACAATTGTTATAAGAGGATTATTGTTCTTACCGATTACCACCATTGATGAACAAGAACTCCACTTTGCCTGAGCGAAGTAAACAGCTCCAAGCACTGGCCATAAGTTTTCTCATATTTGGAGCTCCTCTGACCAGGGCAACATCTCTGCCACCTATTGTAATGACACTCGAGAAATATCTCATCAATCAAGCAGATCGCCCCGGTCTCAAACAACCTCGGAATCAAATCGAATTCGGTCCCTTCGACGTCCATCTTCATCACCACAAAGTCCCTCTCTGTCACCGTGTTCTTCAACCAATTTGCGAAATCAAACCCCTGAATCATATTCACATCCCCACCATTATTACCACCGCCACCACCACCAGAGGGTTGAATCCTCCCCATTCCTCTACTATTTTGAATTCCATTCTTGCCCACGTCTCGATTAATTTCAAACAACAATGTCTCATTCCTCACCCACGCAGCGTAAGGCAACAGTCTAACCGCTTTCTTCAAGCTATATTCTTCGTGAAATGCCTTATCAGCTTCGACGGCATACACTTCAAAGATCTTATTCTGTTTTGGGTATTGCTTCTTGAACCAACTTCCAATGCTAGACCCATAACTTCTAGCCCCAACATCCACATACACATACCTATTTTTAAAGCTAATATCAGCCATGGACGTTAGATATTTTATATTCCTTACGTTCCTCTTCAACGTGATCCACGGCTTCAGCGGCTCTTCCATGATTAATGGCTCTGCGTTCTCTACCAGTTCTTGCTTATGCTCCGGAACCCAGCACTTGGTCTCCGAATCGCCATTGGGTTTGGGTTTCCCATCCCCTCGAAGGCCAAGTGTTTCAACCTCCTTTTTCAGGACAATTTCGCGCAGAAAAGGCATCAAGGAATCAAGGCCGTCTATATCGTGGGATTTGATTAACTTGCAAGAGTTGAATAACTCAAGGAAAGAATTAAAACTATACGAATCTTTGGCTTCAATGTGGACTACCGCAAACCCTTCGGGTTTCAGCGTCCGCTCGATCTCCGACGCCAACTCCAATGGCCGAGACACGTGGTCGAGACGAGCCCCACCAGAGAACACGAAGTCAAAGGTATTGTCGTCGAATGGAACTCGGTTAGGAAGGGCCTTAATTACCAAAGGCCGTGCCGCTTTCTTGAAAATTCCAATCGAGTCCCTAACCCCAACCTGTTTCAGAGCGTAGACGTCCTGTCCGGTAGGGGTCTGTACGCACAGGGACTTCGAGTCCTCCGATAGGTAGCCTTCAGATATCAGATCCTGGAAGACCGAGGAGTAGAAATTGACTGCCTTTATCCAACCCTTGCTGGTGTAAAGATTCGACCCGTTGGTCGTCTGTAAGGCGCCGTTAGCAGCAATAGCAGAGGCTCCAGGGCCAGCATTGGCGATAATGAAATTGAAAGTCTCCGGCAAGGAGAAGAAGCAAAAGTCGACGACCTTACACGACTCACCAGTAATCGTAACAACGTAGGCGAATCGAACGACAATGATGAGAACACCGAACAAGAGCAACCGAACCAAAATGTTCCTCAGGCAGCCGGGCTTGCATGTGGCAGACTCCATGACTGCTAATATTGCACCGTCTCAAAAAAGCAAAAAACCCGCAATGTCGAGCGCACAAGGGAGAAAGAGAGATAGAGATTACGAGATTAGCGAGAGCAGAAGCGAGCGGAGGTGTGGTTGGCTCCGATTAAGGATCTTCGGCGGGATAGGTGGTTACAGATTGAGAAATGGAGAGCAAAAAAGGGGGCAAAACAGCAATACATGTTTGTGTTGCAGTGAGAGCCGATTCTACTAAGGATTAGTGAGGAGGTCCGCGACCATGGCGTTTCCTTTCAGTCGCACTCCAGAAGAGTGTGGTTGAGTGTAGGAATTAGGAAAGAAGAAGCCGAGCCGGAGCTGAACGAAGAAAAATGCGGAGGGAGGGATGACCGGCATAGCCGGTTTCCACGGTAACAGAAACGGATGGGATCTTATGGAGTTTGCTGATTATTCCTGGATTCTTTGCAAATATCAATACTACCACTCCACTTGCAAATCTTGATGAATAAATGAGATTTTAAATATTTCGCCATTATGAGTCTATGAATTCACTATTCATTTTAGAAGATAAAAAATGTTTTTTGATCTTATTTTCATAATTTTTTTTTCTTATTTTTAATTAAATATGACCATATTTTTTTGATATATATATATAAATTTATACTTAAAAAAAAAATTGATAAATTCTATACTAATCCTCTGACTTCGCTAAAATAAAATCGAAATAGCCATAGTTAATACTCCCATATATCCTATCTTTTTCTTGCATTTTAATAATTTAAATATTAGTTTGTGAAATAATAGAAAATCATTATTTATATTTACAATTTTATTTATGAATATAATCATATGTGTTGTATCAAATACTGAAAAAATTAAGATTTAAATTAATAAAATGAGATTGTCACTCAATATTAAAATTTTACATACATGTAACAGTATTCCTCTTAATATATATATATATATAATCTCATGTGCCCTTTTAAGAATGACAAATGTACTATTATTTTTAATAATTATAAATATTTTGTCAAAAATAATTTAAAAAATAAATTATAAATCGACATGTTTTAATGTAATATTTTGAATTAAAATTATAAAATTATTTTTATTATAAAATAAACCAATTATATTATATAATTTAAAGTGATATTATTAATTTATTTTATAAGATATATTTATAGATGTAGGCTTGTAGCACTCACGGGTAAATACAGCCATGCAGACACACATGACGGGTCCGGTTGGCGCAGAAAACGGCGAAGTGCCATTAGTTACCGTAGTTTGGATTTAGTTGGACGGTAAACGCGCCGCGCAACTTTTAAAGCACACCGAGTTGTCACGTGCATTGCTCTGGGATTGGCAGCTTATGCTCCCCTCGGCCCTCATCCTGCTTTTTATTTTTTATTTCATAGCAACTTGTTAAAAATAACGAGAAACCGTATTAGCGTTGTCACGTGATCAATAATAAAAACAATTTCTATTGAAATGATGAAATATAGGCGTTTTAGGTTCTGATTGTATTCCAAATTTATTTTAATTTATTATTATATTATTATAAATTTTTATATAAAACATAAATTTTTATACATCTTTTCAAATCTTAATACATATTTTTTAAATTTTAATATATCTTTTTCAAATTTTAAATAATATTAAAAAATAAATTCAACTCATTTCAACTCATTTCATCTCTGAATTCAAACGAGACTTATTCTTTTACATAATAAGATGAAATTTATTTTATAAACAATTCTTTAAATAAGTTATATATTTTATATTACTATTATACATAAGTAATATGCTCTAAGACAAAGGATGTGGCGGACCAATGAGATTGGTATAGTGTCACTGTCGCTTGGACTCCTCCATGGTTGAAGACAGCTTTTGATTGGGACTTAGGGCATACTGACCTTTCCCTTTATTGCACTAAAATGACTCCTCTCCATTAATACTCCATCCTTTCTTGAAAGGAAAATTGGGTATCCCCATTCAAGTTCATTAGGGGTCCCATCATCTAAAAACATGCTGCTTAATGTTTTCTAGGTTGGAATGCTTTGTCAAGCTCTCGTCACATTGAATGTTTGTCCACTTTTAAGTCCATTCTCACTAATTTCTTTGGTACAAACCCAAGTTATAATTAAACGCGTAATTGGAGCCGGCATTTTAGTGAAAGTGTAACGCAATTATGCAATTTGTGTTGATGAGTTAGATGGAAGGTAGAAATATAAATAAACGTTAAAAGGGAACTATTACAGATATAAAAAAAATTATATAAAATTTTTTTTTATAAACGAATGTGATTTCATAATATTTGTTAAATTTTTTATAATTTTACATATCACATTAAATTATATTAATTTATAAATTTATTATTGTATCATTTTTTTATAATTAAAATATATTTATTTTATATAGAAAATAAGGATCGAGTTGGTTCTAGAGCGAGGCCAAAAAAGGAGAAGGCCTTGGTCCCAAAGCACTATTAGTAATGAATTTTGGCATCCAACGAGAAGGGCAGGAGGGACCCCAAATGTATAAAAAATGCGGCCAGGTCCCCCCATCCCCCAAAAATCCGTAAATTGCCAGCCGGTTTCAACGGCATTATGTTGCGGGCTCCAAGAGGTGCAAAAGAAAAGAAAAAACTTGTGAGTTTCTTCCCCTTTTTATTTTATTTTATTTGTTTTTTTGACCTTTGTGAGTTTCTTCCTTTTCTTCCTAGAGATGGGCTCACTTTTGTCTTTCTTTTATGATCAGCACCAGTCGGGATTAACTTTTGACGATGTGTCATGTGAAGATTTTTTTCAAGAAGTACAACAGATTTTATTCGAAAAGTACAACAGTCATCAGCCACGCCTCGCTTATTTTCGTAGATGCAATGAGGTTAAAATAAAAAAAATAAAAAAATAAATTATTAAAAAAAATATTTTTAATTATTTTTGTATTGAGATTTTAAAAAAAATTAAATTATTTATTTTATTTTGTATAAGAATTTAAAAAAATTATAATAATTAGATGAAATGAGATAAAAAATTTTATAAATATAAACAAACCATAAAATTGACATAATTTTATCGAAAATATTATTTACAACCGGCCTTTGCGTAATCTGCCTAATCGGTCCTACGTGGCATAAGAAAAAACGTCAGCGTTTTGAATATGAAATTCAAATTTCGAATTCAAATTGAAAAGGGTTGGATTATTGTGACACAATGCACGTCCTCGAGAGCGAGGAAGGAATGCTACCACTGAAACCGTTGTAAGACAGATTCACAATAGTCAAGTTTTTTCAAACTGAGAAATCAGACGGATTCACAATAGTCAAGTTTGCAATGGTCCCGAAAAGTTATTGAATTGAAGGTATAGAAAAGATAAGTTTCCAAGGTTAGCAAAATCAGAAGGAAAACTACCGATAATGATACTGGATCTGAGACTCAAAATCTGCAAAGCTGAGAGGCGGCTTATAGTGTTGGGCGGAATCGGATCGTCAAATCCAACTCCGGGCAGTCAGATAGCTATTACACGAGAATTATCCGCACTACAAGTCACACCGGTCCGGTGGTGACACACTAGCGAGCTCTCATTCCAGTTGAGAGAGTGAGAGTGTCGGATATTGTTCATAAAATCAAGCAGAGCTCACTTATCCTCAACTGGGTCCGCATTTCCTTAAAATAAAACCAAACCCACCAAGAAAATCGAAAAGAAAATAATACCCAGACCCTTCATTCTCTCACCCTATCAAGATCTCTAGCCCTTCAAGCAGATAACAAGCTATTTCTGCTACAAACAAAGAGAACAAAATTGTTTTATGTTTATGGTTTTGGGTTTAGGCGTAGCTTTGAATAATGCATTTGAGTCAAAACGAGGATTATTTTAAAGTAAAGAGCGATTTGTTTAAGCTGAAACCGTGCTTGTTCTTTTATTTTTGTTCTCTGTTCTTTAACTTTTTGTATGAACAAAACGTTGGCAACTTTGTCTCTGTGCAAATCCACAACGTCGGCAACCTCCCTCACCGGGAACCGGTCCGATCCGCTGCAACCTCCACACAAGCAATGCACGAAAATGGCGTGCGAGGAAATGGCGTGTGAAAGAAGAAATGTTTTGTTCCCTTCATATTGTATTTCGTGTGTTTTTCTAAAAAAGAAAATCCCGCCACGTCAGTCGGTTTCGCACGGTTCCGCACTTAACGGTTTCCTATAGCAGTGTTGTAATTTTATATGATATATTCAATTTATGTTATACTAAAAATAATTTTATAATTTAATATATTAAATCAAATCACGTTAACTATAAATTTATTATTATAAAATCTATTTGTGATTAAGGAATTCTCTTTTACACATGCCTCTTCGTAGTAACTAATCTCCATATTCAAGGTACTTAACGAAAATGCTACAAAAAGACTAGCGTAGTAATACACAGCATAGCCCCGACAAGAATTTCATGCGTTGCGACACCTCCATTAATCTTCGAATAACCCAACAATATATCAGGAGATCTACTGTTTTCAGACTTGTTAGATTTGACTCCTTCCACTTCAATTCCTGTAACGTGTATCCTCCACTAGGGTTAAGCGGCAAGGCACTGCCACCCACCACACCTTACCTCGTCTAGCATCTGCATGGTCAAGGAGGCCCCCATTCGCAGACGGCGGTGGTGTGGGATGTCGAAATAAGAACGTCCATGCCTAGATCGATGAACTACTCATACCAAAAAAGTTATGTCCATTGATAAGTCTTGAAGAGTTTAATAATATATAACCTCTTCACCATCCCATCAAATAAGTGGAAGATTTGTTAAACTGTAAAATGATATCCTGTCATAATGTGATGCACATAATCTTGTATTAAGAGCTAAATTGGTTAGAGGTGTGGGTCATAATTATTATGGAGAACCCGTATGACCCAATGATTTTTTATATATTTTTTCAGTAGAAATTTTAGGTACTATTGTGTATAACGTAGTTCCCGGGCCTTGTACACACCACCCGTCACATTATAGGATTTGACTAGGGCTGTTCATCTGGATCGGATTTTTTTTTCGGCCCGATCCATAAACCAGATATTCGGAATCTGATTTCGGATTCCATTTTAGACTTAATTAGAACTGGAATCTGTATTATTAAATATCCAGACCTATGAAATTTGGATGTGGATAACTAAAACAGTACCAAATTGCAAATCCGATACCCGCATTCATAGTTTCATACCTAAAATGTCAAAATAAAGACAACTTATCAAGTATTTGTATTTCTTCATCTCTTCTGAAGTAGGGTTTCCTATTTTGCACCGTCCTCTCTCTCTCTCTCCCCTCTTCTTGTCACGCCCCTTACCTCTCGATGGCCATTAATCATCTACGCTGCAACATGGACAACTATACTGACAGTGACGATGGTGGTGGCCTCGTTTGTAGCAACGGTTTTGCTCTCTCTCTCTCTCTAACTTTTTGAGGTATTTTCTTTGCTAGGTTTAATATGCTCAGACCTCTCTCTCATGCGAGGACTCGATAGAAAATAGGAGTCCATTTCTAGCCGTCGCGGTTCTCTTGCTTCCGTGTCTGTCTCTTAGCCGAACTTTCGATAAGTCTCTCTCCCAATTTGTGAACAATGAATGTAAATTTGGGTAGGTTTGTCGATTTAGTGAATTGGGTCTTCTTTATTCTTGGATCGATCTAGTGATTTAGTGAACTTGTCTCTCATGTAAGTAGGTGATGGTAGGGCAAGGGAGTAGAGACAGAGAAGATACGAAGTGGAAGACGACGTAGAGAAACCCAGATTTCCAGATTTGCTGCTTTCTTCACAATAACACTGATTACGTGAGTGTTTTTTTTTTTTTTCGGTTTACTTTGTGTAAGTTTTTTGTTTAGGAAGATCAAGCATTTAGAATGTATGGTTCTGTTAAAAAAAAATCTCTCTTTAAATGCATTTTGTTTAGCATTAGAGCTCATACTAGTGGTGAAAATAGGGAGGAAAGGAAGAAAACATTTCTTCCTTTTCTTTCCAAGAGAACTTTTGGTGCACCTTTTTTGTCGAAAGCAAACCATGTACTTAATTTTCTGGAAAACCATTTCTGATCTTGCAGATCTAGTATATAAATGTTACAATGTATGGTATTGTATTGGGTTTTATTACTAGCATTCAGGTTTGCTAGCATCCTTCTGAATGAAACCTTTTTGTTGATAGTGTTATAGTTATAGTTAGAAAAAAAAAAAAACTTCTTGTTATGGCACAAGGCTGTCACTTGTGGTGTTGGCTATATAGCTTGTAAAGACATGCAGTTCATTGAATGGATAGATTAGAATGTAGCTTTATTCACTCTGTTTGTGAGGTGCGACACCATATGTTTCTGGGGCTTGTAATACGTCACAAATTCTATGTAATATGTCACAGATTTGATCATTCCATATACTGTGACATTACAGGCCAAAATAATCTATGATTTTCAGTTTGTGTTTTAAGAAACTGATCTTCAGTTTCACTTTTAGAAACTGTGGAATCACTCAACATAAGTCATTTTTATTCTTGCAGGTTCATTGGCCCTTCCCTTCATATCACATCATGGAGGAAAGTGAACGTGTTGTCTACGTGTAATATATCTACTGGGTCTCAAGTTTAATTCTTGAAGTCCAGAGGTTCTTTTTTCTTGTTCCTATTGACCTTGGGTTCTTTACAAGCAAATTAAGAACTTGCTAATTTAATCATCCAAATTTAATCAATACCAAAATTGGTTATTTTTCCAGGTTGCTTCAACGATATTGTTAGAAAGAATGGCGTCAATTTGACATTTGCATCCATGGAAATACATTTGCATAATTAGATTTCCCATATGTTTAACGTAATGTATGTGTTTTGTAGTGTATTAGACTTTAATTAAATTAAAGTATGTGTTTTGTAATGTTCTAAGCAAATTAGTTCGAAAAATGTATTATGTATAGTGATTCTATTTTTAGTTAATTAGTTGTTTATAGCCTTAGCTATTCTTAACATAAGTTTAGTTTTACATTTTGATATATCTTTTTATAATTATGGTCCATGGATAATGATAAAAATATTGGTTTTTATATAATAATAAAAAACTTTTTTTCAACATTACTTGGAAAAATTGAAATAAAATATAAGATTTCAAATAAACTTTTTCCTCAAAATTTTTCCCTGAAAAAATATTAATAACAAAGGATATATAAAAAAAATGGTTTCAAATGCGAAATCCGAATTTTTGATTTTTTAGGATCCGAATGGATCTAGGTTTCAGTCGAGTCACAACCCATGTGAATCCGGTTTGGAATCCAAACAGGATCCGAGTCATGGTTTCCAGGGCGGGTTAACCCGGATTCCTAGTCTGGAAACTGCTTGAACAGGCCTGGATTTGACTATACTCAAAATCGTTACCTTAACCACAAAGAAGGAGATACCAAACGCAGAGCTAGTGACTGGAGTGAAGTCGTAACAAGATAGTCGTAATGGAAGGTGCAGCTGGATCACCTCATTTTCAAAGAGAGAGTGAAAGCATACATATCTATGGTGCTAATAGGGAATCAATGAGTATTAGTATTTCCAGATATATTACTAAAAAAAATAAATATAATACACTTAGTCGATAGAAATTGAGTAAATTCTATCCCTTTTGTTACAAATATACAATTCATTGAGAGATAAAGAAATAGATCAAACTGATCCGGTTTTGTCTTGGTAGTGTCTTTCAGTGGCATGTATTGGTCCTTTTTTACATTACTTAGAAAAAGTGAGCCAACAGTTTAGGTACAAGATATTATCATTACTGTCTGGACAATTAGTCATCTAATCCATAATCGCAACGACCTAATTGCAAGTGCAAAGCTCTACTAAGGCAGAACTCAGGTTGGGCTTAGGCCCCGTCGACATCTAGTCCTTTCACTTTGCCCAAATCATGTATATATGTAGATATATACACACACATGCACACACATATACAAGCTCATATTTGAAACTTATAAAAATATTTTTCCTTTAAAAAAATACTTTTCGTTGATAAAATGATTTCATTTTACTTAATGTTTTATTTTTTATTTTTAAAATAAAATGACGTAAACGACGTCCTTTAAGACCAGGGTTAACTTGAAAGCTAACTCTCTATCTCCTCTCCCATCTCTCTCTCTCTCTCTCTCTCTCTCTCTCTCTCTCTAATTGGCGTGGCGGCACCCTCGTTCTCTCCTTAGTCTCCTTTTCTCTTTTCTCCTCTTTCTTAAAGGATGAAATCGCATGGTAGTGGAACCACAACCACTCATGGTTATGGGTTTGTGGAAAGACCCACGACCATTTGTGATCATGGTTCTTTGTTGGTTTGCTCAAATATATTATTGTTTTCATTTTTTTAATATTATTTTTTGATTTGTTGTAGATTGATATGGATTTTTTGTGAACTTTTTATTTAGATTTTTTATTTGGCATTTTCCAGCTGTTTTTAACTTCTTCTCCATGGGTGGTGGACAGTGGGGTAGAACGAAAGGTCGTGGGGACCAATCATTCCTCAGTGCTTAAATGGGGGTAATCGCCCACCGAGAACCATGTCGAATCATGGGAGCCCAAACTATTCCTCTGCCAAGTAGGGGTGGGGGTAAGGGCCCTAATCATCCACATGCCGATATAATTTCATGTCGACTATTCTGGCTACCACTATCCAAAGCTACTTATCTAACTATGTTGCCACTTTCCTTAACTAAATATTTGAGATGGAGGAAGCTGTTTTAAGCTGATTTCTCTTTCAGACATTTCAAAATGGAAAAATACAATCTAGAACTATCAATCATTGTCGACAGTGGAAACATAGCTAACTTAGAGCACTCCTAATGGATTTTTTATCCTATTCTTAAAAATATATCACCGAATCTCACTTTTTCTATTTTACATATTGATTTTTACAATATGTCATCTAGGGCTGGGCAAAATTTCCGAATTCCGAATTCCGTCCGAACTCCGCTCCGATTCCGACTCCGATCGGTGTCGGAATTCGGAGTTCGGAATTCGGAGTCGGAAATTTCCGACTCCTAATTCGGAGTCGGATTTCGGAGTCGGAGTCAGGTTTTATACCGAACTCCGACTCCGAAACTCCGAAGTTTAAAAAAAATGTAAAGATGCAAAACGACGTCGTTTTGCATCTTTATTTTTTTTTTTTTTAATTTAGCTAAACGACGCCGTTCCATTTAAATAGAAACGGCGTCGTTTAGGCTAGGGCCAGCTATTTCTTCTTCCTTCTTCTTCTTCTTTCTTCTTCAGGTCTTCTTCCTTCTTCTTCCGCCGCTGATACTCCGAACCCGAAGTCATCTCCTTCGGGGCCAAGTGCTGCGCTGCCGCTGCTAGTCTTCGACGGCGATTCTCTCACACCGCCGGTGCTCCAAGGCGTCGCCCGACGGTCGCTGTCACACTGAGTCAGCCATCCGAGATTCCAAATCGGCCATTTCGGAATATTCTCGCAATTTCTCGGTAATGACTAATTAAATCTAATTAAAACTAATTAAATGTATTATTTTAATGTGATTATTTGAGTTGGTTGGCTTGTGAGTTGTCTATGTTATTATATTGTGAAAAATTTGATTTTATATTGTGTATTTTGACAGTGTGTATAAACTGTTTGATGAAATGTCACTGAGAAAAAAAATTTGAAATTGGCCTAATTAAATGTCATTGTGTATTCTATTTAAATATACAACTTAGCAAGAAGACTTACTTAAACTTGGACCATTTTTATTAAAAAAAAATAATATATATATTATAGGTAAATACTAATGTTTGTACTTTGTAGGTTATATTTATTATTGAGATCATTTGTTTGAATATAAATATATTGAAATATTTGTTGGAATGTATGTAATAGATTGAGATGAATTTAATTTTTTTATTAAATATTTATTATATAAAATGAAATAAAATAATTTCGAGTTTATATTGTATGTTTTGACAGTGTGTGTAAAGTTGTAAACTGTTCGATGAAATGCCATTGAGAAAAAAAAATAACTAATTTGGCCTAATTAAATGTCGTTGTGTTACTGTGTATTCTATTTAAATATACAACTTAGCAAGAAGACTTACTTAAACTTGGACCATTTTTATTAAAAAAAATAATATATATATTATAGGTAAATACTAATGTTTGTACTTTGTAGGTTATATTTATTATTGAGATCATTTGTTTGAATATAAATATATTGAAATATTTGTTGGAATGTATGTAATAGATTGAGATGAATTTAATTTTTTTATTAAATATTTATTATATAAATAATAAAATGAAATAAAATAATTTCGAGTTTATATTGTATGTTTTGACAATGTGTGTAAACTGTTCGATGAAATGCCATTGAGAAAAAAAAAAACTAATTTGGCCTAATTAAATGTCGTTGTGTTATTGTGTATTTTATTTAAATGTAAAACTTAGCAAGAACGCTTACTCAAACTTGGACTATTTTTATTAAAAAAAATAATATATATATTGTAGGTAAATACTAATGTTTGTACTTTGTAGGTTATATTTATTATTGAGATCATTTGTTTGAATATAAATATATTGAAATATTTGTTGGAATGTATGTAATAGATTGAGATGAATTTAATTTTTTTATTAAATATTTATTATATAAATAATAAAATGAAATAAAATAATTTCGAGTTTATATTGTATGTTTTGACAATGTGTGTAAACTGTTCGATGAAATGCCATTGAGAAAAAAAATAACTAATTTGGCCTAATTAAATGTCGTTGTGTTATTGTGTATTTTATTTAAATGTAAAACTTAGCAAGAACGCTTACTCAAACTTGGACTATTTTTATTAAAAAAAATAATATATATATTGTTGGAATGTATGTAATAGATTGAGATGAATTTAATTTTTTTAAATAGAATTTTTTTTATATTAAAAAATTAAATATTTATTCAGTACAAGTCATGAACTTTCACCTAATAACAGTTTCCTAATATTGTATTTTGCTACACTAATAACATTATAAATTTATAATTTTTAGGAATTTACTAATATTTTTTATATTATTATACTTGAATTGTAGGTCTACAATTACAAACAGATGGATCCCTCACGTAGTGCTAGTGGGACTCCGACTCCACATGAGGCTCCGAATCCGGATGGTGGGACTCCTTCGGCGCTCCACGCTGCAGCTTCGAGCCGTAGTCGGCTACCCTCCACTCGAGCACAAACCTCGTGTGCTAGCAGTGGATTTCCACTTCCAATCGACATAGAATTGGAAGTGGAAGATCCCGACCAGTTTATGGAGGAGGAGGAGATGGGCCTTGGAGACGATCCGATTCAGGATCCGGATGTACCAGTACACCCTACAGCTGCGAGGCCACCCCGTCCACGGTCAAATAAAAAAAGATCGTGGACATGGGAACATTTTGAGAAGGTTGAGGGTGGGGATCCCCAGAACCCACGGGCTGAGTGCAATCATTGTGGCGCTCGAGTTGGGTGTCATTCAAAAAGGCAAGGCACTTCTTGCCTTTCAGCACATCTGAACGGTTGCAAGCGCTACCAAATAGCGAAGGGAATGGCATCAAGAGGTTAGTGTCTTGCTAGTTGCTTTATATGCTAATTAGTTTTGTGATTATAATCCCAGTTAATTTTCATTTAAGACTAATATTGGTAATAAATTATCAAATACAGACGCAGGTGGGTCTCAGACTAATCTTAGCTACGAGACTTCTACAGCCACTGATGGGACAGGGACACAGACAAGGAATCTAGTTGTCCCTCAATACAGTGAGAAGATGTTTCGTGAGGCGCTTGCGATGATGATTATAAAAGATGAGATGCCCTTTACCACGGTTGATAAGGATGGGTTCCGGTATTTTGTGAAGCTTCTTGAACCAAGATTCCCAATCCCATCCCGTTATACAGTGATGCGAGATTGTATGAAGATGCATCTGAGGGACAAGGCAGAAATGAAGAAGATGTTCTCCACCACTGGCCAGAGAGTGTCATTTACGACCGACACATGGACGTCGGTACAGAATACCTCGTACATGTGTATCACAGCACATTACATTGATAGTGAGTGGAATCTTAAAAAAAGGATTATTGGATTTAAAGAAATAGTTGACCATAAGGGTGCATCGATAGGAGCGGAGATGGATGATTGTTTGGTTGATTGGGGCATCCAAAAAATATTGTGCATTACAGTTGACAACGCCGGTGCAAATGAGACCGCAATCGAATGGTTTATCCGAAATACGAGGGCGAGAGAAGATGTGATTAAAAATCACCAGTATATCCACATTCGATGCACTGCTCATATAATCAACCTTATTGTTGGTGAGTCTTTCTGGTTTTAATTTTGTATTTTGTATTTTAGTATTTTTATTATTAAAGTCTTTGAAAATAGTACCATTTTTTTTATTATTATGATAATTAGATATTTTTCAATGATGAAACAGTTAAGGGGTTGGAAAATATAGACGACTCTATCAAGAGAGTCCGCAACATTGTGCGGTACGCGAGGGCTTCTCCCCAAAGGCTACAAAAGTTCAAGGCTATAGCAGAACAGGTTGGGATTGAGTCTTCAAAGATGTTGTGCCTGGATGTTCCCACTCGATGGAACTCCACATATCTGATGTTGGATGTGGCACTAAAGTACCAGAAGGCATTTGAGCGGCTAGAGATTGAGGATGGAGGTTTGAGGTATGCCTTACTGGAGCCTGATGGAAGGGGGCTCGGTCCGCCAGACAACATTGATTGGCAACATGTATCCGAGTTTGTCACATTTTTACAAATCTTTTATGACATCACGATGCGGGTTTCTGGATCTGCATATGCGACGGCAAACATGTGGTTTAGCGAGATCTCCATGCTACACCACCACTTGAAAGAAGGTTGTGCTGACCCGAGTGGATTGTTATCTGGTATGGCATCACAGATGCAGTCCAAATATGATAAATATTGGGGGCAAGTTGAGAAGATAAATAGATTATTGTTCATAGCGTCGATCCTCGACCCTCGATTGAAGTTGGCAGTGGTAGAATGGTGGGCAACAGAGGTTCTCGGGGCAGTGAAGGCTAAGTCGTTTATCACAGCACTCAAGGCAGATTTGAACGAGTTGTACACCCATTACAGTGCCAGTAGTCCTGCTTCATCCTCACGAGCCATGGGTACCTCACGTTCGAGTTCGAGCTCAGGACCAGCCACAGATGCTCGTTCGAGTCAGGCCAGTGTAGCCAGTCGATCCCGAGGCTTCAACGTCATGACGTCGTTTCATGCACGGTCATCGAGAAATCCATTGCAGTGTACAAATGAGGTTGAACGATATTTACTGGCAGAGGTTGAGGAGCCTAGTGAGGAGTTTCAGATCTTGATTTGGTGGAGAGCTAATTCACCCAAGTACCCGATTCTCTCTCGCATTGCTCGAGATGTACTAGCCGTTCCTATCACTACGGTTGCATCTGAATCGGCATTTAGCACTGGAGGTCGGGTGTTGGATGCCTACCGGAGTTCATTGTCACCGTCAACCGTGGAGGCCCTCGTTTGCACACAAAACTGGCTCAGAGATGTACCTACTGGACTAGAGAGTATTGGCATCGATGCCGTGAGCTACAGACTTGAGTCAGGTAAACTTAAATTAATTTATATAATTCTTTTTAAATGATTAAAGTAAAAATTTTATATAATTATTAATTCTTTTTTATAATTTCATTTTAATAAATCTATTTAAATTTAAATTTATACTGTTTATGATTTTACAGATTTAGTTATCAACCCTACCATACTTGCCGATGACTGATGGAGCAACTATCGATTACGTATATTTTTTCTCTAATTTTCCATCACACTTGTTTCATGTTTGGTTAATTTTAATTTTTTTCATATATAATAATACATTTTATTTTTATCTTAATCTCAGGTACGATTCTGTATAAGTTCCATTGTTCCAACAACAAAGTTCAAGGCTGAAGCAATTATTATTATTATTATTTTGTAACATCGATACGGGTCTCAACCGTCCCATTGAACCAGAGTCATCAGACTATCACTGAAAATTTAATTTATATTTTGTATTATTTTTTGTATTAATAGTGACATAGTCTAGAGTCCTGGACTTTTTTTTTGTATTACTATTTTTTGTATTATGCTATAACGCTATTGGCTGGCATTAGCATTGTAATTACTACTTAGTATTTTGTATTTTTTGTTTAATTGTTTAAGACTAATTAGTACTTAGTAGTGAAAACTGAAACTTGAATAGATCAATAGTTGTGGGCTTTGTGGCAACTCAATTGAATCTAGTATCTAAATAGTAAATACTCAATTCGCATATCAGTAAATTTATATGACTATGAGCTTTTAATTAAATATTTCTTTATATACGAAATTCATAAATTTTTAAAATTTTATAACTATATCTAAATTTATTATAATATTAAAATATATTAAAATTCATTTGTGATTTGAGATAAATCTCATAAAACTTATTTTATTATCTTAATTTATTTTTTCATCATTAAAAAAAATTTCTATCTCAAATCAGCTTCAACCATTAAATGCAGTTACGTAAGTTAAAATAAAAAAAGTTACTTCCTATTTCCTAATATCCTATCCAGTATTCATGCGCGCCGCGCCGTAAACCCAAAGAGATTATGCGGGAAACTCAAATATTTGGCTCCATTATCAAAGATCGTGCACGTCAGAAACTGTATGACTGATGGATTAATTACTTGCCAGTTGCCAAGTGACAAGTCTAAGTGGTTAAGAATCAAAATAGAGGTGAGGAAAGTATATTATTTTAACAAATAATAAGACATAAAATAATAAATAAAAAATAAAATAATATTATTTTAATAGATGTGAAAAAGTACAGCTGTATAGGCATTAGCAATAGCATACATGTTAATTGTTAAGTAAGCTACTAAGCACGGTTAACTTATTTCTTCACAAACTTTACATCTCAATTGAACAATTGAGTTCATATGGAATATGTATGGCTCAATTGGAAGAATTTAGTTTCGGAATGAGTGTAATTTGGCCCATATCGAACTCGCCGAAGGAAACTAAATTCGGAGTTCCGATCGGAACTCCGATCGGGGTTCGGAGTTCCGAAATTCCGATCGGAACTCCGATCGGAGTTCGGAGTTCCGAACTCCGATCGGTGTCGGCCTCCGAGAGTGTCTCGGAGTCGGAGTCGGAGTACGTTTTTGACTCCGATGATTGTCGGAGTCGGAGTCGGAAACTCCGAACTCCGACAAGTTCGGAGTCGGAGCACAGCCCTAATGTCATCCATCAGCTTGTCTATTTTTTTTTTTTATATCATTTAAATATTCTTATTTTATTCTTTTGAAATATCTTCTCAATCTTCTCATATATTTTAATATTTACAATATTTTCTCATCTTCAATATCTTCATCACCCGAAAAGAAACAAACCCCGACCAAAAACATCATTTCCATCACTGCAAGTGCCAACTCTGGTAGTAGTACTGGTAAAGCCAAGATGTGTTGGGAATATGAGATCCAACTGAACGGCAACTGGACGAGGTCTTGGCTGCTCAGAATGATGATCTCTATCAACTCGTAACCGATACTGTCCATTACAACCCCTTCGATCTCTCAAATCTTCCACTATCACTTTCGTCAACTTCGATCAACAAAACATTATCAGTCACAACCGAGTTTTTGAGGAATCATCCCTTCCAATTACTATCGCAAGAGATTCCAAATGTTTAAAATCCTCATCGCCTTTAGGTCAAACAAGAAAAAAGAGGTTATTCTGGAATGTGAGGAAGAGAAGACAAACGAGAGAGAAATGAATCAAAAAAGTTTTACATTTGTGAACAGTTACTGCTAGATGTAGTGGTAACACTGTAGCAAAATACAAAATAGAGATGAAATAAAGAATCCGTTGGATGCCACTTTCAGAGTTTTTTCTTCAAATATACAGGAAAATAGGTTTTATAGTAAAATGATAAGAATAATATCTTCCTCAGGAATTAATATCTTACTTTTGATAAGTATCGAAATTATATTAACCTCAACTTTATTTAGAAAAGTCACTAAATTGCAATTTGAAATAAAATTGATCCAAAGAAAATATTCAAAGGAAAATAAAGTTGTAGTTTTATGATCAAATTACTGAGAAAAATATTATCTAGGAAACCGATTTCACCTAATCCTTCACCATGCTTTTCTCATCAAGCTAATTGAAATTAATTATCTCTTAATTATCTCTGATTGTTAGCAAATCTCCAAACTCATCCAAAAGCCTATTTTGATAGTCGATTGGAAATATTCTTATTTATAATTTTCCACAAGAGTATATAAATTAATAAATCAAGAAATCATTAAAACGAACGATTTTGAATATTGCATAGGTTCATATAAGTCTTTCAATCTTTATATTTACCTATGCTGAAATATCCAGATTCTATCTATTAACTCCTATTTCAATAGTATATCACAAAATTAAAATCATATATTAGTGGCCATTTAATTAGAAGCAATATGCTCATAATAAATTAGACAAACATAAAAAGAATCACATCAAATTAGTATAGAAAATCAAGCATAGTTTTTTTTTTAGGAGGAATAACTGTAATCCGTTCATTAATAATGAGCATTATAAACGAATTTGAAATATACATTACAAGTTAATTAAATGATGATCTGTAGCTTCTTAATACACTTAAAGTGATTGATATTTTCTAACCCTAACTGCATAAACTCTCAAGAACACCATTTGAGAGATAGTCCTAACTCTGTTCTTAGATAGAAAGACAACCAACTAAACCAAATAAACTCCACTTCTGTAATAAGACGGACTATGGGACAAAACTCTAAAGACCACAAGTCCTAGAAATTAGATATTTGTATTTTTGGTTTTTATTTAAAACTAAGACAGAAATTAAAACTAAACTGGAGAAACAGGATCCTAATGATCTGTTCTCAACTTTAGAGGAAAATAAATGAACAAACTACAGGGGATTGTGACTGTTGGCGGCGTGTGGAGACCAGGCGTCTCCACATGCTGCCTTTAGAGAGACGCGGAAGAGTCGGACGACAGGCGCCTGTGCCCTAGATGCTACGGCCTTGTGCATGGCTACGATGAACCTCCCAAGTGGTGGCGCATGGAGAGCAACCACCCATTATGAAAGGTGTGTGTAAAGCACACGCTGCTCCAATCGGAGCAAATCTGTCGCGGCTAGTAGATCAGGGCCATAGGAGGATCATGGCGGGGTGTGTGTGAAGATCATCATGCCGAAAATTGTCGTACTAGTCAACCTCCAAAGCACCAAACCCCTCTCAAACAGTCGCGCTCCCTACAAACCAAACAAACATCAACCAACAGAAAAAGAAAGAAGAAGAGGAGGAGGAGAAGACGAAGAAGGGGAGGATGGCTAGAGGAAAACGAGGGCAACGGGAAGCCGAAGATGGATAAAAGAAAAAAATTGAGAGAAAGAGAAGAGAATGGAAAGAAAAGGATGAGGGAGATGGAGAAAAAGAAGGAACAAGAGGAGGTGGAGGCGCTGTTCACCTCCCTTGCAGCACCCTTTGAACTATGATGGTTAGGAATTTTCCCCTCAAGTGAGAGAGAAAAATTGAAGAACGTCTAGGAGCTGTCAAAAGTTGTCTTAAATCAAGTATAGTTTGAAATTAGATTACATTGTTTTCTTAGAATAAAGAAATTTTATTTACGCCAAAAATTAAATTAAGTATAAATAAATTTATCATAATATTTTTAGAAGAATAGAAGAAAATAATTACTGCAAAAATACTCTCGCAGTCCCTAACGCAGCGCAAGCCGTTCTTCCACTGGTTCTTGGCTTCTCGTTTCTTTTTCCGCAGGTTCCTTCCAGTCCAGTTTGCGGCGTAAGTCTTTATATATATATATATATATATATATATATATATATATAAAATCTTATATTCCGTCAAATCGATTTGTTGCCCCTCCGCTCGTACGCACATGGTAGCAATGGCAGCAAAGTCTCCTAGTCCTTTTCCACTTCTATCTTGTAGTAGTAGGCCACTAAATACAAACAATAAAATCCTCTCCACTGCTCCAGTACTTCACGTTATACGTGATTGTAGATGGAAATTGGATGCACCAGCAACCAGCCCCTCTCTTCATTTGCTTTTTAAATTTCAACTTTTACGTTCGCTTTTGTCGTCGTTTGCTTTCCCTTCTGGTTCCATCTTCCGTATAGTTTTTCAGCCTTGCAAACTTCTCTATTCCATATCAATATTTATTATTACTTCAGAATCTTCTCATCCTGCTTTTAATTTATTTTTAAAATTTTATTAACATGATTTTTAAGTAAATATTTTTAAATAATATTATGATTTTTTTATATTTTTTAAAAATATATAAAAATAATAATATTATTTAAAAACTCAAAAAACTGAAAGCGGGATAAGATCGGAATGCGTTTTAACGGAGTACGTAGCACTGGCCTAGACAAAATTCTAAAGTTAAGAGTGATAAAATATAAGAATTTATGCAAGCCATCAGCTGCTCAGAATGACGATCTCTCTCAACTCGCAACCAATACCGTCCATTACAACCCGTCCGATCTCTTGAATCTACCACCATCACTTCCGTCGACTTCGATCAACAAAATATTAATAGTCACAATCGAGTTTTTGAGGAATAATCTCTTCCGATTACAATCTCAAGAGACTCCAAACGTTTGAAATCCTCATTGCCTCTGGGTCGAACAAGAAAAAGGAAGTTATTCTGGAAATGTGCGAAAGGGAAGACAGATGAGAGAGAAACGAATAAAAAAAGTTTTACATTTGTGAAGAGTTGCTGCTAGATTTAACGGTAAAATACAAAATAAAAGAAATAAAGATTCTATTAGAGGCCTTTTAGACTCGGTTTGGATCGAAAATAGATTAGTTAATATGAGTTTATTTTATTTTTAATATTATTATTATTATTTTAAAATTTGAAAAAGATATATTGTAATTTGAAAAATGTATATTAAAATTTAAAAAATTTATATAAAAATTTGTATTTTGTATGAAAAATTATAAAAATATAATAATAAAATAAAGATGAATTAAAAATACTTCTAAATTCAAACCAAACCTTAAAATTTTTTCCTCAAATTATAGAGGAAAATGGGTTTTAAAAGGTGCTTTGGAAAATTGTTACTTCAAACAACCCCTTTTCGATCTTTCAAGAATAGTGGAGATAGGTGGAAACCAATTTATTGGTCATACAACCCATATTTTATTTTTATTTTATTTTTTTAAAATTGTATTAATTGATATGAGGTGTTTGTCAGAAACCTACCACCTCCTCATCTATCTTAACCCTGAACAACATGTTTAAAAAAACATTATTCAAGTAACTTGTTTAGTATTATGAACATGTTTTCCTCTAATTTCTTTAAATATTCAATATATTCTCCTCATAATAGAGAGATACTATTATACTAGTATAAGAAATAATACATATCAAGTTAATAAGAACTGATGCGAGTTACTAAGCTTTAATTTTGTACTAAATTATTCAAATTATTTTGTACTAAATTATTTTGGACCCTAGAATCACACTAGAGTAGAATTTCGAACTTGATAGGCCTTGTACAGTTGGAGAAGTAAAGAGTGCTTTGAACCAAATGCATCCAAACAAAGCCATAGGCCTTGGTGGTGTGTTCTCTCTTTCTTTTTTTAGAAGTATTGGCATATTATTGGAGGAAATGTTGCTGCCTCAGTCCTCCTTGTATTGAACAATGTTATTTTTTCTTGTTGGGATTCGGGCCGACAGACAAACAGTAAATATGGAGCCATGCAGTAGATTCAATCAAGAGAAATAAAACTAAAGACGGGGAACAGTAATGGACACCAAGATTTGAAGTAGTTCAACTCAAACTGAGCCGACATCCACTGTTGGGTCGGTCTAAATCACTATAATAAACAAAGATGGAGTACACTTCTTGGAGGTTACAAAGCTCTCTCTCTCACAAGGCTTTCTGACCCTTTACAAGTAGACTCTCTCTGATCTACAAAATCAAACAAGGAGAAAAAGAGAGACGGACGCTTGTGTTCGCGTTCTCGCTCGAGTGAGCCCTTCTCGCTCGAGCGAAATCGCCAGCTCTCCACAGTTCTCTGCTTCTGCTCTCTTCTGCACAAATGCCCGACATCCTTATATAGGCTGTATCTCGCTTGAGCGGAACACTATTCCAGACGACACTAACCCTAATTCCTGGAAGCGATGCAACCCTAGGATTGATTCTCGCTCGAGCAGGAGGTCGAGCGAGAGTCAAGCGAAGTCTCTGCCTGGATCCAAAACTCTCCGTTTGATGTCTCACTCGAGCGACTGTCGAGCGAGGGTCGAGCGAAGTTACGGGTTGAAAACTCCAAGTGCAATCTGATGTGCTTCATTCAAGCCATATCTCAACAAATCTCCACCTTAGCTTGAATAAGCCCCACAAATCCTTCAACCATAAAAGGAATACCCAACTAAAATATGTAGTCTATCTTTGAAGAACTTACTTTCCACACAAAAGTCTTCAACACCATAGACGACATCTGGAAATTTACTATCTTCACACAAACAGCAATGCACCACAATACAGACTGCTTACTTGAACAAACGGCATCTGAATACAAATGAAGACAACCAAATATTTTTCAGCCAAAGTAAGAATCAACAAAAGCCTGCATGAGCATACACAAAAGGTGACCAACTGCCCCCTTTATCTACCAGCTGTAGACCTGCTCTCACTGTGCACCAATGCCAATCAACTATGAAACTCTCTACAACTCCACCTTCTTGCTATAACTCTCTCTCCTTTCTGTGGAAACAAAAGAAAAGAAAATTCACCAAATAGCAAGATGCGTTGTCCGCTTCAATGACGATCTGTAGACAAGCCTGACAAACTAAAAGCAAACTGTAGAATCTGTCACTCAAAACTCACCTCATTCCATTCAGTTACTCCGTGGAGTGAAACAAAACTGTATGGTCTGAGTAACGCTCTACCTTCTTGTCTATAGATCAATTGTCTTCTCAAAAGTGTTTGAACACCAAACACATCACAAAGAAACAGATAGACAAAACCAAACTTCCAATGATCATAAAACAAATATGAGTTTGATACAAAACAAGACTTTACATAAGATGTATCCTGATCAGAAATACTGCAGGAACCCTGATTTTAAACTGCTTCCCAAGAATACAATGCAAACAAAAAACCAAGATTACTGTCTTCTGATCACACCAAGCAAAAGTTGTTGACTCATAAATGACCATCCTATCTGGCGGATTCGCATGTGACACATGCGAATGATATCTGAATCTGGAGCATGTGAGAATACTCCACCTGTCACCACACTGCCCTCAAGGAAGTAGAGACTAACTGTCATCTTTTTCACTGTCATCACTACTAGAGGAACTTTCCTCTTCCTCCACATTTTTCAATTGAGGACACTCACTTTTGTAATGACCCAACTTATGGTAGTGGTAACATTTCACTTTTCTCTTATTAGATCTAGAGCTACTGGAACTGGAGCTACCTCTATTCTTCCCTGAACATCCTTCCCCGGATCTATCACCAGAGGAACATTTCACAAACAAACCCTCGGTTTGATTGTTCATGCCTAAACCCCCAAATTTTGTTCTCAATTCCTTAGAATTCAAAACAGACTTGACATCTACTAAGGAGATTGTATCTCTACCATATAACATTGAGTTTACAAAATTATCAAACGAAATAGGCAATGAACACAAAACAATTAAGGCTTGATCTTCCTCATCAATCTTAATGTCTATGTTCCTCAGATCCATAATAATCTTATTAAATTCATCTAGATATGCAGAAATAGAAGTACCTTCCTCTATTTTGAGAGTATATAACCGTTGTTTCAAAAACAACCGGTTAGTGAGAGATTTCTTCAAGTACAACCTCTCCAGCTTGTTCCACAGACCAACTGCGGTCTCCTCCTCTGCAACTTCCCTCAAAACTTCATCTGATAGTGATAGTAGAATAGTACTGCGAGCCAATTCTTCCTCATTCCTTGACGATGCAGGAGACTCACCAGTCACTCCTTCTACAACCTTGAACAGACCCTGCTGACGCAACAAAGCCTTCATCCTCAAGCGCCATAAACTGAAACTGTTCTGACCGTCAAATTTCTCTACTCCAAAATTTACCGAGGCCATCCCTTAACGCTTTGATACCAGTTTGTTAGGATTCGGGCCGACAGACAAACAGTAAATATGGAGCCACGCAGCGGATTCAACCAAGAGAAATAAAACTAAAGATGGAGAACAATAATGGACACCAAGATTTAAAGTGTTTCAGCTTAAACTGAGCCTACATCCACTGTTGGGTCGGTCTAAATCACTATAATAAACAAAGATGGAGTACACTTCTTGGAGATTATAAAGCTCTCTCTCTCACAAGGCTCTCTGACCCTTTACAAGTAGACTCTCTCTGATCTACAAAATCAAACAAGGAGAAAAAGGGAGACGGATGCCTGTATTCGCGTTCTCGCTCGAGCGAGCCCTTCTCGCTTGAGCGAAATCGCCAGCTCTCCACAGCTCTCTGCTTCCGCTCTCTTCTGTACAAATGCCCGAGATCCTTATATAGGCTGTATCTCGCTCGAGCGAGACATTCTCGCTTGAGCAGAACACTATTCCAGACAGCGCTAACCCTAGTTCCTGGAAGCGATGCAACCCTATGATTGATTCTCGCTCGAGCGGGAGGTCGAGCGAAGTCTCTATCTGGATCCAAAACTCTCTGTTTGATGTCTCGCTCGAGCGACTGTCGAGCGAGGGTCGAGCGAAATTACGGGTTGAAAACTCCAAGTGCAATCTGATGTGCTTCATTCAAGCCACATCTCAACATTCCTCAATGCCTTAACCATACTTTTTTAGTTTTAATCTCTAAAAAGAATCATTCACTTCATGTCTCGGACTTTAGGCTAATTAGCTTGTATAATGTCATATACAAATTAATTCCTAAGTTATCACAAATAGGCTTAAAAGGGTCATTCCTTCCATTATTTCTACAACACAGTTGGCCTTTATATCAGGTAGAGTGATCATTAATAATGTTTTTATAGCATATGAACTGGTGCACTTTCTAAAACATAAAAGAAAGGGTCAAAAGGGCTCTATGTCCTTGAAGTTGGATATGTTCAAGGCCTATAATAAGGTCGAGTGTGATTTCTTGTAAGAAATCATGTTGTGATTGGGACTTAATAGCAAGCTAGTTGGTTTAATCATGAGCTATGTTAAATTTGTTTCATTTTTAGTATCAATTAATGGGATGCCTTCAATATCTTTTGCACCTTCAAGAGGATTTAAGCAAGGGAATCGTTTGTCCCCTTACCTATTTTTGATGTGAATGGAGAGATTAATAAGACTTTTGTCGCAAGTTAATGATTTGAAGATAGTTTCTAGAATCAAAGTGTGTAGGAGAGCCCCTTGAGCTATTTGCAAATGATTCTATACTTATTTACAGAGCTGATGTGACTACTAATACCAAAATATAGCAGCTATTGAACATGTATGGAAGTTCAACTCAACAGTATGAAAAATATCTTGACTTATCCCTTATTGTAAGGAGATCAAAGTTCTTAGCCTTTTTTGAAATTAGAGAAAAATTATGAAATAAGCTATAGGGATGGAAAGAGAAGTTTTTTGTCCATAATGGGTCGAGAAATCCCGGTAAAAGCATTGACCTTACCATCCCTCTTATGTAATAAGCTGTTTTCAATTGCCAAAAAGCTTTTGCAAAAAACTAGAAATGATGATGACTCAATTTTGGTGAGGTCAGAATAAAAAAGAGAGGAAAATCCATTGGTGTAAATGAGAAAAGCTTTGTGATTCCAAATTTAAAGGTGACATGAGATTTCGTGATTTAAAATGGTTCAACACTACCCTACTAACTAAACAAACTTGGAAGGTTTAAAAAAAAAAAGAAGATTCTATTATCCATATATAAATAAAAAAATAATAATCAATCATAATATTGTATTCACAAACGATTCATTTAATAGATGAAGTGAGTCAAACTCAAATTTGATGGAACCAACCTCGAGCAATTTGTTGAGTGGTCTTGTTTATTTGAGGGTCTCATTCCGTCAACACAATACGATATAAGAATATAGAATATAACATTTTCCTAACTAAAAACTCTAAATGAATGAAACTATGATTTATTATTTAATTAATTCATATGCATAAAAATTAAAAATCTCCCAATGAAAAAAAAAAGGTTTAATCGAATGGATAAGGATAGATCCAATGATGAGGCCCCTACTACTTTCCTACCCGCCGATAATGCAAACATATGAAAATAAAACATATAATCATGAAGCTCAATAAGCATGTGGAAGCATGTGATTACAATGATTTTTTTTTTTTTTTTTATGAAATAAAACCAAACCGGCCCTCTTCTACAGCATTAAAGTCATTAATGAATGACCTACTAGTTAGGTAGAATAAAAAAAAGGTTCAAATATATCTTTCAGATTTGTAAAATTATATAAATTCTGTGTCCGTATTTTAAATTAAGCATAATATCGTTAATTGTGGTCTTAAATATGCATTTAAATTCCACAAATCTTATCTACTGCTTGAATTGATGATGAAATTGATTAACATGGTACTTATCATAAGATGAGGTAAAAAATCTCAAACGATAAATGTTTAATGATAAACTACTTAAAATACATTTTTAAGCCATAGGTGTTAGTCCAAGCCGGTTTTGCAAAAGGAATCCATAATATGTATAAATTCTGCACATTATTTAAAAATAAAAAATAAATTTCACTTTTTTTGAAAAAAAAAAGAGTACTCAAAACTATATATATAGTATTACTCCTAATTTTTATGAATAATAAGAAAAGATGAGAGAAAAAGACACAAAAAGGGCACAGTACTCTCAAGATTATGATTCTCGAAGATTAAAGGAAAAATATGCAGATACGGTCTCATTATCTATACTTATACATATAATCTTGAAGTAATTATTCGATACTTTTGTCTGATCACTATATGATTTTTGAATAATATTATAGGTTTATCATATATATATATATATATGTCATGTTAATTAAGATTAGTGTATATATAAACGATTTTAATTACATAACATGTTGTAATAATTAGATGTGAGTGGAAATGAAAATAAGTTTAATAGTTGAAAGGATCTCGAAAGAAAGAGAATTTAATTTTGGAAGCACCGAAACTATAAATGGCTCCACGTGAGATGGATGTATAACGCAGGAGGTGAGATGGATGTATAAGTTGTGATTGGAGTACAGATGATAAATGCAGTTTTTTTTTGTTTTTTTTTTTTGGTTTTTAAGCTAAACAAGCATATTTCATTCATAAAATCTCAATTTGTACTGTGCATATCCTTTATTCTGTTGATAGTATCCCACTTTGCCTTAAAAAAATGTTGTTTCTTCCACCTCTAGTGCATTCCACTATTGGTGCTGAGAATGTTTGTGAAACTACCACACATTGAGGGGTGGTGAAGGTTTTCCATTTATAGTGAAATACATAATACAAGTATAGCAGTACTTAAAAAAGGAAAATAATCAGAAAATATTACATCTCTACAATCATGGGTCAACTACTATAATCAAAAAGAGGATTCCTGAGAATCGGAGGAGGATTCTAGAGAATCCTCAACAGGTGCATCCTCTTCTACTGATGCAGTAGCCATTACATCTACTTCTGTAATGGCCTTAAAGACACTGTCCATACATCCCTAGTTGCTGGATATTGCCAGATTACATGCATTATAGACTCCTCTCAAGGACAACAGATAGGGCAGTGTGAGGAGTTTCGGCTATTTTATAAGCAAAAGATTTTTCCTTGGATAATCTTTTTTTTTTTCCAACATTCACAATATAAGCACTTCTCACAGAAAAAAAGTCCCTCATTTTGATGGTCCATATATCAGTTTATCCTCTGATTCCACTTTGCTAGAGGGATGCTGCAAATTTGCTTAGCTTATTTCTTCTAAAAAATGATCTCTGAACTCTCCTATCTTCGCATTACTTCCTAGAATCTTGATTGGTGATTAAATCAAGAAGGAGGAAGGCATATTTTAACCACTTATAACCCCATACTCTATTACTTTTATCATTTGCTACCATCCATCCCAGTCTCTCTTTTAATAGTCTTTTAGATCCTCAAATATTTCTCTATATCAAATAAGGCTTATACCCTAGTTTAGCATCTAACATGGAAATGGTTTTAACATACTTTTCTTTAAAAACCAAAAAAGCCATGGAATTAGGATTTTGCATCATTCTCCATCCATATTTTGCTAATAGTGCTGCGTTAAAGCTCTTTATATCTTTGAAATCCAATCCTCCTCTTATATTATGTTTTTCCATGATATTTTCCAAACTTTGCCATTGCACCTTCCTTTCACCTATTTGATTGCTCCGCCAAAATCTTAACAACATATCATTCAATTCTTTACATAAATTATTTGGTAGCTTAAGCAATAAGCACACTCATAATGTAGGCAAGTATTGCTTTTAAGACAACTTTGATTAAGATCCCCTTTTCAGGTAGGACAAAATTATTCTTCTAATTATGGATTTTCTGCCAAATTCTATCATTTATACTTCTGAATGTATTATACCTTGATCTCCCTATCACAACTGGGAGACCTAGGTATTTTTAACAGCAACCATAGATGACAGCACCTCCAGCCCTCAATATTTGCTATTTGACTTCTTGTTTTGTGTTTGAACTAAAGACAAATAAAGCTTTTTTCTTTGTTCAAAAACTGTCCTCAGGCTCTCTCATACTTCTAAAGAATCTCTTGCATTTTGTTGCATTCATATAGCCTGGCTCTACCAACTAGTACACAATCCTCTACAAAGAGTAGGTGATTAATTCTGCTGCCCCTCTTGGCTCTTGCCATAATCACCCATTTAGTGAAACCTCTTTAATCACAATGATTTAGAAGTGAACTCAATCCTTCTGCACAGATTATAAGGGGATAGAAGACCCCCTGTCTTAATCCTTTAGATAGTGAAAATTCCTTTCCAAGTCTGCCTTTAATGAGTATAAAATATGATCTTGAAGTGACACAACACATAATTAGCTCTATCCACCTTTCACATAATCCCATATTCTTTATCATAGTCTCAAAAAATCTCCACTCTGTTCAAGCATAGGTGGTTTTGGTTTTGGTTTTATTGAAGTGTAGAGTTGACCTAGCACGACTAATTTGTTTCTCTTGAAAACAATAAAAGAAATAAAAAGGAAAAATATTTACAAAGACTTGATGTCTCCTGTTAAGATAACAAAGCAAGACCATGTAAGAGATTTTTTGAAATAAGCGCTCTATTTTTCAATCCACAACTAAATTTTTAGTAACACATCATGTGGCCAGTCACTAGGTCACGAGTTGACCCAAGATAATAATCACAATGACTTGAGTGACTTCTTTAGCTTAATGGGTTCCTAGAGTCATCTCGTGAGCCGGTTGATTAATCATAGGACTGTTCACCCAAACCGTTCCAACCCGACCCGATTTTGACTTATTCCGTTTAACCGATATTTTGATAAGTCGATAATCCGATAGGCTGGTTTTCTTTGTCATATGTGTTAATGTGCTGAAGATAAAAGACGTAGAGGATACTTTTATTTATTTTATGTCCTCTTTAGCCAATTTAGACTTTTAGGTGGCATATCCTTCTTTTAACAGCTAGCTCTTGTAATTATCAAGAAATCCTAAGTCCTTCGATTACATCCCATACCTTTATGTACTCTTCTTCCTTTCTTTTTCACTTGCGTATGGCACCCACAAAAGCTGACCTTAGTTCTCCATTTCTCTCCTTCATTGTCGTTTTCATCAATTAGGTTTTTCTATTCGTTTGGAAATGGCAGCCCAACAGGAGGCAAAACGACAGTTTCAACAAATCCAAAAGGCTCACTCCAGTAGATGCATAATTCTTTAAATTTTTTCTTTGTAGATGAATGATTTTTTAGATCTTTTCTGAGATAGCCTTTAAAGAGGTCAATGTACACATCGAGCTCCTCTAGAGGAAGAAGATGAGGTCCATACTTTAAATCGATGATCGGGTATTTTCGTTTGTGATTTAACCACTAACGAGTCGGATAATTCAGGTCGAGTCGGGTCGAAAAATCGGTCGGTATCGGTATTTGGTTATTTTGAACACCCCTAATTAATCTAGTCTCAATTAATAATCAGATCATATTCGAGTGTACCCAATTGATAAGAAGTCGACTATTTCCGACTTCAACCTAATTATTGCTTGTTGGGCTTGTAAAATGTGTCAAAAATTGTTATTACCAAATTTTCTTGATTTTTCATGTCTATACATGTAGTTTTTCTTTAAAGAATAGTAGGATGATTACCGGTGAAGTTCTTGTTTAGATTATTGATGGATAATATTGACCTATTTAATGTAATTACGAGACAAGATTTTTTTAAAATTTTTGAAAAGAATGTTAGAGTCACAAATGAATATATAAAAATAATTTTGTAAATTGAAGTAATGTGATCTGTTATATATATTTTACAAGAACAATGAATTTGTATACGGACTCATAATATCAAACCACATTAAAGAATTTCACTTTTTAGAAGTGGTTATATTCGTAAAATCACTCGATATTTTCAATCAAATAGATGACTCATCTATTTCAATACACAGAGAGAGAGAGAGACTTTGTCCTCGAGTGTGATTAATGATGAGCATTGGGCCCCATCTTGGACTTTTCTGGACATGAAGGCCTGTCTCCGCTTGCCCAAGAATCTTAGGGCCTTAGAGGGCTCGAAGAGAATTATGTGTCATCCCATGAAGGGTCGAGGAAGCCCACGGCGTATTTGTTTTGCTTCCCAATTTTAAAGTGCCAACATTTTAGCCAAAATCTTAATATCCGTTTCACATTTGTACCTTTTTTTTCGCTTTTATAATTAATTTAATTAAATAAGAAAATTGACCTAAAAAAGAACTTTAAATTTTGAAATATATATAAAACAATTTAAAAATCGACACTCTTAGAATATAAGTTGAGCAAAAAGGTTTAACACCTTTGGTTTTTAGGATTATATTAATCTCAGGATAAAATTTTAAAATTCAACAATCATTTTTAAGCTCAAATTCATTATTTTCAATGATCATAAATTGTTTTTATTTTTTAAAAATACTATAGAAAAATTTATACCCTTAAATTTATTATGGAAATACCTAGGTTCGGTCGACCGACCAAACCCTTTAAAAAATACAGTCTCCGACGTCGTCGATGGCAGTAGCCGACACTGTCCATGCCATTGAGACCGACGACCTCTAGAAACTTCACCCCAGCGACCCTCAGCAACTTTCGGTGAAGTTCCAACAGCGTTAAACTCAAAATGGGTCCTAAAAGAGGTGTCGACTACTGCCACCGGCGGCGGCTTTGTTCGGCTGAGGGCCGAATTTCCCTTAAAATCTTTATTTTATTTTTTTATTGTATTTTTTATTTTTTTTAATGTATTTTTTATTGTGTTTTCTTTTTTTTTTTTATTGTATTTTTTCATTTTATTATATTTTTTATTATATTTTTAAGGTGGACTGCATGTGTAAGGGTTCGGTCGAATCCCAGCCACCCATTTATTATATCTTGCAACTAATTTTAAGTCCTTAAGCCCATTCTTAAGCCCAATCGACGCGGCAGGCCGCACACAATGCACACAAGAAATAAATATTTTCTTTATCCGTTTAATTTGTATCAACGGAGAGGCTACAATCCTTTCATGTAAAGCCGAACAACTTCATTGAAATCAACCATCTTTTCGCTTAGGAAACTCAATCATAGTTGTCTTTTTAACAATTTAATTTTGGAAAAGAAAGACGGTTTTCATCTTGTCGTCTTAGGAAGAGTAGCACAATGATTAATCTATGTTATTTTGTGCAGTATCCTCTATAAAATTCTTCATTCTTCGCTGAATTATGAGACATTGATCAGATTAAGATTATAACATGTCGGATTCTGATCGTGATGGAGACCAAACTCCGAAACTGTGCTCCTTTTGAAAATCTTACATCGGTGAGACTTGAAAAATGGGCAGATCACGTGGTTATGAGGCTTAATCTTCTTAATTAATTACGTCAGTCAAAAATTTATCTAATAACTTTTAACTTTAATAAAATTCATCTATTGTCTTTTTTATATATTGTCTTTTTTGTATATAAAAAAAAAAAAAGAGGTGAAAGTTAATTTTTTACTAGTGAGAGAAATTTTTATGAGTTTCATTGGGATGAGGAAAAAAATTATGTGATTATAACAAATTTTCATATAATATATTTTTTCTCTGGGTCTGATAGTTTTTTTCCTATTTTAGAGTTTTTTACGTAAATTTTTGTATTATATTTATTTCTCTATTTTTTTTTATATTCTGTCAAAACTAGATATTGGTAGGGGAATTTGGGAGTTTCAAAATTCCCAAAATGAAACAACACGTTGGGTCGTCGCCGACGATGGCTCAGCCCGCCGGCCATGATCATTATCAGGACCCTGCTTCTGAATCAGACATAGGGAATTCGCGGACTGGGTTTGTAGCTAATCCCGTCGACACTCCGGTCGACGTTGTTGACGTGGAGAATCAAAACAAAGTTACGAAGTCTGAGGTGTCGAAGAAGATCATATGGCGATGGAAAAGAGAGGATTTAATAAAGAAAGGGTCTTTGGCTACGAGTGGAATGGCTTTTCTCTTTTCTTTGCTGGCGTTTATCATCATGGCCAGCGACAGGCACGGAGAATGGAGACGGTTTGACGATTGGGCAGAATACAAGTAAACTACTACTACTACGTAGTCATGATCATTAATCAACATATATATCATAATTTTATTTTATTTTTAATAAAGCATCTAAATATTATATATAGGTACGTGTTGGCAGTAGCAGTTCTGTCCACCTTGTACGCAGCCGGCCAAATTTTCCGACAAGTTTATGAACTTCGGACGAGAAAACCTTTATTACAAGAGCGTACCTCTGCCTTTATCAACTTCTTTGGAGATCAGGTTGGCCTCTCGAACTTGTTATCTAAGTATTTTTTAATTAAGAAATAATATTTGTAGTCGAAAAAATATAAATATCGGAATAGAATTCATTCTTTTTCAAATCAACTGGACGACATGATCACTCATGTGCATTCTATGATTATACATATCATTGTGGATGTTGAGATTGATAAGCTTTTCTATACATGCAGATTATGGCATACTTTTTGATATCAGCAGCATCTGCAGCAATACCAACGACGAATCGATTGTTCCAATATTTAGATAATGAGTCATATATTGCAGATTATTCGGAAAGTGCATTTACAGAGGCAGCAGCAGCATCCATCAGCATGGCTTTCCTTGCATTTGTATCGTTGGCGTTGTCAGCAATGATTTCAGGATACAAACTATCAACGTTTCAATTACTATAAAAAAAAAAAAAGAGAGCTTGGTTTTTTAAGAATAATATGTTTTATTTCCTTTTTACTGATCTGATCTATAGGTGGCCGCCGCCATCAATGGCCCGTTCGAATAATTCTACAAACTTCAATTGCTTATACTCATGTTTTTCTAAATAGAATCATGATGCATGTGTTGTGATTGTGATTTCGTTTCTAACATTTTCTTAGCTGGTGCTTATATTTTCATGTTTAAAGATAACTCATTAAACGTTTAACTATTTATATGGTGTATCCACGGGGAGGCCGTAGGGTATGATATTATTCAAGAAAGAAAAATGATATTTGTAATCTCTTTTAAATATTATTTTCAATCAACTTTTGATGTAACGTCATCAGATGATTCCACGTAAATAGAAAATAATAAAAGATTTCAATTATTTAATAACACTAATGATAAAATGATATAGAATAATAGACTTCTAAACAGGCAAACATAAATATTTTCTTTTAATATTATATATATGTCACGTCTCATAAAGAAGAGCGCTCAACAATATGAAAGTTCAGATTAATAAATATGTCACGTCCCATGAAAGAAGAGCGCTCAAAATTGGTGATAGCCAATTTTGTTTCTCTTAATGAGATGTTGATCCTTCTAATTTATCTCTCAAGTGTAAAAGGTGTATTATTGCAATAAATGAAAGTTCTAAGCTCAAATTCACAGGGGTAAAAGATTATCGAAACATTTGTAAAGTTCTATTGTAAAAAATATGTACTGACTATGCAAAATAAAAAAGTAAAATAAAATTCAATATGAGAAATATTTTTGTGCTTTTTATAGTTGTGTAAAAATTGAGTGAGTAATACCAAATGAAAAGAAAAAAATTCTGAAATTTACTTACAAAATTAATTCTATGCAAAACTAGACTAAAACTCAAACTGAAATGTCGAAGTAATGAAAGTGTGAAATTAATTCTAATAAAATTAAATGTGAGAGTAAATTAAATTTTTTTTAATCTAAAAGCCAAATTAACAAGCACTTGGATTAGGTATAAAACTCTCTTTATTTTGGTTCCTAGACAATTTCAAGGTATTGTTAATTGGAAGATAAAAGAAAAGATTACGCTTAGGTTTTTGCAATATTCTCCCAAAGTTATCCACTACGTTACTAGCTAAATATACAATAAAAACCAATTGAAAGAAGTCTTAATAATTTCAAACATTTGTTGTGTCTTACGTCAACAACAAATCGAGAGCAAGAACTACAATCTATTTTCAATTCGAATCCAACTAGAAATAGAATGAAATCAACATTCATCAACAAAATATTGCATTAAACTATAAACTTAAACAAATAAAGTCCTAATTTGCAACCCAAGTTTCAGAAATTAGCTACATGATATTTATAGAAACAAAAATAAACCTAAGTAACCAATACTAAAATCTGAGAAAATATCCAAAAAGGGATAGACCCTAGAGTGCGAAAATGAAACAAGGCAGGAAAAGGGAAAAATAATACTGAAAAACAAACTTGCTGCCTCAATCCAAAATTTCCTCTTCTTCTATACTCGGGTTCTTCCCATTTCTTATCTCTCCAAGTTGCGAATTTGATCTTTTCCATCACATAACGAACTCTCTCTCTTCGTGGTCTGTGTCCCCCTATTGTGTTTTCAGAAAATTTTCCTTTTATTTTAGTCTCACATAGGAGTATAACCGGTTCGGTTCGGTTCGATTTTGAATAAAATCTAGAACCGAATCGGTACTACCGGTTTTTTATTTTTTAAAACCGATTACGCACCGGTTATCCTCCAAATTCAGTAGAACCATTTTTATCGATTCTGGTCTAGTTCGGTCCGATTTTTCAGTTTTAAATTAGTCTATATTAGTTTGTTAAACTATTAATATATATATTAGTATTATTTATAATGATTAAAATGATTATATATTAGTATTTATTATAATAAGTTTCCTTTTTTATAATTATATCATTGAGAGTTATAAATAATATTATTAGTATTAGTTAAAAAAAAATTGTAAAGTATTACTATATCATTATTTTGTGTGTAATTATTTAGTATAATAATTTATATATAGACTTAAAGTATATTACTAATAGTAATATAGTATTATACTATTAGTATTAGGCAATAAAATATAAATTGTAACTAATTTATATTATATACTAATGTATAACATATTATATATAATTAAAAAAATATTTTATATCATGTATGATATTAAAAAATTTAATTTAAAATATATATATTATATTGAACCAGTCCGATCCGGTTCTGAAAAGTTTAAAACTGGAACCGAACCGGTATTTACTGGTTTTAACATTATGAAAACCGATTCCGAACCGATACCTATTCAAAATTGGACAGATTCCATTAGTCTGGTCCGGTTTACCGGTTCATCGATTTTTTCTTACACCCCTAGTCTCACGGATTGACTAATTAAATTCGGGTCAAGCCTCTCTTAGTAAGTTGGGTCTTGGGTTGCACTTGTGGCTCTCGAATTTACATGTTCCGCCAATCATTATTCCTTCTCGAGTCTTTTGATTTCTACACAACAGTGTCTCACGCATGGGTTTCTTAGGCCCCATTTGTTTAAAAAAATATCTCATCTTATCTCATTTTATCATTACATATTTTTCAAATTCCAATACAAAATAATATAAACAATTTAGTTTTTTGCAAATCTCAATACAAAAATTATATTAAAAAAATATATTATAACAATATTTTATTTAAAATTTTATTTTAATCTTAACTCATCTCATTTCATCTCATCTCAATCTCATTTCTAAAAATAAATCAAGCCTTAATCAAGTTATGGGCTTGAACAATTAACTTGGGATTCAACTAAGGTTTTTGGCAACTGGAGAGTAGTTCAAGTATTCTCAAATATTTCACCACTTTTTATTATTTTATTATCACTTTTCATCTACTTTTATTACTATTAATTACTTTTTATTATTATTTAATATTTTATTATTATTTTTTACCTACTTTTTATTACTATTTACAACTCTTCTTAACACTTCTCAACATCCAAATCTACCCTAACTCTCGACTTGGGATTCAATTCTAGGCTTGCACTTATGGACACATGGGTTTTTAGATGTGGACTTCATGACTAATGGACTTGGACTCCACATTAAGCCTACAAAAATGTTAGGGACAAACATTGAAAAACGCCAACTGATAACTTTTGGTGCTTGGTGTTTGCTGTATATTGCACAATATCTATGAATTGAGAAATGAAGAAATGGATCCGAAACTGAAGGAAATGAAAATGATGCGTTTTGTTTATCAAGCCATATCGATTAGCGTTTGTCTGCCGTTTATCCCTGATGTTTATCCCTAACATTGCACTTAAGACTAATGGACGTGCTTATCTATTGTTGGGATGCTACTTCAACTTCTTTTCCCTGATTTGTCTCTTGGTTTCAACTATGGACTTCAACTATCATCATCGCAATTCAAGTCACTTGCTTCATCTATGAAATCACAACTGACTTTAATTAGTCACATGTTCAGACCCTTTGCAAGCTTCTTTCATTGATTTATCTATCATATTATCACTTACATGATTGACTCTTGCAGTGGGCAAATATAAGTTAACTTAAATGTCAGTCAACTACTCAACAAAAGCTCATTTATATTTAGTTAGGGGTAAAATATCATTTTACATGCTAAGCACAGTTAATTTACAATATCTGATTAATACTCTCATTTTAACCATTTATCACCATTTATCACCTGTTCATCCGAGTTGAATATTTTCGTGGTTCGGGTTTGGGCCTGGATATCTGGATTCTGGTTTCGAATCCCGGCCTAGATCAAGTGAGATATGGAATTCAAATTATAAAATCTGAATCAATGCAATTCGGGTTTAGTTATGTAATCCGGATACCAGATTTAAAAATTCAAAACCAAATTTATATAAATTAAAAAAACTCTAAACCTACCCAGACTCCCCTCTCTCTCTCTCTCTCTCTCTCTCTCTCTCTCTCTCTCTCTCTCTCTCTCTCTCCTATATCCTTGGCTTTATGCTTATAACTCTTTCTTGTACTCATACACCACACCGTTTGTAACAAGTCAATGCAATCCACGGACCACATTTACCTTTACTTCTTATATGGGCCATGGACCGAGGGCCAGCTTTGGGCTCACTACTTATTTGTTTCCATTTACATTTACTTCTGTTGGTTGTCATAGTTAGTGGCCTGAGGCCCTTAGCGTAGTTAGACTAGGCCCATAAATGGGACAACAATGACTATATGTAGGAAGCCAAAGGCTCTACAAGAATCATCTGAAATGAAATAGAATGTTAATCATCTTTCCTTCGCTTTCTCTCATGTTCTCTACCATTTTCTTGGAGGTGCTTCCCTTAAAATGAGCTAATTCTATCAAGTAACATCAGGCATTTTACATCATCCTCTATTTTCTCTTAATTTTATTAACATTTTCTTTTTGTTTTTGAAAAACCAAAGCTCAAGCTATTGCTTCTCCTTCTCCTTTTGCCCACTTTGTCTTTAAGATTTCCTTACATTTTTATGGTCCTTAGTTCCCAGACATTAATATCTGCCAAAGGTTGATTATTCAGATAGATGGAGAGTTTTAGATAGAAAAGGGCAAGTCTGATTCGGTTATTCAATTGGATTTTACAGCCGAAAAGCCCAATCGCTACTTGAATCGAAATGATTTTGTTCATCTCTCTAAAACTCGATACAACCTCCGATTAGTTCATTCATGAGTAAGTTTTCTTCTCTGTTTCTTTTGTTCTTTATTTTTTGTTTTTTGATTACCAGTGTGACATGGATCTTCCCTCTATCTATGAGGTGCGGTTAGCTTCTGGGGTCGGATCGGGTCCCGCAGTGGGCTTTGCCTCTGTAACGAATCTAGCCACTTCTCTCAGCTGGTAACCCCTCTTCTGGTTGGACCCCTCTGCCCTAGGCATGCTCCACCAAAAACCATTTATGAGCAGCTTAGGAACCAGCCTTTGACTTCTTATTCTTCATCAGAATCTTCTTTCTCTTTGTAAAAACCCCTGCCTTTGGTTGTTGACTGACTATAAGATAAGGGCTGCATTGAAAAAGTTTTTCTTTTTTAATATTTGTTCTCTGTTGATTTTGGGCTTGTTCTCTGTTTGTTGATTTTGGATAGACCTGGATAGATATGTTTCGGTGAACTTGTCAAATGGGAAGCAACAAATAGATAGAAAAAAGGCAAACCTAGATAGAAAATAAAAAAAGGAAAACCCAAAATGGAGTGAGGTACAGAAGACGAAAAGAGGGAAAAAAAAAACCCATAGTTAAGTTTAGATCTATGCTTGCATATGTTCAAGTTTAGATTTGAATAAATTTTTGTAGGATTTTTTCCTTTTATTACTTTGTTGATTTGTGTCAACAAATTTATGTTACAAATAAAAAGAGATTATTACACTAGAAATTTAGTAAAAACTTATTCTGCCTACATTTGTTGTGAAAGAATAAAATGTTCAGCTCTGATAACTTGGAAATACGTGAAGAAAACTTGCTGGTACGTTGTCTATCATGAGAATGTGTCATATGAATTTGAGATGATATGGGAGATTAACTTGTATGTGCTCTTTGAACTATTCAAAAGGCCAGAAGCAATACCATTCACCAAACACCAAAAATCTAAAATTGAAGGAGAGGCATCCTTTTTGTATAACTTGCACGGAGCATCTTAGCATCTTCTTCTCAAAATAATGAAAGGTGTCAGTTCTGGTTATAAGTATGATACTTTGGATTGAAAAGTTTACTTTGAATTGGAAAACTAAGATTTTTCAACATTTATCACAATTCAGAATTATATTAATTTACTCAGGTCATCACAAGAATAAATTATGGGCAAAGTGTCTCTATTAGTGAACTTACTATTGCAGTTTCATTGGCAGGATCTAGTGGAGGGCTCTGGCCACTTAAAGAGGAAATTGGCAGATGGCTGCTGGATTAATTTATTTTTATAAAAATTAATTTAAGCGGATGATGTTGGATTAGGTAAAAGACTATTCAGGGAAGGCAGGAAAGACAAAGTCAAGATTTGAATCAATTTATACATGGGTATACAAATTTCTTTGACAAATAATATTTCTATCTGTCATTTTTTCAGTCTTCCTCCATTTAGTCAATGCTAAAGAATTGGGTAAGATAGTGAAAGTATCACTCTGTTTTCACTAGGAATATATGGGCGATCTTATGCATTTGGCATGCGTGGAATACCATGGATAGCGGTGTCAAACGTTGGTTTATGCTATATATCTTCATTTTTTGGTTTTGTTAATGTTCTATATCTTTTTTTTCTTTTTTTCTTTGTTTTATTAATGGTTTGCTCTGTTCTCCAAATATTTCCAATAAATGTAAAGTTCAGGTGGAACCCTTTCAAAAAAAAAAAAAAAAACCTAGATAGCCTACTTGAAATTGCTACGAAGTCAGATCACTTGAAGTAGCAAATCAATTTAAAGTTACTATTTGCTATAATTATTTTGTAATTCATGTCTTGTAATTTTGTATTTTGTATTGAAATATAATGTGTAAATAATAAAATTATATGATATGTTGCGGATTGCAAGGATTTTAGGTTTTTATTTTTATTTATTTTTGTTTCTCTACAAAATGTTAGTATTATGTTTTTTATAGATTTTTTTTTTTGTGTAATATAGGCTTTGATAAAAAAAAAAGTGCCATTTTTAAAACTATTTTTAATTTTTTTAATGAATATTGGAGAATTATGTTTTTCAAACATTTTCATATAGATATAGTCTTTCATTTAAAAGAAGGTATCCATCTAGAAACGATAAAAAAAAATAAAAAACAAAATAGTTCAAATCCATAAATTGGATTTTTGATTTCTTAGTATCCGAATGGATCCTGGTGAATTTGGTTTTGAAATTCAGACCAGATTGAAGGCATGAATTCTGGGTTGGGTTGGTTAGAATTCTCAATCTAAAATCCGCTTGAACACACCTAAAAGCCACTTTCAAGAATTCTATTTAATTATATATTTCTTACTCCCCCCCAAAAAAGGAACAAACGTTGGTTTATGCTATATATCTTCGTTTTTTTGGTTGTGTTAATGTTATGCATCTTTTTTTCTTTGTTTTATTAATGGTTTGCTCTGTTCTCCAAATATTTCCAATAAATGTAAAGTTCAGGTGGAACCCTTTCAAAAAAAAAAAAAAAAAAAAAAAAAAACCTAGATAACCTACTTGAAATTACTACGAAGTCAGATCACTTGAAGTAGCAAATCAATTTAAAGTTACTATTTGCTATAATTATTTTGTAATTCATGTCTTGTAATTTTGTATTTTGTATTGAAATATAATGTGTAAATAATAAAATTATATGATACGTTGTGGATTGCAAGCATTTAGGTTTTTATTTTTATTTATTTTTGTTTCTCTACAAAATGTTAGTATTATGTTTTTTATAGATTTTTGTTTTATGTAATATAGGCTTTGATAAAAAAAAAAGTACGATTTTTAAAACTTTTTTTAACTTTTTTTAATGAATATTGGAGAATTATGTTTTTCAAACATTTTCATATAAATATAGCCTTTCATTTAAAAGAAAATATCCATTTAGGAACGATAAAAGAAAAAAAAAAGTTCAAATCCATAAATTGGATTTTTGATTTTTTAGAATCCGAATAGATCATGGTAAATTTGGTTTGAAATCCAGACCAGATTAGAGGCATGGGTTCTGGGTTGGGTTGATTTGAATTATCAATCTAAAACTCGCTTGAACACTCCTAAAAGCCACGTTCAATAATTCTATTTAATTACATATTTCTTACTCTCACCCAAAAAAGGAACAATTTTTTATTTTCTAAATTCAAGCCCTCAAGATTTCAAAGAGAAAAGAATAGATATAAAATGAGTTTTATAGTATAGACAACAATAAATACGTTATTACATGTATATATTTTGTCCTATCAATACTCTTCGATTAGAATAAAAGGTTGAGTAGATTTTAATCCTTAAAAATAAAGTATTAACAACCTTTTTGTTAAAAGGAAGACTTTAAAAAATGAATGAGTCAACTCTCCCCATAGGAAGTGCCAACCGCGTTGGTTGTTTGATGAATTCCTAGTTGATATGTAGGGTCCCACTCTGCCCCAATTCCAAATGTCTCCAAACTATTGGCCAGCACAGGTTGTCTCACTTTGATTAGACCGTATTAACCGAAGTTTGTTACAATTTTTCACCAGATTTGTCTTTTTAGGTATACTAATATTTTATGGAATTATATAACAAAATAATTAAAAAATAATAATTTTAAATAAAACATAATTCTTGTCACGTGGATAAATGATCAAATAAGCTCTGAGTTGTCATTTTAATATTATAAACTTTTGAACAAATAATTTCAATTTTCTTCTCCCTGGGAATTCTAGACTTTCCTAAAGCTTGAATTAGCTTCTACGTTGTTTCTTTTCAACCGATACAGAAATTCTTTACATTTCTCTGAATTCGGAGTCATCTAGTTTGACAAAACATGTCGGAAGTGGAAGACCAGACGGCCAAACAACACGTGGGGTCGCCGCCGACTGGGCCAACTGCCCCTCCGGTGGCCGTGCCAGACGTTGAGAACCAGCATCCGGCCACGGGGTTCGGGGTGCCGGAGATATTACGGAGATGGAAGAGGGAGGATTTCATAAAAAGGGGGTCGTTGGGTTTGAGAGCGCTGGCTCTGCTATTTTCTTTGCTCGCTTTTATAATCATGGCCAGCAACAAGCACGGAGATTGGAAACAATTCGACAAATACCCAGAATACAGGTGGGGAAATTGAATTGAAACGAATATATGTTAGAGATGATTGTGAACTGAAACTTTAATTTCGTATTGAGATTTTTAGTTTTCTTTTTGGGGAATGTATTGAATTGGAACAGGTACATGCTGGCAATAGCAATTCTGTCGACCTTGTACGCCGGCGGCCAAGCTCTGAGACAAGTTCATGAACTCTGGACCGGAAACCGTCTGTTTCAAGACCGTCACTCTGCCTTGCTCGACTTCTTTGGAGATCAGGTTGCTTATGGTTCTATTTTATTAATTTTTTTTTGGTTTATTCGTTCGTTTAAGATTGTCATTGATTTGGTACGGTCGAGATAATTTCTAAAACCAAAACCTTAACTGAAGAAACTACTATTTTGATGATGATATGTTTTTGGTTCATGTAATCTCTATAGTGTAATAACAATAAACCTCAGCTGATAATTTGAAAATACAAATTCGAATGTATTTGGGTCCATTTTGTTTTCCAATATTCTTCCTCGATGTTTTTTTACTTATTAATCAAGAATGAATTTTTAGCAACCATTTTTTTTTATTAAATCACTGTGTTACTCTTTCTATGATTGCATATGTTCTTCCCATTCCATTCTTGCGTTTAAAGATATATATGACATGTTGCCAACCTTTACAGCCATGTTTACAGCTGGCTTTAAGATACGAAGAGGAAATTTCTTCTTCTATTTTCTCTTGGGAAACAAATCTAATACAACCTTTGGACCATGACATTTTGTATTGAATAATTAATAAAAAGAATAGAAAGAGACATGTCCTTGGCACTTCAGGTCTCTTTCTAGAATGAAATTGGCCTGCAGAACGTGCCTTCCCCGCTATGTTTTACTGGTTTTTTTAATCCACTAAATTTGTCTTTCTTGCTTTGGGAAAGTTGTGTCTAATTAGCAAGTGGGGTTGTCAATTCAAAAGATTCCAACCAAAGAATAATAACGTTTTGATTCCTTTATTCAAAAGATTTAAAGGGTGTGCAGGCTTAATGTTCAAACTATGATTTCATAATCACTAATTATAATTGAAAGTTGAGATTGATAAACTGTTCCTTTCAGATTATGGCGTACCTTTTGATATCATCAGCATCTGCGGCAGTTCCCTTGACAAATAGTATGAGAGAGGGAGCAGACAACATTTTTACAGACTCTTCAGCAGCAGCCATCAGCATGTCTTTCTTTGCCTTCTTTGCCCTGGCATCGTCTGCAATGATTTCAGGATACAAACTATCAACTCAATCTTATATTTGAGGTGGAGGCCTTTCTTTTTCTTTGTGTCCACTAATCATTCTTTATGCCGTATAGTTCATTTTGTTTTTTGCTGATCACTATGCTGTGTGTAAATTTATGTCTTGAAAAGGGCTGGGCATTCACAGACCTTCACTGGTTATTGGATGTTTGAATTGGGTTTGAATTGGTTCTGAGTGGGATAAGTCATTAGTTGTATATGTTCATACGTGAGATATTTAAACTCTGTATATGAATCACATTTGTTCATGCTTTATATTCTAATAAGAGTTTTTTTTTTTCTTGGCGGTGTTTGCCTTGGGGAAACATGTTCATGACAAAATTCAAAATTAACCTATGGAGAGTGGCTCAAATGGTAAAGGCCTTAGGTTTAGGGGTATGCTCCCCTAAGTCTAAGATTCAAGTCTCCTTGAGTGCAAATAATCTCTAGGAGCTATCGGACTGAAGAATTTCCCCCTTGAATTAACCGAGATGCATTTATAGGAAACTCCTTATCGAGACGCTGTTTCAAACACTGGTGCCAATAAAAAAAATAAAAAATTGAAGTTTACCAAAATCCCAACCTGCATGCCAAATCCTAAAGGTATTATGCTCCAAAGGGAGAATGAAACCATGGTAACTGTAACATGGCTTCGGTGAGAAATCACCGAGGGTAAAATTCAGTTCAAAGTTCTTAGGAAGAATAATGATGTAGACACCTATTTACAACCAGTCAATATGATAGTGCTACTTCATCAAATTTTGGGTTTTTTTTTTGCTGATTTGGATTTCAAGTTTTAAATAACTGCCCTCTATTTGAAACAGAGTTGTATAAAATGTTGTATATGTATCAATACTTTTTTACGAAAACATCGCTGCGTTTATCTAAGAAAATAGGTGTGAAAATATGAAGAAAGGGAATAGAATTTGTGTAGCAGGGAAGAATGTTTCACTTCTATACTAATGGCGAAGAGGGTTGAGGCCATTTATCTGATAGATTGCTAATAACAGGAGAGAAGACAGAAAGAAAAACAGAAAATTGGACTATAACGAAAGTAATGAAGAATTCTTTAAGAGCAGATAGTTGTACAAATTAAAACTTAAAAGAATCAGTCATCTTTCACAATGTTTTCACCGTTCTTTTACAAAAACAATCAAAACAAGGTATTTTCTAAGTTTAGAACGGCCTCAAGGCTCAAATCACTAAAAAAGATGGAAATGCAACTTTACTTATTCCAATCCCTAATATTACACAGCTAATGCCTTAAAAGACTATAGACAAAAAAAATCTGATTCCCATATATTCATAGTTTGTAATCCTCAGATAAGGACTCAAGGAATGTGTTTCGTCCTTCCTTGGACCTCAAGAACACACCCTCTGAGAGTTGTGTTTGATCCATGTAGGCATGATTTCGGTTTGTGTATCCGGGCAATCTGATGCCTCCCGGGAGCTGCAACATTTGTGGGGTATATGAGGATTGACTCCCTGCTCTTGACCTGGCATTCTGAAGAGAATCTAAGTAAATATTCTGGTTTAGATGGGTGACCATGGCTGAGGGCCTAATTAGCATGGGTGCGTTGCTGGTATTGTTATTAGATGGAGGTCTTGCAATAGCATAATTGCCACTACCCCGAGCGGCAGGAACATCATGGTTGTGTTTGCCTTCATAAGTGGTGATCACCGCCTTCGTGTCTTGGGCGGCTCGTTCTATGTGTTTCCTCACCGGACAACCTATAGTTGTACATTTGTAGTAGCTCCTACAGATATGACAAATGCAGAATTAGCTTCAAAGTTCAAAAAGCTCGATTTAGAGAGTCAGAAATAGCCAAATTCTTTAGTGATACTTGATTAGATTAACAAAGGAGTTCAATACCTTGGATTTGGATTTCCCCTGACTACTTTCTGTCCATATTTCCTCCATCTATACCCATCATCAAGAATATCAATTTCACTTCTTGTCTGAACTACAACTCTCGGTTCCCTCACGGTCCTATTCCCAGAAGTTGAAAAACTCTCGTTTTCATTTTCTCCCTTCCTGCAAAAGAGATATATTAGTAATTAATAGAACCAAATTCAAAACTTCTATCTTAAACAACAAAGGCAAGCAAGACCCCCAGAATAGTACTTTCTAACTCACCATCTTTTGGCCTCAGGCTCATTCTCATTGTCATCACCAACCAAATTACTTGTCGGTGACCCTTGATCAAACTCATCCTCTCCAACTGAGACTGAAGATTCCTCCTGTGTTGTGACAGACTCCATTTTTGTATTGCCAAGAGTTACGACCGACTGATCAGAAATCCCTGAATTAGTGCATGATGAAGGCTGAATTGACTGAGATGATGACCTTCTATTGGACTGAGGCTTGGGATGATTATGATTTCCTTTGTATACTATCTCAGTAACCTGTCCATTCAAGGATGTCTCAACTATTTTCTTCATGGGGCAATTTCGAAATGAGCACTTATAATAACTCCGCGGATTTTCACTTCCTTTCACATTTTTTTGACCGTATTTTCTCCAGTTATATCCATCATCTGTTTTTCTCTGCTCTTTGATATATTGAGGTTGTTGATTGTACTGATGGTGATCAGATGAAGCAGTAATACTGTGCATTGTTTCTTGGTTTGTAGTCATTTCTGAAGTAAAGCTCTTAGCTGGGGCAAATTCTGAATCTACTTCCACCTTCTCCGATGGAAATTCCGTTTGATTGCTCGGTTTAATAAAGCTCCATGCTTCTTGTTGTCTTTTCAAGGATTCCTCCTGTTCAAGGACTTCAACTTAGAGCCAAAAGAGATAAAAATAGAACCATATATATATGTATGTATGTATGAAAGCTATAAACAAGAAACCAACATTGTTCGGTCCTTTGTCGGTAGGGGAATAACATACTAACTCTATATGCGCATGCGAGATAGTAAAAACATTCATTTCCAATATATGTTTAATCGCTTTTGACATATTTTCTACCTTCTTTCTTAAAAGGGTGAAATCACTTGTCACGAGTTTTGAGCTTTGAGCTTTGAAATCACTGTAATTCCTAGATTTTGATAAGTTAGATTTTTCCAACAAAAAAAACATCTGAAATGGTCAATCATGCACAAAACTATGGGCTCGAAAATATTATTGAATTACGAGGCAACTTTCTTTCTTTTTTGCTAGTACGAGTCATGTCTATTACGACGATAGTCGCGTCAACACGTTGATTGATGATTCTCGCGACCAAGAAAGACAATAAAAAATCCATATTAATTAGGAGCACGCCAACTGTCCACCCTCCTATTTCACACGTTTCATATTCATTACCAGTTTTTTGGCACACGAAAACGTCTAATCTCTTGCCTTCTACAATTAATGAACGGTGGAAACTCAAAAAGTTTTTGAGGAGAAAATCGAAAGAAACCATAAGAACGGGTGCTCTTAATTCCTAAACCAACCCCGAAACTCCCTATATGTAAGAAATAAGTGAAGAAGAATTGAGACATACCACTGTTGAAGAAGGTTGAAAGAAGGAGGATACTGATGATGTGGTTACAGGATTTGTTTGCGATTGAAATGAGAAATCAGAACTAAATTTCTCTTCCTCCTTCGTCCCAGCTAGCTGGTTACAACCAGAATCGGTCATATTTTGGAATATTGCTTGACCTGAAAAGGCACCAGTGGTTGGAGATGGCAGATTCTGCAAAAACTAAACAACAGAAACGAAAAAATTAGACCCATTAATCACTTTTTTGGCAAAAAGAAGGCATGACTAAACATGATATTGAGCTAATTAAAAAACTTACAGTATAATTGGAAGCAAACAAAGGTGAGCTCAAGAAATCAGTTGGGCTCAAACCAGCTGATGGGAAAGACAGATAAGAAGAAGGAGAAAGTGTAGAAGGAGAAAGGGGCAATGAAGAAGGTGGGAAAGACTTGAACTTTGGGATTTCATTACTAATTCGAGGATCAGAGTATCCCCAGCTGAGTGCTGCATTAGTGTTAGTATTTTGGGTGATACTGTCCATGATGTTTTTGTTTTTGCTGCAGTTGTTGGCGAGGAGGTCAGTAATTAGATTTTGAAGAAAAATAGAAGTTGGACTGAGAATTTATAGGAGTTTTGCCTTAACCGTGTGGTGAGGCAGCCAAATCTGAGACCTCAAGAGAGAGCGGGGATTTAATTTAAAGTGAAGGGAAAAATGCTTGTTGGTGAGGATTTTCTTGTACTGAGGGTCACCATGCTCTTTCGAAGAAGGTAAAGAAGTTTGACCGTTGAAAACAAAGCCTGGTCAAAGTTTGTGGGTTTGACTTGACTGGGTCAAAAGGATCAATCGGCCACGTACGTGTTCGTATTTTGCCATTTTGCTTTGTTAATATCATACGAGCCCAGAATGCTTTGGGCCGCTGTATTTAACCATCTGGATTAAGAAGTTGAAGCCCTTGTTATAAATCCTATATCCTACTTATTTTAAATTTTAATATCAGAGAAAAGAAAAAATATTAGGAGAAGTCACACTCATAATACTCCCACACACATGAAAAATAACATATTATTATTCATATATATGTGAGTACAATGAATGTGACTTCACTCTAGTATTACTCCAGAGAAAATACTATTAATCATTTTTTTATTTATGTCTTATCTCTTAACATGAAATCAAATATCTGGTATATAAACTCAAAAATAACAAATAAATTTTCACTCATTTGATATCATATTAGAGGATGACAAGAAAATTGCAATTAAAAAATTATGAGTAGCATTATTCTAGTAAATACCATATTATTTTTGTAGGTATTTCATAAAGTAGTGTGTATTTAGAGGTCGCATATTGGATACTTATCTTTTTTTTTTTTTTGACAAAGAAACTCCAAGGCAGTGCCTTTTGGACTTACTCCTATAGGGTAAATTTTAACCCCGTGCATCACACCCTCAAAAGTTTTCCTACACAATACTTGTCTTTTTTTTTTACTGAAAACCTCAAACACAATACTTGTCTTTTTTTTTTTTTTTTTTCTTTTGATAGAGAACCTCCACGACAGTAACCTTTTGGACCTATCTTTATAGGGTAAATCCAAACCCCATGCATCACACCCTCAAAAATTTTCCTATACAAAACAGGATATTGCTGATTTTTCACCAGGGAATGTGACTCTTGGTAATTATTTGCACCTATAAGGTGTTGAACCTTGGACCTTAAGATATTGAAGACTTAAGAACAAGACCTTCACCACTTAGGCCACCCCCTTGAGTTTTGTTGGATACTTGTCCATTTGGTGCTTCTGCTTCATTCAGAATTTTGGTGGGGATTTGTAACTTGTTGATATCATCACTTTCGATTGTAATTTTTAAAATTCTGCTGCTTTATTGTTAGTGTTGCATTAAAAGATCGCTCGTTTTAAATGAGGGACAAATTCAATGGCAAATCCTTAAGTTTGTGACTCGATGAATATATTTTGAGCTGATCATTAGAAACTACAAGAAAAGAAAATATAAGGTTAAATAGAGATTGTACTTTTTGTAAAACGATGAAATTGGCTCACCCATTAGAATTCTATTAATAAACCATTACAAAGATTGAAATGGAAGTATATATGAAGAAATATAACCATTCCAATGCTCCAAGTTGGGCAATATAACAGTAGGAGCATGTAGAACATTCACATTGGGCTAGCTAAATTAACCAACTAGCCCTATAGTAAAAAGTCGTAAAAATATGGAGCCATATTTGGGTGCCTAAAGTAGCCGTTTCTTTTATTTTTTATTTTTTATTTTGCTACAGTGGCTACTTCGAATTTGACTGGTACAGCACTTGCACACTGAACCTCAGCTGTCATTCTTTACAAAACAATTGCCCCAAGAGAAAAAGGGGATGGAGGGGAAGGGAGTGCTAGTGAGGGGACTACTATACACGAGCGTGGAGCATGAAAGAAAGAACACACCAGATCACATATATTTTCTATTGACTATAGCAGAGAGAAAAAGAAATCTCTCAAAACCATTTAAGCTGGTAACTAAAAAGTTGTGAAATGCTGAAGTACCGTAGACCTGGTTTTTCAAGCATCACTCCAACTATCCGAATCATCATCTTCATCACTTCCAGCAAATGCCTATTTCAAGAGCCATCATTTTAATGGGGCGGATAAACATTCAAACGCAGAGAGAGAGAGAGAGAGAGAGAGAGAAACCTGGCGAATTGTTTTTGCTTTCTCCAAGATAGCAGCAACCTTCAGGTTGGTTTGAGGGCCATGAATGCTGGGTCTCGTCACCGCTGTTGGCTTCAAGTTGAAGGACTGAAAACAAACAAGCTCAGCCTTTGGTTCATGGAATTGTAAAAAAAAGGAAAATGAAGAGCGAGTAATGAGATGTAACATAACAGAAAAATAAAACTGTTGAATCGAACCTTCCTTCGTATCTGTTCAAGCAATGAGTCTCTTTCCTCTACCTTTTCCCCAATCTCAGGCCGAAACCGTGCAGCCACCTTTCTCAACTGCAAAAGGTTCAATATTTCATCAAGCAATTACTCTCCTAGCAAAGGAGGAGAAAACTGTGAAGAAAGGATACCAGAAAACGATCATTACCCTGCTTTTGTCATGAGCAGCAACAGCATCAATGAGAGGTTTTGGGGGGCGAGAAAGCCCAGCTGCAGGATTTCCATTTGGCTTTCCTACTTCTACATCTGCTATTTGAGGGGTTTCTCCGACTGGCCTCAGTAAATCACGCTGAGGCTGTTCTTCTTCCACGGTTGGTGATGGCATAGATGTGTTGCAAGAATTTCGTGACTCCCCTTCACAATTATAGTGTGGTGTGGGTTGAAGCTTTTTATCCACTGATCCTGTTTCTGGTTCTGGTCGATAGAAAGGCTCGATTAGTTTCTCTTGGCACACTTCAAGATCATGTCTAGGAGTTGTATATTCGATGGTTGGTATTGGTGTGAATGGGACTGAAATAGAGTGGGTCTTCTCTACGTCCAAGGCAGGGAAACCAGATTCAGGCCTTTCAGTTGGTATCGAAGGTGATACCACGAATGGATTGATGGTTTTAGTTCCCTCAAAAGAGTGGCAACTGGATTGACTATTTGAATCACTAGCCATTGTTGGGACTGAACTAGAGTGGGCCTTTTCTCCATCCAAGGCAGGGAAACCAAATTCAGGTCTTTCAGTTGGTATCAAAGGTGATACTAAAAATGGATTTACGGTTTTAGATCCCTCAAAAGAGTGGGAACTGGATTGACTATTTGGATTACTAACAATGGTTGGGACTGAACTAGAGTGGGCCTTTTCTACGTCCACGGCAGGGAAACCAAATTCAGGTCTTTCAGTTGGTATTGAAGGTGATACTAAGAATGGATTCACGGTTTTTGTTCCCTCAAAAGAGTGGCAACTGGATTGACTATTTGAATCACTAACCATGGTTGGGACTGAACTATTGTGGGCCTTTTCACCGTCCAAGGCAGAAAAACCAAATTCAGGTCTTTTAGTTGGCATTGAAGGTGATACTAAGAAGGGATTGATGGTTCTAGTTCCCTCAAAAGTGTGGCAACTGGATTGACTATTTGAATCACTAACCATGGTTTGCAATTGCAAAGAGAATTGGATCGGTTGTGAAAAACTAGTCAGCAATTGTTCTGAAACTTGTTGGGATTTCTCATCTTCTATGGCCATGATGGGCAAAAATGGGTTCTGAAGCTGCAAAATCCCTGACTGGGATGCTGGAAAACTAAACTGAGTCTTCTCATCACCAAAAAGATGTAACGGTGGGAATGCATTCTGACTAGATTCCACCAAATCTCTTGGGGAGGCTAGGGAATCATTTGGAGCCTTTCCCATCCTCCATTGCATAGGAGGTAGAGGTGGCAGAGGTGGTAGCTCCTCCAGATTAACTTGAGCTGCCTGAGGGAGCATGCCAAAGCTAGGAAGGGCAGCCTCCAGTGGATCCGTTGCTTGCTTAGAACCATCAAGTTCCCAGCCAGCTGACAACGGGTCAGATTCGGGAGAATCAAAGCATCTTTCCTGGAAGTGATTTGTAGATTGTATCTGTTCACATCTTTCCTGATCTGTGTGGTTCAGAGATCGTATCCATTCAGATTCAAGTCTTGAAAAGTTAGAAGTTACTTCATCTTCTTGCAAATTTTCCACATAAGCTTCAAATTGCATCAAACTCTTTAAAGGAGCCCCTGGCTCTGGGGAGTAGCCAATGGGTGAAAACACCTCAGCTTCACTATTCTCTGAAAGATGACTCTGGTTAGGATTTTTTGATTCCAAAAGTTGATTGCTTGGTACAAATCTTGGGGCTGTACTGGCATCATTGGCAGATAAACCATATAGGGTATTATTGGCTGTAGATGATTCATCGTCATTTCCAGCAACTGTTTTAAACTCAGAATGAGTAGATGAGACTGATCTGCATGGGGTATCTGCACGAGCAACTTCCAGTAGATTCACTATATTTTGTGCCTTGGTTTCATTAAGATATTCTAGAGAAACTGCATTGTTAAGTTCCATGTCTTTTGGATGGTGTTCAGCAAATTCAGAAGAAACATCTTGCAAACTTATATGATTCCTGGATGAAAAGCAAGCTCGATCTAAAGATGGATCAATAAAATCATTGGAAACATCACTTGCACTAGTAACAGCTGCAGATAAAGTCACATCTGGTATAATTGGTTCAATTACTACAGCCTCTATGTTTATAAAATCATCATGGCTTGTGTGATCTTGAGAGCTGTACGGAGGTTCAAGAGGACCAGCATCACCTCCCACTGCATCCACATTGCAGGTAGACATACCCAATTCTGCAGAAGCAAGTTCAAGTTCTGGAGCAATATGGGTTAGGACTGAGAATTTCTGCTCCTCTATGCTGCATGTCTTTTGAGTTTCCACCACAGGAGTCAAGTCTTCCAAGTTGATTCCATTTGCCATAAGAGCATTATCGGCTTTGGAAAATATTTCATGTGTCCCTACAATGTCTGAACAAGTAGCAGGTATAACATTTGAACTCGCTTTTAGTTCTGGCAAGACTGATGAATGCTGCTTTTCTGTAGGTGAAATGCGTAAATCTATTGAACCAATCTTTGCATAAACCAAATTTTCAGAATAATCTTCACCTGCAGATTTTGTTTGAAGCACTTCATTTCGAGAATTCTCACTTCCTTTATTTTCAGGAGTCACCTCTGAAACATCTGACAGATGCAGCAAAGCATCAGAATCATTTGGATCTTCACTAGGCGGATGGCATTCAGCAGAACCTATAAGGTGAATATCATTCAGAATCTGGGATGGAACATCATAGCTGACAACTCTATCTTCAGCTAGATTTGTCCCATTTTCATCTTTTTCAGATAATTTGGAACCAAGCTTAATTAAGTCAGAGGTTGCTTCCTCTACTTCAGGACCTACCAATGTAACTAGTGACGAGTGTACCCCGTGACCTGAAGGTAGTAGGGAAGGTGAACTACATGATGCTTCTCCAAGATTGGGGACCTTATCTTCATCAATATCATACAACACTGCAAGCTCACCCGATTTGGCTCCCTGAGACTCATCCAATACGTGGCAGGATGGCATATCCACACCCTCAGCTGCACAAGTTTCAGTCAATGGGAATACTTTAGCCGTTCCATCACCACCAAATGCTGCATTCTCAGTCAAACTGCTTAACGTATCAGAGTCTGAGAAACTGGATCTGTTACACTTAAATAAGCCATTCCCATAATCCGATGCAGAGGAGTTTCCAACTGATTGAGAATCAGAAGATCGAGCTTGCAACCCCAGATTTACTTCACCGCCACAAGAGTTTTTTAGATGTATACTCATTTTCTGTTTCCATTTCTGACTTAGGTCTATCCCCATTTTAGATGTATATTCATTTTCTGTTTCTATTTCTGAATCCATCGTGGTGAGTGCATCCATATAATTGTCCATATCACTGGTCAAATCTTCAGAATGGTACCCATCTACATAGCCTTCTGTTTTGACTTCTCCATTAACAGTTAGTTCCTCTTCAGCTGCTACCTTATGGAGGGTGGAAGAAATATTATCTGTAACATCATCGGCTGGTTCAGGCACCTTCACAGGTTTTCCACCAATGACATCCGGATGAAACTTCTCTATACATGGTTTTAAAACTACCTCCTGTGCATCAGGGGAGGAACATGAACTTTCTTTTCCTTGTGATGACTTCTTTGCACGATTCACAGCAGTGATTTCAAGAACTTCAAGCCCTGATTCACTATAAGTATCCCCTTTCAATTTCATGGGTGAAGTGACAGAAATTTCATGAACAATCACCTGCTTTGGAGTGGGAGACTCCAGAACTTTATCTAGGTAACTTTTCCCAGCTCTTGAGTCAAATATAGATCCATTCAATTGCCTTCTCTTCAGTTTCACAAGTCGTGCAGGGTTACTAAAACCATTCTCAACGCATTCCTTCAGAAACAACTGATGCAATCTGCACTATTTGAAAGTAAATTAGGGTTGCCAATAAATCATCTATACAAAAATAATACAAGACTCAAACAACCACAAGACAGCCAGATTGCCAAAATAAACCAATATGGGATTAAAGTCCTCACTTGGCATGTGATGGAGGCAGTACTTCAGGTGTTTCTCCATTCCTCCAGCGTGATCCTTTTTTCTGCAGAAGAAGAAATTACATCTCAGACTTTGTAACTACACAAGTGAATAGTTTATAGTGATGAGTTGCTGTAAACAAGATAAGAAGACAATAAGCTGATCTGCAGAATTCCTAGCCATGGTGTCTTCATCATCAAAAAGAAAAATGCCCAAAAAATAACTGATATGCTCTCAATACAATGAGCATGGAGAAGCATATGTAAGCCTAGTATTCCCCAGTTTTGGAACATATATGCCTACCAATAACTGGTAATTAAGCTTCTCCAGCACCTTCACAATTTTTTCAAGGCTGTGATTCACTGGAGAATAATCACATGATCCGTCAATCCACATCACCTACAGCTGGTTACATCTTACAGCATTTTTGAGATCTAATAAAGCCCATTACCCAAAACCAATATTCATATATGCCTCAAAAACCAATGCGAGCCAGCTAAATATCGTGAAACATACTAAGGGGTCATGTTTTGAAACTTTTGATCTCAGAGGAAATGTAATTCATCAGATTGAAGGCTATGAAGGCTCACTGCCAAAGCAGTGAATTTCATAATAACTGGGAGAAAGATGAGGTTATGGATTCCATATCTCTATTTATGCTTTAAAAAGGGAAAAATAGGAGAAAACTCTATGACAACTTCCTTGATATAGGTCCCAAGTAGGTTCCCCCAGGCCAAAGTGAGAACACATATGGATAGATTGGCAGCAAACAGATTGGCCTTCAAAATCTAAAAAGCAAAAGTAAAGAAGAAAAGAAATAATTGAGAAATGTCTATAGTTAAAACAGTTGCCACAAGGAAAGTTCTTAATATGATAATCAGCTTTTCAATGCAATACCTTCATTTTGCGGATTCTTTTTTCCCATGGAACTTCTGCTGTTGATGCGCCAGCGGATGCTGATTCCACTTTAAAGAATGATGGGTCAGTATAACGCATTAAGCAAGCCCCAGCGCCCGCAACATCAAACCTGCTAGATTTCAAACTTATATACTTAAAAAACACATTTAACTTCCTGTTACAACCAATTAAGCCAATGATCAAAAAATGGTGAAAGAAAAGCCTAAGTAAATACGAATTGGACAACCATACTTGTCTAGCAGAAATAACTGCGGAGGGCCCCTGCATTCTTCATAAGAGTCCATCACAAAGCGAGGTAAGTCACCCCGAGTTATCAGATTCTGTTCCGTACGCAAATTAGGATGCCAATCAACACCTGTAATAGAATTGTGTATTTAGTTAGCACTTAACTTTGGCATTCATTCTGGGAGCTAAGCTTTTTAAACAAAAATAGAAATGGAATGCTTTTGATGGCCCATTATTTTTTCTTTTGATACATTTAGGGGAAAAAATATATATATTCTTTTTAAACAAAAAAAATCTTGCCAACATTTTGGGTTGTAAAGTATCTTCCTTACCCATCATATATCTCAGGCTTCCTCTAGGAATCTCTCATAAAGCTGTGTCTATTTGGGATGGTGTGATCAAGAAGATTGAAAGAAAGCTTGCCGGTTGGAAGAAGATCCATCTTTCAAAAGGAGGTAGAATCACTTTGATCAAAAGCACCTTGACCGGTCTTCCCTCCAATTTTCTCGCTCTTTTTTCCAATTCCCGCAGGGATTGTAAAGAGAACTGAAAAAACTTATAGAAACTTCTGGTGGGATGGGTTTGGGGAGGAAAGAAAATTTCACTTGGTGAGTTGAAACAAAGTTTGTGTCCCGGTGTCTTGTGGCAGATTGGGAATAAAAAATTTAAGACTTTTCAATAAGGCACTTCTTGGGAAATGGCTTTGGAGGTATGTGTTTGAGAAAAATGCTTTTTGGAGGAAGATTGTGGATGCAAAATATGGAAGTATGCAGGACAATTGGTGTACAAACGAAGCTAAAGGGGCTTTCGGAATTAGCTTATGGAAATCTATCCGTTTGAGATGGGGGGAACTTTGTAAAGAATGTTAGATTTAAAGCGGGGGATGGGAGCAATACTCTATTTTGGCATGATGTTTGGTATGGAAATTCAGCTCTTAAAGTTAGTTATCCTAATCTCTTCCGGATAGTTAGATTTAAAGGGGCTGCTGTGGCTGAATCATTTCAGATTTTCAACAATTTGCTTCATTGGAATGTGGAGTTTAATAGGGATTTACAGGATTGGAAGCTTTGCGAAGCCTCAGATTGTTTTGCTAAGTTTTATGATATGAAGTTTGATCATTCTAAGGAAGATAAACCGTTGTGGATCCATGATTCTAACTCCACTTTCTCAGTCAAACCCTATTACAATGTATTGAACTGTAAGGGTGATATCGTTTTTCCTAGGAAGTGCATCTAGAGATCTAAAGTCTCTAGTAAAGTGGCTTTCATTTGTTGATTGGTTTGTCTTGAGAAAATATTAACGATTGATAACTTGAGGAAAATGGGACTGCCCATTCTTGATTGGTGCTTTATGTGTAAGAATGCTGGGGAATCTATTAGCCACCTCTTCTTGCATTATGAAGTGGTGACAATCTTGTGGAATGAAATTTTTAATAAGGCTGGTATTGCTTGGGCCATGCCTTGATGCATGGTGGATTTTATGGCAAACTGGAATTATTCACTTGTTCGTGGTGGCAGTGTTGACTTTTGGAGAGTGATTGACTTTTGGAGAGTGATTCCCTTGTGTTTGTTTTGGTGTATATGGTCTGAGAGAAATGGAAGGTGTTTTAATGATTGTGAACGATCTCTAGGGAATTTCAGGGAATTTTTCTTTGGCACTCTCAATTTTTGGGTGCATAATCTTGTTAGGTAATGGATTTCTTGTAATGTTTTGTCTTAGCTTTGTCTTTCTAGCTTGTGTCTAGGTGTTTACTCTTGTATACTTCCTGTGTATTTGGTTTTGTTTACTTACATGAATAAAATCCTTATTACCTCAAAAAAAAAAACTCTTAGAACTAAATTACATTTTTTTGTAAAAAAATTTACTTCATTTATACATGCCATGCTATTCTTTTAAATTTATATTTAAGGTTTTTACCATTAGTTTGCTGCAATATGGTAACAGTTACAACATCGCAGTAAGAGCAAGTACACTTAAATTTCATATACTTACTAACCTATCAAAGTACACTCAAATTTCATTCAAGTTTAACAGGGCAACAAAAGTACTTGGCAGGTAATCTAACCTGCATTTGAAAAGAAGAATGAATCACTTGTTTGGGACAGAAATGCCTTCTCAATTGAAGGAACTTCTGCCTCAACCTGTTGAACACGAACCATAAGATCATGTCCTCTTGCAGCAGTTGTCATTACTTCTTCATGCAAGTCATGGAAAATCTCAGCAGCAAACCTTTAAACAATGACAGAAAAGTACATTATTATATGTAGCTATTAGGTGAGAGAACTTCAAATGATATGTGGAAGCAAATAAAAATACAGTCAAGTGAGATCAAGTGGTGAGTACATAGACAAAAGATGGTAATCTTTTTGTCACCCTAACAGCATTAATGACCTTGTATGCCGTGCTTGGAGCATATGCAGGGCGCCAGTTGTCATGGAAATTCACACTTCGTTGAGAATGACTTTGTTTATACGTCAAATATCTTGCACAATATTGTTAAGAATATCTTTGCTAGGGATGTAAATAAACAATAATACGAAATAAGCCGCTTGAGATCAACTCGGCTAAACTTGACTTCAGCTTTGGTTACTTATTAGATGAGGTGTTCATGAACACAAAATTATAATTAACTATATATTGATACAACTCATATAAAGCTTGGCTGAACTAGTAGAAGCTCGTATAAATTCAAATAACTTCATATTCAGTAATCTTTATAGTTTTGTTTTTAACTTTACAATGATAATATATTAAGCTTAAAAGGATAAGAGGAAATCATGTTCCTAATACCATATGTTTTGACAAAGTCCTTGTGAATATAATCATTTATACATGCATACATAATCAATATAATATTTATGAAACCTAAAAATTTGTTGATAAAGATATAAGATATAATATAAATAATTTATCTTTTCAAAACTAAACAACTCGTGAACAAGTTCAAACTCGTTAAAAAACATAAATGAGTTGTTTGTGAACGTAAATTTAACTCTATGACAAACACAAGCTCAACTCATGTTTGAATAAAAATCACATGAAAATAGCTTAATCACTCACTATTTGCTCAAAACTCGACGACTGTACAACCATAATTGGTGATAAACGCTACATATTGCATGTTTCATTAAACTTACCTAGTGTACATATGATTTTTGCAAGCCATCATGCAATATAAACAAGATATGACATTTCTTTTAACTGAAAAAAGGAAAAAAGAATTGGTTTCACCTCATTCAACCTCATTTGCCAATTAGGCAAGCTCACCTCAAGCCCAATACTAGAATTCCTTTAGTCAACAAGCTAATAACCCAGAGTCAGCTTGTGCCAATGACAAAATTTCAACACAAGTTGGGAAAAAAAATAAAAGAATGAAGATCAAGTAAGACATCAATTCTTACACATTATCCTAAAAATTTTACCCAAAGTCCCAAACCCACCACTAGACCATAAACGACAGACTATAAGCTCAATTTCTTTTATAACATAATAAATAAATTTTAACAGAAAAAACTAGAAGCATTCAAAAGTAATCCATCCATCTTCATGGTCCATAAGTTTCAGTCTCGATTGCAATTAAGTTTCCCAATCCGTCATCTAACTCATATATCTGAATAATAATTCAAAATCTATCTTAAGAATATCGATCTCAGCCTCAGCCGGGTCATTTGCCATTCTGGTTAGCTCCAAAATTATGAACTCAATCCTAATCAAGAACCACAAATTATAAATTAAAAAAAAATCACAAAGAAATGCCAATATCAACGTAAATTAAATTAAAAATCAAAGGTCACCAAGTCTCAGAGTCAAGTTCCAAACAAGCTTCCCAAATTCAGCACACAAAAAAATCTTCTAAGTTCACTCCATTTCCATGGGGTCAACCCAGTCATATAATCGAATAAAAAGACAGGTTCCATACAAACCCGCCAAAATTCGACCCGTAGACGAATCATCAACACGCGAAAACGTTCAGAAACTCCAAGTTCAAACCCCAGTGGCTCAGCATTTCTTATCACTAACGCAATTCACAGCCCAAACCATCGAATAGAAAACTACACACAAGAAAAGGAAGAAGCGAAATAACAAAAGGAGATACAGGACTAACTCTGCAAGGTCGCCGAGCTGGCGCAAGACACCGACAAGTCCAGCCATGGCCACGCCTTCCAAGAGAGCCTCGGGATCATCCCTATTGGCCGCTCTGTAGAGCTCCGGATCCGCCAAACTGTACTCGTCCCTTACCTGGTACTTCAACAACGGCATTTCTCTTCTTCTTCTTCTTCTCCCAAGTCTACAAATTCAAAACCCTAATTCTTAAGGTATACGCATTTCCCAGCCCGAGAGCGGCTTAGAACAGGAGGTTTTGGGAATCATGAGTGTTTGAACAACTAATGAATGAAGAATATACGGTGCTCAGACTGTCTAAGCCGAGAGGGAGAAAGATAGGGAGTATTTAATATTACGGAATGAATTTAACAGATTTTTTATCCTAAAATTACTGTTTATGCGAAAAATCTCCATCATCATACCCATTTTTATGTTCGGCGCCATTTTCGGTCACGGGAGTTCTAGATCTACTGCTGCTTACATCACCATTTCCCACATCCACCTTTAGACTTATGTCTCCATTTGAAGTTAACTTCAACTAAAATTAATTTAATTTAGACCCCGTTTGCATTAGAGTGGGTTGAGATATTTATTCATCTATATTATATCAATATATTTTTTTTAATTTTTCATATAAAATACATATTTTAATACTTATTTTTTAAATTTCAATACACATTTTTCAAATCTCAATTCAACTGTTTCAAATTCTAAAATAATAATAATATAAAAAATAAACTAAATTCATTTTACTCATCTCATCTCCCAATCCAAACGGGACAATCTAATTTTAAATTGAATTTACTATTCATATACTCGACTTTTAAATTATTAAATTTATCTCAATTCAATATCTCTTTACATATGAAACTTATTATATTTTTCAACAAACACCCCTTTATAAATATGACTCATATATTTTTTAATTTTGTATAAATATATTTAAATTTATCTTAATATTTAAATATATTTAAATTTATCTTAGATAGACTTTACAAAACTCACTCTACTGTTTCCATTCATAACTATTTATGAAGAGAGCAATGCTATATGTAATTTCTATTTGGAGATTGTTACGTAGGTTTAGATAATTTTATCTTTAGAAGTGTTTAAAATTACAAAAATATTCCTTCTAAAATGACCTTTCTTCTCATTTAATAAAGGGTCAATACATACCGTCCTTATTTAAAGATGACAAATAGAATTTTTTTTATAAAAAATTTAATTCATTTCAATTCAATTCACCAGTTAGACTATTTTTTAATAGATTTATTTACAACTGACTTTTCTCAAATGCAAAATACCGGATTTATTGTGTTCTTTCTTGCTACTAGGATATCCAAAGCTTCTTCCCTTTAATCGGTTGTTATTGCAAACTTTTAGATTTTAATGAGAGGAAAAACATGGTTTGGTGAAGTGGTAGTTAGTGAAGTGGAGGAGAAATTCTTTCCTTTTAGGTGTCCTGTCTTGCTTTCAGGTAAATGCCTTTTGTTGTTTTATCTGCTCCTTTGATTTTCCAAGGAGTATGTTGGCTGCTTTTCTGAGGATGCTTGTCAATATCATTGACAAACAAACAGAGGAGGTTGAGTTAATGATGGGAACGTCACTGAGGAGACGGTCTATTATTGTATGATTAATATTTTTTCGTGTGTTTGGAACCACCTGTATTGGAAATTATATCCCGTGGCCGTGACATAGCCTGATTGTATTTTTATGAAAAATACATATATAAATAGTAGTTCGTGCACTAATATTTGTCTCTACTCAGTTGGAGGGATTTGTGCCTGTTGAGACCACCCTTTTAGGCAAGTCAACTGTTGAAACTATTATAAACTGAAAAAAAAAAAAATCCAAATTTGAAAATAAAGAATGCGGGCAGCGAGGAATGGAATTGAGCTCCACATTTATTATTTTGACTTATGGAATCAGATATTTGTTCACATGCTTGTCACGGATTACAGATTTTAGATTCTGTATACTACATTATTCTACATTACATTGACGTGTATTAAAATTCATTATTACAATTTAATTTTTCAATTTTAATTTTTTTGATAAAAAAGTATATTAAATTCATTAATAACAAACATTACAACTGAATCTAAAACAAATATTAAGAGCTTATTACAACGTTTATAACTCTTTAATACACAAAAATGACTAACATAATTTAGTGAGGAGTTACTCCCGTGTAATTTAGTCCGTACATAATTTAGTCCTAACGAGATGGGCCATCGCACACTGTTACGTGTGCTGAGGTTGGCGGATCTTCTTTGAATCTTAGATCTTCCTTTGTACCCCTTTTGCTTTCTCATACATCTTGGCATTCAGTCATTCAAACTTTTTTTTTTCTTTTTCTTCACTTTATTTTCCTTTCCTATCTTCTATGTCCTATGCTTTCTATCTCTTATTTACTTAATCAGTTCATCTATAGAAAAATATCGCATAGAAGTATATCCATGAACCGAACGCATGTGCGTGCACTTAATCTTATTGGGACATAGGGTCATCGAATAGGGACATCTCGTAGAGTCATTGCATAGTATCTTCGCATGGGGTCAGTTCATGACATTTTTTCATAAAATCATGAGACATAGATCTCAAGTTTCATTTTATATTTTTCAGAGAATACATTCAATAATTACTATGTAGAGGAATCCTATCACAAGCATATAATCAAACATTTGGGGTTCGATAAAATGGACTACCAAGAATGGTCATTACGTATATATAATAACATTTTTAGTTCTATTATCTACTCTTACTAATCCAGTAAACACTTGAGGTGTATGAACATAACACTTGCCTGATTTCCATACTATTCTAATACATCATGCGATTCATTCATAAGCGCATCACAGATATCAACCTACAAGCATACATACAACTAGCATCAATATATATGAAGCACAAGTAATTAAACTAGAAAGACCCTATACTTCACTTAGAACACTCTCCTACTATTCCCATGTCCTTGGAATCCTTACTCACAAAGTTAAGACCATTGGAGACTTACTGTGAATACTGAGACACCTCTCGATATCTCCATGTTCTTGAAGTCTTTACATCATTTAAACCATCGGGGACTCACTGTTGACATTGGGACACCTTACGATATTCTCATGTATTTGAAGTCCTTACATCACTCATGAACAATCTTCAATTATCCTCATGTTTTTGGAGTCCATTCTTACTACGCTAAAACCGTTGGGGGACTCACTTACGGACACTTGGACACTTTCCCTTTATACCTGTGTGCTCACAGGACTCTTACTAAACTTCACCTTCTGCGACCAGCTTACGGCAAAACCTCTGCCAATCAACCTCAAACCGATGCATGACTTAGGCCGACCGAGTCACGCATCTCAACACTAAACGGTGCACCTGACACCACATCATCCAAGCCTACACGCAATCATCATCCTCGTCATCTACAACCATGCATCCCGTGCGACTCTAGGTAAGTTTTGGGATTTAGCATCGCATACCCTTACTCAGGATAGAATATCTCTTACATATTTTACCCGTCCAGTACACGTCACTAGAATACACATATACCCTTCCTCCTTGTCGCCTAAGACCAACATAGAATGCGTTAATCGATATCAACCTTTTCCATAACGGTCGGTAGGGCTTAATCTTCTTCATAACGGTCGATAGGGCTTAACCTACTTCCTGCTTTTTTTACGAGTTCATCACAACATTTAACACGACAATGTCCATCTCAATGTATCTTCGTCGCGTCACGTAGTTTGAGACTACTATCGAACTATACTGTTATTATTGAGCACTTCACCTAACATTACGCCACACGACTCCCATGTCATCTCTGACTTGGCATGTGCAAGTCTCCTCACATACTCTGAGACATAACAAGGCTACATAATGACGACTATCACTGGGGTCACCGATCACATCATCACCTTGAGACATATTTCCACAATTTCGCTATACTTCACACACTTTACATTCCCCAATCAATTGTCCACCTTTGTGACACGTCTTACGGTGCATCACGACTACACCACATGGAGTACCCTCCACACTTTCGCTACGCACTATATTCTGCACATACAATACCACGTTGAGTACACTCCACGTATACTCTCTTTATAATACATTACGCCACAACCCATACGATACACGCTACACGGCGTATTGCTTTATCCCATAGAGTACACTTCACGTGTACTTCCTTCAAACACAAAGCTTCACATCATCAGATGGTGCACACTGCAACATATGGAGTACACTCCGTGCGTACTCTCTTCACAATACTTGCCACAACACCATAACAACACATAGAACACCTTCGCATTACACGGCACAGTTCACAATACTATTTCACAATACAACTCCCAACACTATAGTACACCGTCACAACTACTACAATACAGTCAACCAACTCTCACCTCAACTACACAGCGAACTCCATAATCTTAACAGCACAGTCCACAACTAATAAAATAACATAAATACAAGAGAGAGAGGGTTATACCATGCGGGATAAACCTGTACGTTAGTCATCTCCTGGCACGACTAGTGGCATCGAAATCCACTAACTTGAGCATTAACGCTCCCTCGAAGTCAGTGCTGTGACCCCGGAATGGGAATACATCAGGGTTTGAGTCAAGTGTTTCGGTTACTAAATCCGGATAGTCTGAGGGTGGCCAACATGGTGGGGAGTTTGTTGGTAACGGTGGAATGATCCTACGTTGCAGCTAACGTTACCTATAGTGACGTCAACCACGTAAAGTGATGGTTTGGGTTAGGGTACTTGGTTTGACACCGAAAGCTAGGATAATACTTATTGGAGGATGAGGAATCTCATGGTAGTAATGGTGAATCGATACAACTACCATGAGTGCAACCCGTGCATGGGAGAGTGAGGAAGAGTGAGAGGTGATGGTTGCTTGGTTGGGCCATAGCTGGGTATAGGGGGGTCACCGGAGGGTGAGGAGCACAGTAGGGGTGGTCGTGAGTTGTGGGTGGTGGCAAATGGTGGAGCGGCAAGGTGAACCATGGGTTTCAAAACCCATTTTGTAGGTGGAGGAGAAATGGGAGAGCTGGGGACTGCCATTGGTGGCTGGAGGGTCGCCGGTGGCTAGGGAAGGTCATCGGTGTGGTTGGAGGCCATGGTGGCCGGCGGTGATACCGAAAAATTGGTGAAAACCCATGAAACTCATTTTTGGATTTGAGACTCACGTGTAAGCTAAGAGCTGTCGTGAAGTGCACCGCCGGTGCAAAGTAACTTGCCGGAGGGTGGGGATGCCGGCGGTAGGGGTAGTGAGACACGGTGGGCGGTGGTGGTGCCGCCATGGGCTGGAAGCAGAACGGGCACAAGGGGTTGCGCGTGGGAGAGAGAGGAGAGAGAAAAAAGAAAAAAGAAAATGAAGAAAGTGAGGGGTTTGGGTTTTCTCGGGCTATTTATAAGCCCTATATATTGGAATTTTCAAACAGATAAATGATGCGTTAAAAACACTAATATGAATACACGTAAAAACAATATAACTTTAAAAACGCTTAGATGAATTAGTATAAAATATTATTTCAACTTAACTTTAGTTTATAACATAATATATCTCATCATTAGTTAAAATAATGAATCTTACTAATTATTTAAAAGGATAAAGTCATATATTTAAATTAGAGATTTAAAACATAATTAAAATCTCATAAATAACTAAAACCAAGTACTTAACTTTAGTTTATAACATAATATATCTCATCATTAGTTAAAATAATAAATCTTACTAATTATTTAAAAGGATAAAGTCATATATTTAAATTAGAGATTTAAAACATAATTAAAATCTCATAATATCTTAGATAACTAAAATCAAGCTAATAAAATGATTTTGTATAATTATAATATTTTGGAGCTCTTCATATTATTATAATTGCAGTTCCTTATAAATCAGGTTTGGGTCCAATACTACTAGAATCACTTAATATAATATTTTCAAGATACTTAAAATATTCGATAGCGAAATACTAAATGTATGTTAAAATTAATTGTTATATATTTAAATAATACATTCGAGGTTGGATACGTGTGTCGAGATTAGACATGTGCATCGAGTCTTGTTCCAGTCAAATGTGATAAACGACTGTTACATTATTTATTTGGAATTCCTTAAGCCTTAGTGAAAAGAGGGTAAAGTGTTACATGGATTTCACAAAATTAGAGGTCCCAGACCTAAATGAGTTGCGCGTGGCCGCTGTAAAGCACCCTTATAGGTGCGTGTGAATTTTGAACTCCCAATTCGAACCGTACATGTGGCCCTTGCATCGTTTCATTCGATGCCATTGTGCTCCCATATGATAAATCGGCATCTTGGGAGTCCGCCTCGTGAGTCGTGAAGGACCCTAAACTTAAGAATTCACGTGATTCTTTTGCTTTTTTATTTTACTTATGGTACCTATTATTGATACTTTTTTTTTTATGGGATTATTGATACTTACTATCATCAAATCTAAACGAATTTTTAACATTGTACTAACAAAAGATGTAAATTATTAAAAAAAAGCATATAAATTGAAATTTTCAAAATTAAAATATAAAGAGTCAGTTTAAAAGTAAGAATATTGCTATTAGACCACCTGAAATTTATTGCCGACATTCTTTACGTCGCACCACTATATAGTGGCTGGTGACTTGTTAAAAAAATATAAAGAAAATATATTTAAATTAAAAATATATTTGAAAATCAAAATTTTGAATTACATTTTAATGACTATTCTAATTGAGATACTAGAACGAAATATTTGAATATCGATCCTTTTCGGTGTGTTATTTTAGAATTAATCATATATTATATATAAATATTTATATGTTTATATAAATTAATAATTAATAAAATAAATACATATATATGTAAGTGTGTATTATGTATATGTATACATATTAAAAGAATTTAAGATTTTTAAAATGAATATAGATTGAAAAAATACAAACTTGAGTTGAGATACAAAATAAATAAAATAGATTAAAATAATTGATAAAATAATAAAAAATAATGTTATTTTTTTTAAAGGAGATATTTAAAATTACAGAGTATATAAATATATTTTATATTCTAGAATTAATTAAATATTATCTGAATTAAAAATTAAAAAAATGCCATTCTAATACATAAAAAAAAATTATTAAAAATAATCTAAAATGGAATAAGAATCGGAATGGCCAGAATTTGGATCGGAACGGCTGGAATTCGACTGGAATGATTAGAATGGGCTGAAATTTGGACCGGAATAGAACAAAAAAGTATAGTACACCGAATATTATATCGGAACAAAAGTCTAACGAAACAAAATTCAAAACCTTAATAAAAATACAAAAAGAGAAAGACCAAAATTTTAGATTTTTTCAGTCCATTTTATGTTGTATTTTTTATTTTGTATTTTAATAAATCCAGTGGTGCCGCGTAGAGTAGGCCATCTGAATGATAAATTTAAGATGACCAAGTAATATTATTCTTGGAAAAAAATTGTATGGAAAATTTTAAAATATAATCTTAAAAATAAGTAACGATGGGGTTGATGGCACGTAAACTAATTGCTTAGCTTTAAAGCTTTGGTTGATTGGTTGGTGGGGGTAGTTAATTATAATTTCAACAATCGAAATCGTTTTACACTTCCCCAAGTTAACATCAAGGCAAACAACAACAACCTGCATCTGGAGTACAGCGTATGAGCAGCTAATGCAGCAATTGCATTATATTATACGCATCATTCTACATAGTGGAAATTGTGATTTAAGCACCATCTTAATTATACTATAATCATGTACCTTCTCTTACGGCTAAGCAAAGTCAATGTGTTATCTTTGTTAATTTTGTTGGAAGTGATGGCCAAGTATCATGTAGTTGAAATAAACCAGCTCTTTCATTAGGCTATTTAAGTAATTGTCCCTTAATGGAAGAAGACAAAAAAAAAATGTCTATAAAGACTAAATTAGATTTTTTTTTAAAAAGAAAAAAAAAATCCAATTAACGATATTAATTGACAAAGTAGTATAAAATTTTAAGTAGTAATTTATTTGGCAAATGATAGGAATTACTTTTAAATAAAAATCTAATTTAAAATTTAAAATAAAAATAAAAATATTTAATCTTACTTAAAAAAAGAGTAATGTTACGTACAGTCGTAAAATTGTAAGTAGTATGCAATCGCTTTGATAAAAAATGTGATCTTTTATTAAAAATTTAACTTTTTTTAAATAAGTCCCATATATATTCAAGTAAGTCCTATTTATGGCTGAGAAATATCTTATAGAAAGAGGAGCAAAGTGGTTACAGAAATCTCAAATCCAGGTTCCTATAGAAAACAAAAACCTTTAATAAATCTAATTGAAATCAAGATAACGAGAAATGAAATCACTGACGCAATGTAGCAATTACTACACGATCGGAGGAAAAACTCATGTGCTGCCCATTGCATGCGCTGAAGGAAGCAAATTAGCTATATAGCTAATTTGCCTTCGTTGTACACGTGGAATATATCAAAGTGGAATATATCAACTTAGACATTTCTCAGTTTCTTTGCACACATGGAATATATCAAAGTGGAAAATACATTTGGAATGAAGAATGTCGTCCTAATTAATATTGAAATAGGACTAAGGCCAGGACAAAAATTTATTTTCGAACCAATTAACAATAAGAAGAGAGTCTAACTTTACAATAAAATCAGTAATACTCAATTGATAACATAAAGTAAGACACAACTTTAGAGTAGGAAGTTTGGCGTAAGTATTAGTACCAACACCTAGAAAGGAAGAGAAACCAGCATTAATAAAAAAGCCATCATGAGAATCCAGAACTCCTCCACAGCCTGCAGAATCGGGGTTGCCCTTGGAGGCGCCATCTATGTGACGCCCCCAATTTACGTTCGTAATTCAATGCAAATTGAAGTGTCAGGGTCAGTAATACTTGGTTACTCACCCCCGTACTTATTGAAATGTGAGGCAAATCGCAGTGAAAGAATAAAAATAAAAATTCTAGAGATCACATGGTTACACAAAACCTTAGTATTCATATCATCCATTCTTAAAATATCATTGTATCATTATATGCATAACCTAGTTAGTTTTCTAAGTCGAAATACAAATTTATCAAAACTTTTGTCTTAAAGCAGCCTAGGCTTCTTCTTCTTCACTTCGGGAAACTCTTTCTTCATGCCTGCGCTAGTCCTTATTACTACCAACTGGTCATAGACTTTTATGGAGAGAGTACTCCGGGGAACCCTCAGGGTTTCTCCAGGTCTCTCGAGTAACTAGGCTCTAGTCCATGACCATCATCCAATCCTGCAGTGAAAATTGCATTCCAAAAGAAAAGGAACCGTACAAGAATGAGATTTCTAGGGAAATCTCAGTAAATACACATTTAACTTAATAAAAGTACAGACATCGTGAAATAGTCACATATAATAATCAAAGTATATGTTTATAACATGATTCATGTGACTTATGTATGAATTAAACTTATCTCTTATGTGGACTTACATAAATTTGTATCATACATTGACTTTTCATTTTTAGTCATATCATTTTCATATATTTTCATTATAATCCCCTATTATTACCCGTGGTTGGGTCATGCCACTATTATTACTCGTGGTCAGGCCTTGCTACTCTTATTACCCGTGGAAGGGCCATGCCACTATTATTACCCGTAGAATGGCCATGCCACTATTATTACCCGTGGAATGGCCATACCACTATTATTACCCGAGTAAGGGCCATACCACTATTATTACCCGTGGTTGGGCCATACCATTATTATTACCTATGGAAGGGCCATGCCTTATCTTTTCTTATTTCATTTATCATATCCTTAACCTTATCATTATCTCATAGTGTCATAACATAACAAATAATACTTGAATAACAAATTATCATAAAATCATGGATAACCAATCACTTTATAAATTCAACATCTTATTTTCCTTTACTTGAATCATAAACTCTTCAATTAATAAAAATCTCAAAATCAAACATAATAGGGTATTTCGCTCGATCCAAACGTTGATCAAGGGTCGAGTCAAATTTCTGCCTAAATCTCGTTCTGTCAACTAAATCCAGATTTTGTCCTTTTTTTTTCTTATCTCGTAAAACTTAAAACATAAAAGTTGTAGATCTCTGTCTTATCTTTCCATATCCTCTTGAATCATTCAATTCCAATATCACACTAACAAGTTATGACTATTTTACCATATAATGTTAAATCTGTCAACTTAACCCCTTTTAAGTCCGAAAGTTGCTAGGGTTGATCTATCAATTTTTTTCCAAATCAAGACCTCATATTTTCACATAATCCTCTTAATATATCATCATAGAATATTTTCTAAGATCTCATAATTTTCCTAGCATTTTATCATAGCAAAAACCACTTGAAAACTCAATAGGCTTCAATTTAACACATAAACAAAGATTAAGCTCAAATACATATCAAACATAATCTAATCACCAAACCACTTATTATATGCCAAGACTAAGTTAATATATGCACTTACAAATTTTTCCAAAACTAAATGATTAGTCTTGAGTTGGTTTTGCACCACACTTCTCTCCAAGATCCTTACTTAGCTCTCTTTTGACACTTAAGTGATGTGAGTGGGTTTTTGTGTATTTCTCTAGGGTATTTTTCATTATGGCCGACTGGTATTTCTCATGGGGAAAGAAGAGAAGCCCATGCATCTATTTATAGGCATAATAGGCGTGGGGTGCAAGAGAAGAGGGCTTGGGCATTTCAGCAACTCCATTTGACTGCATAGGTGAGATGTCCTCTACTTGTGGTTTCATGATCACCCCTAATTCTATAGGGATTTGCTGATATTTTAATCCCATGGTTGAGATTAATACACCTATAAAATGATATTGATCAAGGGCTCAAAGAGTTCCAACACATGGGGGTGAAGACAAAACACCATCATAGGAAATCTTCTAAGGGGTGCATCTGGCCACTTGGCCTCTCCAAGGGATTAGCCACGTTCCATCCCTAATACATCAATGATAAAATTCTATTCTTCCAAAACTCAAAATATGAAAGTTTAAGATAATCTTCTTAGGGTTCTATAGTATTTTGAATCACCTTATTCCGATATTATATGAGAGAGATATGATTAGTTTACTGAAACACGTCAAAACTTACCCGAGAATATCCAATCTGAATTTCCATTTGTTTTCCTTTGTTTTCTTACCCCCCAAGTCTTCTAGATGAATTCTTATCAACTTGACACATGTTCCCACACATGTCAAGACTTCAGAAAATATGGTAGCTAATCTTAATTTTCGTCACATGGTTGAATCTAAGACAACTCATCTAAGTCGGTTACCAGTTGACTCCCATCTCTGTCCGTCCACTTCACACTAGATTTAGTCATTGATAAATTCCTTATCTTCAAAAACCAAAAACATATAAGTTTTATATCTCTCTCTTATGGTTCTATACGAATTGGAATTTCATTATTTGGACCTCATATGAAAAAGTTATGATTATTATACAAAACTTCGACGGTCCAGTCCGAGAATCCGTTTTGTCATACCAAGTGTTTGATGTTTTGTTCTTTCACTTCCCTTTGAATTTCTTCCTCAAATTTCGAAAATTTATCTCTTTCTAGGTCTAAATTGAATTTCTCTAGTTGATACATTGCTAAAATTCCCAAAAGTCCATCCAACAATTACCTTAGAATGCATCTAAGTCTCCTATTCTTTTTCTATGAAATATTATTTCCAACAAATTTCAAGGAAATATTATATCCTAAAAATTTGGGCTATTACTATCTATGTTTACCAACTTGGGTGCCATCAAACCAGGCTTTATTCCTAACTAGCAAACCATCATATACCACCAATTGGTGACTCTATTTTCCCAGTTTGTAAAAGTACTAGAAATCTAGCAAAAGATATATAAAAGTAGCACTAAACATTCTCACTAAGAGAGTAGTCAGAAAATAAATGAGAAACAATTTCCAAAAAATCAATGGCACAACTATTTCATTTAGAAGCAATGGAAATACCACAATTCTGAATATTATCATCAAGGAGAATACCATTGTGCCAAAATAAGGGTGGTACCGGCATATGCAGGGGCAGGGTCATCCCTTCCTTGCACCCCGCCTTCGTATATGTGGGGGTTGGTGTTCTTGTCTTGCACCTTATTCCAAGGAAGCGGGGGCAGGCCCCCTGCCCTGATGCCAGGAGGTGGAGGTGAACATCTCATTCACTTGCTCCCAATCCATTCATGAGTATTGATGCCCCATTGGGCCTAAAAACATTTTTGGGTTTAAAAGTCTTTTTTTGGATCCAAATTATTATATAATCAAAATTGTATATGAATTTACATATGTAACATTAATTTAAAAATTGATATCATAAAAAATATGTTATCAATTTTTAAGTTTGTTAGACTTGTTGACAAGATTGTTAGACTTATTGACAAGACTGTATTATATTGGCCTATTGTACATTTACAATCTTGTGAATAAGTCTAATAAATTATAATATATATTTATGTACACACAATTTGTAATATATATATAATTATAATAAGGGAAAGTGTGGTGTATGGCAAGATTGGGCCCCCGGCCCCGCTAGGGGTCTGATGCTGTTCGGGTGGCAAGGCATCTGAAGGAGGGCGACCCACCTTGCATTTGGCAGGTGGGGGTCTGGCCCGGCCATGTAGGTGGGGCAATGGGATGCTGGCCCCGTTGGCCACTCCCATACCTAAGTTTCGAAAAAAAAAAATTTATGGTTTGTGCCGTACAATATTAATTAAGAAAATGACAGATACATAAAATTTTTTATACAGTTAAAATATAAAAAGGTAATTTTACCATTTATGTGTATGTTCGGATGTACACAAAATTCTGTATCCTTAACATAGCTCTACTAATAAGGTTGTAATTGAGGAAGACAGTCTAGTGATTGCCGAGTTGGGCTCAGTTCAAAACATTTAAATTTGAGCTAGAGCTCTTTATCTTATTTTAGTTTAAATAAGTTTTCAACTTGATCTCGAGTTTAAGCTTGGCCAAAAAATAAGTTCAAGCTGAGTTGAGTCTTAGTTGTTTATTTTCTAGATAAAATTTATTAAACAAAAATTAGAGAAAATGAAAATAAATTCTGAATGTAATGGGATTTTAACAGCTAGCAAATAAACTTTCTATCGAATTAGAAAACCTCAAAAATTTATAAATAATTAATATGCAAGTAGTTGATATTTATCTATAATAACCATATATTATATGTTTACATAAATTACTAATTGAATACCCAGTACGATATAATAATATTCTATCATTTCTTATATAGTTCTTAAATACGAGTTTTTGAAACAGTTTCTGGCCGGGCACATTTCTTTTTATGTATACTCTCCATGGGGGTGCCTTCGTATTTGCGGCCTTAATTTCAAAATTGGGTGGTGTTTTTTCCCCTCCTATTTTATTGGGTACCCATAAGTAATAGAGATTTTATGAGGTCACTAAAATAAGCCAAAGCGGCCAACATTACATCACTAGCTAGTGTCACTCAATAAAGAAAAATAATAAAAGTCATTATTTTTCACAACATTTTACATAATTATATTTTAAAATAAATATATATATATATATATATATATTTTTATAAAATACCTTATAAAAGTAGCATCACTTTATAAAATTATTCTCATTTTAAAACATGTGTTGATGAAAAGGAACCGCTGCTAGGAGGACTGTCATCACTAAACCTGAAAAGATATTAAATCAATTCGTCTGGGGAAGTGAGAATTTTCCAAGGCTAGGATTTTGGTTGCCCAAGACGTGATGAAGGGGTATCGGGAAGGAATTTAGCGAACAAGCTATAGCACTCTCCTAAGAATTAAGAGGGAAAAAAGCCACAACGATAGCAAGTCTGGGGCTTACGTCGGGAAAAAGAGCACTGTCTATTCATGTTCAGGTATAAAGTGTGAGTTCTTAAAAAACGAATAAACGAACTCGATTAGGATAGTAATGGACTCAGGTTTGAGTTGAGAAATGATATTACAGTCGTGTAATTATTCTCATTTTAAAGTGCGAACACCGTGTAATTATTTAAAAACAAAAAAAAAAGACTAAATACGAAATCTACATAAAAAAAAAATCCCATCTCAATCTAAAAGAATTAAACTTATCTTAATGAGACACATAAAATACGACAACTCACAACTCAATTTAACTTATCTCAATATTCAAATATAGCCATTATTGAGATATTGTCTCTCAATTCATAGCTCATTTTTGGATGGTTTTTTTTCCCCCTCAATCAAGCATATCATAGATATATAAAACACTTATATGATACAAGAGATAATAGGATGGGAGGCCTTGACATTCGTCCCAAACCAACTGATACAACACTGGAAAAAAAAAGAGGTTTGGGGTTGAGAACGTGAGCCCTACATATTTCTTATAAGGGAAAATTGCCTAAGCAATTTTGATATAGGATTTGTGCTGTATGTTGTTGGTTCAGACTGATTGAAGATGATTTTTACTATTTTTCTCCTACGATCCTTGGTTAGGATCAACAATAATATAAGAAGATAATAAGTTGGAGAAGTGACTAATCGCTGTCAATAGGCTATCAGGAGCAGTAGTGTTGCATGAGGACCATTCGCTATACTGAACGGTCGAATGTCATTCTGATTTAAGAGATTCGAGGCCGCTAATCTGAAAATGATGCCCGTATTGGTAGTGGACTTGTTGTGGTCTTGCAGTGCGGCATGTGGCAATCTTGGATAAAATATTGAAAAAAATATAAAAGAATATTATCTAGACTACACATACAGGAGGAGAAAGTAACATTTTTGTTCTTCTTACTCCGGGGAGCGTTCCGCTTGAGACAGCACTCAAATGTGCCTCTTTTGAGTGTAATTGGAGGGTGTTTCTAATCAGCAAAAGAGAAAGGAAACAGTACGTACGATGGAGGGATATTGGAAAGAGCGCTTCAGCACCACTATATAAGGATGATTAGGAAAAGTTAAGTACGAAGCAACTTTCCTCGGACCATTGCGTTCGAATTCCTCTTCTTTGTACTTGTTTCGAATCTTTCTTTTTGATGTGAGGTTTTGAAAGCCACACTTTCCTCCTCGACCTTTGCGCTTGAGCTTTGCATGCGTGCCTGCCACCTGCTCATCCCGAAAGCAAGAAAGGTCTTCAAAGTTCAAAGAGCTAATGCGTATAACGACTTCAACAGCAGGTGGGTTAGGTCCGGATCACATTTACACGAGGCCGGAGACAGAGGGCTTGGAGAATTTAGTACTTGGATTTTTAGGCACTCGGGCTGTTGGGCCCATCGCATTGCATACTTTGTTTTCCCGTATCCGCTCGTTTCTGGGTTTTTGTTTCTGCAAAACGATGTATCGATAACAAACGTACCTTAGTGCCTATTAGAGATTGGTCATGATCACATTCAAATAAATATTATTTTGTAACTTGTCGTATATGAAATAAAAAATAGCTATAAGACGGGAGAGGAGATCAACGATGATTTTATTTTATTTTTTCTTCTCCTCCTTTCATGTATCACGATTCACGTGGGAACTCTTCCCTTTATCATGATTCATGAGAGCACAATGTAAATCGACGAGATGATCAATTATTGCAGATCAATTTACTAGCAATATATGATTAGGAGTGAAGTATTATTATGGATTAATGCCCAATAACAAAGTCATCAATGAATTAAGTAGTGTTTGGTTGCAATAATGAATTCTTATGCTCGAACGTTTAATTTCTTGAAGAAAATCATAATAAAATAATGTTCCTCTCCCCACCTTTTGGTCTAAAAGACGTAAATATTAAATAAAAAGAGAATTTGTACTTTGTAAGCGCGCGGGATGTCACTAAGAACAACAAAATGGGCCAAGGCATCTTGCCTTGTTCTATTTGTTGCCTACAAAATCTTCCCGTGTTGGTTTTTTTAGTTATTTTACAGATCACGAGTTTCATGCTTCTTCTTTTGGTCCCTTTGATTTCATATTCCACTATTTCCTTATAAATAATGAAAGCTGTGATCGACCGAGGACCGTTGCATCGATACCAATGCTTTGATCTTTACAATTAGTACAAATTTTGTTATCAAGGTGCGATCCATCTATGCACATGATGATAATACTATCCTTAGATTCTCTCCCCTAAAATGTGGTAATTAAATTTAAATAGTATTTTTAAGCCATCTAGTAATTATTATAAAAAAATTACTTATTCGTAATCAGTTATTTTTTTGTTAAAATGACTAATTCCTATCAAGATAAATATATTTTTACAGTAAATAATCATGTTTATCATAAATAATTCATTAAATAGTATTCGTTTTTCTTATAATAACTTAGCGATACATGAGTAAACTATGACCTTTCAATTCCAATATTTATTAATTGTAATTCAAAAAAACTAGGAGAGAGAATATGAAAACGATGAAAAAGATTAGTCAAAATTATAAAGGGAAATATTAATATTAGTCAAAATTATAATAGTCAAATATACATGATTGCAAATGGTCAAGTTTTCAGCCAAACACAACTTTCTTAAGTTGCCCAAAAGTACTTGTCAAAAATAAATCTACGGTATTTTTGAGAGAGTTAATTTCATCACAAATAATTTTTTGTGATTTTGTAGGTATAATTATCTAGTGACAAAACTATTTGTTGAATACTTTATTCACCACAAAAAAACTATTTGATCAGAAGATGGAACAAATTAATTAAGCTAAACTCAAACTATATATTGACATGTTATATTCCAAAACGACCAATAAGAGTTACATTAGTTGGAGCTCCTTATATTCATGATAAATTGCAAGAACCACTTTTAAATAAAGAGAAATGCTTCGAGCCGACATACTACAAAAATTAGTTTTGCAGACAACCACTCACAACTCACCACGTACACATCTTCCTAATATCTTGATTCTTGTAGATGGAGGCTCTCGATACTGTGCTCTCCTTTTATCTTCCGTTTTGAGCTTGAAAGCCCTAGTTTATCTGATACCATTTTTTCCGACATCATTCACCATTTTAACTCGATAAATCCTTGGATGATGAACTCGATACGATGCAAAAAAAAAAAAAAAAAAATAGTACAAGTAGTAGGCATCTTGGATGATGAACCCGATAAGGTTGTTCAAGTCTTTTTCATAAATGATCAATTTTTAGTCGGAAAAACAATATTTTTGTAGATCCTATATATATATATATATGAAAAGAATTACTTAGAATATATATATCATGTATGGTTGCCCAGCCCAGTAATTACTTCCAAATTGGTCCTCAAGTCGAAACCACCACCTGTGACTCTTCATTTCATTGTGATTCGTTGGCAACTCCAGTTGATTTTCGTCGTCGGTGGCAGTGATTCGTCGTCATCGGCGGTAGTCCAGATAATTCCGGCTGGGTTCGTTCACAGTTCTCACATTCCTTTCCAAAATTATTGTTCGGCGTCACTGTATGGGTTTGCCAGAATTACTGTTTCGAAATCAGCCTTTCCAAAATTATTTCATCTTTCTCACATTCCTTTCCATTGTTTCCAAAATAAAATGCTCGGTGTTGTGGATCGGTTCATTTGCAGCTCTCACTTGAGTTTGCTGGGTTTGTTCGCAGCTCGTTTGCGTTTGGATTGGGCTTCTTAATCTCAGCAAGAAATGAGAGGAAATCTGCTGCATGCGAGTTTAGAGTGAACTTTAGAAGATTCGAACTTGGCAAATCATAAGTGGTTGTCTGCAAAATTAGTTTTTATAGTATGTCTGGACCGGAGCTTCTCTCTTAAGTAAATAAAGTAGGTTTCCATTTACCAACTTTTCTATAATATTCATGAATAATACGAGCATCAGATTGTTACAATCCCCCATGCTCGAATGTTTGTCATCTTCCTCGCCAAATTGTAATTATATGTATCAAAAAATTAATACAATTGAAGTACTTTTAATTATTAATTAATTTCAAGAGCCATTTTTTCTTAAATAATGTAAGATCTCATTTACCAATTTTTCTATAACCTTCATGATAGGATCATGAGATTGTTACAATCCCCTATGCTTGAATATTTGTCATCTTCCTCGACAAATTGTAATAATATATATCACAATTAATATAGCATGAAGTATCCTTTAAATTTTTATAGAGCTAATTAATAAGTACTTCTCCCTCTTAGAAAATATTGAATCATTCACCAAACTCTGATTAATACTTCTCCCCTTCTTTACATGAGATACTTCTCCCCCTCTTTACTTCATTCTTGTATGCTCAAAAGTTTTTATTGCATGTACAACTAAAAAGAACAAGAAGAGGATTCTCTCGTTTGCTCTGAGGGCCTGCTCTCTCCGTCGTCTTGCTTCGGAGTTGACTACGAAATCCATGGGCCTAGAAGAAGACCAAGTGAGTGTTGTGATCATCCCTCGAATTGCTGGTTAGGTATTGCGGGGCGTGTGACAGATGATATGAACAACGAGCTTACGAGGGTATTTGAGGACTAAGAAGTACTCACTACACTACACCAAATGCACCCATCAAAGGCCCTGGGACCTGACGGCATGGCCCCTGCCTTTTACTAGCACTATTGGTCAATTTTGGCAAAACTTTGTGCACCTAAGGAGGAGGGTGGGATGGCTTTCAAGGATCTCCATAAGTTCAATATCTCTTTCCTGGCCAAATAGAGTTGACACCTCCTACATGAAACTTCCCCTCTTCTCTATCGAGTTTTTAAGGCTCACTACTTCCCCAACTGTCACTTGTTCCAAGTAAAAATTAGTAATAACCGGTCTTGTGCATGGCAAGGTATCTGGGATGCCACAAATTTGCTCAGAAAAGGATGTTTATGGTGGGTGGGAGATGGCTCATTGATCAACATGTGAATGAGGATAAATGGATTTCGAGTTTCAGCCCACCATATGGCAGCCCCCAGGATGTAAGCTGCGAGGATACCAGCTCGAATACTAGGGTCTCATATCTCATTGACCCTAATGCCAATTAGTGGGACATTGATAAGCTCCACAGGCTCTTCAAACCCTAACTCATTTCGACAATCACAAGATTGAGACTTTGTCTTGGGGCTAACGAAGACAAACTCGTATGGGGTGCCTCAAGGGATGACTTGTATAGTGTAAAATTGGGCTACTAGTTTAGCAGAGATTAAGCTCAGCTCCAAGAAGGCAAAGTGGGTAGCTCCGAGGATGTTTGCAAGAAGATATGGAATAGAATATGGAAGATGAACATTCTGCAGCAGGTGAAAATCTTCACCTATTGTGCCTGTCTAGAAGCGTTATCGACAAATTTAAACTTCAAGAGAAGAAAAGTTCTTCGTGATGACCAATGCCAAATATGCAACCAAATGACAGAGGACACTACTCATGCACTCATGCTTTGCCCTAGCATTGTTCCTATCTAGTTTAACCACCCGAATACTATATCACTAGAGATTCCCCACGGGGTCAACAGTTTCCTGGATACGATACAATGCCTAAGCAAGAAAGGATCAATGATGGTGCTGGAACTATTCACTATGGTCTCTTGGAGCCTTCATCATAGGAATAGGTATCTACATGAAGCATACTAGACCCCCATAGTAGATCTCTGGACTTCGCATTATCCCTACTCTAAGCACATAAGGAAGCCCATTGTTCCCAGAAAATTAGAGTCAAACACATAGTTGGGTGGACAAAACCGACGCAAGGAGTCTTGAAGCTGAACATTGATGGAGCAATCTTTGCTGATCAACAGATAGCAGGAGTGGACATAATACTAAGAAATGACAACGAGGACGTCCTCTATGCAGCAAGCATTAAGGAATTGAGTCTTTGACCTAGCGAATATTGAGCTGATCACAATGCTTCGAGGCCTCTAGATGTGCCTCCCCAAGGGTATTGAGGAACTTGTGCTGGAAAGTGATGCTCTATGTATGGTTGAATAAGTCCAAGAAAAGTCTGAGCCTTGGACTGCTTTTGGTAATATCATAAAAGAAATGAGGCATCTCGCCTCCAAGTTTAGCAGCTGTGATGTAAAGCACATGTTGTGTACGGGCAATAAAACAACCCACCTCTTAGCTCGACATGCTTGGCATGTTCAAACAATGGAAACATGGTTGGGCTTCTGCTTAGATTTTGTAAGGGTTGTTGGATGGGTAGATTCCCAACTGTAACTCTTTTTCTCATATATAAAAGTGGTCTTTCTATATAAACAAAGAAGTATTTATTGCATGCAATAATTAGTTGCAAATATTGCATGCAACTATACAGATTATTATAACCTCAGTTCATAGTTTTGTTTATTTTGACAAATCATCTCATATCATCTAATTATTATAATTTTTTCATTTTTTAAACAAAATATAACATACATATGAATTTCTTCAAATCTCAAAATAAAATTAATGTAGTAATTAACACCCCTTAATTTCCAAGAATTAGTCACTTCAAAAGTTTATTCAATTTTTATCTCATGTATGCACTACAACATTTATTAATTTTTGCCAATGATGGTTATTGTAGTTAAAAAGGTTTGTTTCGCGGGCATAAAGCATTTATCACCAATTTCATCCATGGGAGGTTCGTGGCATAAAATTCGTCGCAAATAGTGTTTGTAGCCATGGCTAGTTTTTTCGACAGCAAATAGTGAGTAATTGCCTCTAGAAGTTTCTTCGTGAAAGCCTTTGATATTCGTGGGAAAAAAGCTTTGCTCCATCTACTTTGCTGTGGGCATTAGTTTTTCCCCACGAGATCATGCCATGGGAGAAATTTGTTGCCCCTACTCAAATTGTGGCTAAACGGAACTTAACACTAGCTTATGTTCATATACCTTATGGCTATTAATATCTTGCCATGAGCTTGGTTTGTGTGGATTGCTAAATTCTTGCTATCATAACCGTGGTGATTGAGGTCTGGTTTGGTGGGCAATTATAATTTTTCCTCACAAGATTAGGCTGCGTCTAATACACAATTGCCATGTACTTAATGGTGGATAAAAGTTAAATACCCAATGTATGCCATGAAGTTGTTGCTATTACGTGGACTTGTGGTAAAAAAGCTTTCACAGCAAAAGCACAGCAAAATTGGCCGTGTTTAGTTATGCAAGATCTAAACATATTAAATTTTTTGACACACGAATCTATTCCCATTTAATCATTTGTATATCTTACTCTAGGACGATTTCCTAGCAAACCAAATATACATTAATATGAAGATTAAAATCATTGATTAACTACTCCATGTTAGCAAACAGAATAGTCATCCATACTACTATAAATTAACATTCATTAATTTACGATACTTGGGCATACATTGACATTCGATTTAAAATATGGATCTTGAAATGTTAGTACTTAGACATGAACAAATGTTTTGTGAATGTTCATATCTTGGTAGAACACAATTCATAAATATAATTTACATCATTTGCATGTTATGTACAGCCTTGCTTGATTGTTAGGAATCTCTGGTTACAAAGTAAGACCATGCATGTTCTACAGGTTCAACAGACTTCCTTAGCATAGAGTTGCTATATATTAAGTCCTTATCTCATTCTTGCCAAGACTTAAATACAAAATGGGTAAACATATTACGAGGGTTGTTTATCTATGTAATGCAACATTACCTAAGCAAGTAACCCTTAACGGTTAATAAAATACCATTTTCCTTCGCCACTTACACAAAATTAATGTAACATTAACCCAAATAGAGATAGTCAAAACCCAATATAACAAGAAATAATGTAGCAACTCCAAAAATAGTGAATATACATCCAGACACTTTCTTCCACTTACACAAATTAATTTAACATTAACCCAAATAAATATAGTCAAATCCTAATATTTCAAGTTGGTATTAATTATCTCTACCCTTAACATATAAATTAATAACTGCTGCTAGCATGAATAGTTAGAAAATACCATGCTACATGAAGGATCTGCATATAACTGTTTATCTAATAACTTGATGTGATAAAAGAAAAATATGTCACGCACTATCATGAATCATCCTCTTCTAACATCCTATTAGTCAATATAATTATTTGAATAAATGCATAATATAATATCAACCTGCATGTAACCAAAGAGTAAAGAGAAATAGGACCTTAAATTAGTTATGTACACAATACTTTATAGTTACTAAAAGTTAATAATGACCTCATACACATAACATGCCATAAAGATCAAATAACCCTCTATATATGAAGCAGGCATCTACATGCCATTTTAAATTGACTCCAAGTTCCATTTGGTCCTATGTGTAAGCAACACATTCAAAATTCCATCTACTTGCGCAAGCCTTCTATTTTTGGAAGCAGTTCAAATTGTTGATTATACAAGGTATTAGATACACAATATCAGGTACCATTTAGTTCTTATGCCATCTAGGACCAATCTCACAAATAGTTACATTTCAATGTACAAATAAAATCTAGATGATATTATAAACTACTCATTATACAAAACACAAAATGGACATCAAAGTTGTATTTTACTCAAATGGATGTGCACACTAATTAGCAACAGTATATTTTTCATACTTCCATAGTGTGAGAAAAATGGAACTTACCATTAGTACTGTGGTTATATATGCTTTTCACCAAACAATTGCCATGTTGCTGTGGATTGTCATCTTGTTTGCAGCAACCTCACATTAAGTATGATAATGTGATTCCTAAAAACAATGTTTTTACAAGTTAGAAATGATTTCTCTCAACTAAAACGAATAAGAATGTATATTGGAAACTATTATCACTACGTACTATACGATATACTGTCTCAATTGGAAACCAGCCCAGATTATCAAAACCATTTTATTGTCAAGAAAGTATGTGAAACTGTGACAAAAACCAACTTAACCCCAAAGGAAACTCCAAAATACAGCTTATCACAACCGAACCTCCCAACAAAGCCACTATTTAGGCACATCAAAATATTGGTCAACAATTAATAGACGTGATGATGAATTTACCAATCAAGATCTGTCAGCAAAATACAAAATGCAGATACTCCCCTTCACCAAAAAATTATTATTTATTGCTAGGGAAAAGGCTAAGCCTCTTCCCGAGTCTTTTTTTTAGACTTCCTACCTCCTACAAGCTGACTTGTAATCACTAGTAGTTATTTTCCTTGATCAGTTAAAATTTTTCGTAGTTCCTCCATCTTGCTTGCCATTTTCTCCAGCTGAGTTTTAGAGTTCTTAACTATGTTCTTATTCCTTTCATTCTCTTCAGCCATATTGAGATATACCTTGTTCTTTTGCATTGAAGGAGATGGCTCAGGAATCATTATGTGACCTTGAGCATAACCAGATTTGAATCCTAGTGTCTCTTTGAAAACAGAATAGCTAGTCTCATTAAGGTCCTTTTGGGTTTCATTCTCATGCATCCTCTCTAACATGAGATTTTGAAAAAAGTCCATAATTTAATACTAAGGATGTACAATATAATTGACACTTTAAGTTCTTAACAGTTGGCTATTACTTGAACGACATATCAACAAGGAAATACTCATATAATTGTGTTCTGTTGATGCATTTATGAATTTCCTATTTTTTTCAGACCAATGTGTTTTTCTGTAAAAAGCAATCATATTTTCCACATCCTCACTCTTGCAACAAACAATAGAAATATTATTAGTTACTATGTGGATTAAGTCTCTATATAATAAGTATGAATATATGCAAAATCAGCAAATAGTTTCTGCACCTTCTCTTGCATAATCTTTACAAATGACTTCCTTACCTGTGTGTTTGACCACTTGCTTCTTCCTATTATTTGCATTCCTAGGAGACTGGTCTTGAAAAAATGTATTGAGTAATGTTAACATTCATAAGTGTGTAAGGTACAAAAATACAAACTATTAACCATGCATATGTTGCTGTTTTTAAAGTCTCCTTAAAACGATCATTTTAGTTATGCATCAATACCTTGAATGCGCCACTTGACTAGCATTCACATAGCCACTCCCATGTTGGCTTATCCACTATTGGCACACCACTTGCTAGCGCCTCCTCATGCGAATCATATTTCTTATAATTTCGGTATAGTTTGTAGTGATATGCATTGTATTGATCAGCCAGCATTCCAACAACAGCTTCGTAATGGTTGTCCATTATACAGTACAATCCAAAGTCCCCCTGTGTGACAAATAAATCATATAACAATACATTAATTTATCAAATACTATATAAAAAACTTTCAGGCCTTATGCCATAAAGATAGTTTTAGATGAAATGATTGAAATCCTACTTTAACCCGATTTATAAGCTCTAGTTTTTCCTTATCGTCTACTGCACTCCAACTTGTATGCCTCTTATTCAGATGTGCTTTCACTATACAGTTGACTCGACTAGAGAATACTGCTACATTCTCACATGATAGCCCCATATGTCCATCCTTTATGGTTAAAGGTATCTTGACTAGGGAATGCTAGTCCTCTCCCTTTTTTTTAGTGGGTGGAACTATCATGCAAGAAATATTATTAAGCATATTAAAGATTAGACCCACACATTCATTGATTTCAGTAGCTAGGCATAAATAGACAATGTTTGTAGTCTTTAACCTATTTTTGGTTCATCTTGTCCAGCACCTATAAGTTGCACCTCATTCAGCTCCAATTGTGGCCCCGGTTGCACCTCATTTAGCTCCAAATTTTGGCCCCACCGCTGGGCTTGCTAGAGTAGATTCATTAGGTTGGGGTTAGGGGTCCACTTCATCTATTAGGCCCCTTGCAGGTGGCCATGTAGCCTCTTGATCCTCTATGGGGCTGTATGATTTGAGACATGCAACTACATGTCTTCTCTTCCCTCGTTTTGTGAGTTTTATAACCTTCATATTCTATAATATTAATGCAGTGATTAAATGCCTTAGAGAAACTTACTATGCTATTTACCAACCTGATATTATATGGCTAGTCTTATCTCAAATTAATTTAGCTTGTAGGATATAAATATTTAATGATCATAGCATTGTGGTAGTGCACAAAAATGTTGTTTTGGCCTTTTTTTAATACACATATTGTACTAAGGATATTATTTTTTTTAATAATTAGTAACTATCTCTGGATACATATTTTTAGGTGTATACACATTTATTAATAAACTACTTGATGAAATGCCAAGGGGAGACAACACACAATCATAGCTGAACTTGTTGGGTAGGCAACTAGTAAGACTTATAATAAACCAAATATTGTTGCCCTATGAAAGAGATAGTAATTACCCTATCTTAGTGTTTGGTTCAGCCCTTACAATATTATCCACCTCTTATTAATTACTAATTACAAAACTTGGTTTCCATGGAAAAATTAATTTGATTTACTCACAACTAAGTTCTATAGGAAGTTGCTAAACAATGTTAAACCCATGTTTATAGCATATAAAGTGGACTCACAGTTGACTAAACTAGTAGAAAATACTGTGAAAATAATATAATATCTCCAAACAGATGGTATTAAAGTTTGCATGAATATATGTTATCGGATTATTCATAAAGAGTGGTGGTTAAATGTTGTAGAGGCTGTGACATGCAACAACAAGGACAATCATATATGGCTTACATGACTAATCCTATATATTACCATCACTCTTTTGTGTTTTCCAGATCTAAACATATTTGTAAATGAACACAAAAATATAGTTTTAAATCAAACTCCAAACAAAACTCAAGCATGACTAGAATAGGGGGAAATTTTTGACCAAACTAAAAGCATGGCTGTAGTGGATGTATTCTTACAGTCCTACCCTTATGCCGAGATTCAAGTGGGAGGTTAAAGTGTGTTTTCTAACCTTTGAGGAGAGGATTTTGAAGAAACTATTCCTTAACCAGGGTAGAGAGAAATATCGCAATGCTAGTAAGCTCTTCTAGAGGCAGATTTATTTTCAGAGTGTCAAAACCAAATCCTGAAATCAATGAATTAGCTGGCTATGAGTACTAAGTGAAGTGAACCCTTAAGAAAATTTTGTGCTTGCTTTTCACCTTCACATCAGACAAGGTGCTACTTTACCTTTTTTCTCTCAGTCATGGCATATATGCTAAAGAATTGTACTCTGGTGAAGTTTATTTTGTTGGATCTTACCAAAGAATTCAAGTTGAAATAAATATGATTTTCTATCACGTCTTTATTTATTATCTTTGAAAAACAATTTTGTTTATTATTTGTATTTGTTCTGGTTTGTAAAATGTAATAACCAAGATAAGATAAGAGTAATTTCATGAACTATATTTATTAGTTACTTACAAAGGCTTCCTGGATAATATGTTTTACACATGATTAGGATTTACTCATTATTAATTAAATGATTAGTACAAATTTTCTTAGATTATCAAAATTATGGGTGGCCAGGTTATGAGTGTACATCCTTTCAATATTGAACCATATTTTCATAATTCACCGTAACATGTCTATTTTTCATAACAAGTAGCTGCTACTTTAGCCGCATCAAATTAGAATGGGCTAGATGAACTAGTGACAATCTGAAACCAGGTTAAAATCATTTTGATTGGACTTGGTTGATCAGATTTACTTGGTGGCAAGGTACAAAGCACTTTAAATTGCTGATTAAGAAAGCTGCCAAGTAATGCATGCATGATAACATATTGGTGAATCGCCCGTGACTTCGTGATGGATCTTTAAACAACACTTGGCACATGAGCATTGTATTTATATACAAATTGGTATGAGTGTCACTTAGGTAAATCAAATGTATATATATTATCGAATCAAATCAAATATTTTTGAAGTTATTTCATTCCATGAGAAATGTTGAAAATAAGATCACATGTTAGATTGTGCTAGAATCAATACCATGTGCTGGAATCATCAAGACTCTATGTATCCTGTTAAATATGGAAGTGATAGTAACTAGTATAAGCTAGAAGTAAAATGTTTGAGAGATCACCCTCCTTTGAATTGGTCACTAATATTACTATAATGTCAATTTACCAATTTTTGGAAGTCATGACTATTGGTAGGGTAGGGTTATATATTATTAAGCTAAAAAGCAATATGATCAACAATCTAGACTTTAATAGTGGCCGGTAATATTCGATGCAGCTTTTTTTTGGGGGAAAATATATATGAGCTAGAGATATGCATGTTGTGTAATAAGGAAGTCACAGTAACCATAGATTTAGTTGAGGGTTGGCATCCAGTACAGGTATTATAATAAAAGTATAAATTGCAACCTAGTACAACTAAGTGCTATTCTTGGCTGTCTTAATTATGACAACCCAAGGATATAATTTTGTTGCTTCCAACTCAGTAATAGGATTGTTTTTTTACTAAAGCATGCAAAAGATTTATCACCATGTCAAAATACTTCACAGTCCAACCGCCAATTGTCTTAATATGAAACAACTTGATTATGAAAGATAGCTTTGATAACTTTTGACAAGTTGGATGTAGTGGACATTTTGCGTCAATTAGTAGATCCTCAAAGGTGGGGTTAGGTGGAGCATCAGAGGTTTCACTTGTAGTGGACCGTGACCCATGAGCACATGTTCTATGTGCATAGTACATAAACGAACATACACGAATGTCATCTAACAAGTCATCAACATCATCAACATAGTCAGTTTCGTTGATGTCCTTAGAATGTTCGTCGTCTGATTCTAGGGTGTTGGGTAAAACTTCCTTCTCGCCATAGAATATCCATTCTGTGTAAGATGTATCCATCCCAATGATAAATAAATGATCTTTAATGACTGAGTTTGGAAAGATCTATTTCTGCATTTCCCACAAGGATACCTAATGCGATCTACACTAGGTGAATGGGCCCTTGTCATATCCAAGAACTATTTCACCCTAGAAGCATAATCACTCGACTGCAATCTATCTTCGATATACATTCAGGCCTTATCCATCTAGTAAAGGAGATGAAGTTATATAATGGAAGCACACGATCAGACACAAAAATACACACATGCCAAAGTAATTTCATTGGAATAGTTGGTTTCATATAGTGAATTGCACAAGCGTAACTTAGAGTTCAAATTGTTTGCACAAGTGTTTGGTTGATCCAAAATAATTTTCCATGGACACTTCTACCAGTACAATGAGAATGAAGGCCATTGTTGCTAATTGATGTATAATGCAACTACACATAGATTAGGTACACATAGTGGCCATGAGTTGTAATTACACAATAAGCATGAAATGACATGTACTTCTTTGCATGGGCATGCACTGGATTCCATTTAAGAATATAATGTCATGTGATAAATAAAAAAATATACAATAGGCATGGCATGTGCATAGCTTGGAAAAAATAGAACATATGCAACGAGCATAAAGTATCTATACATAAAGAAACATATATGATTTAACAGTAAGTTGGAAGTTAATGAATTTATATATATATATATATATGACCTAGTGGTTGTAAATAAGCTAAGGATTGATCAACAATGTTATGATTACTTATCAGTGTCATACAAAGATATAAAGTTGTATGGGCTAAAATTAGAAACTGGCTCCAATGGTAAAATCTACTAGGTTAATTCATATATTCACAAATTGACCACAAAGTAATACACAACTTTACACTCATTATGAAACTTCTCTTCTATGCTAACCCCATTTATTAAGTCATCAAGTAAGTTAATTCATTAGCGTTAAACATCACTCATCGTGCTTCAAAAAAAATCCTACCAACACATTAGTTCCAGTTTGGGTTATTCTATTTAGTCACAAAAATAAAGGAAAACTATTACGTACATGTCCAAGAATGTTGCAAAATAATTGGTGTGAAACTAGGTCAAATGGATCTTACTCTCAAATGGATCCTACTCCTTTGTCCTTTGAACACATAAATCATCCATACCCACAATATCCTAATCACAACCAAGTTAAAAAAACCAGGATTTGATGAAACAAATCCTCCATGAATGCTTAAGGAAAAACCACGCTTGGTCAAGGAATAGTAGATGCAAATATAAACCAAACATACCTAGCAAACATACGTTGACATAAATACAATAATCTATGTAACTTGCAATATAGTCCCATTGAACTATATATAACAAACATACCTATCTAGTTTAATACAAGCCAATTAAGCTGATTAGTTCTATTATAACGTCAATATATATTGGCTTGCCCAACAAACTAGGACTAACCAGATGGAGCAGGTGGGAATGAAAATTAAAAAACAAAAAGAACTTAATAGTCTTGAAGTTTATAATTGATCATTAGTTGCCAAGTACAATTATATATTTTTTTAGTCCTTCAGATGACCTTAATAATTACATGCATGGATATTGGAAGTAGACATATAATTGAACGCGCGCGGTGTGAAAATGAAAACTAAGCTGGCACGATAAAATTCACACTTTGGTAGTAGAAAAGAAAATAAATTAACTAGTAACTTGCGTATATTAATCATTGGTCAATATTACCATTAAATTAAGGAATTGAAGTATATATTATGGGGGTGGTGATGATCAGCCAAATCTTTCCATGGTCTAACTTATTCAAATTGCTTAATAATAAAGAGCATTATTAACGTTAAATTTATTACTTTCATGTGGTAACATGCATGCTTTACATATTTCAAAAGTAGCAAAAATACCATTCATTAACTGCCATGTCGATTTCTTTTATATGAGTATCAAAAAATTATTCACTTTCTTTTCAAGAAAATAAATGAGACAACTTGTACCATATTTTATAATTACATAATGTATTAGATTTTTACTGTTATAGATTGCTACATGGTGAACTTGATTACATGCATATATGTAAGGATATAAATGCTATTTTTTTTTCTTAAAAACTGGGTTGAATAGCTAGAAATTAATCGCAACCATCTATATTGCTAATTTACTAACCATCCATACTGCTAATAAGATATTTTAAAGATACGATCTACATCAAAGTCTTCATCAAAGTCAAGGACTTGGGAAATACTGAAACATGTAAAAACCAACAAATACTATACACAAATATTTTGTGCACAATATGCATATATATTAAGAGGAGGAGAGTGCAAGAGGAAGGGAAACACAAATTGAGTTATGAGGTCAACAATTTTGGAGGAACTTATAACAAAAAAATAATAATAATTTGAAGGTAAAAAATTTATTTCACCTAGACTTCGAGGCTAAGGGGCGGCGAAAGGAGGCTAGACTGGCCAGAATCATGCTAGTGACAACAAATATTTGATGGATTAAGAGAAAGGTATACCCAGCAAGTTAGAGATTTTGAGATAGATTTCTACCGCCGAACCATAGAGTATGGGTATGGTTTGGTGTAAGTGGCGTTAGAAAGAACACTATCACGCAAGATTTAATATGCTCGTGGTGTAAATGGCTTGGGTTTTATTAATACAAAACGCATTTGGCCACACGAAATCCCTTGGCCATTGCTCAATTATGTTGTGGCGAATGATTTTGGTCATTAAAGCTTCTATTTCACACTATTCTTAGTTGTGGCAAAAGAATTGGAGGGTACAAAAACTCTAAATTCTTGTAAAGTGTGCAATCATATGAGATAGCTCATATGAACCAAATTACTTATGATCATCCTAGCTAGTAATTAACAACGACTTATAAATTTGTATTTTATATTATATACAAGTTGGACACTAAAATAAAAAGGGAAGAGCATTATTGGACGTTCGTACTACTTGATGATATTAAACATCAATATATGATTATGATGTATCAAAATGAATCGAGTTAACAATTTTCAATTAAGTTTATTATACATATATAATAGCCAATTCATAATAATTAATGTGAAAGATTTGGATCTCCAGCCTAGAAACAACCTGTCATAAATCGGATGCCTTTTTTTCGCTTTGGACCCCTCGACAATTGTATATTCAATTCAAATGCCTACAGATCAAGTCAAACAAGCTAGTAGCTAGCTAGTTAAGTACGACCTTTTCTTTTAGGGCCAATGATCCCCATATGCATATCTACATTGTGAAAAATTAATTTGTGTACTAAAATCCCACATGAGTTGAATACTTGTAAATAATAATTCTACAGAAACAAAAACCATTTGTTTATGTAATCTTGACTATATATATAGAGGATAGAAAATAGAAAATATAATAGAAATATATTGAGATAGAGAAGAGAGAAAGAGAGAAAAATACATCTATATTTATATTATTCTCAATTCTTATTCAATACAAGGCATTAATATCCTATTTATAAAGAAATTACATTAAGATAAGATCATGAATAATGCTACCTAACCCACTAACTTTGACACCCTAACTTAACATCTCTTGTGTTAATTCTTTTTGATTTTTTCTTATTTACTAAAGATCAATTAAGGAAGTGATAATTAATATGTTGATTTTTTTATATATATATTTTTCAAAACCATTTAAAATGATAAAAAAAAATTAATAGAAAATTAAGAAAAGAAAATTAAAAAAAACAAATAATACTAGGTGTACAATAGAGCGGGTGCTACTCGGACGGTAGAGTAGCACTGCCCTAAGATCACTATTAGGTAAAGATCTTAATGATTATGAAAATTATATTAAGATAATATCAATTAATTAAATTCTTGATTTGATATGATTATCTCCAACAATAAATAATTATATAAAATGTTAAGTTATTAGATTTTGACGGAATATTTAGCAATATGAAATGATAAGAAATACGGGATTGTAGCAATTAGGTGGGTTTTCGAATTTTCTACGTACAAATAAAAAAAGTTGTATTAAAGATATCGTTTTCTCTAAATGGTGAACTTATACAATTGCAAACTTAAAAGGATAGCATGACTGAGAGAGACTGTGAGGAAGGTACCTTGAAAACACGATCAACTCGAGGAAGTACCCCACTCACCTAATTCGTTTCTTAGGTTACTAATAAGCTACCCACTGATGTCTATAGAACCCTTCCAATCTCATTCAACGCCATAAAACGAGTTATCCTCTCTCTGATCTCTCTCTTTATGTCTCTCAAATTTCTTATTGTGATTGAGTATAACTGCCTAAGTCATGCCTGAGAAACCTCTTTTGGGATTCATGCTTTAGGAAGGGAAAACACCCCCCATCCTCCCTCTCATAAAATGTACTTCCTCTTTCATAACTTTCTCTATTTAGTTTATGTTGAGGAATAAATCCACATTATTTGTTGGTCGTAGAAATATTTATAAATAATTTACTAATCTCTCTTGTTCTCTAATAAAGTATTATAGATTGGAGGGAAAGACTGCTATTGTCACTGGTGGTGCTAGAGGCATTGGGAAAGCAACAGTGAGGCTTTTTGTCAGACATAGTAACCAGGTGGTCGTCGTCGACGTCGACGACAGCCTTGGAAATGCGCTCGCCGACTTAGCTCCTTCAGTAACCTATTTTCATTGTGATGTTAGCTCGGAAGAAGACATTCAGAACTTGATCGTGTCGACCATTTCCCGCTACGGACAGCTTGACATTCTTTTCAACAATGCTAGCATTCTTGGAAACCAATCCAAGGCCCATAAGAGCATCGTAGACTTTGACATCGATGAATTTGATCGTGTAATGCATGTTAATGTGAGAGGTGTAGCGCTTGGAATCAAGCATGCGTCTTGCGTGATGATTCCCAGACGAGTTGGGTGCATCATTTCAATGGCCAGTGTCGCCAAAGTCATGGGCAGGTTGGGACCGCATGCTTACATCGCTTCAAAGCACGCCATTGTTGGGCTGACGAAGAACACATCATGTGAATTGGGGCGATATGGGGTTAGAGTTAACTGTATCTCTCCATTTGGGATGGCCACACTCATGTTAATCAATGCATGGAGGAGTAGTAGTGAGGAGGAAGTGGATTTTATGGATTTTGGGATGCCTCATGAGGAAGAAGTTGAGAGGATGGAAGATTTTGTAAGAGGGCTTGCCAACTTAAAAAGTCCAACCCTGAGGGCTAAAGACATAGCCTAGGCTGCTCTTTACCTTGCTAGCAATGAATCCAATTATGTTAGTAGCCATAACCTTGTTTTCGATGGTGGCATTACCATCTCAAGAAATTGTGTGAACTTGTAACAATATTAATTTAACTTCTACCTTATTAATTAGTGAGAATGAAGACACCAAAATGGCATCTTGTGTTTCTAGATTAATGTTATATGTTCTCTCTCTTTCTTGATTTCTAGTGTAGAAATGTTCTAGTGTGTTATATATCTGCTTCTTATGTAGGTAGAAATTCTAGAAGTTTTTAAGACCTTTTAACTAGAACCATTAAGGACAAAAAGATTGCTTATTTATTTTGTACTGTTAGTTGTTGACTTGTTTTTAAAACCATCTACCAAGATTTGGTTTGAAAAAACTCGCCGACTTGTTCAAAACTTTACAGACCTAAAAAAGCCAATATTCAGCTAGCTAGTGCACTGATCCCCTTTTGAAAAAGGAGGCGATGAGGTAGTACTGTTAGTTGATGTAATTTACACATTTGATCTGTATATTTATTCCCACTACTATTAATAATTTTGAGTACATTTATTCTATTACATTAAAACTCGCTCTTCTAATTAACTAGAGCTAACGAGAGAAATACAATTAGTCTTTGTTTAATGTTTACATTCCATGATTGACTATTATATATTATAGTACTCAAGATAGCAGATCAAGTACTACTTATATATATAATAGATTCTAACGCATTATGAAGTCAAACCTTCCGAATATGATCTCTAGGCTGCTGAAATCTACAAGAAAAAAAAAAGAAAGAAAAAAGAAAAAGATCACTAGCTCACTCTCTGATCTATCTTTCTAGTGTCGTGCAGTACTACTGTACAGAGACTTGATATAATTACAAATATATTTATATAATGGAAAGGTCTTATGAACAATTCGATATATCAAAGTGTGGAAATTCAACAACATCGAGTAAACCTTTTGAATTTGGAAGCTGTCATTGTTGAAATATTATCATAGCATGTAGGATGAGTTGTTCTTGTCTGTCTTCTTCCAATGCCCAACTCATGCATGGTTGATCCAATTTGAATATATCCAATTAAATTAAACTGAACCAATGGTAAAGTACATGAGTGGGCTCCTATACTGTACAATATCATGCCCAATAAACCATACATACCATTTAAGTGGAAGACACCAAAGATCCAAACTGACATGTCCAATTACCCTTCTCCACGTAGGAACAGTCATGTGGTCAAGTATTGATTTGCACGAAATTAGGGCAAATAGCCATGTGCAAGACATGCAAGTGTTTTTAGACTATTGCAGTTTGCAACATGCCAGATTACCCAAGATATTATGCCTCGTTTTTGCACCCCTAGTGAATAGGGGCTCTTTCACAATATTCCTATAAAGATGTTGTAGTGCTAAACAGATTAATTAATTAATGTCTTTGGGTATTTCGAAACTTAAGGGTATCTAAATCTTGATGGTACATTAATAATAAATTTCAAGTTGTTGACTAGAAGATATATAAATATATATAATGATTGCATGTAATATTAATGATACCGATTAATCTTGTACACGGAAAATCCTGCACTGGAAACATAATAATAAAGTTATCTATTGCAAAATATATATTATGAGTCGAAGATATATACTTGTACCAAGAATATATAATCTAGGCATCGGTCTTTTAAAAATAATCTAGAAGATACTCGTATCAAGATGATCATATCGATCCTAGATATTGGCCAGCAAATTAGTTCGTTGGGTAGACATTAGATTAATACTAAATTTCAACCAACCCCTGCTAGATATTTCGTTTTATACCTTTGTTTCAATCGAGAAAGATTTAGAGGTTGAACGTAATCCGATCAGTTCTGTATTAATTATTATCATGATGACGAAAATTGTAAATAATTAACTTCCACTTCCTTAGAGTCATATCTCTCCCATTGTAGTAGTACCATTGGTTGATTTATTTTTATTCGTATTGTTTTAAGTTTTAACGATCCCGATGGACCACTATCTGTGGCATTTGATGGAAGCCAATATTGTTGAAATGTATGTAGAGTTTGGTTTATGATGAGCAGAAAAGACATAGATAAAAAGTTTGCTTGATTGTCGATTAAGTGAAGTTCAACCTATGAGTTCACTCGAGGTACGTTTGATAGTAAATTTGAGCAAACATCATATAAATTGTTCTCAAGATGTGCATTGTATTGGGCTTGACGAAGCACTAATTAACGTCCCTAGTGTTTGCATGAGTGGCAGGCAACAATAGGCTGCTCAAGGTAATATTCGATATGTTATTTTTTCAATGTGCACTTGACATTCCACTACAACAAATGTGAGTTTTTTTTTATTTTTATTTTTTGTGCATCAAATTTGGTTGGAAACAGTATATAAAACGGTTTCACTTGGCCAAATATTGTTGCCATTTCTGCTTGTCAGTGGCTTGCTCCTTAATTTTTGCTGAAATTTGATGCAGAAGGATCCAAAACAGATGATGCTGAATTGTTATATTGTACGTTGATGGCGTTAAGATACCATGAGTTGTCAAATCAGCACAAAGGCGGGAAGTGATTGTGATATTTTTCCTAATTGGGATAGTTTTGGGTGCGTTTCAGTTTTTTGGACATAACTTTGGTTGCGGGTGTCGGAATCGCGCAAATGACCTCAATTTAGAAAACTTTTTTCGGCGCGCATGCTGTGGACACACTAAGAAAGAAATGACATGTACTTCTTTGCATGGGCATGCACTGGATTCCATTTAAGAATGTAATGTCATGTGATAAATAAAAAAATATACAATAGGCATGGCATGGAGATAGCTTGAAATAAATGGAACATATGCAATGAGCATAAGGCATTTATACATAAACAAACTTATATGATTTAAGAGTAAGTTGGAAGTTAATGAATTTTTTTTACACACACACACACACACATATAACCTTACTGGTTGTAAATAAGCTAAGAAGTGATCAACAATATTAGGATTACTTATCGATGTCATACAAAGATATAAAGTTGTATGTGCTAAAATTAGAAACTGGCTCCAATGGTAAAATCTTCAAAATGATAATAATAAACCAGATTCAATATTCACAAATTGACCACAAATTAATACACAACTTTACACTCATCATGAAACTTCTTTTCTATGCTAACCCCATTTATTAAGTCATCAAGTAAGTTAAATCATCAGCATTAAACATCACTCATCGTGCTTCAAAAAAGATCCTACCAACACATTAGTTCTAGCTTAGGTTAATCTATTTAGTCACAAACATAAAGGAAAACCATTAAGCATATGTTCAAGAATGTTGCAAAATAATTGGTGTGAAACTAGGTCAATTGATCTTACTCCTTTGTCCTCTGAGCACATAAATCATCCATATTTACAAGATCATAATCACAACCAAGTTAAAAAATCCAGGATTTGATGAAACAAATCCTCCATGAATGCTTAAGGAAAAACCACGCTTGGTAGAGGAAAAGTAGATGCAAACATAATTCAAACATACCTAGCAAACATACGTTGGCATAAATACAATATCTATGTAACTTGCAATATAGACTCATTGAACTATATATAGCAAACATACCTATCTAGTTTAATACAAACTAGTTAAGCTGACTAGTTCCATTATAACATCAACATATATTGGTCTGGCCAGCAAACTGGTACTAATTAGATGGAGCAGATGGGATTGAAAATTAAAAAACAAAAAGAACTTAATAGTCTTGAAGTTTATAATTGATCATCAGTTACCAGGTACAGTTATATATTTTTTAGTCCTTTAGATAACCTTCATAATTACATGCATGGTTATTGGAAGTAGACATATAATTGAACATGTGTGGTGTGAAAATGAAAACTAAGCTGGCACGAGGAAATTACAACATTTTGACAATAGAACAGAAAATAAATTAGCTAGTATATATTATGGGGGTGGTGATGATCAGCCAAATCTTTCTATGGTCTAACCTATTCAAATTGCTTAATAATAAAGAGCATTGTTAATGTTGGATTTATTACTTTCATGTGGTAACATGCATGTTTTACGTATTGCAAAAGTAGCAAAAATATCATTCATTAACTACCATGCCGGTTTCTTTTATATGAGTATCAAAAAATTATTCATTTTCTTTTCAAGAAAATAGACAAGACAACTTCTACCATATTTTATAACTACATAATGTATTAAATTTTTACTGTTATAGATTGCTACATGGTGAACTTGATTACACGCATATATGCAAGGATATACATGTTATTTGTTTTCTTAAAAATTGGGTTGAATAGCTAGAAATTAATCACAACCATCTATATTGCTAATGTACTTACCATCTATTCTGCTAATAAGATATTTTAAAGACACGATCTACATTAAAGTCTTCATCAAAGTTGAGGACTTGGAAAACACTGAAACATGTAAAAACCAACAAATACTATATACAAATATTTTTTGCACAATATGCAAATATATTAAGAGGGGGAGAGTGCAAGAGGAAGGGAAACACAAATCGAGTTATGGGGTCAAAAATTTTGGAGGAACTTATCACAAAAAAAAAAAAAAAAAAATTGGAGGGAAAGAACATCTTTCACCTAGACTCCTAGGCTAAGGGGTAGCGAAAGGAGGCTAAACTAGTCGGAATCGTGTCAGTGACACCAAATATCTGATGGATCGAGGGAAAGGCGTAGTTGGCGAGCTAGGGATTTGAGATGGACTCTTACCTCCCAAACACAGAGTATGGGTATGGTTTGGTGTAAGTGGCGTTAGAAAGAACACTATCATGCAAGATTTAATATGCTCGTGGTGTAAGTGGCTTGGATTTTATTAATACAAAACGCGTTTGGCTGCACAAAATCCCTTGAAAATTGCTGAATTTTGTTGTGGCGGATGATTTTGGTCACTAAAGCTTCTATTTCACACCATGCTTAGTTGTGGCAAAAGAATTAGAGGGTGCAAAAACTCCAAATTCTTGTAGTGTGTGCAACCATACGAGATAGCTCATACGAACCAAATTACTTATGATCACCCTAGCTAGTAATTAACAACGACTTATAAATTTGTATTTTATATTATATACAAGCTTGACACTAAAATAAAAAGGAAGAGCATTAATGGACGTTCGTACTACTTGACGATATCAAACATCAATATATGATTATGATGTATCAAAAGGAATCGAGTTAACAATTTTCAATTAAGTTTATCATCCATATATAATATCCAATACATAATAATTAATGTGAAAGATTTGGATCTTCAACCTAGAAACAAGCTGTCATAAATCGGGTACCTCTTTTTCGCTTTGGATACCTCGACAACCATTTATTCAATTCAAATGCCTATGGATCAAGTCAAACTAGCTAGTAGCTAGCTAGCTAAGTACAACGTTTTCTTTTAGGGCCAAAGATCTCCATATGCATATTTGCATTGTGAAAAATTAATTTGTGTATCGAAATCCCACTTGATTTATATGAGTTGAAGACTTGTAAATAATAACTCTAAGGAAAAAAAAAAACTATTTGTTTATGTATTCATGTCTATATATATATAGAGGATAGAAAATAGAAAATAGAATAGAAATATATTGAGATAGAGAAGAGAGAAAGAGAGAAAAATACATTTATATTTATATTATTCACAACTCTTATTCAATACAAGGCATTAATATCCTATTTATAAAGAAATTACATTAAGATAAGATAATGAATAATGCTATTTTGCGCACTAATTTTGACACCCTATCTTAACATCTCTTATGTTAATCTTTTTTTGTTATATTTTTTTCTTTACTAAAGATCAATTAAAGAAGTGATAATTAATATATTGATTTATTTATATATATATATATATATAGATATATTTTTTTAAAACTGTTTAAAATGATAAAAAAAATATGAATAGAAAAATAAGAAAAAAAAAAATAGAAAACTAATTTAACACTAGGTGTACAATGGAGCGGGTGCTACTCGGACGGTAAAGTAGCACCGCCCTAAGATCACTATTAGGTAAAGATCTTAATAATTGTGAAAATTATATTAAGATAATATTAATTAATTAATTTCTTGATTCGATATAATTATTTCCAACTGGAAAGAATTCTATAAAATGTTAAGTTATCAGATTTGGACGGAATCTTTAGTTATATGAAGTGATAAGGAATATGGAATTGGTAGCAATTAGCTGGGTTTTGAATTTTCTACGTACAAACCAAAAAAAAGTGTTATTAAAGATATAAAGGATGGTGAACTTATACAATTACAAGCTGATAAGGGTAGCATGATTGAGGGACATTGTGAGGAAGGTACCTTGAAAACACAGTCAACTCAGGGAAGTATCCCACTCACCTAATTTGTTTCTCAGGCTACTAATAAGTTGCCCATTAATGTCTATAAACCCCTTCCAATCTCATTCAATGCCACAAAACGAGTTATCCTATCTCTCTCTCTCTCTCAAATTTTCGATTCTGATTAAGTATGACTGCCCAAGTTGTGATACCTCAAGTTTTATGTACTTTATGTTTTATTTTTAGTATTATTATTTGAAGGTTTATATTATTATTAAAGGTTATGTTATTTCACTACTATAGTATTATTTATTTTGGTTCTCTGTAGTTTGTGAGATCTTTAATTTTAATGTTTTAATTATTCTATTTAATTATTGATATTGGTCTTTTCATAGAATAGTTAACTTCTCTATTTTGGTTTAATATTTTTAATTTCATTATGATTTAAATTGTTGCATTTTATTTTCTCCTATAAGCATTGTATTTTATTGGATCTCTTATTTTAAGTGCATTATTAATATTAGAGTTTTCAGTTTGCTAATATTAGTTTTACGTTGTTTCTAAGTTTAAATATTGAGTTAATTTATTTTCTTTATTATTTTAATGTGATGCATTTATTTTAATACTTAAATTTAATCTCTTTATTTTATTATGTTAGTATATAATTTAATGTGTTTTATTTTAATTTAGTTGATTTTCGGAATGGGCCTTGTGTGTGTTTTGTTTTAACTAAGTGGGTTTTAGTTTCTTTTTAGAGGACTTGATTTAGGCCCAGCCTGCATGTAAGGGCCCAGCCCATGTTCATTAGCATAGCCCCTTTAGTTCCTTAAGCTGTGCGTTTTAGTGAGTGCAGCCCTAACCTTCCTTTCCTTTCTTTCTTTATTTCTTTTCTTCTTCCCGCGCCGATTACTTCTTCTCCTCCTCTTCTTCTTCTCCTTGATTCTTTCCAGTTGATGCGCCGTTAGCCCTCTCCTTTATGCCTCTCCTTTTCTTCTTCTTCTCGCAGCCATTTCGGATATGCCGTGGCCACCCCATGTCGCGCATGACCTTGTTGCACCGCCAATCACTTCTAAATCGTGTTCTATCCTTCCTTAGAGCTCAGTTTTGACCTTTTTTCTTCCACACGACTCAACTCTGAGATTTCCTTCTTCAAACCTCCTTCGAAGCCGAATTTTGAGAGTCCTTGTTCTTCTTGTTTTTCCAGCTTTAAAGTGCCGTTTTTACCGCATTACGTTATCCTCGGTAAGCTTCTTTACTCGTTTTAGTATTTAAATTAATTTATGTGATGCTTTTAATTTATTTATGTTGTTTTAATTTATTTACGTTCAAGTGGTTAGTGTGATTAGATAATAATAATTGCACTTAGTTTATATATTTATTTACGTTTAAGTGTGTAAATTATTTTGTTCATAATGTTTATTGTTATTTTTGGAGTATTTTATTTATGTCATTTTATTTATATTAAATTTATTTAATTATTTGTGTTAATAATATATATCATATTTATTAGTGTTTTATTTACGTTTAATTTTTTAATTGTTTTAGTTGTTTTTGTGATGATATTTATTTATTTGTATTTTTCTATATACATTGGCACTACTTTAGTGGCGAGTGCGTGGGTGGAAGCACGGAGTCGCTGCTCGACATTTTTGTTAACTTCTGGAATTTTTTTAGCAAGCATATTGTAAGTATTTTTCAAATAAACTAAGATTTAAATATACTTTGTTTGAACAAATATTTGGTTTTGGATGGTTGTATTGGAATGAGTCCGAAAAGTTGAGGGTAAGTTGGATTGGTGAATGAAATTTTTATTGTGCGATTATTTGATGTGTGGACTTGTTGATTGTTGGATATTTTGAGTATGGTCTTATGCATTGTGTAAATGCAATTATAACCTAACTTGGTAATTTATTTATATATTTTATAAATTTGTTATTTTTGGATTTTAGTTGTTATGTGATTGTTGAATAAATAAAGTTTTTTTGAAATTTATTAGGTCAAGGAATATATATATAAAAATATATATATATATATGTATATATTATAATTGGGAAACTCTTAAGTTTCAGTTTATACTTTTAAATTAGGATTATTGGATTTGTTATCCTTTTTGTTTTGAATGAGTATGTTATCTTTGATAATGAATTAAGTTTACATGGTGGTATGACAAAGTTTGCATAGTGTGACAAAATCAAGATAAAATTTGAAAATTCATCTTATATGTTTCATGAATTACATGCTTTACATGAAAGTCACATGTTACATGCATGCTCATTAAAGTGATGAGTTCCATATTCTTTGGGTCATTATGTTTTTCAAAAAAAAATAAGATAAAATATATTTTTATAAGAACCCCAAAAGCTGGAATGATGTAATGTCCTAGTGGAACTCTTCTGACCACTCTGGTGTGTTTAATAATGGATTGGTAATTCCTAAGTTGACAAAGAACAGTCGACAGACCTCGAACGATTCCTTTTTAAAAGTTCGCGGAGCGTGGTCGCATCTAATTCTGGTGGGTGCCAAGGACGACAAATGTTTAACAAGTATTCACTTTAGTGTGATGCAGTAACTAGCATGGAACACACGGTGTATAGGAGAGCTGTAATGTATCCAATATGATAAGTATGAAAAGAATGACTAGCCTAAAGAAAGATATGAATAAGAAAATGACACGTAAAGCTATGAAGAACAAGAAAAGACATGATAAGTTTTGAATACGTGTCAACAAGAATCAAAGAATCATGAAAGTTAAGTCTTTTATGAGAAAACATGATGTATAAGTCATGCACAAGTCAAACATAAGTCATGCACAAGTCAGGCGTAAGTCGTGCATAAATGTTATGCATAAGTCATGTCTCATATCTAATGATCATAGTATATACATTTGTGTATCTGTATATGTTAATGATGCTGGTATTGTAAGTACTCCTCGAACTATATCTAGTATTCTTGGCATAATTATGTGTCGGTCTTTTTATTTGTTTATATGGTATGTTTGTTAAATAACTAAGCTATGTTTTTATGTTTTGTAAAGTAGTAATCTAAGTTTTAACTTGAGATATGTATGATGAAATGTGATGATAAAAATAATAATAAACTACATTAATAGAGCTTGATGATTTTGGTTAAGGATTAAGTTAACATGTATGTGTTGGAATGATAAAGTGTTATCTTTGAAGGTTGATGTAATTTTGACTATGGAGGTTAGAAAATAAATAAATAAATATTTTAAAAGATTTTTTACATGAGTGTGGATAAAATAGTGATTTAAGTCTTTAGGTTATGTAAAAGTAAAATACTAATTTAAGTTTAAATTCTTAGTAAGAAAATAAGATAAGGAATAAAGTGATAAGACTAAAGAATTTTGAAAATGTGTAAGCTCTTGATGGTAGGATATTGATTAATTATTTTCAAAGGATTGTGGGAATTACTAAAAAGATGTAAAAAGAAGGAATTAAAATTTGGGTTGAGATCCATGAAATGTTCAGCCCAAGCCCTTTTTAAGGCATGATAATTTCTAAGTTAATTTTTGATATTTGAATATATAAGAATTTCAAGAAAAAAAAAACTATGTATGTTAAGAAAAGTTGTGCAACGTGTTCATGAATGTTCTTTATGAAATTATGTAAGTTTGAAAGATACGCACGATTTAAGTGTAAAATAAGTATAAGTTATATGTAAGTCATGTCGTAGTCTCACGATCATAGATATATTAGAAAATTGAGTTTTCATGTGTGACTTGATGTTTGGTATATTAAAATGATTGGTTTGAACGTATTTAAATAAGTGATGTGGTAGGGACAGTAGTAAGTAGGGAGGGTGGTAAGAGTCCCGCCTGTGATTTTCGTCTACTGTATCAATTGGTTTTGTGGGCCCTTTTATGGAAAAATGGCGAGCTTTAATAAATGATTTTATGTGTTCTATTTTCTGAAAAAGGGGTAGTGGTTTTTAATAGATTTATTTTTGAGCCAAAATAGGATTTTGGCTTGTGTGAAAAATATGCATTTTGAGAATGATATTTTTGAGCTTCATGCATATGAGATCTCTTTCATGTGTTTTGTTGTATGAATATAGTTTATATATTGTGGTTTGTTTGTATTGTACTCACTTGCGATGCCATTGTTGGTATCGTAAATTTTGGATGTAGAGGTCGAGGAGGCTGAGCCTGAGGAGGCGATTCCGTCGTTGAAGTATTTTTGTTATAATTTGTTATCTTGGGAAATGTTTTTCCCATTTTGATATATATGTATTTTTATAATTTGTCTTTGAGATGACTGTATTAAATATCCTGCTGGAGATTTTGTGTAAAATTAATTTGTATTATTTTAAAATTCTGGTACATAGTAATTGACTTAACTTGTTTACTGTGCCTTTTAATTTTACATTTGTCGCATTATACACACTCAGCACTAGTCGTTGGGGATATGTGAGCTAAGTTGTCAGCATTTCGACGCCTCAATTCCCGTGTGTCCGTAAGTGGGAGTTGGAGGCGTCATACAAGTCATGCCTGAGAAACCCTTTTTAGGGATTCATGCTTTAGGAAGGGAAAACACTCCTCCTCCTCTCTCTCATAAAAGGTACTTCCTCTTTCACAACTCTCTCTATTTAGTTTATGTTGAGGAATAAATCTACATTATTTATTGGTTTTGAACATATTTATAAACAATTTACTAATCTTTCTTCTTGACTAATAAAATTTCTTTTGTTATGTTGTTATAGGTTGGAAGGAAAGATTGCCATTGTCACTGGTGGTGCTAGAGGTATTGGGGAAGCAACAGTGAGGCTTTTTGTCAGACATGGTGCCAAGGTGGTCATTGCCGACGTCGACGACAACCTTGGACATGCGCTTGCCAATTCCTTAGCTCCTTTAGTAACCTATTTTCACTGTGATGTTAGCTCGGAAGAAGACATTCAAAACTTGATCGAGTCGACCATTTCCCACTATGGACAGCTTGACATTCTTTTCAACAATGCCGGCATTCTTGGAAACCAATCCAAGGCCCATAAGAGCATCGTAGACTTTGACATCGATGAATTTGATCATGTAATGCGTGTTAATGTGAGAGGCGTAGCGCTTGGAATCAAGCATGCGTCTCGCGTGATGATTCCTAGACGAGTTGGGTGCATCATTTCGACGGCCAGCGTTGCTGGAATCATGGGCGGGCTGGGACCGCATGCTTACACGGCTTCAAAGCACGCCATTGTTGGGCTGACAAAGAACACAGCATGTGAATTGGGGCGATATGGGGTTAGAGTTAATTGTATCTCTCCATTTGGAGTGGCCACACCCATGTTGATCAATGCATGGAGGAGTAGTGATGAGGAAGATAATTTTATGGATTTTGGGATGCCACGTGAGGAAGAAGTTGAGAAAATGGAAGATTTTGTAAGAGGGCTTGCCAACTTGAAAGGTCCGACCCTGAGGGATAAAGACATAGCCGAAGCTGCACTTTACCTTGCTAGCGATGAATCCAAATATGTTAGTGGCCATAACCTTGTTGTCGATGGTGGCATTACCACCTCAAGAAATTGTGTGAACCTATAACAATTTTAATTTAACTTCTACTTTATTAATTAGTGAGAATCAAGATACCAAAATGGCGTCCTGTGTTTCTAGATTAATGTTATATGTTCTATTTCTTTCTTGATTTCTAGTGTAAAAATATTCTAGTGTTATATATATATCTGCTTCTTATGTGGTGGAAATTCTAGAAGTTTTTAAAATCAGAAATCATTAAGGACAAAAATGCTGCTTATTTATTTTGTACGGCTGAATAAAAATCCATGAAGCTATGGTGGAGCCTTACTCCTTGTCTAATTGGCATAGCTCCAAATCAATTTTTCTAAGTTAAATTTTGGATTCCCAACAAAGTCCTACCAACAAAAAGGGTTATAAATTATCAAATTAAGTTTCATGTCCTATATATATAATATATATCCGACTCGCATAGGATTAATCTGTGACTATTCAAATAATAATATGAAATAAATATAGTTAAGGTGTTGATCATATTGGTAGTATTTAGTAAGAGATGAAATTTGTTAGCTCTACCGTTAGTATAATGTCTTGTACATATAGATAAATATGAGATCTATATGTACGTAAAACTATTTTTTTTTTTAAAGTATGCTTGATTTGCACATGATTCTAAAGTTTCTAAGCATGTAACATACTAGTGTTTTAGTATTGATGAAGTATTAAATCGTTACTATTATCTTCTCAAGTGGACATTGATCGTTACTTAATTTCTTAAACAGTAAACTTTAGCTGCGACAACTAGCAGCACCATTCTTTCTAGCTATTTGAATATGAATTATTCCAAGGAAGAAAGAGAATATCTTGGTTACAAAAATGTCTATAAATGAAGTTGTTATGGTCCTACAAGAAGGTCTTGACCTCTAAATAAGTGAGCTTTAGTTATGGTTGACTCCATTAAACCATTCATCAGGCTCCATTTTGAATTTACATTCAATTGAGATCAATTCTAGTATTCCTTCTAATTTTAGATGAATAATTCTTTTGATTAAAGAAAAAATTTTAAACTAGTCAATGGTCTCTTTAAACCTTAGATTCCTAATTTTTTTCAATTTAACATAACTTCTTTACATGCAGAATCTATAACAATTTTCAATTTCTTATAAATGCATCTAATTAATCCATATTAACATTTAAATACATTTAAATTCATCTTATTAGTATTTATAAAAAAATTAACTCATCATTTCAATTCAACTCAATAATTAAAAACAAGGATTAAGAAGTGGCCTACAAACCGTAGTCGGAAAAAACATACATGAACAAAGACCTCTAGCACCAGGAAATTTTAACCTCCATGTTTTGAAAAGACTTAGCTAACTAGGACGTACATATTCCGAAGTCCAAGACCTAGCTTGAGAAAACCCTCAACGTCCCTTCGACCAATATAACTTTGCCCGACAAGTTGGTTGGTTTAGATCCATCTACCGAGATCTTGTTTGAAAAAACTCGCCTATTTGTTCAAAACTTTATAGACCTAAAAAAGCCAATATTCAACTAGCTAGTGCACTATCTCCTATTGAAAAGGGAGGCGATGAGGTAGTATTGTTAGTTGATGTAATTTATACATTTGATCCGTATATTTATTCCAGTACTATTAATAAATTTGAGTACATTTCTTCTATTACAATAGAACTCTCTCTCCAAATTAACTAAAGCTAGCGAGAGAGATACAAGTAGTCTTGTTTAATGTTTACATCCCATAATTAGCTATCATATATTGTAGTACTCAAGATAGCAGATCAAGTACTATTTATATATATATATATATATATATATAATAGATTCTAACACATTATGAAGGCAAACCTTCCGAAGATGATCTCTAGACCACTGAAATCTAAAATCTACAAGAAAAAAAAGAAAGAAAAAAAGCAAAAGATCGCTAGCTCATCTCTTATTTGTCTTTCTAGTGTCGTGCAGTACTACTGTACAGAGACTTAATATAATTACGTATATATTTATATAATTGAAAGGTCTTATGAACGGCTCGATATATCAAAGTGTGGGAATTCAACAGCATCGAGTAAACCTTTTGAATTTGGAAGCTGTTATTGTTGAAATATTATCGTAGCATGCAGGATGAGTTGTTCTTGTCTGTCTTCTTCCAATGCCCAACTCATGCATGGTTGATTCAATTTGAATATATCCAATTAAATTAAACTGAACCAATGGTAAAGTACATGAGTTGGCTCTCATACTGTACAGTATCATGCCCAATAACCCATACATACCATTTAAGTGGAAGACACCAAAGATCCAAACTGGCATGCCCAAATGTCCTTCTCCACGTAGGAACAGTCATGTGGTCAAGCCTCGATTTGCACGAAATTAAGACAACTAGCCATGTGCAAGACATGCAAGTGTTTTCATACTATTGCAATTTTCAATACGCCAGATTACCAAGATATTATGCCTCATTTTTGCACCCCTAGTGAATAGGGACTCTTTCACAAAATTCCTCTAAAGATATGTTGTTGTCCGAAACAGATTAATTAATTAATGTCTTTGGGTATTTCGAAACCTAAGGGTATCTAAATCTTGATGGTACATTAATAATAAATTTCAAGCTATTGACTAGAAGATATATAAATATATATAACGATTGGATGTAATATTAATGATATTGATGAATCTTGTACACGAAAAATCTTGCACTGAAAATGTAATAATAAAGTTATCAATTGCAAAATATTATGAGTCGACGATACATACTCATACCAAGAATATATAATCTAGGCCCGGGTCTTTCGAAAATAATGTAGAAGATACTCGTATCAAGATGATCATATCGATCTTGGATACTGTCCAGCAAATTAGTTCGTTGGGTAGTCATTAGATTAATACTAAATTTCAACCAACCCCTGCTAGATATTTCATTTTATACCTCTGTTTCAATAGAAAAAGATTTAGAGGTTGAACGTAATCCGATCGGTTCAATATTAATTATTATCATGATGATGTAAATTGTAAATAATTAGCTTCCACTTCCTTAAAGCCAAATCTCTCCCGACGTAGTAGTACTATTGGTGGATTTATTTTTATTTGTATTGTTTTAAGCTTTAACGGTCTCGGTGGACCAATATTCGTGGCGTTTGACGGAAGCCAGTACTATTAGATTGTATGTAGAGTCTGGTTTGTTATGAGCAGAAAAGACGTAGATAAAAAGTTTGCTTGATAAATATGTATTTTTATAATTTGTCTTTGGGATGACTATTAAATCTCCTGTTGGAGAATTTTAATAAAACTGATTTGTATTATTTTAAAATTATGGTACTTAGTAATTGACTTAACTTATCAGCTGTGCCATTTAATTTTACACTTGTCGCATTATACACACTTAGCACTAATCGTTGGGGTGTGTGACCCAAATTGTCAGCATTCTGACGTCTCAATTCTCGTGTGTCCGTAAGTGGCAGTTGGGGGCATTACACAAGTCATGCCTGAGAAACCCCTTTCGGGCATTCATGCTTTAGGAAGGGAAAACACCCTCCCTCCTCCCTCTCATAAAAGGTACTTCCTCTTTCACAACTCTTTCTATTGAGTTTATGTTGAGGAATAAATCCATATTATTTGTTGGTCTTGGACATATTTATAAATAATTTACTAATCTCTCTTGTTGACTAATAAAGTATTTCTTTTGTTATGTTGGTATAGGTTGGAGGGAAGATTGCCATTGTCACTGGTGGTGCTAGAGGCATTGGGGAAGCAACAATGAGGCTTTTTTTCAGACATGGTGTCAAGGAGGTCGTCGTCGACGTTGACCACAACCTGGGAAAAAACGCTCGCTGATTCCTTAGCTCTTTAAGTAACCTATTCTCACTATGATGTTAGCTCGGAAGAAGACATTCATAACTTGATCGAGTCGACCATTTCCCGCTACGGATAGCTTGACATTCTTTTCAATAATACCGGCATTATTGGAAACCCATCCAAGTCCCATAAGAACATCGTAGACTTTGACATTGATGAATTTAATCATTTAATGCGTGTTAATGTAATAGGTGTAGCGTTTGGAATCAAGCATGTGTCTCCCGTGATGATTCCCAGACGAGTTGGGTGCATCATTTCGACTGCCAGCGTTGCCAGAGTCATGGGCGGGCTAGGACCACATGCTTACACGGCTTCAAAGCATGCCATTGTTGGATTGACGAAGAACACAACATGTGAATTGGGGCAATATGGGGTTAGACTTAACTGTATCTCTTCATTTGGGGTGGCCACACCCATGTTAATCAATGCATGGAGTAGTAGTAGTGATGAGGAAGAGGATTTTGTGGATTTTGAGATGCCTCTTGAGGAAGAAGTTGAGAAAATGGAGGATTTTGGAAGAGGGCGTGCCAACTTCAAAGGTCCAACCCTGAGGGCTAAAGACATAGCTGATGCTACTCTTTACCTTGCTAGCGACGAATCCAAATATGTTAGTGACCATAACCTTGTTGTCGATGGTGGCGTTACCACCTCAAGAAATTGTGTGAACCTGTAACAATCTTAATTTAACTTCTACCTTATTAATTAGTGAGAATCAAGGCACAAAATAGCGTCCTGTGTTTCTAGATTAATGTTATATGTTCTATTTCTTTCTTGATTTCTAGTGTTGAAATATTCTAGTGTGCTATATTTCCGCTTCTTATATAGGTGGAGATTCTAGAAGTTTTTAAAACCTTTTAATTATAAATCATTTAGGACAAAAAGGCTACTTATTTATTTTGTACGGTTGAATTTAAATCCATGAAGCTATGGTTTCCGTAGAGCATCGATTTTGACTATATTAGGACAACTAGTCACGTGCAAGACATGCAAGTGTTTTTATACTATTGCAGTTTGCAATAAGCCAGATTATCGAAGATATTATGCCTCATTTTTGCACCCCTAGTGAATAGGAGCTCTTTCACAATATCCCTCTAAAGATATGTTGTAGTCCTAAACAGATTAATGAATTAATGTCTTTGGATATTTTGAAACCTAAGGGTATCTAAATCTTGATGGTAGATTAATAATAAATTTCAAGTTGTTGACTAGAAGATATATAAATATATATAATGATTGGATGTAATATTAATGATATTGATTAATCTTGTACACGAAAAATCTTGCACTGGAAACATAATAATAAAGTTATCTATTGCAAAATATATATTATGAGTCGAAGATATATACTCGTACCAAGAATATATAATCTAGGCATAGGTCTTTTGAAAATAATGTAGAAGATACTCGTATCAAGATGATCATATCAATCTTGGATACTGTCCAGTAAAATAGATCGTTGGGTAGTTATTAGATTAATACTAAATTTCAACCAACCCCTGCTAGATATCTCATTTTATACCTCTGTTTCAATAGAGAAAGATTTAGACTTTGAACATAATCCGATCGGTTCTATATTAATTGTTATCATAATGACGTAAATTGCAAATAATTAGCTTCCACTTCCTTAGAGCTAGATCTCTCTCGCTGTATTAGTACCATTGGTGGCCGATTTATTTTTATTTGTATTGTTTAAGTTTTAACGGTCCCAGTGGACCTGTATATGTGGCGTTTAACAGAAGCTAGTGTTGGATTGTATGTAGAATCTGGTTTGTGATGAGTAGAAAAGACGCAGATAAAAAGTTTGCTTGATTTTTGTTCGAGTGAAGTTCAACATGTGAGTCCACTCGAGATACGTTTGATAGCGAACGTCATTTAAATTGTTTGCAAGATGTGCATTATCTTGGGCTCAAACGATGTACTAATTAACGTCCCTATTGTTTGCATAAGTGGTAGGCAATGATAGGCTGCTCAAGCTAATGTTCGATAGGTTATTTTCTTAAGGTGCACTCGACACTCCACTACAACAAATATGAGTTTTTTTTTGTGCATCAATTTTGGTTGGAAATAGTATATAAAACAGTATGAATAGGCCAAATATTGTTGCCATTTCTTCTTGTCAGTGGCTTGCTCCTTAATTTTTGTTGAAAGCGTCACTTTTTTCCAGCTATTCATCTAGGGGCCACAACCAATCAGCTTTTTTTGACCATCAAGTTCGTCCCAAATAATCTTCTATATGGTCAAAAATGCCACTAATAAATTACTATATATATTTTGGTCGATGAAACAGTTTTACAATATTGTTTTGTCGGAAGTGATGTTTTTCTAAGGATGAGGTTGCTTCATTACTCATATGTCGCTTTGGTGTCTTCCAATTAAATGGTATATATGGGTTCTTAGGCATGATACTGTACAGTATGAGAGCCAACTCATGTACTTTACCATTGGTTCAATTTAATTTAATTAGATATATTCAAATTGAATCAACCATGCATGAGTTGGGCATTGGAAGAAGACAAACAAGAAAAACTCATCCTACATGCTATGATAATATTTCAACAATGACAACTTCCAAATTCAAAAGGTTTACTCGATGTTGTTGAATTCCCACACTTTGATATATCGAGTTGTTCATAAGAACTTTCAATTATATAAATATATATGGAATTATATTAAGTCTCTGTACAGTAGTACTGCACGATACTAGAAAGACAGATCAGAGAGTGAGCTAGCGATCTTTTGCTTTTTTCTTTCTTTCTTTTTTCTTGTAGATTTCAGTGGCCTAGAGATCATCTTCGGAAGGTTTGCCTTCATAATGCGTTTGAATCTATTATATATATAAGTAGTACTTGATCTGCTATCTTGAGTACTACAATATATAAAGCCCATTATGGGATGTAAACATTAAACAAAGACTATTTGTATCTCTCTCGCTAGCTCTAGTTAATTTGGAGAGAGAGAGAGTTCTATTGTAATAGAAGAAATGTACTCAAATTTATTAATAGTACTAGGAATAAATATACGGATCAAATGTGCAAATTACATCAACTAATAGTACTACCTCATTGCCTCCATTTTCAAAAGGAGATCAGTGCACTAGCTATTTGAATATTAGCTTGTTTAGGTATGTAAAGTTTTGAACAAGTCAGCGATTTTTTTCAAACAAGATCTCGGTAGATGGATCCGAACCAACCAACTTGTCGGGCAAAGTTATATTGGTCGAAGGGACGTTGAGGGTTTTCTCAAGCTAGGTCTTGGACTTCAGACTATGTACGTCCTAGTTAGCAAAGTCTATTCAAAACATGGAGGTTACAATTTCTTGGTGTAAGAGGTTCTTGTTCATGTATGTTTTTCTTACTACGGCCTGTAGGCCACTTCTTAACCCTTGTTTTTAATTATTGAGTTTATCTGAGATGATGAGTTAAGTTCTTTATAAATACTAATAAGATAAGTTTAAATGTATTTAAATATTAATATGGATTAATTAGATGTATTTATAAGAAATTGAAAAAGGTTATAAATTCTGCATGTAAAGAAGTTATGTTAAGTTGAAAACAATTATGAATCTAACGTTTAAAGAGACGTTGAATGGTTTAAAAGTTTTTTTTTTCTTTTAATCAAAAGAATTATTCATTTAAAATTAGATTGAATACTAGAATTGATCTCAATTGAATGTAAATTCGACATGGAGCCTGATGAATGGTTTAATGGAGTCAACCATAACTGAAGCTCATTTATTTAGAGGTCAAGACATTGCGGGACCATGATAGCTTTCATTTATTAACCTTTTTTTAACCAAAATATTCTCTTTCTTCCTTGGAATAATTCATATTCAAATAGCTAGAAAGAATGGTGCTGCTAGTTGTCGCGGCTAAAGTTTACTGTTTAAGAAATTAAGTAACGATCAATGTCCACTTGAGAAGATAATAGTAACGATTTAATACTTCATCAATACTAAAACACTAGTATGTTACATGCTTAGACTTTAGAATCATGTGCAAATCAAGCATACTTTAAAAAAAAAATAGTTTTACGTACATATAGATCTCATATTTATCTACATGTACAAGACATTATACTAATGGTAGAGCTAACACATTTCATCTCTCTAACTAAATACTATCAATATGATCAACACCTTAACTATATTTATTTCAGATTATTATTTGAATGGTCCCAGATTAATCCTATGCGAGTCGGATATATATTATATATATAGGACATGAAACTTAATTTGATAATTTATAACCCTTTTTGTTGTTAGGACTTTGTTGGGAATCCAAAATTTAACTTAGAAAAATTGATTTGGATGGTGCCACTATTCACCACAATAAGGAACAAAATACACTGCATGTAATTACTCTAGCCGAATTTTTTAACGCTGCCTGTTCACCACTGTTCTTTCTCTGCATAAAACATAACTCAGCATTTGGAAGTTTTCGTTGCAATAAAATTACAATAGTATCGAAAAATGTTTTCGCTATATATCTCGAATGGCATTGCAGTTACTGTCCATCTTGATGTTATAATTCACTGCGAGCTATCTTTAGTAGCGATTTTAAATCGCCTTAATATCCCTTAAAACGCCACAGTATGATCTGATAGACAACGATTTCTTCATCGCCCTGATGATACTATTTACAGCACCTTAAATAATCGCCATAATAAACTAGGAGATTTAGGTCATGCACAAACACAATTGCAACAAATTAAATCCCAACAAAATTTGATTTCCCTGGCGATTTATGAATAATCGCCAAGATTTATGTTATTCTGTACACATATGTGGCAAGAGTATGCGCTGCAAAGGAAATTGATAGTGAAAATGCCCGTTGTAAGTACCTAAAATGTGGCAAGTTAAACAATTATCGGCGATTAATATCATCGCAATTGGATTTATAGCCTGCTGGTCATGTTTTATTTATCATCTAAATACTTGTGAAGACCTGTTCCAATCATCTAAACTTTATAATATTTATAAGCAATCATCTAAACTTTTAATGCATCAAATTGCTAAATTTGACAAATAAGAAACTTTATTATATTTTATTGTTCTAGTGCACTGTTTTCAGCAATATCAAAGGGTCGTACATGTATGGGTGCATTAATATATTACGTCGCTGGTAAGGTAATTTCTGGGTACATTAAATTTGAGGTTGTGTCTAAAGTTTTTACAAATATATGAACCTATACATTTTGAGCTAAAATATTGTTGGCATAAAGTACACATGAACTTTATAGCATCGACCTCTTACACATCCCGCTAGTAGTATACTCTTGCTAGCATGCATGCAAGTTTGTCTGAGTTCCTCTATGAAACATTGATGATTTGGTTTGCCAATTTGCCAAGAAAATATTCCAACAGTGAGTTAAAAAGGTTCCAATAGTGTAGCCTAACCAACAACATGAATACCAAATCATCACACCAAAAATAAAGATTTGTGAGTTCTGGTAAATACACCTAAAAAGGAAGTCCACCAAAAAATATTTTGGAGAAGATAAAATTAGTGCATATATATATATACCCACTACCAGATTTATTTTATTACACTACAACATGCGTTCCAATGCGACATGTTCAACACACAACTAATAGGAGTTTCAAAAGTTAGTAAGAAAATAACATGAGAAAACTGAACTTTTTATTTCAAACTCGAGCTACTGATAAGCGCCATAGGATATAGTTCAATTTTCCAGAATTTCATGTTATAATGATCAGCTTTACGAACTCTACAAATCTACTTTTGTTAGAAGGAATTAATATAAACAGTTTAATTAACTAAATTTAGTGTCACCTTTTCATATCCTTGAGAAAAGCTCGTATCAGCTAACTATCCAGCTGCTCTTGCAATCAACTCTTGAAGCTAAGATATTTCCTGAAACATATATATCAAGTGTAAGGCAAGAAGTCGAAAATATTCCATTTTACCCATGAACAATTTTAGCTATCTTGCATGTAGATGCAAGCATATGTCAACCATATAGATAAGTTTTATTGCTCAACATTCCATACACCACACTTATATTTATTTTAGTTTATACTTTTTTTAAAATTTTAAAGTCCTAAACTAATTGAGTTTATTTACTCATCATCCATATACCATGTATTTGGTAAGAAAAACAAAGTCGGGTTGTTTGAAAAATCACGTGTAGCCGTCATATGTGGTGTGGGAATGACAAGCATAAAATCTGTATTCGAATAAGTTGGTAGACATGCAAAACATCTTGAATTGTGTCTTCTAGTTAGATTTGATCATCATTTATATTTGAAAACTGTTATATATACTACATTCTCATGTAATTAGTTCTATTATATAGAAATTGCAAGACACTACCATAACCCTTGGACCAACTTACAGAAAAAAACTCAAGGTGCAATGGACAATTCATGTCATTAACATGAGTACAATATGAGAGTGTGGTATATTAATTGTGATATATTATAGCTTGAGACATCATGGATAAAAATTAGGGACACATACATCTAATTGCCCAAGTGAGTTAGAGTAGTTAGATTTATTAGCATATATACCAACTTCTAAGTTATGTAGGAAAGTTGTGTAAGAATGTTTTTTTATTTCAGTTGCACTTTGGAATGGTGGGGCTGATATTGGGCATTCAACAACCCCCCAAAAAAATTCTAAGTTATGAGAAGAGAACATGGAGAAATCATTCAAAGTCCATCTTGTGAGGAATCAGAATTTTGCTGCACAAACTCAATCACCGTCACACCAAAGTCCATCTTTGTTGCTTCCACCATTGGAAAATGTCATCACACCACCATTAATCATCTACAAATGAGTCTGTAATTCGATTGGGATTGAACCATTTTCTACGTATTTCAAGGTATGGATCCATTAATCATCTACAAACATGGACTATAATGAATGCTATTTACTTTTAGGAAGGAAAGAGCCACATGCTACACCAATTCATGCAAACAACCAGTACCATATGTCTCAATTTCCTCACAAATCTACTTGTTAAAGGAAATCATCAAATACTAGGTAGAATTTAAAATTACAAAACATAGAAATGTATAAGAGTTATTAAGGTGTCAATTGTAATAGATCGAGCAATATAGCTTCCATTTCCTTACATGAGCTTGGATGGCAAAAGTACATTATCGCTTTTTGTTGGCATTAAATACATGTAGATTCTGGTTTATATTTTTAAGAATGGAGGCCAAATGAGATGGAATTTGAACAAGCTTCTATTAAAAGCCAGAGTGAGGCGATTATCTCATGAAGAAGAATGGTACTTGCCAATTCTGCTACGTTTTGCGTCGTTCACCTTCACATCCAGCTAGTGTGAATCACCCTGCACAAGTATGTAAAAACCTGAATCATTTGCCACTACACTAGGGAAATCTAAGTAAGGATATTTCTAGAAATTTTGAAGACACTTACCATATGGTCCCAAGAAGGCTATTGATCACATGCATGTTTGCTCCAAAACGTCCCAGCATGGCAAATATCCAAAAACTAATACATAGATTGCCTCCTATACATATATATATATATATCTCTGTGTGTCTGTGTGTGTGTGTGTGTATATATCTTTAATTGTTCATATATATTGCAACATTACACAAAAGATGCACCCATTTATCTCTCAAAAAACTTTCACAATATCACTTCCCAATATGGAAATGAACCTCATTAAGTCTCTTGACAAGACACAGTGAGGGATGGGTTACGTGATAGTAACTCCCTCAACAAACCGTCAGTAGCCTCCTGTTTCTTTTCAAGTGTAGTTAGCTTGGTCTTCCATGCCTCAATCTCACGATGGGAGGCTTCAGTCTCATTCTTATGTTTCTCAATTAAAGCCAAGTACTCTTTCTCTCGTGCCGCATCTCGTTGTCTTCTAGATTCTGGGATGGTCATCTCTCCTAATCCTCTTACATATCCCGATCTATGACCGATTACCTCTCTGAAGACATTTGCGGTTGCTTCTTCAGTTCTTTCCACCGGAGCTATATTATCTATCATTCCAACCATTGAATTCTGCAATAGTGACATAATTAACAACTAATTTAAACATCTAGGTTGTATGTTGACTAATTGAACGAAAAGGTTGACACTATCTCTCCTAATAAGAACAATCATCATTATGCAGTAGTGACATTTTTGTTAATTAAAGAAGGGTTAACATACATATTTTTCCTTAGTGGCTTCTGTCATGAACTTGCCTTTCTTATTCGATCAGTGGGTATCCTTAAAGAAGTCCACCATAGTAATATTTCCCTTTGCTCGCTACATTAAATTGTAGCGAATGTGTTCCAATGCAACATGTTCAACGAAACAAGCAAACGGTAAACCCTTAAATGATACAATAATATATGAAGACTTCTACATAAACTTCCAAGTACTACAATGTGAAGATTGATGTTGTACATATTTATCATATATGATGTAGAAACAAACTATATACCTTCCGTGCTAGAGCCCTGACAAAAGATTTGCGACCAGTTGTGTGGTTAATTAGTTACCGCATTCTGTTGTCTCGATTTTGACTTGATATTTTCTGTCATCATCAATCTGATTTTAGATAAAATATTCATAAACAGTGTTTTCATAAAGCAAAAACCCTATTCACTAGACTTATAACATAGAACCATGATTCTAAATTGTAGTGATATTTAAATCATACCTTGAAATGCTCAGTTCCCCATCGCATACAGAGCTTCACCCAAACTAAAAGGCTAACCAAACTACAGCTAGTTGCAAGTGCTACATCCTTGTTCTCAATGACTTATAAATCCTATGCAATTCATGGTGGAATGCAGTGAAGCGCTTGTGAAGCTATTTGGTAACTGCCAATTGATGGTTCTCCTTGTCCCAATCTAAATCAAAATCAACCTACATTTATAATAAAATATCAAACCTCCTTTACATGCAAGTAAACTTATCTTTAAGGGAAACAGGATCCAGGTCTCAAAGAAACTACCTTAACCCGGTCGATTAACTAGTCTTTATGTGATTGAGGAACATCCGTCCACCGTGCGTAACTCATATCACAGTAATTTTTAACTACCCATGTTACGCGTGTAGTAAACACAGCAACATTCTCACAGCATGGCGCTGTTTCCCTGTTATTGATTTTTAACAAAATTGGACCATGTTTCCATAGCTTATCAAAAGAAACCAAAAGAAGAAAGGAGAAGAAGAGTGTTGAACGACGTTTGGGGAGAGAAGAAGAAGAAGCAATGAGGCTAGGGTTACTTGATTAAAATGCATAGCTTAGGGGAAAGGGGCTCATGGGCCAATCCAAAAATGATTAAACAAAACATATTAAAATAAATTACACGAATTAGCAACAATAAAAATAAATAACTAAAAATCCAAAATACATAAACCAAAGAACAATCAACCTAATAAAATAAAGTAACGTAAAATAACCAAATAATAAGATAAATAAATACACTACACAAAAAGCCCAAACTCAAATTTAGATTAGAGGAAAAAAAGATTTAATAAATTAATATACCATAATATAAAATAGAAGAAAATAATAAATCCCAACAATTAATTAGTTAAAGTCAATAAACCAAACTAAAAAGATCCAAGAAAGTAAAACGTTCATTGAAATAAAAGAAGACAACAACAAGTTAAACAATAATAAAACTAAAACAATTAAACCAAAATAGTGATAATAACAATTCAAATGATGGAACCGATAATAATAATTAAATAACTAAAAGCACTAAAATCAGAGATCTCACAAACAACCAATATCAATTGTAAAATAAACAACATAACCCGAAATGAAAATAAGTAAGATAAACTACTAATAAAATTCATTAAAATAAATTAAAACAGTCAATGATAAAAATAAAAGTAATACGTAAAGATATACAAAACTCGAGGTCTTACATCTGTAGTACTGTATGATGATGATTATATAGAGAGTTGACTGGTTAGTGGTGTTGTAACCGAACTTATTTTGGTTTTTAACCTACTATTTTAAGTTTGGTTTTGAATTTGTTGCGTCTATGACCTCCCATGTGACTTATTTTCTCGCTCTTTGTTTTTTCTTTTTCATTTCCTTCCAATTTATTCAGATTTTATAATTTCTTTCGTGCTTTATCATGAAATATGTTGTATCTGGTATTACTAGCTTGTTTTTGTTTAACTTTGATCAATGAAATATGATTTTGAAATATGATTTCAAGTTTGGGTTGTTTTATATTGGCCATTGGAAAAAGAGGACAAAAGTTGATGATGAAGGAAACATATATGTTTTATTGACTGATTTCTTTCTGATTTTGGTTATTATTTTTTAGTTGATGGTTTGGATTTTTTGCATGAAAGGACTGAAAAACATCATCCAGAAAATGGACTATGATTTTGTAAGACAACAGCCAGGTACTTTCTTTTACATCTTTTTTTTTTCTATGTAATCTAAATTATCTATTGTTTGGTTTGTTCATTTGTGTTGTTATGGGATTTGGATTGTGATCCGGTCTTTTGGGTTAGGTATCTGGAAAACAATAAGTGGGTTTTGTTGATTAGTTGCTAGTAATTGAACTTATTTATTTATTTATTTACTATCTGTCTTTAACAGTTTGGAGGTGTCTTTTTTACAAATCATATAAAATTAAGATATGAGGAATGAGGATAAGATTTAACAGTTTAAGTAAAAGGCCATATATTAAGTTAATTTCCTCACCAATTACAACAACTAATGAAACCAACTCTCTAATATTAAACTAAAAATGAAAAAACCATATAAATAGGTCAATGGATAAATGATCAATAAGATGAATAAACAAATATTAAACAATTAAACCATATTAACAAACAATTTAACCATAAATGAATAAAGCTAGGCATAAAATGACAGTATACTTGGGCTATGTTTATTTACCTATTAAAAAAAATGTTATGTTACTAGTTTGACAGTATTTTATTTGCATAAGAAGTTTGTAGCAATACTCTTGTAATGAGCTAGATTACTATGTACGTGGATTGATAACTATTTTAATTAGTATTAATAAACAATATAACCATAAATGAATAGATCAAGGCATGAAAGCAAAGTAAAACAAAGAAATAGAATACTTAATTTAAAACGTATACTTACAAAGTTCAAAGAAAGAAATGCTAAGTTCCAAATACACACAACCAAGACCTAGAAAGAAAACACCAAAAAACAGAAGATGAACAACTAAATAGAAGAAAATAGAAGAACATGCAAAACAGAACTACAAAATAAAGAAAAAAACATATTTGAAAGTATTCAAAATTTGAGAACAAAACAGGAAAAAAAAGGGGAAAACTTACAAAACAATACATGATGACAACCTTTTAAGTGAATTGTCCTGCATAAGAAAATTAAATATCAAATAAATGGCAATATAGAATAACATACTGAAAGAAAATATGCTCTCAATTAACAAAACTGAAATAAATAACAAAACAGAACATGAGTTAAAACAATAATTAAGAGAACAGGAAAAAAAAACCTAATTTTAAGAAATAACAAAACAAAAAAACTGACTATTGTAGGGCGTGAATAGAGATTGAATTGTGAATTCAGATCTAATTTGTGTAAATAGAGATGGAATGGACTTAATGTATTGAATTTTTTTTATTGTCCTTTATGATAAACGTAATTGACTATTGATTGTCCTTGTAGGGCGTGAGTAAAGACTGAATTTCATGAATTCAAATTCAATGGATTCTTATTAATTTGTGAAAGTATTTGAATGAGTGATTTTACTTGGCTTTCGATATGTGTTTAAATGGGAAGTTGAAGCGGTGGAATTAAATTTACTGGTAGGAACATTATTTGGTGAATGGGCTTAATGGACTTAATGGTGTCTAAATTATTTGAATTCAAATTTAAGAACAGACTTAATGGACTTATGCAGTAAGTCACGCTCTAGCATCTATTTTGTTTTCATTTACACCAAACAGACGTTAAAACAACAAACTTCACAAACAACAAATTCAGTTTATGTAAAACAACAATTGTAAAGGTTAAAACTTAATAGACGTCAAACCAATAATTTTTGTTAGATAACCATTTATATAATAGAAAGATATATATAGATTCAAGAGAAAATAACTCACCCAAAACAAAATAAAAATGACATAAAACCTAAATAGATCATGGGTCTAACAAGGGGCATGTAGCTAAACCAAAAACCCATGAAGGGGTACCGTCCATAGGGGAACAACAAAGTGCTGCAAAAGCCTAGCCTAGTCCGAAGACTTATAGCTAGATTGGAGGTAAACTGGAGAGACAAGAAGAAGAAAGAAAATAAATCAATGGAAGAATAAGAAAAGAGAAGGGAAACAAAAAGAGATGGGAGATTCAAGGGCAGAGTTTGTCGTAAAGAACTAGAGCAACTACACCCACAAACACAATGATACAAAAAGCAAAATAATGTGAAAATAGAGTAATTAAGCACTTACACACGACAAACAGTATTTAACGTGGTTTGCAATGTGTCTAATCTACAAAGAGCACCACTCTGCTCACACAATCTCAACTCTCTCTAGGGATTTTTCTCTCTCATAATATTCTTTATACTGTTTTCCTCTCTCCATTCCTTAATCTATTACTCACTAACTTGCTAAGCATACTTAAGAGAACAAAACATTACATATATAGATATATATATATATATATACATATATATATATATAAGTGATGATAGAAAAGCTAAGACGACAAAAGGTTGGGTATTTCACTCGAGCGAGTGTCGAGTGCACATCAAGGAAATAGCCAATCAAACATTGACTCGAGAGCTGCTCGAGTGAGCAATTTGTTTGATGTTCGCTTGAGCCCACTCTTGAGCAAACCTTGAGTAAACTCATGGATTGAGCTTTGCCTGAGCAACAATCGAGGGAATTTTTTATTTTGTCTTTTTTGCTCACAAACCAGGCTATACAGAAAATCCAAAAATCTCCCATTTTGAGTTGGTTCACCACATGCTAGCCACTGTCTCAAACGCAAGTCCTAGCATCTCTATAACTCACAACTCTTATTTTCAAGCCAAAAGATGCACTAAGGTGAAACCTGACTTCAGTATCTTACGTGCATTGCCCTCAGTTAGTACATCTACTGTGCGACTCACAAACTCTAGCAAACATCAAAGAAGTTATTGATGTCCCCTTCTCTGATCTATACAATTGATCCCACCTTTTGCTACAGTCCATGGTTCCTCCTTAGATACACAATTAGCTTCCTCTCAGCTAACTTCCACTTGCTCAATCTTCTGTCTCACAAGATTTTACCTTTGCACCATGGTTTACCATCTTTAGTCAGCAAGATATATTAAAGGTAGGTGACCACTATAGAGGTCTGGTCATCTTTGCAGGTTTTTGCGCATCAACTGTAGGTGTAGACCTCCCTAGAACACCAAACACTTTGTATTTTTTTGCTTCCTCATCTTGTTCTAGGGACCAACCCTGCTCAGCTCAAACTTTGCATTTACCTGCATATCACTGGACATTATGTCAAATATAAAGTGTCAATCTTCTTACCATGTGTCAAGACTGGCGTACCATTCTTGACCTTTCATGTTCCTCCAAAAAATGCTACTGTATGTTTGCCATAGTTGAGTTGTATTGTAGAGATTATAATTTTCTTCAGATTTGGAACTCTAACTTACTGCCAAGTCCACACACTCATACTCTGAAGTGCAATGCAGAAATCGCCCACTATCACTACATCTAGTGCCTATCTATCAACTGTGTAAATCTTTCCAAAATTACAAAAAATATAGTTTTGCGTGATCTCTCGACGTGATATATAATGGAACGAAGCCTTGAATCCATCATCTAATCATCAACCAGACTGTGCACTACGAGAATAAAGTGTCCTGTATATCTTTAGTCATTGTGTTCACATCATCATCTTAAGCACTTTTCTGATTTTGACAATCTCTCTTGATGTGGCCTAGCTTTCCACAACTACAATAAGTGATTTGCTGTCTAGATCTAGACTTGCTCTTGCACATGTTCTTGGTCTAATCGTTAACACTCAAGGCTAAACTAAATCGATACCAGAAAACTCCATAGAGTCTTTCTTGTGTACCTCCTTAGAAAGGATTATGTTATGTACATCATCATAATTTAGACAGCTTCTGTAATCTTCAAATTGAGTAGCTTCTTTATCAGATACACCCTATTATTCTCAGACATCTTTTTATACATATCATGCAAAGCTAATTTTGTTGTGGTACTTTCCTTGATAACATTGTCTGCTAATGATTAGGACAAGGTTTGCCAAATAACACCAAGAACCTATTAATCCAATAGATTCCATTTAGTATCATCCATGCTCTTCAGATTCTATCCCAAGAGGAAGATAGAGCGTCTTCCCATAGAGATAATTCTCGATATGGATCCTCCAATCACCAAAATCTACGCCATTGAACTTCTTGATTCTAACCTTCACATCTTCTCTAGATGTCATTTAGCCCCAAAACCCAAGAACGCTGGAGCTCTGATACCAGTTCTTATGGTAAAGCACCAAAGCAACTGCACCCATACACAACAATATTGAGACATATAGTGAAATAAATGCAAAAGCACATGAATGGAGCACACACACATGTGACACGGTATTTAACATGGTTAGGCAACAAGCTTACGTCCATAGATCCGCAAAAGAATTTATTCCAGATGAAATTACAATTACACAATGTGTTACAAGAGCACCATTCTATTTTTTTTAATCAAAACACATTCAGTATCATTCATTCATGAGTCACAAAAAGTCATTACAATCTTTTTCAGACATTACAAACTTTTCCATTTGTGTAAGCACTTCCTCAATACATACTCTTTCTTGAGGATAAGAAAATGATAACTTAGCTAACATAAGTGCTAGACTATTAGCTTCTCTATAATTGAAAACACATTTTCCACTATGGCTTGTTAGACAATAGACTTTGAATATCATTTATCACATGTGACGCCCCCAACTCCCACATATAGAAACACGTGAATCGAGGTATCGAAATACTAACAACACGAGTCACGCATTCCTAACATCAAGTGTTAAGTGTGTAAACGCGTGACGTGCATAAATAAAAGTAGTGGATAATTGAAGTCAATATCTAAGTACCATAATTTTTTAAAAATATTTTACAAACTAATTTAATATAAATTCTTCAGCAGGAGATTTAATACAGTCATCCGAAAATCAAAACATAAAATACTTACATCAAAAGGGAACATTTCTCAAGATAATAAATTATAACACAATTACTTTAACAGTGGATCCGTCTTCTCAAGTTCAACCTCCTCGATCTCTGCATCCAAAATCTACGATGTTAGAAATGATGTCGCAGGTAAGTACAATCCAAACAAACCACAAAATATAAAATATACTCATGCAACAACAATATGCATGAACATGACACTATATGCATGAAACTTAAAATCATATTCTTCAAAATAAAGAAAATAGACACATGCCAACGTATATCACATAAAAATTCTATCAACTCTACTCAAATTAATTAGCATGATAACCACAATACATATAACTTTCCCAACCGGACCTTCAATACTCATGAGATGGAATAATCTCAAATATCTTAATTCTTATGCGACCTTAAGTTACAACTAATTCCTTAAGATATCTCGGAAAAGACAATCCTGAAATTCATCAAATACCAAGTTTAAATTACTCACCCAAATTAATTCGCCTAGAAGTCCAAATTTAGATCCAGTGAATTTAATACCATCACACTGAATCAACATCCATCAATTAACCAAATAACTTCTCCCAAGTCAAACACAAATCTAAGACAAGTACTCTCCATAATTTATACACATAATTATTATACATCAATTTCTAAGCATCCACAAATAAAATCAAAATTTTACCAAAGAAACATATAATCGCCTACTATCATAAATATTCCTAAAACAGATTCCATAACAATATACCAATGACCAAGAATTCCACACTCCCAAGAAGATTCTATCTAGAATACAATTCTAGCAATCTCCCATAAATCAAATTAGAAGTTAGAAACTCAAACACTCAGTGAGATCCAGGTAATACACATAAATAGTATATGAAACACCAATGAAGAAATACAATCATGTAAATACCAACAATTTATTAAAACAAATCCATCTCGTAAAGACATAGTAATATACCCAAATACTAAATAAAACTTAAGTAATTCACATAAATATTATATAAACAAAAAAAAGGGAAAAAGATCTAATAAACAAAAACGTAAATACCAGCCATTCAAGAAAACAAGTTTACCTCCTTTAGTAAACAGAAAATCACCAAAAGTTTTTATTAAATAAAATAAGAAGATTGAATTAAAAGAAGAATGGAGAAATAAAATGACAATTAAAATTTTAAAATTCTCCTCAAAATCCAACTCTAAAAAGATTTATTATAGAAATCTCTAAAATTTAAAACCTTTAAAAGAAATGAACCATAGTAAAATAATTAAACAAATAGGTTAATGAATAAATACTAACAAGTCGCCAAAACAAATCCACTCGTCAAAATAAATAGGTATACTTTTAAAATAAAACTAACCAAAATGTGAAAAGATAACAAATTTAAAAGCCTACTTCTATGCATGTCTCAAAAAGGAAACATAATAGCGATATTCTTTAAATCTTTATCTCAATGAATCTCAAAGTTTCATAAATATTTAAAAGACAAAAGCCATAATTAAAGTAAAAAGATAATAAATAAAATCCAAAACCATCTTATAGAAACTTATGAATTGAAATTAAAATAAAACCAGATCTATATGATAAATGCATAAAAGCTTAATAAAACAAAATAACCCACAACAAATTAATAACTTTAAAATAAAGAATTTCATAATATAATTATTTTAAATATAGGATTCAATAAAAAGAATGATTTAAAATAATAATCTAATCCGAAGTATCCAAATTCTAATTTAAACAAAACAAAGGCACACATATAAAATAAATAATTAAATAAATATTCAACAACTTGACTAAATAAAATCAACTAACTAAAATCTGAATTACTACCCATTTATATATAGAACAAATATTAAATTGAAATAAAGCAAATTAAACCAACCAATCAGAACCAAGATAACTCTGAAAATAATAAACAAAATGCACATTAAAATAAAAAGCATAATACAATGAAATAAATATCGAAAATCTTACCATATAAGCTAGTAGCAAAAACTTAGAGAACAAATAGAATAAAATAACCAAACAATCAAACAAACAAATTTTAAAACAACTAACTTTTCTAGTACTGTCCTTATTTAATTTGATGATTTACCCAGAGTCGAATTGCTCTGATACCACCTATGATGCTCCCAACTCCCACGTATAGAAATATGTGAATTAAGGCGTCAGAATACTGACAACATGGGTCACAAACTCCCAACGTCAAGTACTAAGTGTGTTAATACGTGACATGCATAAATAAAAGCAGCAGATAATTGAAGTCAATATCTAAGTACCATAATTTTTTAGAAATATTTTACAAACCAGTTTAATATAAATTCTCCAGCAGGAGATTTAATACAGTCATCCGAAAATCAAAACATAAAATACTTACATCAAAATGGAACATTTTTCAAGATAATAAATTATAATACAATAACTTTAACAGTGGAGCCGTTTCCTCATGCTCAATCTGTAATGCCCCAGTCCTGAAGGTCCAGAGAGTTAGGTCATTTTCCTCGAATCATCTTAAATAACACCAATTCATATATTCTAAATTCTCCAATAACCAACTATTATTAAAAAGACACTTCATAATTAATTAACAAATATATATGACACTCTCCAAGAAAAAAAAAACTAAACAAAATTTTAATAAAATCAAATGACTTCAAATACTTGCAACAATCCAAAACTTGACATACTAAAATAATCAACAAGAATTTTTTTATTTATTAAGACTCAAGAAAACTTGTATCCACGAGCACTTATTCTCCTATGATCACCAAGCCTCTCTAGTAATGGCTACCCTTGCTGAGATTGTACTGAACCATCTCAAATATCTGAAAAATATTATTAGAGGAGGGGGGTGAGTTATCCACAGCTCAGTAAGCAAAGAACATATACTAGTGTGCAAACATGAGCATAATTCAGAATGTAGAACAAAATATTTTTTACTTTTCAGAAAATGTAGAAGCAAATTATATTATTAAAAATCCGAGCGAAAGTTTAGTATAAACAGAAACAGAAAATCTTTTGGCATAGCATAACTGAAACATCTTATCAGAATAGAAATACCATGTTTAACTCCCGTGGTAGGGTTGTGCAAACCTCGGCGGCCAATCGAGTATAAACAGAATGTGAATCTTTCCCCTATTATTTTCGAAGCCCCGAGTGTGCACACAGGAAATACCACACAGAAAACCACTTTGCAACCAAAGTGGGTGCACCGGAAACAGAATAATTGGTACCAACCCAAGACTAAACAAAGCGAAACAGAACCAGAATGTCATGCCAGAGGTTTCAGAAATCATATCATATCATATCAGAGTACAAAATTTTTCGAAAACATAATAGAATTAGATCATAAATATCATTTATGCAGAAACTTTCATATTCACTCTTTTTCAGTTCGAAAAACAGAATGTAACAAAATAACTCATGTCTACACCAGTTCATACTAGAAAACGTTTTATTCTTATATGATTTCTTATGCATATGCGAAACAAAAACTGAGGTGATTTCAAAGTTTTTTTTTTCGGTAACTAAAACATGCATATTTTCCAAAATAAACCTCAGTTCATATTTTTTTTTATGCAAAATCTAGTATAAGACCCCGCTTACCTGAACTTTTTAACTTTTCGAAATTATCCTCACAAAGCTGAAAAAAAATCAATATTCACCTATAAAATTGACACTTACTCTCGTAAGAAATTAATCAATCAAAATTTCGATACTAACTACCCTATTTTAATTCCTCAAAACTTAAAATCCTAGTAATTTTAATGTACCATAATTCTTCCACAATTCTAAAATATTATAACTTCTCTAATACCTTGATTTCTCTTAATAAAATACTTAACCCAACAAGTCTCTTACATAAATTACAACTCGATCTATTTAATAGAATGCAACACCACTTATCCCGGTCCAAATTTATTAAAAACCTGAATCCAAAATAATTTTTGAATATGAGAAAAAAAAACACAAAAGCATTTAGTTTCAAAACAATTTTACAAATGCTCAAATAAATAAATAAATCTGAAATATAGAAATAAGGTCTTCGTAGCACAAAACTAGGTTTAATAAAACACATGCAGATTATTTTAGTAGCTTAGAACAACTTCCATAAACCTTGAAGTCAACTGAAAACAAAAGGAATTGATTAAAACAAAAGCTCGTGTGACAGAGACTCACCAATAGGAGAGGTATTGAACGGAGAAACCAGAGACAAGGTGGCGGTCTAGTGTGATCGGCGATGTGGAACAAGATCGGAAAAAAAGAGGAAGTAAGAGAATTGTCACTCATGAGGGAGAGGGGGTGATGAGCAAGAGACAAATATGAGATAGAACAATGAGAGGGATTTGCAGAGGAGGTTGTTAGCACGGCGTGAACTTACGAAAAAGGAGCGGCGGCTTGGGGTGGTGAGAGGTACTCGAAGTTACTTTCTATGCAGTGAGAGTGAGGTGTTTCGTGGCAGACTGTGTGGCGAGAACCACTTGATATGCAATGGCTTGGATGCTCTATTTCGGGTTGTTTAAAACGGGGGCACATATACGAGTTTCGGTGGTGGTCACCGGTGTAATTGCAGTGGTTGGCGAAAATAATAGAGAGTGCTCTGTTTTCGGGGAACAAAAACAGGGGATGATCGGCGAGGATAAGAGTGGTGCACGGCTGGGGCAGTGCCTAGAACGCATGACGGTGTTCTGTGCGTGAAGAAGGGGCTGCTATGGGTTGCACTGAGCAGTGCGGGGAGGATGGTAATGGTGGCTACGCAAGGTTGTGTTTCCGTGATGAAGATAGTGCATTGGAGTTGTTCCAGCATGAGGTTAGCGGCGGCAAAAGGTTTTTCCTATGCATGAGGAGTAATTGCAACTATATATATATAGGTTCGCACATTTGAAAACCTAGAGGAGGAAACCAGAAAAGGAAACTGCAAGGGAGGAAAATATGCAAAATAAAAAGGAAATAAATATCTAAATATTACACAAGAAAATAAAAAGAATGGGCAACATATTCTAATAGTGGACAATTGCCGAGAAGATCGTGGAGATTGGAAGAAGGAAAGTTTAGAAAATATTGGCGTGGCGAGGGATCCGGAAAATAAAATTTTAAAGAGTTAGGGCTCAAGAGCCCATGATATAAATAAATAAATAACAATAATAATAATAATAAATAAAACATTTAAAACAAAAAGTGAAAGAACTGCTAATACCATGAAATTAGAAATGTCGAAGTCGAATAAATAAAATAATAAATCAAAAAAATCAAAAACTCAAACGGGCTTTTCACACTACCTGAACCAAAATAAATTTTAAAAGCAAAAAAGCTCCGAAATTGGGTGTTACACAACCTCCTCGATCTTTGCATCCAAATTCTACGATACAAAAAATGACATTGTAGGTAAGTATAACCCAAACAAACTATAAGATATAAAATATACTCATGCAACAACAATACGTATGAACATGACACCATATGCATGAAACTTAAAATCATCATTTTCAAAATAAATAAAATAAACACACGCCAAAATCCTATTTTGGCCCAAGATAAACTCCAATAAAAACAAACATAATTTTCCCAAAAAATGATATACGTAAATCCTTTAAAACCATAACCATTTTCCCAGAAAATGGTCTACATAAAATCAATAATCAAAATCTGTCAATTTCCCAGAAAATGGCCTAAACATCCATTTTATTAATCGTATGCACCATGATCTCCCCTAGGGACCATCCGCACACCTTGACTCTCGTCATTATACCGAAGGTAACGATTACGCATGTGACTTCGGAATGGGCGATGCCTAGTTAATTGCACCCAGTATGTACCATGACTAGGCATCCCCTAGCTCTTGCCAGCGAAGGAGCTACGGAGTCAGCACGAGAGCATTACCATCCCGTCCGATCCCGTTGTCACCCCATAACAACCCAGGAGACGTTACTCAGTATATTCCACTCTCGAGTGACTAGAGGAGCTCCACCGGGATAATGCCCCATTCTGGTTTGGGGTCGTGATACACACGTACCCGAAAACCATAAACACATGAAAAACTAGTTTTCATTTCCAACACATGAACATCCAATATCATACTAAAATCCAGCTTCCAAATATAACCATGAACAAGTGCATAAATATACAATGCAGACGACCATGCACAAAATATTCAATAACTAATAAATCCCAATAATAACCAAATACAATATCTGTTGATGCAAAAATATATTTAAATCTTAAATTTCATTTGAAAAATACTTACAGTGGGTAAAAATATGGATCCTTAAGCAAGCGCTAGTCCACAACGCTTGTAACAGTCACTTTGTACATTGGGCTAGAGTGTTCAGTTTGACACCAAAATTTAGGAAAATACTCAGTGAAGGGTGGGGAATCTCATGAAGGTGGTGGTATGGCGATGTAACTACCGAAATGTGGCGGATTGAGTTCAAAATGGGTGGAAACCCATTTTCAGATTTGGGGTTGTACAGGGAAGGTGGGGCCGTGTATTGGGAAACTGAGATAGGGAGATGATCGGTTGAGGTAGGGGAGTGTTTTGGTGGTGGTGGTGAGGCATATAGTGGCCGGAAGGCGGCGTGGCGAAGAACAACCCATTTAAAAACCCATTTCGGGTTTGAAGTGAAAAAGTGGAGTTGGAGGTCGTCGGAGCTAGCTAGAGGTTCACCGGTGGGTGGGGAACCTGGTGGAGAGGCCAAGGTGGCCGGTGGCGGTGTTGGAAAACGAAGGAAAAGCCATGAAAGGCCTTTTGGATGGGTGGCTGTGTAGGGGACGTGAGGTGGCCGGAGATGACATCTTTGGTATTGGTGGACTTGCCGGCGAGTGGGGAGGCTGGGCTTGAGGCTGGACGGGAGAATAGAAAGGGGCAGGGGTTGTCGCGCACGGGGCTGGGGTGGGGAAATGGGAAAGAAAGAAAGAAAAAAGAGAAAAAGAAAAAGAAAAAGAAAAAGAAAAGGAAAAAGAAGAAAAAGAAAAAGAGATAAAGTCCAACTAGAAAACAGACCACAACAAAATAAATAAAACCAAAAGAAAATGCTACAATTCAAAATTAATAAAATAAAATATTCAAAGCCCAACAATAAAATAAATTAAATCAAAGCGCAATTTAATTACAAAACAATAATTAATATAAAAAAAACACATCAATTAAAATCACATAATAAAATAAAGGAATTTAATTCCAGTCATTAATAAAATAATTATCTCACATTAAAATTAATAAGAAAAGTAACGTAACTCAATATTTCCACATAAAAATAACGTAAAACTAATATTAACTAATTAATAGTTCAAATAATAATTTTAAACAATTAAAACACAACCAATAATATTATTAAAATAAATTAAAACAATCAATAATAAGAATAAAATGATACGTAAAAATATACGTAATCTAAGATCTCACATCACATTCCCATAACTGATGTGGGTTTCTTTTGCATTGTTGACATTCCTCACTACAGCTTGACAATCCCTTTTAAAAATGATCTGTGACATTCCTAAATCTGCACAAAACTCACAAGTTTTCCTTAGGGAGAATGCTTTTGCAATAATTAGTTGTGTCAAGCAGTTCGAAGTGGAGCATATTATTTCCATGTTATCTGTTTAACTATTTCTGCCTATTATCCCTTTACCAATTTTCTTATTCTATTCATCAATTACTATATTTTAATTTGCTTTACTTATGAAACCATCTGATTTTTGCCATTTACTTGCTAATCTGGTCCCTTCTTGTTGATGTCCCTTTTTAATTTGTTGTTCTTGTGCTGCACTATATTCCTATTGACTTTGCCTTACGATATGTATAACATATTTGGGATTCTCATATTTGTTTTCATATAGAAATGAGTTCCTTCTCAACCAAAGTAGCCTTATACCATATGCCATTGCTACTACTTTTTATGCATCTAGTTTCTCATTTAGCTTTTCCCATAACTCCATAAATTTAGCTTCCCCAGATCTCCATTTCTACATTGGGCTACCTTTCTCATACTATACAACTAAAGTTGCAGGGCAATTCAAAACAATGTAAAGTACTATCTCCTCTATCATCTTTTTGGCTAGATCAACTCTAGTAGGCAAAATATCTTGCCCAAATCTCCTTAGGAACATTTTGACTTTCCTATATGCTTGTAGGTTCTAGATTTGTTTCCAGTATCCAACTGCTGCACCGTTTGAATATGATGTCTTTCATTGATCCAATTTCTTCCTTTTTGTTCCAATTGGTATGCACTTTTCACAGTGAACTCCCCATCCTTTGAAAATGACCATATTTGTTTTTCCTTTATATGCAATCTACTTAGAGAGATATTCATTCTGGTTTTAGCTTCCATATGACAGAAAGTTTCAACTATCAATTTTGTCTTCCATTCCCCTTTTTCTTGATCTATAAGTTCATTAACATTGGCTTTTGCATCCAAGTTAATAACTTGGGATTGTACCTAGTATGAGCTGGGAGTAGGCAACCATTTATCCTTCCACAATTTGATCTTGTTCCCCCTTCCTACACTCTATATTAAGCCATCTTTTGAGTAGTTCCATAAATATATGAAACTTCTCCAAACATAGGAGGTGAGGGACCTCTCCCAATTTTTGCATGTATTAGATCACCTTGCTTAAAGTACTTGTCTCTCATAACTTTTGACACTAAAGATTGGGGTTGTTTTAAGAGTTTCCAACACTATTTTTGCAACATAGCAGTGTTAAAAGACTTTATATCCTTATACCCCAATCCCCCTATTTCTTTTGATTCCCCCATTCGAGACCAACTCCTTAATGGGATTTTACTCATACTCTCCTTATGACCCCAACAAGATTTAGAAATTATAGAGGTAATTTCCATACACAATTTTCTTGATAATTTGAAGAGAGTCGTGGGAAAGATTGGCATTTGTTGAATCTCTGCTTTAAGCAGCACTTCTTTTCCTAGTTGTGTTAGAAATTTATTTTTCAAGTTTTGCACTTTCCCTCTAATTTTCTCTTTTAAGTATCTGAAAGTATTATACTTTAATCTACCTACTATAGGAACCACGTTCCCTAACCTTTGTTGCCTCTGTGATCTATTTTCTAATAACTCTACGTGTTAGACCTGAAATAGATAGTAGTTTTTTGCTTGTTTAAAAACTGACCTGATGCTTTCTCATATCAGTTGAGTATTGCTTGAATATTATACCATTCATTCAAGTTGTCCCTTCCAAATATGATACAATTATTTGCAAATAGGAGGTGGTTAATCGTTATTCCTCCTCTTGAGACAGCAACCTCTCCAGTTAAACCCCTCGTCTCAAATGAGTATATGAGTGCAGAAAGTCCTTCAGGACAAGGATAAATAGGTAAGGAGAAATAGGATCCCTTTGCTTCAATCCCCTTCAAGGTTTAATAGTTGATCCAGACTACCCATTCACCATTATAGCATATGTGACAGTTGTTACACCTTGCATAACTAGCCTAATCCATTTCTCATCAAATTCCATTCAAGTGTATCGTATGCATTTGCCATTTCTAGCTTTAAGGTCATACTTGTTACTATACCTTTTTGTCTTGTCTTCATTGTATGCAATGTTTCATAGGCTCTCAATACATTGTTTGTTAAGAGGTCCCCAAGTATAAAAGCACTTTAATTGTTGGACATGAGACAACTTAGCTCTTATTTTAACCTATTTGGTAATATTTTGGACATAAGTTGTAAATGACATTACATAGATTTATGGGTTGAAATTTAGTAACTACTTTAGGGGAATTGACCTTAAAACTTTGGACAAGACATTACAATTAATACATGTGCCTGCTATCCAGTTTGAGTTTGCTTAAAATAGAATTGTGCAATGGATGATGTGCAAAAGTGCCTATTGGATAGTGGTAGGAAACTTGGTACTTACAATTTATTTATATATTCAAAATTTTTTGTTATGTAAATTGTGGCGGGTGCATTCATACTAGCTCAGTTAACCTGTTGTCAGTTTTTAGGTCCACTCGATGGCAAGCATCTGCGATGGTCGTGAACAATGCATATGGGGACATTACGTGTGCACCTCACCATGCAATAGGGAAACTGCTTATTCCAGCTGTGGCGCAATCAGGGGAGTGCGCTAGTGGCTACCATGAGACTCGTTAGCATCGTCTATCTTTGCTAGTTTGGTCCCTAATCACTAATATAGGCATGTAATGGCACATGGCCACACACCCATGCATGAGAAATATAACCAACAACTCATGGTGGGCAGTTGTGAGCCCACTATGGCAACTAACAGTCACCCAAGGACCGCTGACACCTTCTACTAGTTCAAAAGTTGTCCTTAGCCGCTTTAATGGGGATGTGGCGGCCCATAGCCATGAATCTTGTGCACATAAAGTGCAACCGACACCACATGGTTAGAAGCCATGTAGATAGGCGTTCATCTTGACCTTGGACATGGCCACAAATTGCTTAAACATCACTCATTCGTGGCCAACATCCTAGCCACAAATTGCTTGGCCTAAGCAACTGCTAGCCACATGCATGTAGTGGACAACTATCTCGTTCAGTCTCACAAATTCAATTATTTGGCTCCTCAACAATTTGCTCGGCCACACACACACATGGGTAGCACCATGTTGGCCACAACGAGGGTAATCACCATGTCGGCTAGGTGCAAGCGAGCAACCAACGCCATGCATCGCCAGCAACACCAACTCGGATAACTACTCGGCCTCAGCCCTTGTAGGGACACAACTCCTCACCCACATGCTCGCCTAAACACAAAGTTCCTTGGTCATAGTGGGTTGCCTAGCCACCCAAAGTCCCTTTTTCCCAAAGAAAAAGCTTGGATAATCGCTAGTACCCTCCTTGGAACACCAATAATCAAAACTTAAAAATAAAAATAGAAGAGAAGAAGGAGAAAAGAAGATCAAGGAAGAGAAGAAACAAGTAGTAGTAGGTAATTTTAGTCAATCAAAAATTGTCTACAAATGCTAAATCACCTAGCAGTCTCCCTCAATATTTTTGTTGCATTTTTTACTAGCTTAATTGATTTATGTGAAGTGAGAAACTGCCTACATAGTTTCCCTTGGATGCGTCAATATGTCTACATCAAAATGAATTAGCATGCATGCAGGAACCCTAGACCTTTATCACCGTCGAAACATGGCTACCCATAAGTCTTGCCATCATGCCTTAAACCTTCACAGCACTCCAGCAAGACTATTCGGGTTTACAAATTTCACAAATGTTATTGGGGACTAGTTGTGCTAATTGGTTTGGATTTTGTAGCATGATCAAGCATTGACTACTTGCACTTCCCATTAGGGGAAATAAGCGAGTCTAGCCTTTCGATGGGCCAACCTCCCTCATGGTGAGGTGTGGGTCCAGCCTCCTGGATGGCCAACATCTTACCTCCTGTGAGGTTTAAAGAGGTGAGCTTAGTCTACAAGTTGCTTAACCTATCTCATAGAGGAGCGTGGATCCATCCCTTGGTTGCTCGAATGACTTATCTTCTTGTGGATAGTCAATTAGCTGATCCAACCTTAGACTACCCGACCTTCCTCATGGTGAAGTGTGAGTCTAGCCCCCTGGCTTCCCAACATATTACCTTCTCTTGGAATGTCAATAGGTGAGCCCAACCTTAGGTTACCTGACCACCCACATGACAAAGCGCGGGCCCAAACCCTTAGCTGCTCGATATCTTATCTCCCTGTAAGGGCCAAACGGGCAAGTTTAGTCTCTATGCTGCTCGACCTCACTCACATAGAAGCATGGGTCCATCCCTTGGCCTCACTTGCATAGGAGCATGGAGAGTTAGCAGGCGAGAACAACCTCTGACTACTCGACCTCCCTTAAGGCAAAGCGTCAGTCTAGCTCCCAGATTGCTAGATTATTTATCTTTTCAAACATTGGGGTTTGGTTATTTCACATCTGAAGATTGAAATGTCTTTGCTAACTAAACAAGCTTATCTTAGAATGGTTATGCACCTCATCCAAAATGGAACACAAGCCGTGACCCCTCTCACGGTGGAGTATGGGTCTAGTATTTCGTCTATTTGACATTACTCTCGGGACAACATCTCCACCATCAAAGGTCAAGTGCTTACACTCGTGCCATAGTCATTGCTAGCAAGTTCCCTTTAGGTACAAGTCTACGAGACAACAAGGCCTAAGAGCTCCACAACTACTGGGCTACTTACCCTTTGTTTATGTCATAAGTAAATGCATACTCCTAACTTACTAATAATATGCAAAACTTTTCACAGTAAAAAAGGTCAAGCCGAGTATTATAGGCAATAAATACAAAATCTTGCCAAACATCACATGGTATAACTAAATAAATATCCCAAAAGAAACTTCATAACCATACGTCATAATGTATCAAATACCACAAAATACCAATATTCCCAATACACAGAAATATACAAAGTTCTGCAAAATTACCAAATTGTAAATTGAACCAACACTAGAAAAGAAATGGCCTTGTTATCCCTCCCTAAAATAGGGGTTCTTTTGCATAACTTTTATGACATGGTCATATCATGAATGGGCCACGGCATCAAAAGGAGAATACTCTGTCAGACCCTCAGGGGTTTGAGGAGTCTCTCGGGAATCTAACTCACGAAATCCATTGTCGCTTGCAACCACTTCTATCACCCCAATGAGGAATGATAGTTGAAAATTAAATGGATAAGATTTCAAGAAATCTCATTAAGTATACAATTATCCTAACAAAAGCATTACAAGCATACATAAGTGAACACCAAAACAAATGCATGTATCATGAACATGAGAAATATGACTTTGATTTATGTACATGCACTTTCGCAAAAAGCTTTTCATGTAACTTAGACGTTCTTTGCAACTTATTACTTATGCACGTACTTTTTCATAAAAAGATTTTTCATATAACATAGACTTCTTTAACACGTACAAAAAGAATTCTTTTCGTAAACTTTTCGTGCCTTTCGTCATTTTCTTATCTTAGGCGCTATTAAATATGTTCATATCATTCTTGGGACATAAAAGTCGTTCTTGTCATGACTTCCTTGTGGACACCTCATGGTTCTCTTACGCACCGTGTGTTTCCCGCTAGTTATCGTATCACCCGGCGACCACTCAAGCCCAAAGTGACTACATTACGTATTACCGCATCACCTGGCGACCACTCAAACCCAAAGTGACTACGTTATCTACTCTTCATCACTTGATGATGACCACTCAAATAGAGGTGACTATATCCTTAGCTCTTATAATGGAAAGGCGCAACACCTTTACCGTCTTTGGGCACTCACTAGTATTAGGTGCGACCATACTCCAAAATCCTTTTGGAGCCATACATGATCCGCCAAATGTTATTCGTCAACCTATGGGTTTTCACTGGACTTTAATCATTCCTGAGTGAACAAGGAGTTTCATTGGGGTAATACCCCGTCCCAACTTTTGGAGTTCTTATAAAAACTCTTTATTTATTTCTTTTGAAAATACATTGACTCAAAAGACATGGAACACTTGACTTGAATGGACATGCATGCAAAAAGTTTGACTTTCTTTATGCAAGGCACATAGTTCATGAGACATGATGTAGACATTCCCAAACCATAGCTTGTACATGCTAATATGGGAACACAATTGTTTCCAAGATAAACGTAATCAAATAAAAAGAAGGCAACCAAACAACCCTAACTTAAAAGGGTAAGGCCGAACCACCCAAGGGATTCAAACCTAGTTTTTTCTTTCTTTTTTTCTTCTATCATCTCATGCATTCCTTCGAGAAATAAATAAATAAACTAACCTACAAATCATAAGGAATCATTGGCCGAAACCTTAGATGCTATAAACCTCAATATTCTTTTATCAACTTTCACAATAAGAGCAAAAATCTTATTTTATGCATGTACTTGGAATCATACTCCAAAGAAAAGCAATAATATTTAGCTCTTAAGCCACTCAAGAAATTAGATCAAGATCATATCAGTATCCAAGAGATGAACACCTAAAGCTCTCTTTCAAAAACTCAATAACATAGTTTATACATAGCATAACCGAAACCTTAAAAATACATATACATATTATTTCTCCAATAACTCAATATAACATGACTTCATATTGCACCTAATACACATTCAAAACTATGCATAAAGAAAATCAAAGACACATGTTCATATTGACCACCCAATATTTTAAATGTTCATATTTCATTAACCAAGAGTTAAAACCTAAAGTCTCTCCTTTTTAGATGGCCATAGTCGAAACCCATAAATTTAAAAAGATACAATTTCATCATTCAACATGTCTTACTATCACCACACATGCTCTATCCAAAAATTATTATGGCATATCCCTTTCATTGTTTTAATAAATAATCACTATATTCCAACAAATAATGTCTTAGATTAAAAGTCTAAAATATCATCTCAACAATACTTAGAGAAAGTATACTAAACTCACTAAACAGACAAGTCAAATCTTAGAATAAAGCAACCCAACCACAAGTTCACACCATTCTTCCACATGCATAATCAAAATTACCATAGCACATTTCCTTTCATTCTTCTAACAAATAACTACTATTTTTTCACAATAATCTCTTAGATTAAAAGCCTAAAATATCATCTTAACCACACTCGAAGAGACTATAATAAACTTATTAAATAAAAAAGCCAATCAAGATAGAAATGCTACACAATCATGAGTTCACCATAAACATACAAGTGAAGCTAAGGTTAAAGTAGGCATGTACTTACAAATATTCCATGCATAGAGTAAGGAAGATCTGAAATATAAAAGGAGAAACATGACCAATGCCTGGGGCTCCACATTACATCTATCAATATTTGAATCATCATAATGGGCTAGAAATGACTATTTCTCCTATTTCGATAGCTTGTGCGATCGATATGTAGGCATTAACAAGAAATACAAATATGTGACACTCTAATCCAAACACAAGAAATGATATTATTCAAAATGATAAATGCTTATGCAAAGAATTTTAAACAGTACGACCCATAAAAGAAATAGTGTGAGATTTTGTAAGATATATGATAGAAATATCAGAGTATATATTCATCTTTCCTTACTGCGACCGAATGATTAAACTTGCAAATGATTCAGTTAGTCTCGTCAGGGATGAAAACTGGGCATTTGCCGTTCATCATTCGGTCCCATGCATGTCATAATCCACTACAACATTTAAGAGTTTTTGCCAAGAAGGGTTTTTATGGCTAAAAATAAGGTTTTCGTGGATAAAGTGATTTTCTCACGAATTTGACTCGTGGGAGGTTCGTGGCATATAACTCACCACAAATAGTAGCATCTGACACAAGTTAATACTTTCGTGGCAAATAGATCATTTTCCCCACAACAGTTTCCATGGTAATAGCCAATTTTGCTCGTGGAATTAAAATTTAAAAATATTATGGCCTTGTGGCTATTATTCATTTTCTACAATATTCTGTCGTGGCTAATAAGTTTGCACTATGAAACAAATCATGGTAAAATTGTTTTTGGCACCATATTCTCTCTTATCAACTTGCTACAAATGCACTTTTACCACCAAGGCCGATCGTATACATTTCTTTATGCCCACAGGGGGAAAATAGCCTTTCATGGGCAAAAGTATTTGCCCATGAGTTGTCTTCTTGGAAACTACTAAAAGATTTTAGAAAAAAAAAATTGTAAAAGTTATAAAAGAATTTCTAATATAAGCTAAACAATTATCTATAAACCTTGGAGATTCAAATTGAAACCAATAACAATTTTAAAACAGCTAAAATTATGCTAACATGCTTACAAGAAAAACTCTTAATGAGAATCCAAGAACAAGATATATTGAGCAACCTCCCAAGAGCTGGAGCAAGAAAAAATCCCATGCATCTAATGTAACGCCCCCAAATTCTCTTTAAAATAATCATAAGATTCGAGGCGTTAGGATGATAACAACACAGGTCACACATCCCAACGACAAGTACCAAACGTGTGTGCACACGTGACATACATAAAATATAAGTCGTAGTGGATAAATAAATTATTATCTAAGTATCAGAATTTTTTTAGAAATATTTTACAAACCATTTTAATATAAATTCTCCAACAGGAGATTTAATACAATCATCCGAAATACAAATTAAACAAATACATATTTTTAAAAAGGGAAAAATAAATTTCTCGAGATAACAATTATTAATAATAACACCTCAGCCTCTCCAAAGTCCACATCTAAAAAAACTACGACGCTAAGATGACATCGTAGGTAAGTACAACCCAACCAAACCAAAAGACAGAAATACATTAATGCCACAACAACAACCATAAACAAATTTCCATATGCATGAGGCTTAAAATCATCTTCCTCAAAGTCAATGAAATAACCACACAAGCCAAAATCTCATTTTAGTCCACAATAAAATCCCAATAAAATCATCCATCATTTCTCATAAAATAACATCCTCAAAACCAATCATACCGGGCGTTACGTATCGCCGTCTTCGATATGATTTACACAAAACACCAATCATAATGGGTGCTACGTATCGCCGTCCCCATTATGATTCACACACACTCATTCCATACCGAGCGTTATGTATCGCCGTCCCCAATATGAAATGCACATCCAATAACCATAACGGGCGTTATGTATCGTTGTCCCCGTTATGTCATCCACACACGCTATCAATCACAATGGGCGTTACGTATCGTCGTCCCCATTATGACTGACACAGACACACACGCTGATCACAACAGGAGTTACGTATCGCCATCCCTGTTATGACTCAGCTAAAAACCATTAAAATCCATTAAAGTCAATTTAAAACCTAGTTTCCATTTCCAACACATGAATATCCGAAATCATGCCAAAATCCACTTTTCAAATATTTTCATGAGCATGCGCGTAAATACATAATGCAGACAACCATGCACCAGATAGCCAACAATTAAATAATCCAATTAACCAAAAAATAGCAACAATAATCAATTGTTGATGCCAAAATATATTTAAATTTTAAAACTCGTTTGGAAAGTACTTGCAGCGGTAAAAACGCAATTCCTTGAACAACACCAATCTGCAGCGTTTATAGCAGCCACTTGTATGTTAGGTTAAAGTACTTGGTTTGGCACCAAAATTTAGGGACATACTCTTTGAAGGGTGGGGAATCTCATGGAGGTGGTGGTGTGGCGGTACAACTACCGGAAGGGGGTGGATCGGGGTCAAAATGGGTGAAAGCCCATTTTCGGGTTTGAGGTTGTACCGGGAAGGTGAGGGTACCGTTGGGGAAACTGAGTTAGGGGGATGACCGGCTGGGCGAGGGGAGTCTTTTGGTGGCGGTGGTGAGGCCTACGGTGGCCGGACGGCGGCGCGGCAAAGATCAACCCGTTTAAGACCCATTTCGGGTATAGGGGGTCACCGACGGAGATGAGTGGCTACCGACAGTGGGTTATGCTCGCCGAAGGGTGGGGAGTCTAGTAGTGGTGGTCGGAGGCCAAAGGGTGGCCGGCGGTAGCTGAAAAATGCAAAGGAATGCAAAATACTCATTTCGGATTTGTGGTCGTGGAGGGGCGGTAGGATGGCCGGAGGGGACACCACCGGTGCCGTTGAACTCGCTGGCATGTGGGGGTAAGGTTGGGCTAGGCGATGTCGCCGGTGGGTGGCTGACGGCGGCCTTAGGGCTGAGGAAAGAATCGGCGAGAGACAGAGAGGAGAACAGGGGTCGCATGCTGGGGGGTCTGGGGCCGAATGCGCAGGAAGAAAGGATAAAAAGAAAAAGAAAGAGAAAGAAAAAAGAGAAAAAGGAAAAAGAAGGGAAAATGAGTCCAACTAGAAAAACACAATAAATAAAATAAAAGCCAACTGATAATACTATAATTTAATATAAATAAAATACTTAAAGCCCATCAATAGAAATAAATTAAACTCAAACGCAATATTAATTGTAAAACAATAATTAATATAAAGAAAGCAGATCAAATAAACTCACATAATAAAATAAAGGAATTAAATTCCAATCATTAAAATAATTAAGTCATTAAAATAAATACGAAAAGTAACGTAACTCAATATTAATTAATTAATAGTTCAAATAAATATTTTAAACAAATAAAACACAACCAATGATATTATTAAAATACATTAAAATAATTAATACTGAGAATAAAATAACGTGTAAAAATACATGTAAATCTGGGATCTCACATCCAATATGTTACACTACAATGCATCCAACATGTAGCACTTCAGACCAGAGTAGCTAATTGAGTTAGACTAACTCCAGGACTTCTCCAAATCTGTGGAAAAGTACAACATAGAAAGTATTTTACCCTTAAGAACTACTTATCAAAAAAAAAAAAATGCACTTAAAGAACTACAATCATGCATAAAAACAAATTTTAATATTTAGTACACACCTACAACAATCCCAACCAACATATCACTTTAATAGTTAGTACTAATTCACATCATTTCATTTCACACTCCCATATATATAACTCAAAGAGTCAAATTGTGAGACATATATCAACATGCTTGTTGCCCATATATTAATATTATCCAACACAAATGTAGATATTTTATCCATCTAATTCATGAGTTCAACACAATAAATAACACAATCGTATAATCATAAACTAAATTTAGACTTAATTAATTATGATAATTTCTAACACATATCGAAAATGTGATAAAAAATAAATAAATAAACATTCAGACTGATAAAAAAATAAATGGAAAACACCCTACACAAATCTGGAAAAAAATAAATCAACCAGATAATCCAAATCATTCAAACTGATTTTCAGCAAAACAGAGAATCTCACAATAGATTAATGGCATTGACTCGTAAAAAAAAAAAAATGAAGTGTGTAAGACAAAGAATAAGCATACCTATTGAAAAACTATCCTAATCGGCCTCAAGACTTCTATTGCTCTATCTTCAAACAAATTCAAAGCATTCCTAATGTCTGGAGAAAACAGTTCTTGGTCGACCCATAAGAATAAACAACATGCAAGACACGTATACCTAGGAGAAAATAAATTAATAATATACATCAGCCATACATGTTAAAGCCATATGCACGAAAAAAAATAGAATGGTTGTTCTTCCTTTTCTAGATAAACTGATAAGAACCAAAAGGAAATAAAAAAAGCAAAAAAAAAAAAAAAGAGAGGAAGAAATAGATATGCTTATTGTATCAATTCACTAAGGAATTCCAAGAACATAATATAAAGGAAACCAACAAGCAGATAGGAACCCACAAAAGAGAACAATTGGTCCTTTATAAAATAACAAAAATATTTAATTTCTTTTTCATTCCATTATATGACCTGCTATTTAAAAATATATATATATATATATATATAAGATAAGATGAACAACCAAAACATAGGGGAGAATATATAACAATGTGAACCTATGCTAAAAAATGTTGAAAAGAGTTTTAAATTTTAAAAAGTGTGAGAATACTACCTCAACCTCCATTTGGTGGTTAAGTTTTAAACAATGTGAACCTTTGCCACTTTCTGCAAAAAATGAAAATATAGCATCATATATCTGTCCTGCACTCAGCCCATATTTGTCAGAAATTTTAGTGTAAAGAAATTTAGCTCTGTGTAGTGCACGTGAAATCAATACAGATTATTGACAATCTAATTTGGATCTTGTAAAACAAACTTGTGACAAACATTATAGACGAAACAGTGATGAAACAGGAAGAAGGATATAGCAATATATATAGTAATTTTCCTCTAAATAAAAAATAAAACCCCTCCCCAATTGAAACCCCTATACCTTAATTCAAGTTGAAGCATGAACAACCCCCCTACCGGAAAAAAATATATGCATCAAGAATGACTAAGCATGCAAACCACTCAAATAGACCACTGCACACAGTGCATTATCGACACAAGATAACTCTTCCCTAACTCAACAATGCAAAATAAGGCCAAAAATTACTCCATCACTGTATACTCATATGAATCATCCTCAAACGCATTAGGAAAAAGCAACGAACTTTCTATCCCAGTTTTCTCCCAAATCCCTTGACCAAATAACATCTCAATTGAAATTCGATTTCTAATTCCAAATAAAACCCAAATTTTATAGAGAAAATTAACGGCTCTCAACAACCTGGATTCACATATAGTCAAATGAGGTTAGAAAGACCAATAAATCCCACAAATTGACCAAATACATAAGGAATGTGGTCACGGAGAAAAAATAAGAAGATTTACAATACACAAACTCATAAGGTAGTAAAACAAGTGGAAGATCGCAGTACGTGAAGAATTATGGCCGGAAGCTAGTAGGCGAGGTAGAGCTTCGATTTATGTGGTATTCTGAGAGATGTTTTTGTAGGGTTTCAGAGAGGGGAAAACAGAGGTTGATGATAGCTCGCTCGAGGAAAGGCAGTTTTTAGCACAAACTTATAGTTCTATAGAAAGAAAATTAGGATGCGAAAAAATTCGCATTGGCATGGTCACGCAAGAACAAAGCCTCTCAAGTGGAATTAGAAAGTTAGGAAAACGGATGGAGAGAGGGAAAGACCTTATCAGAGAACGGCGGCGTGACAGTGGGGCAAAGCCTCTCGAGTCTGGATTGAGGTCGCAGCGGGGGGTGGGGGGAATCGCAGTCGCAGGGATAGAGAGAGACGAGAGTATCAGGTTTGGATTTTGTGGAAGTAAGGATGGATAAGGGGAATGAAAGTGTTTTAATTTAAAACTAATTGCTGTGATATGTTATCGCCGATAATAAAATTTTTCTCCCAACAAAAAATAAATGTTCCAAACATCACATATTTTTTAACTTTTTTTCTTTTATCAAATATTTAATATATGAGTAATAAATAAAAAAATTAATTAATTTAAGAAGAAAAAGCTCAAAAAAAAAAGATTTAATTTTTTTAAAACAATTAAAAAAATGTAGTATGAGAGAGATTGTGAGGTTGTGTAGCATGATTCTTAACTTTATTTGTCACGAAAAAAACTTGCCACAAATAGTGTTTTCCCATAAAGTTCTCCCTAGCAAAATAAAGTTTATTTGCCACGACACAAAATCGTCACGAAAAATATTATTCTTTGCCACAAAACATTATTTCCCACAAGATTTTACTTTCAGGTATTGTATTGTGACCAAAAACTTATTGTATTTCTCATAAATACTTTTTGTGTCATCAGTTTACTACTTGCTGCGATTGTATATGATGGAAAAAGAACCCGTGGCCTATTTGTTGTAGTGAATTCTCCCCATGATCATCACCAACCAGCGTCTGTGCAGTTTAATATTCGTATAATCGATCGTCAATACTATGGGATGAGCTATCGGGCTTAATTATATATGGCCAATGTCTTCGCGGCCATTTGCGGTACTATGTGACGAGCTCGTCCTTTTGACTAATCACCAAAGGCAGCTTTGAATCCTCGCACATGTATTTAATTTGGATCGTCCCAGCTAGCTAGTTAGCATCTCCAATGGCAATGGCCCCGACGAGTACATAGATTGGCATATTATATGCATTCAACACCCAACACTGATTGGGTCACTCCCTGGCCCCATCCATCTCATTGATAAGATCATCCTTCCAATAGAAAGAGACAGAACGTCCGAACTCATTCATTTACTCCAATTTGGATTTTTCTGGTTGTTGCTGTCCGTCCTTGACCTACTCAGGCTCCAATTTCGGTTCCCAGACCTAGCCCTAAAGCATTTCTCAGCACTTCTCAATATTTTTTATTATTATTCTTTATTTTATTATTATTATTTACTTATTTTTATTATTATTCATTAATTTTTTTATTCATTATTTTTTTATTCTTTTTTACCTATTTTTTATTACTATTTACAAATATATTCAACACTTCTCAACACCCAAAACACAACCTAAATCTCCAAGCTCTCTCCCACAAACACCATGCAATTTTGGCAGCACAGTGGGGCCATGCTTAAGTTTACTCTCTGGTTTTAATTCCAATATTTCATGAGCTGGAGGAAAGTGGCACTCGCAGCTAGCAAAGCCTTAATTCATGCGGCTCAATAATGTCCAGAGACATCAGGCAATCCTTAATTTCTTTAGGAAAAATCAAAGTTGTGGTGAGTCAAAATGGATATATATATATATATATATATATATATTCCCTGTCACATGATCTGGTGACCAGGTGATGTACATGCATGGTATAATAAGTACTAATTAATTTTATATATTTGTTTACACCATTTAGATGAACAACTGCGTACTTACATTTTATTTTCCATTTTAACAAGTATGTCTAATCTAAAATTACTATTTGTCTCAAAAATTTAAATATGTGAGAAAATGTAGATTTTATTATTTTATATGTTAACATTTTTTCTCACTTATAGATCAAATTTTTTCTTAATTAGTAAGTCCAACAAGTGAAATATTTAATTAAGAAAAATGATACTTTGCCCACTAATCTTGATTCCTCAATTTGACACCTCATATATTTTAATATTTTTTACTTAATGATTAAGGAAATTAAAAACGTAAATTGGCTTGGATTAGTGAGGTGGAATTCAAATGAGATAAAACTGCAAATTTTGTATTATTCAATTTGAATTCAAATAAGATAAGATGAAGTCTTATCTTTAAGTTGTAATTTTTAGATAAGTGTAATTCAAACTATGGAGTTTATTCATAACTTTTTAAGTCCATCTAGGAGTCTTGGAGTCTGGTAAAAAGGCTGAAGGCTTGAATTTCGAAATCTGGAATGATAGACTCAAAAGACAAATTCGAAATTCAAATAGCAGCAGTAAATCTGGAAGTCTGTTAGCAACCTGTCAGCAAACGGATTCTGATGAAGGATGACCTGTCAGCAGACGCGTTTCAGCAGCACTTTTTAGATAGACTATTTAAATGAAGTCATATCATAACCCTAGTGAGGTTTTTCGACCAGTGCATCTATCCTGAGATATTGGAGAGTCTTTCTAAGGAAAAACGGTGAGGAGAACTCAAGGGAGAAGATCTATACACTTGTGAAGTGTGATTTTGCTTCAAGGTCGGAGGAAGATTGTTGATTGGAATATATAATCAACCACTGGAGGTTCCAGTAGGAAATGCATAGATTGAAGATCGTCAGAGGTTCTGGCTGCTACTGCGGTAGGGATAAACGGGTCGTTTATCTGGTCAAGTAAGGAAGTCAATTGACAAAAGTTTTGTAATTGAATAGCTTACTTGTAAACTGATTTTCAATCAATAAAATAGATTTTCCTGGGTTTGATTGCCCTGTAGGGTTTTACCTTTGAAGAGTTCTTCAGAGGGTTTCCTTTCGTAACCAATCGACGTGTTAATAATTAGTAATTTATTCATTACATGTTTATGAATATTTACACGATTGATAGCTAACAAGGTTGTTTGAAATTGTTAGAAATATTTGGACATACAGGGGTAAAAAGGGAATTTCAATTGGTATCAGAGCGAGTTCACTCATCCGAGTGTGATTCGTTCCCCTGGTAGAGATGGCATCATTGAATATTCCACCACAATTTGATGGTGAGAACTATGCATATTGGAAAGTACGCATGCAAGCATTCTTCAAATCATTGGATGAACGGGTATGGCATACTGTTGAAACTGGCTGGAAAAGACCCGAGACTAGTGTAGAAGCTTGGTCGAAGGATGAATTGAGCAATAACAATTTTAATAGCAAGGGATTGAACGCCATATTCATGGCGGTATCACAAGAAGAGTTCAAAAGGATCTCTATGTGTGAGATAGCTAAGGAAGCATGGGATATATTGGAAATTACACATGAGGGAACCAAGACTGTGAAAAATTCAAAATTACAATTGCTAACCTCTAGATTTGAAGAAATTAAAATGCATGAAGATGAATGCTTTAATGATTTCTATGCTAAACTAAATGATCTTGTGAATTCTAGGTTTAATCTTGGACAGAAGGTTGAAGACTCAAGAGTTGTAAAGAAAATCTTGAGGTCATTACTTGAGAGATTTCGACCCAAAGTTACAGCTATTGAGGAAAGCAAAGACTTGGACACAATCAAAGTGGAAGAGCTAGTCGGGTCCCTACAAACGTATGAATCCTCCCTCCCTCAACCAAGAAAAGGTAAGTCCATTGCCTTGAGAACTATGAAAGAAGAAATTGAGGATAGCTGTGGTGAGGAAAGCTAAATGATGATGATATAGCCCTCATTGCTAGGAAATTTAGAAAATTCATGTTCAAAGAAAACAAATGGGAAACAAAAGAAAGCTAAAGAATTTCCAGCAAAGAAAAATGACTTCAAAAATTTGAACAAAGAAAAAATTGAGAAAAAGGAAAAAGTAAAATGTCATGAATGTTCAGGTTATGGTCATATTAGAGTAGAGTGTCCAAACTATAAGAAAAATAAAGGGAAAGCACTAAATGTGTCATTAAGTGATAGTTCGGATTCAGAAAGTGAAAAGTCATCCTCAGATGAAGAAAAATCATTCAGGGCTTTTCTATCTAGTGTGACTGACTTACCTGAAAATCTAGTGACAAAATCTGAAAGTGGTGGTGACTCAAGTGACTCGGACATTGCTGTAGTCGATGCCGATCAAGAGTTGTGTGTTCAAGATGCCTACAATGAAGTATGTGAAGAGGTAGTCAAGTTGAAAAAGCTCACTAAAAAGCTGTACAATAATCTTACCACTTTAGAATATGAAAAAAATAATTTGTGTGAGACTTTAAAAGAGTCTGAGGTTGAAGTATTTAGATTAAAAGATCAAAAATGTGCATTAGAACAAAAATTAAAAAATGTTCAAAAATGGAATCAAAATTCAGCAACACAAAAGTTAAATGAAATGTTGAGTTTCCAAAAGTCAAGCAGTGATAGGACGGGTCTAGGATATGCGGCATCCAAAGGAAAAGAAAAACAAATACCATCATCCGGTGCATCAAGTTCCAAAGGTGTTGTGTTTGTACAAGAAAGTCAAAAGGAGAACCACAATATTCCTGACATGCCGAACGCTGCCCAGCCCAGAAACTCTAGCAAAAGCTAAGCACCTAGCTTGGTGGGAAACAGTAAGTATAAAGGTAAAAAGACCCCTATTTGTTATCACTGTGGAATAATTGGTCATATAAGACCACATTGCTATAACTTGTTTCAAGCGCAGAAAACCAAAGCTGGAAAAACTTTAAAAAGGAAAAGAAAAAGCTTATAAAATCAAGTTGATGATTTAAGTCATCAAATTAATTTTGTGAGTCGTGAACTTGGTCAATTAGTGAAGATATGCACCCAGAAAAATGAGAAAAGCAAGCTGGAAATTAAAGAAAAGTGGGTGATGAAAGACAAGACCGTAGGCCACATAGCTCACACGACACTTAAAGCCAAGGAGAACTGGTTTTGGTACCTGGACAGCGCATGTTCAAGGCATATGTCTGGAGATAAAACCCTCTTCAAAGAGATGGAACTTGCAAATGGAGGCACAGTAACATTTGGAGATGGAAGCAAAGCCATTGTAGAAGGAAAAGGGAGTGTTGAAATACCTGGATTGCCTGTTTTATCCAATGTTTTGTTTGTCAATGGTCTTAAAGCCAATTTATTAAGTATAAGCCAATTTTGTGATGAAAATTTCTCTGTGCAGTTCACAAGAGAGGAGTGCAACATTTTCAATTCAGCCGAAGAATGGATGCTAAAGGGCCTAAGGACCACAGACAATTGTTATGGAGTGTCTCCAACTTCAAGATTGAGCTGCCATAGAGCCTGGCTAGATGAGGTTGAACTATGGCATCAATGACTCGGGCACATCAATTTCAGAGATCTAGCTAAAATCTCAAAAAGAGAAGTAGTAGATGGATTACCAAGAGCCATGAAAGACAAGAAAATCATGTGTGGAGCATGCCAAGAAGGGAAGCAAACAAGAACACAACACAAGAAAAATTCCCTCATTCACACCTCTCGACCTCTTGAATTTTTGCACATGGACTTGATGGGTCTGACTCAAACTGAGAGCATGGGTGGAAAAAAATACATCTTGGTGATTGTGGATGACTTTACACGATATACATGGACCATCCTCTTGAGAGAAAAATCTGAAGCATTTGATCTTGCAAAAAATCTGTTTAAAAGACTGCAAATAGAAAGGGAAGAATCAATTTCTAGAATTCGTAGCGATCATGGTAGGGAATTTGATAATGCTAATTTCACTACTTTTTGTGATGAACAGGGAATCCACCAAGAATTTTCAGCATCTATTACTCCACAACAAAATAGAGTGGTAGAGAGAAAGAACCGAACAATACAAGAGATGGCCTGGACCATGCTAAGCAACAAGAAAATGGCACTACATTTTTGGGGAGAAGCGGTTAACACTGCCAATCATATATTGAATCGAGTAATCCTAAGACCCGGCACACAACAAACTCTCTACGGTTTGTGGAAAAACAAAAAACCCACGGTAAAGTATTTCAGGACTTTTGATAGTAAGTGTTACATTTTAAGAGACCGAGAGAACAATCATAAATTTGAAAGCAAAAGTGATGAAGGTTGGTTTCTTGGTTACTCTTCAAACAGTAGGGCTTATAGAGTTTACAACTTACGCACAAAATCTGTTATGGAATCTTTTAATGTAGTTGTAGATGACGTCTCAGATGAAGTCACCATGAGAGAGCTGGAAAAATTAGAAGGGGCTGCATCAACAAGTGAGGAAGATGCTGAAGAACAAAGTGACCAAGAGAACATAGAAAAAAGCAAACTCAAATCAAGGGAACCCTCATCAAGAGTGACAAATAATCATCCAAGGGAAAATCTACTAGGTGAATTAGATGAAGGTATGAGACTAAGAAAAAGAGTGATTAACCAAGTCTCATTTGTGTGCTACTTGTCGCAGGTCGAGCCTAAAAGAGTAGAAGAAGCACTACGAGATGAGAGTTGGATCAATGCAATGCACGAAGAACTCCATCAATTTACTAGAAATGATGTGTGGGAACTAGTTTCAAGACCAAAGAACCACAACATAATCGGGACTAAATGGATCTTCAAAAATAAGTTTGATGAACATGGAACAATCATAAGGAACAAAGCAAGATTGGTTGCTTAAGGATACAGTCAAGTGGAGGGGGTCGACTTCGATGAGACTTTTGCCCCAGTAGCACGGATAGAATCTGTCCGAATTCTATTAGCTCTTGCTTGTCATCTAGACTTCAAACTCTATCAAATGGATGTCAAGAGTGCCTTCCTGAATGGCATACTCCAAGAAGAGGTATATGTTGAACAACCAAAGGGTTTTGTTGACCACTCACATTCTGATTCTGTTTACAGGTTGAAGAAGGCACTCTATGGACTAAAACAAGCACCTCGCGCCTGGTATGAGAGATTGACAGCTTACCTCCTGGAGCACGAATTTTGTAGGGGGCAAGCCGATAGAACATTATTCATAAGAAGATCAGGTAAGCAACTCTTAATCGCCCAAATATATGTTGATGACATTGTATTTGGAGCTACTCTTGAGTCCCTAGCACATGAGTTTTCAAATGAAATGCAATCTGAATTTGAAATGAGTATGATAGGGGAGTTAAATTTTTTTTTTTTTTTTTTTTTTTTTTTTTTTTTTTTTTTTTGGGAATACAAGTAAAACAATGCAAAGATGGAATTTTTATCTCTCAATCCAAGTATGCTAGAGATCTTGTGAAAAAGTTTGGCATGGAGGGGAAAAGCAATGCCCGTACACCTATGAGTACATCAGTGAAAATTTGCAAGGATACTACAGGTAAAAGTGTTGATCCTACTCTTTATAGAAGCATGATAGGAAGTCTTTTATATATCACTGCCAGTAGACCTGATATAGCATTTAGCGTAGGAGTATGTGCTCAGTTCCAGGCCAACCCAAAAGAGTCACACCTCACTGCAGTAAAAAGGATAATAAAATATCTTAATGCAACTGTAGATTATGGGATATGGTTTACTAGAGACACCAACCTAACTATTGCTGGGTATTCAGATGCAGATTGGGCTGGAAATGCAGATGATAGAAAAAGTAATTCAGGTGGATGCTTCTATGTAGGAGGAAATCTAGTTGCATGACTAAGTAAAAAACAAAACTCAATTTCCTTGTCAACTGCCGAGGCTGAGTACATAGCTGCAGGAAGTTGTTGTACTCAGCTATTGTGGATGAAAAAGGTCCTAGAAGACTATGGATTCCCTCAAGATACCATGATGATCTATTGTGACAACTCGAGTGCTATTAATATTTCCAAAAATCCAGTGCAGCACTCAAGAACCAAACACATTGACATTAGACATCACTTCATTAGAGACTTAGTGGAATCCAAAACAGTGTCCCTAGAGCATGTTTCCACTGAATATCAATTGGCCGACTTGTTCACTAAACCTCTAGACGGTCTAATGTTTGAATTCTTAAGGAAAGCCCTTGGTATTTGCAACATCCCATAAAATATATATATAAAAAAAAATTAATACAAAAAAATATAATATAAAACAAAAAAATCATCTCTTCGTCTAGGACATGCATTTTCCTTTGTTTGCTGTTTCTTGACTTTGAACCTTCTGATTGCATGTTTAAAAAAAAAAAAGGGCTGACAGATAGTATTTCAGCCAAATGATATTAGAGTGCATGGTTAATCGTGGGTTGAAGGCTTTGAACATGTCTATATCACTTTGTAAATCCCTGCACTCATGCAATATTCTTGTGTTGTGCATCCCACATCGTGCATTCTAACCCTATGGGTCATCATAGTAAAGGTTCACTCTTAATGCACTATGAGAAACTTGTGTGAATGTACTTTTGTTTGATTAAAAAGGGGGACTGAATAAGTATATTGAGATGCTCATCATAGAGAGAGTCCACACTTTAAATTGACTAATACTAGTTGAACCTAGTACAAGTATGGAAAATGCCTCCCCTTGCCAAATACTACTTGTTGATCCATATAGAAAAAGTCGGTGTGACATTCATTGCGGAAAAAGACTCACATCCCACACGGATTCAACCTTGGAAGTTCTTATAGAAAAAAATCATTGTTCCTATCATTGTAGAAGAAGATGAGCAATAAAAATGAACCAAAAAGGGGCTATACAAGTAAAGTGTTTGGAGGAGACATTTATGTATCTAGGCCCTAGCATAAAGTTTGCCTTAAAGTGAGTGATAATCTCTTAGGAGCTTCTTTTAAAATAAGATTCCTATTAAATTGATAAAACAAAAATCATGACAAAAAAAATTAATTAAGCAACAAAATTATCAAGAAAAAGTTGTTACCTTTCGTAAGTTGTTCACTCACACACTCACATGAACCTTGACTTTGATGATTTTACGAGGAGTGAAAATCTAATGTGGATGCGCAACCAAGAGAAGGTGTGGTCTTGGCTTTATCTTGTGAAGAGCACATGTATTAGACCTTGATGTCCCTCAGCATGCCCTCTCCATCATTGCCACATGTTTGACAAAATTCTGCATTTTTTTAAAATTAAAAATATATATATATATATATTTAACTGTGATGTGAACAGTGCATATAGGGCAGTCTTTGAAAAGAAAATCTTAGGGTGGCTTGAGGTTTCACAGTGAACAGGCCTTAAGTAGCTTAGCCATCATTGTTGAAAGGATGAATCTTGAGTGCTCTTAAATCAGCATGCTGTGTGATTTAATCCTAGTATAATATGCCCTCTCAGTGCTGAATGCTTAAGTGTTTCACACCCAGTAGGACTCAACAAATTAAGAGTACCTGCCGCAATGCCACGGCACGTGACCCATGACTAGGCCACCTAAACTTAAGAGTCTCTCCCCGCGTGGGCTCAACCCCACCTCATTCACTCGCATCCTCTCAAACGTCCCCTGTGTCTCGTCTCTCTGCGATACGGGTTCCGTGATGCCCTAGCACCCCAAAGCTTGGGCATTTCGTCTCCCTTGCTTCACACACCACTTTGGGATCAAACTTTCTTCATTGCTACATCAATCTCACGGTAAGTTCTCGGATTTCCATAAGACATTTCGTGAACCCTAAGGTTTGGCGAGCGATGCTCTTTGTTAGGATGGATGGATTGAAATGAACTTTTAAGCTAGATTATTCACTTGTCTGGGTTGGTAAATGATTAGTGAATGTTCTGAGAGTATTTTATGCATGTATTAAGGCCGATTATCATGGGTACCGAACCTGTGCATTTCGACTTCTATCGTATGCATACCACATGTTTGATAATCTGTCTCTGTCAAGTCTACTGCATGCTTATGACATGGTTACTCTTTATTTCATACATCTATGCATTGTTCTTCACTTAAGGATATGTCTATGACCATTCTTAGAGAAGATTGTTTGGTTTTGAAACCAGGTGTTCTGTTGCTTTCTTGCCACTCGGCATTAACCAGTTGCTAACTTGTGTCCTTATTTTTCCTAACTGGTTTTGTTGAGTCTCAGATGAGGACAAAGGAGTGTGCCAAGCGCACCAGGGCTCCTATGCCCACTCTTCACGACTCTTCCAGCGGTGACCATCCAGTAGAACCTTCCCCGAATCCTCAGCCTATTGGTGAAGCTTCAGCACCCTCTTCTCCACTCTCCCCTCAGCCACTGCAAACATGCTGTGGGCGATTTATTTCTCCCACTACAGAGAATGCCTATCGCACTACATTCTCTAGACGTCCAGTGTTGGGAGAACGGGAAGTTCTTCTTAATGACTTTCCATCTGAGGACTTCAAATGTATTAAGAAGATATTTGTTGACAGAGGCTGGGCTAAACTCACTCATGCACATACAACTCCATACTCGGAGATGGTGAAGGAGTTTTATGCTAATATTGCTCATTTCAACTTGGATTCCCATAGCATAACCTCCACCATTAGAGGTGTTCAAGTTGAGATCACCCCTGAGCTCATTCGCAGAATGTACGAGCTGCCAGAAGTTGCCTCCCCTGAGTATCCTTTTTCTAGCCTTGATGTGCCTTCCAAGGTTGCTCTAAAAAACCTACTGGTGGGTCCCATGAGCTCCAAAGGGTCGGTCAAGCTTGTACGCCTTCCTCTGAAGCAACTTCTGCCTCAATATCGACTTCTCTCTCAGATCGTGCTCTCCAATCTGTGGCCAAACAGTCGCAAAACAGAATTGACTTTGGATAAGGCTTACTTTGTCTATGCTCTGGCTACTGACATGTCTATTGACTTTGCTACACATGTTATAGATGTGATCCATCGAGCTCAGCAAGATCCAGAACAAAGCCTTCCTTTTGGTAGCCTCATTACACGGGTAGCTTTGGAGGCTAAAGTCCCAGTACGGCCAAGTGAACCCACTACTAAGATAGCAGGTCCAATTTCAGTGCTCACCTTGGTCAAATCTGAAAAGCGCCCCCATGAGCCCGAGTCTGTCTCCTCTCCACCAGAACCCACTGTTCAGCCACCACTATTTCAGGAGCAATTTAATTTGCTCACTCAAAAGCTGGACAGCTTGGAAAATTTCTGCAAAACAGAGTTTCTATCTCTTAATGATCAGATTGCTCAACTCTCAAATGACATTCAGCATCTAACTGAGCATGTGATGCCCGAAAGTGATGATGAATTTTGATTTTTTTTGTCTGATATTGCTGACAAAAAGGGGGATACATGAGATAGGGGGAGTTGGAGCTGAAGCTGCTGCTGTGATATTTTGCTGCTATGACTCTGAATGACTCTGAATGATATTTTGCTGTGATCATTTTGAATGTGTCCTTGAATGACTCTAAATGATTTGTTTTGTTGACTTTAGTGACTTCCTTTGATGTGCTCCTAACCAATTTTTTTTTGTTGGAATAATGTTGAACATATTAAGAAATCTATCTCATGGACATATGAAATCTTATGGACAATACTGATGATCATCTTAAAAATTTTGACGGTGTTAATTATTTTTTTGATCACAGAAATTACACATTCATCAAAAATGTTTTGTCACCAATCAGCTAAAGGGGGAGATTGAAAACGCAAATCGGCTTGGATTAGTGAGGTGGAATTCAAATGAGATAAAGCTACAAATTTTGTATTATTCAATTTGAATTCAAATAAGATAAGATGGAATCTTATCTTTAAGTTGTAATTTTTAGATAAGTGTAATTCAAACTATGGAGTTTATCCATAACTTTTTAAGTCCATCTAAGAGTCTTGGAGTCTGGTAAAAAGGCTGAAGGCTTGAATTTCGAAATCTGGAATGATAGACTCAAAAGACAAATTCGAAATTCAAATAGCAGCAGTAAATCCAGAAGTCTGTTAGCAACCTGTCAGCAGACGGATTCTGATGAAGGACTATTTCAGCAGACGCATTTCAGCAGCACTTTTTGGATAGACTATTTCAATGAAGTCATATCATAACCCTAGCGAGGTTTTTCGACCAGTGCATCTATCTTGAGATATTGGAGAGTCTTTCTAAGGAAAAACGGTGAGGAGAACTCAAGGGAGAAGATCTATACACTTGTGAAGTGTGATTTTACTTCAAGGTCGGAGGAAGATTGTTGATTGGAATATATAATCAACCACTAGAGGTTCCAGTAGGAAAGGCATAGATTGAAAATCGTCAGAGGTTCTGGCTACTACTACGGTAGGGATAAACGGGTCGTTTATCTGGTCAAGTAAGGAAGTCAATTGACAAAGGTTTTGTAATTGAATAGCTTACTTGTAAACTGATTTTCAATCAATAAAATAGGCTTTCCTGGGTTTGGTTGTCCCGTAGGGTTTTACCTTTGAAGAGTTCTTCAGAGGGTTTCCCTTCGTAACCAATCGACGTGTTAATAATTAGTAATTTATTCATTACATGTTTATGAATATTTACACGATTGATAGCTAACAAGTTTGTTTGAAATTGTTAGAAATATTTGGACATACAGGGGTAAAAAGGGAATTTCAGAAATGATTATTAGTATATTGATATATTTTTATATTTTTTAAAAATGTTTTAAAATGACAAGAAAAATAAGAATAAAAAATGAAAAAAAATAAAAACAAAAATTTTAAATAGTGGTCATGACCTGGAGCGGTAAGCTTTAAGCAACATGTCAGCATCATCCTTTAATTAAATGTGATAAAGTATAGAGTCAAGTTTCGAACTCAAGACTTCTGCTCTAATATCATATGAAATTACTACTTGTTTTAAAACTATAAACTTATGAAAAAAAAATAAATTTTATTATTTTATATCTTAACAAATGAAGAACAATATTTTTCTCTTTTATTTAAGAAGTTTTGGATAAATTATATACATAATATATGCCCTACGTACTCTCATGGAGTCATGATGTGAGAGATAATCATGTGCTAGCTCATGCTCGAATCTTGAAGTCAAAAAAGTTTCCAAGCCAATCTAAGCTTGAAAATGATCCACCTCCTACCGAGAATTCCTCTCAATGATATAGAATAGATTAAGTGGATGAAAATCAAGCTGAGAATGAGACGCTATAAATGCCCCATTAATGCACATGATCTTATTTTATGAGATCTTCGATCCACCCATTCTACCAGACAGGAAAACTCAAAAATCCAGCACCGATCCGAAGAAGCATGCAGCATGCATGAAAGTGGCCGCATTAACTACTACTCATCCATATATATAATATAATAAGCTGCTTTCAGTTCATTGTACAATGTACACTCACTTATTCTGTTGTAGTACGTACGTGTGGGCTTTACTTAGGAGTTAGGTCTCGATCGAGTATTAATGTCCGAAATCCATATACACGAGCGAGGCTCCTGCAGGTTGGATCCAACCGTACAGAAGCTCTTAAATGCGCATACAAACGCACGGAAGCTCATCCATCAAAGTTCAAAGAACGATTCCATTCATGTCGAGTTAAATTGAATTAGTAAGAAATTGAACCGATAATTTCCGTGAATATTTTGAGTCGTTCACTGAAACGCTTTATTAAATCCAATCCGTTTTTAATTAAATTGATTTTAACCTACTCAAAACTATGTTTATTTTTAAGTTATCTAAAGTTTTTTTTTCTTTCTTTTGAATTATTGTACAAAAATATAATGGATTTAAAAATAAATTAACTTTTCTATAATTGTATTCAAGAAAAATCGCATAAAAATTAAAAGATATATATATATAAAACATTTAGTTTTTTTTTTTAGTTGAACAAAAAACCAAGGAGATGTATGAGTATTTTATATATGTATAATTTATGGATGTGCATAAAATGTTCCATTTACCATGATCAGTTTATAACTTAATGATTTTTTTATCAGCCTACTGATCATTCTGTTCCCGATGTCCTAACTGTATGTGTAACATGCGTAAAATTAACTGATTGAAAAAACCAATTATGAAAAGAAACCTAGAATATGAATCGAACTCGAATACATCTATCTTTTTTTCTTTCCTTTTTTTTTTTTTATAAATATTTTCCATCAAGTCCTCTCATTAAACTAGGAGTAATTGGTGATCTTTTAAAAGTGCTTATAAATTCACTTGTCCTATTGCACGACGCATGCACGTTTTTCATCTAAAGGGTTTACTTGCAAGCATCCAAATTACTAATTGGTGTATATATAAATATATAATTTGTTTAGAGAAATTAAATATTGGAGTTAGTGATCATGATATTATACGGTCTATAATAATATTGCATATATGCCCGTCTACCATAAAAATTTATGAATGAATTATTGCACTTATTCATTTGTTTAATTATCTTGATTGATAAATCAACGTATACAAACAGATATTTATATATATATAAAGTGGCTATCTAACGAAAAATCTTGTTTTAATAGAAATTATTATTTTTCTGTTAAAGTTAACAATTTTCATCCATTTCTATTAAAATTAATACTGTATTTAATGAGAAATATCATTTTAAATACAATCTATTAAACCCATTAATCACCGAAATAATACTCTTGCATTAAATTTAATTACATCACTTCAATTTTCTATAGCGGTAGATTTTTTATTTTAAATTTTTTTTTATGTAAAATAAATATAGAATAATAATAATAATATAGAATGACATAATAATAGTATAAAATATAATATATATATATATACAAATAAACTATTCATAATAATATAACAATGCAATCCTCACTTAGAGATGTTAATTTATACATTAGAGAGTTTAATTTTATTTAAGAAAATTTATTCCTATTATATAATTAATAATTTCATTCTTTAAAAATTATTTTATAATTTTAAAATAAATATATTATTTATTAATTTTTTGAGATGATAAATATACAGTAAATACAATTAACTATAATTATATTAGATTAGTAATAATAAGCAATAAATATAATTAAGATTAATAAATTTATATGTTTGATATTTAATTGAAATACATATGATCTAATAAATTTACATATTTAAGATTAAAATTTCATGTTATAAATTATAATATAATATTCTTTTATATAAATTATAAACTATCTAATTTTTTTAAGTCATATTATTTCTTAAAAACAATCACATAACTAAAAAAATGTTGATGATTCAAGTTTATGTAGATCTAGAAAAATTCAAATACTAAATACATATATATTTTAATGTCCCCTCTTTTGAAGTTATACAAAATGACATAAATATTAAATCATCGTTTGGAAATTATAAAAATGTAATATCTCGAACGAATCTTTTATTAAATTTTCAATCTAAATTATCTTAAACAAATTTGATAAAATTATAGATTATGTTTATTTATAAGACTATTTTATTATTTTTATTAATATTTTTTTTATAATATATAAAAAAGTATAATTATTTATCATCTATTTAATTATGAATAATCTTTAAATTTTTATTAAAAATTAAATTAAATAAATTTATTTTTGTACGTAATTTTTATCTAATATTTATATATATATATATATTACTTAAGTGACAAAATCTTTGATCATTGTTGTCAGAGAAAATAATAAAGGCTAACATTAAAGTTTTTTGATGTTTTAAAAAAGAAAAATTCAAATTTAGTCTCTTTCACATATAGTAGATCCAGTTCGATTGGGGCATGCATGTATAATAATACAGTGGGGATTCCGAGGACACCGATCGAATTAGATATATTTACACGCACGTTGAAAGTGATGTGGTGCCTACCCTCAAGCCATCTGTTACTTTCCAAAAGACCAGACATTTCAAACAGTCAACGTTGCCACCCTGGCCTCTTTTGACTCTTTGAGCTGCAGCCATATAATGTGTATATCGGCAAAATGACAAACTTCTTTCTCACTTTTTCCACTAAATAACTGTAAATTATTAATCTCTACTCTTCCTCTTGAGTGCTTCTATATTTACAAAAAAATTATATAAAAAATTCTCATAAATTTATTCGAATTTATCTTATTTATTTAATTAATTTTATAATAAAAATAATTTTATAATCTAATAAATCACATCAAACTATATCAATTTATAAAATTCTCTTATAGTTTGAGTATTTTCCTTTCTTTACTTTACAAATCAGATAAGCCCGCATAAATTTGTGGGAATGTTTTATATAATTCTTTTGTGAATATAGAAGCATTTGAGAAATAATAGAGATTTACTTTACAATAAAAGTAACTTTATAATTTAATAAACTACATCAAATCACACTATTTTATGAAATTCTTTTTGTGTAATCTCTTATAGTTTGAGTATTTTACTTCATTTAATTCCACTGACAAAAAGATATATTTTTTATAGTGTACATGACCAATCGTTGTAGAGCATTGAGCTAATTAGTATTTGTTTCTTTTTTTTTATTATTTTAGTGTTTGCTCGGAGTATTATTTTTAGCATCATATATTAATGAGTTTTGCTGCATACAATATATACTATAAGAAAACTGTTTATCTGTGACCAATTATTTCCTACCAAAATAATTATTATTTACTAAAATCAATTTATTTTCGCTATAAATAGTCATTTTTGCCATAAATATACAGTTGGTCACGTATACACCTTTTACTTATAGTGAATTAATTATTTTTATTATACACTCCACTGTCGTGAATGACCAAAATAATTATTTTATATTAAAAAAAGTTGTGCAAGCAAGCATATTAGTTGAGTCATGTGCAAATAATACATAAAAGTGACTGCATATAATTTTTTTATATATTAATACATGATCTATGTCTTTGAAGTAAATTCAATTCGTGCGATCTCCATGTGATTGGAAATCATAATAAGGAGCCACCATTTAATGGATCCATTCTCCACCTTAAAAGATATTCTATAAATAGGATCAACTGGCCGCCATACACCATGCACAAGAAGAGTAAGCCAATTGCAATACTCTTCTACTCCTAGTTACCAACACTACACTCTCTCACTTTTATTATCTAGCACTAGTTTATAATTTCAGCAAACATGGCAGCAGCCTGCAATAATTGCGTTGAATCTCCATTAGTTTTGGAGTCGACCAATTTAGAGCCAGAAATGCAGATCAACAAGGCAATCGTGGAGGAGCTTTACAAGGCATTGGCACAAGGTGAAACTGAGACAGCGGCGGGGCTTCTGGCAAGTGACCTTGAATGGTGGTTCCATGGACCTCCAAAATGCCAACACATGATGAGAGTGCTCACAGGGGTGTCTGCAGGCTGCAACGAGTTCACGTTCGAGCCAAGAAGCATTTGTGCCATAGGTGATGATTGCGTGATTGTGGAGGGCTGGGAAGGTGCGCAAGCTTATTGGGTGCACGTATGGAGTGTAAAAGATGGTCTAATCACACAGTTTAGGGAGTATTTCAACACATGGCTCACCGTTAAGGATATGAGGCCATGGGAGCTTGGGCACGAGATCAATAATGACAGTACGCTTTGGCAGAGCCAACCTCGGGACCTGTACAAGCGTTCTCTTCCTGGCCTCATGCTTGCCGTTTAGATAGTCATAAATTGTGGTTCATCGTAAACTCAAAATCCTCGACCTCAATTATGCATGGAGTACTGGACCCTAGCTGCTATACGCATGCGTCAACATCTAGGGAAAAGCAAATGGCCCTTTAATTTATTTTTGAACTGTAATTATTAATTATGTCATTCGTTTTTTGCACGTGGACCTTATCAATAGAATACTATAAATAACTTGATATAAAATTTAGGACACTTTGGATTTCGGAAGAAAGGCCGGTTACTTCCAATGATCAAGATGAAATTAATTATTGTATAAAAACGATGATAAAAAGTAAAAGTAAAAAAGAAATAATCAATCAGTTAATCACATGACATAAATTTACTTGCATGCATAAATCACCTGCATAAGATTTTATTATCGTCTTGCTTGGATTCGGAGATGAGATGAGTTGAGATGAATTTAGTTTATTTTTTCATATTATTATTATTTTGGGATTTGAAAAATGTGTATAAGAATTTATATTTTATATAAAAAATTATAAAAATATAATGATGAAATGAAAATGAGTTGAGATGAGTTGAGCTCATCTTCGAATATAAACAGGGCCTATATTAAAGAATCACAAGATACAATTTTGGGACTATTTTTCACAGCTCAAAACGGTCATATTGTACAAAATAATCATATTTATATAGTTACATGGCAGAAATCCTAATTTCACTTTTTTGCGACATTCGCTCAAGCGACGTGTTAGCCTCACCTTGAACAATTTCTTTATTCTTTTCTCAAGTCCATTGTCGAGGAAACTGTCTGCTTGGCCTTTGCTCAAACCGATTGTTGAGCTATACTTGGGTGAATTCTTTTTCTGATCTTTGCTCGACTTGGAAGCTGAGCGACTGTAAAACAAACTCTCTAAATTTGCACTTCTATGCTTCATAGCATAAGACTCTTTGAAAATCCACTCAAAAACCATAATGAATCATTATTAGGTCGGATCATCAAGTTGAACCGCCACAACAATAAATGAGGCTCCACAGAGCTAATATTAATTGGCCTCTTTTATTTCGCCCCGTCAAATGCAAGGTTGTTATTGCAGCACATATGGGGGATTTAGGCCCATTATCTCATGTCCTTTTCTGTCCAGTGCTGTAACAAGCATACAGATCTCGGCGTTTTTTATATACATGCATGCGCATGACATTATGGGGGGGTTCTGCACAGAAGTCCGCCTATACATGGTTGCCAGGACGCTAATGAGAAAAGGTGCTGGAATTTGTTTATAAAAGAAAAACCTTTTCGTGATGATCTCCAGGAATGCTAGCCAATAATGAAATGGAGAAAAATTGATGCGGTCTATGTATATATAGTTATATACACGTACAACCTGAGATTTAATGCTCTATTCATTTACTAAACTAACATATTAATAAAGAATTAATCTTTAACTAATCTTCGGATTAACTAACAGCTAACGAGCCGTATAATTTTTAAGTGGTCACAGTGTTGAAGGAAAATTACAAATATATGCCATGCTTCATGCATATTTGTTGAAAATGATATTTGCAATGGTGAGACATAAAATGTTGTGCAATTGCTTTAAAGAAAAGTGAATAAATACAAGACCCACATGACATAAATTAATTTTTTAATAGTAGAATACATTATTTATCCAAACGATTGTGCGATATTTATGTATTTTACGACTGCATGTAACAGTACTTTTCTTGTTAGGGCTCCAAATAATAGCACTAGCAAATTTTACTCTAAAAATTATTTAGCAAAAATAACAGCAACATGAGATTAATTAACCACACGACACTAGCTAAATTAACGGACGCCGACCACTTTCAAATAATAATTCCACATACAATTTGACGGAAATGGTTCCATGCAGCTTTGTGATTTTTATTTTATTTATTTTTATAACAAACAAATTCATTCATTAATAAAATAGAATTTAGAGACAATTATCAGACCAAATAGCCTGAGAGATAAAATTTGGAAAACCATCCCACCACATGCGAAAGGAATCAACAAAACATGCAAGCATTTCGAGCGAGGCCAGGAACAGCCTAATTGCATTCTCTATAAACATGACAAAATGGGACATCAATGAAATTATTCAACAATAATTTTATTTCATGAATCAAAGATCTCCAAGGAGAATTTGTACATATGACAAAAATGCTAATATGTATCTGGTCTACAAATATTTTACAAGAAAAAATTTACAAACAGATTTATATATATAGCTTGATATAATACGTTAGATTATAAACCTCTAATTTTAAGTATAAAATATATCTAAAATATTAATTAAGATACATTAGCTTATAAACTTACTTTTATAGATCATCTAGCGCTACTCATGCGTATTGAAGTTATATTTCGTCAGACTAGCACCTCTCAAATTTTTTTGATCGAGTAGATCAAGTCCATAACTCCAAGTTCTATGTCTATCTGAACTTAGCCCTGACATTTCAACTAAAAGATTAAGTACTAAATTTTCTTAGTCCAAATTTGTGGCTCCGAACTTAGAGGCATTCGTTTGGATCAGGTCAAGCCCAAAACATACACTTTAATTTCCACCTTCATACCATAAGACTCTTATAGGTTAATCTTCAATTATAATATTATAGAAAGTTTTCTTCACTAGAGATTTTCATGAGGTACATTGTATTTGATCCTAATTGTCTTCTGCGTATTTCCTATTCTTTGAGATTGTAATTACTGCATGCTACTCAGACTTTATCACTAATTTTCAAGTCCACTCGAATATAGGTTGAACGTCCTACTGGCCTCTATCAGGCTTGAGGTACTTCTAAGCGATCAAAGGCCCTTTTACGTTTATACCAATTAAGTACATACTGTCATGGGCTACTTGCAAAAGCTAATAATCAGTGCTACTGTACTAGAAGAGCCCACTCCATCAACCCAATACTTCATATCAACAAACTGTAATATTGAAGCTGGTGCCTATTAATGCAGAGTTTCAATGAATTCTATTAATAGTCTTTGATATTCTTGGCCAACTCTATTAACATGCATCTAGGGATAGCATGATTATTAATATTAAAATGTACTCCTTCATTTGTAATCGGTAGAACATCAGAATCAATCAACAAGGCTTTTGGCTGAAGTTCTCCTCTATTTTTTATCTTTTAAACACACATTTGCACTTAAATTCCAACAATTGGTCTTTTAAACACCTTTAAACAAACTTCCTATTTTTTTAGGTGAAAACTATGACTATTGGAGCATAAAAATGAAAATCCTTTTCTTGTCTCTTGATTTGTGAGATGTTGTTAAAAATGGAGTCTCTTCAACTGCTGATGGCACGTCTGAAGGAGCTTCTGATATTTCCCAAGTCAAATCTAATAAACAAAGGGATGCAAAAGCCTTGTTTACTCTGAAGCAGGCCGTGAGCGAGTTCATCTTTCCAAGGTTGATGAAGACTTCTTCTTCCCAACAAGCTTGGGAGATCCTGCAGCAATAATTTCAAGGTAATACTAAAGCTAAAACTATCAAATTTCAAGGGCTTAGAAGGGAACTTGTAAATCTCAAAATGAAAGAATCTGAGAATGTCAAGGAGTATTGCTCTAGAGTCATTGAAGTAGTGAATCAAATGAGGGCTTATGATGAAAATATTTCAGATGAAATGATTGCTCAGAAAATCCTCATAAGCTTGACTGAAATGTATGACCATGTGGTGGCTACCATTGAAAAAGCCAAAGATCTCTCTTCACTTTCTGTCACCGAGTTGATGGGCCTACTATATGCTCATGAATAGCGGATTGGTAGAAGGAATGAGTTGTCCTTGGAAAATGCATTTCAATCCAAAGTTAGTCTGAAGAATCAAAAGCAAAAGGAGAAAAAAAATTCTCAAAAGAAGAAGGGAGAATTTTCACCTTATGGTGTTTGCAAGAAGACTAATCACTTGGAGAATGTTACCACTGGAGTAAGTCACAATGTTCAAATTGCAAGAAGTTTGGGCATGAGGAGAAAGACTGTCGGTTATTCTATGCTTGTCATGTTGTAACTGAGCAAAGAAGATAGTGGTTCCTTGACAGTGGGTGCAGCAACCATATGACACTAGATAGCAGTTTATTCTCTCAAATCAACAACTCTGTATGTGTGAAAGTGAAGCTAGGAAATGGAGATTTGGTGGAGGCAAGTGGCAAAGGCACGATTTCCATGGAAACCAAGAGAGGAACCAGATTCATAAAAGATGTTCTCCTTGTTCCTAGCCTTGATCAAAGTTTGCTAGGTGTTGGGCAAATGATGCAAAATGGCTACTCACTTCACTTTGAGGGAGAGTGCTGTGTCATTCTTGATCTGAAGAACAATAACCAAGTGGTGGCATAAGTTAAAATGGGAAATGGGAGAAATTTTCCCATTACTAGGCAGTACCCAAGAGCAATGATGACGAGATCTGATGAAACAACTCTTTGGCATCAATGGTTTGGTCATTACAACCTAAATGCCCTAAAGATGTTAAATTAGAAGAACATGATAAGAGATATGCCTTTTCTGGACCAAAACATGCCTATTTGTTAACGGTGTATGATGGGAAAGCAACATAGATCAGTATGTTAAGGGTGCATACTAATCTATGTGGTCCCACGAGGATACTCTCTCAAAGCCAAAACAGGTACTTTATGATCTTCATTGATTATTTTTGAAGAATGACTTGATTTGACTTTCTCAAAGAAAAATCGGAGCCTTTTAGTGTTCTCAAAAACTTCAAGTTGCTGGTTGAAAATCAAAGTGGTCAAAAGATGAAGATCTTGAGAGTGATAGAGAGGGTGAATTTGACTCAAGTAAGTTTGATGAATTTTTCCAAGAAGAAGGGTTGGAACTCCAGTTGACAGTTGCCTACAATCCATAGCAAAATGGAGTCTCGGAGAGGAAGAATATGATTGTCATGGAGATGGCCACGTCCATGCTAATGGCAAAGGGCATTCCAAGAAAATTTTGGGCCGAGGTTGTTAACACAACAGTCTATGTGCTCAATAGATGCCTCACAAAGGCAATTAAGGGTATGACTCCAATTGAAGCATGGAGTTAACACAAGCCAATTGCTAATCACTCCAAAGTATTTGGATGTTTATGCTACATTCATGTACCTGAACGAAAGAGGCACAAACTCGAAGAAAAGTCAAAGAAAGGGATTTTTTTTGGATATAGCTCTCAATCCAAGGGATACCAACTCTTCAATCTCAAAACTCAGTATCTGGTCATAAGTAGAGATGTTCAGTTTGATGAGCATTCAACCTGGAAATGTGAAGAAGAGCATGAACTAGATCTGTCTCTTCATGTTCCAGTCATCGAGCAAGTTGAAGATAGGCTAGAAACACCAGCTCTAAATGATCAACCTTCACCACCATTCTCGACTTTTGGAGGTGACAACAACTCTAGAAGTTCAACGCCTTCATCACCCGAAACTCCTCCAAGAAGATTTAGGCCATTGAGCAAGATCTATGAATCTTGCAACTTCACTACCATGGAGCCTAAAAATTATGCAGTAGATTTTAAAGAACATGTTTGGGTGATGCAATGAAGGAGGAGATTAGAATGATTGAGAAGAACAATACATGGGAGCTAGTTGCATGTCCTGGCAGCAAGGATGTTATTGGAGTTAAGTGGGAACAAAACTCAACTCAGATGGTTCTTTAAATAAGTGTAAAGCAAGATTGGTTGCAAATAGCTATTCACAACTAGCTGGGGTAGATTTCCATGAAAACTATGCACCAGTAGCTAGGTTAGACACTATTAGAATAGTAGTTGTACTTGCAGCTTAAAAAAGTTGGAAGATCTCACAACTAGATGTCAAATCAGCTTTCTTCAATAGAGAACTTGAGGAGGAAGTGTACATTCAGTAACCTGAAGGCTTCATGAAGGAAGAAGGGAAAGTACTTAAGTTAAAAAAGACTCTCTATGGGCTTAAACAAGCACTCCGAGCTTGGTATAGCAAAATAGATAGCTATTTTTGGGGTCATGGCTTCAAGAAAAGTGTTAGTGAATTTACACTTTATGTCCAGCTCAAAGGTGAAGGTTTGCTCATTGTCTCACTCTATGTTGATGATATAATTGTAACTAGAAATGATCCGATTATGATTGAATCATTCAAACAAGAGATGATGAAAACATTTGAAATGAGTGACATGGGACTAATGCACTACTCTCTTGGAATGGAAGTATATCAAGAAGGAGGCATTTTCATTTCACAAAGGAAGTATGCTCTTGATTTACTCGAAAAATTTCAATATGGATGAATGTAAATCAATAGCCACTCCTTTGATTGCAAATGAGAAATTGAAGAAGAAAGATGGTGTAAAAGAAGCTAATCAAGCAGCATATAGGAGCTCAATTGGAAGTTTACTCTACTTGGCTGCCACTTGGCCTGACATCATCTATTCCACCAGCCTTCTCTCAAGATTTATGCAATGTCCAAGTCAAATCCATTTTGGAGTTGCTAAAAGAGTGCTAAGATATATTCAAGGCACAAAAGATTTCGGCATTTGGTATAAACCAAGTTCTCATTCAACTTTGACTAATTTTACTGATAGTGTTTGGGCCGAATTTGTGGATGACATGAGAAGCACATGCGGGTAATGTTTTAATCTTGAAGTTGGTGTGTTTTCATGGGGATCAAAGAAACAAGAATCTGTAGAACAATCCATAGTTGAAGCAGAGTATGTGGCTGCTACTAGAGCTACAAATCAAGCTATTTGGTTTTGTAAGATCCTTGAAGATATGGGTGCAAAACAGCAGCTACCAATTTTGATTTATTGTGATAACAAATTAACAATAGCTATGACAAAGAATCTTGTCTTTCCTAGCAGAACCAAACATATTGCAAAAGGAGATGTGGGGCTGAAGTTTTGCTAGTTTGAAGAGTAAGTTGTTGACATCTTCACAAAGGCACTTCCAAGGGACAAATTCCAGATGATGAGGCTCAAGCTTGGAGTGCTAAAAAAATGCATCAAGGAAGAGTATTGAAGCTGGTGCTTGTTAATGATGCAGTTTTTCAATGAAGTCTATTATTAGACTTTTGATATTCTTGGACAACTCTATTAACGTGCATCTTAGAACAGCATGATTATTAATACTCTGTATTTTACAATGTTGTATATAAAATGTACTCCTTCATCTATAATTGGTAGAACATCAGCATCAATCAATAAAGTTTTTGGTCGGAGTTTTCTTCTATTTCTTCTCTTTTAAACACACCTCTACACCTAATTCCAACAAACTACTAGATTATACCAAATATTCAGCCTATTGTGGCTTTGAATGATCATTGTCAAGGTTTTACTTTATCTTACAAAAGAAAAAGAGAGAGAAAAAAAAAGAACTACTCAATTTTATTGTAAGTTTAATAGAGGGTTATAAAAATGATGATAATGCACAGGATTTTCTAAAATTTCTTTGCCTTGAAATGTGAATGAGTGCATATGATATTATTTATACACTTACTAATAAGTACATTCATACATAAGGATTAATCCTATAGAAGGCAAGAATATTAACACTAATAAGTATATAATTGTTTACGGAATACACAACATTATATGGTAACTAATGTTATGCATCATCATTTGTTCTTGATTTGGAATGCATGCATGAGTCTTCTTCTTGATTAGCTATTGTAATAGAGGAGTCTTCTTGGTCTTCTTGATTAGTTGTTGTAATAGGCCCCTTCAAACTAAGCCTAGATACAAGGGTAAGTTTTCCACATAGATACTAATGTGCAGATTTGGATAAGGGCTTAGTGAAAATATCAATAATTTGAGAGGAAAAAGAAACATAAAGAGTTTCAAGAAGACCCAAGGCAACACGTTTATGGACATAATTGTAGTCAAGCTTAATTTGCTTGCTTCAAGCAGGAAAGACAAGTTAGCTATCATATGAACTGCAATCAAATTATCACATAACATAATTGGAGGACTAGCAAGCTTAGTTTGTAAATCATAAAGAAGAAAAAATAGACATGACAATATTGTTGCATGCAATGTGTGCAATGGCATGGTATTCTGCCTTGGTGCTTGACCGAGAGACTGTAGGTTGTTTCTTGGCATACCAAGAAATGTACAATAACCTGTGACAAAGCAACGAGTGGAGGAATACCCAGCCCAATCAACATCTGAGCAGGCATAGAGAGTCATAGAGTTTGCTAAGTGAAGCGGAGTCCCAAGATGAATGGAGCCATGAGCATATTGAAGGGTGGTTGAGCATTTGGTAATGATCCTCGATAGGAGATTATATGAATTGAGAGACATAGTTGACAGAAAAGGTAAGGTCTATGCAAGTAATAGTAAGGTACTATAGAGCACCTACTAGGCTACAAAAACTAGAGGAGGCATGGTATGGTTTACTCTAGCTAAAGGGTTTTGGTAGTAAGAGGGGTAGAGTTGGGTTTGCAGTTTGCATATTGGTATGGTCAAGCATTTCAAGGGCATGATTGGACTGAGAAAGAACAAATCTTCCAAAGGTGGGTGTAACTTCAATGCCGAAAAAATAATGCAGTGGGCCTAAGTCCTTTATGAACAACTCGGAGTGCAATAGTGTAACAAACTAAGTGAGAAGATTATTACTAAAGCAAGTGAGAATAATGCCATATACATAGAGAAGAAGGATCAAATAGCCATGAGAATGATGACATGTGAATAGAGAATGAGTTGCAAGACTACATGTGAAGCCAAATATAGAGCCTTCTCAATTTGCTTACATACTCAAGAAAGGTGGAATGGGTGTGAAGCCAGGTTCTCCTTCATCAAGACTTGAGGGAATAAGTCCTGATTTATTAGGAAGGATTGGTGTGGGAGGATCATCTAATGGATGGTCAGGCAGAGGATCAACTAAGGGAGTTGCTGGCAGGAAAGAGGGCATAAGTAGTGTCTATTTTGGAAGAGGAACCTACGAAAATGGAGGAGATGGTGAGTGTAATGTATCATCATGAGAAAAAAGATGATGAAGAGGATGGTGTAGTCAACCACACATTGAAGATTGATATGTCCCCAGAGTTGGCTGAATGAATATAAAGATTGGCGGGATCTTTGAAGCGAAGGGTGCTTTATCAAACACTACATGGCATGAAATAAAGACCCTCTGAGGTGGTGGATAGAGGCATCTATATCCTTTTTGCTATGGACCATAACCTACAAAGATACATAGAAATGCTCTGGGTCAAACATATTATGCTTCACATCCCAAAGATAAGGAAAGCATTTGGAACCAAAAACTCTAAAGGAAGAGTAGTCAGGTTCTTGCTTATATAGGGTAAAAAGGATAGAAGTATTCTTGATAGAAGAAGAGGGTAATCTGTTGATCAAGAGAGTTGTTGTGGTAAAAATATATGATAAGTGTAATTTTAACATGACTTTTATTACCCTTTTACTTATTAAAAGTACTAGTTTTCTTTTATTTCTTTCGATTTTAGTTCATTTTCATTTATTTTTCTTTTTTTTTTGAAGGAATGAGAAGGTTTAAATGCAAGCAAAGAAGCATCTTTTATCTAGAGATGTTTTCAAACTCAAAAATTTAAAGAGAAGTCCAAATCCATCTAGAAGTTTATTGCAGCCCAGACTCTATTTCCATTTTTAGCCTATATCTATAGTTCTAGAAGTTAGAATAAAGCAAGCCTAGATGTGTTGGAAAGCTAAGAAAGAGATCTAAAAGTCTCATGAAGGGTCCAATAGCAAACTATGTCTTTCTGATACACTAAATTAAGATGGAAGTTGGAATCCAAATTTTCAGCAGTAGATAAAGACAACCTAAATACACATCAGTATTTTGCCAGTAGCTCCATACTCACATATAGGAATGATGTGATTCTTGATGGGTTAGAAAGCTATCAAAATGGGCTACCATTTAGTCTTGAATAAGAATTTAAAAACTCGAACTTCTAAAGCACGTACACGGCTTCCAAGTGAAGTCCTAAAAGTTAAGCAAAAATCAGAAAAATCTTAGGGTTTCTTTCTACCGTATATAAGGATATTATTGGCACAAAATGGAGAGTTTTGGAGTCTAGATTTAGAGGTCCAAATCTTTGTTGAGTTACTATTCTTTATTTTTCTAAGGAGGAGGCGAATATGGAGAATAGAGACAAAAGTTGCATGCTTTATAAATTGACTCTAACAAAGAACTAATTTGATTTCCTATTTTATTTTATCATTAATTTTTCATGATTGAGTGTTTATTTTGTATTCTTAATGATTGAAATTTTCTGGCCAACTATTGTTTGATCTATTGAATCCCAATGAAACCAAGGGGTGATTTGTGATTTTAGCTTTACAATTAAACACTATTAGCTAAACAAAACTAGAGATACTTTATCGCGGCTAAGGTACTTTTTTAAAAAAATCTAAGAATTTAATGAGTTTTCAATTAATTAAATTTACATAGAGATGTGGAATTACTAGTTGGAGATATTTTTAATACTACTGAAGAAAAAATATTGAATAGTTAAAAGATTTTTATCATCAACATGGAATTACTAAAATTTAATAACTAGGAAGAATAAATTGTCTAAAATTTGTTAGATGAAATACAACACTCTAGATCTATTACTATTATATTAATAAATTTATGTTCTTTTATTACTAAAATTTAACTTTAGATTACTAAAATTTATGCTCTAGATCTATTACTAAAATTTAACCTTAGATTTTATGCTCTTTTATTCATTAATTTATTTGTGTTAATTATTTCAATTTAATTTAGAAAGTAGAATCTTTCCTTTCCTTTTTTCAGTTTTTCAAATAATAATTAATTTAGTAAAATTCAATACTCAATAGCATAATTAATCTTTGTGAGTTCGACATCCATTTTCTTTAAAAAAACATTTTATTACTTGTTACAATTGTTTGCACTTGCAGGTAGTTTCATGCGAATAAGTATTTTGCACCATTTCCAAGGATTAGTTATTTTTTATTGATATTAATACTAGCTAGATTTTTACTACTTTGAGTTTTATTTTATTTTTAAACTTGGTTTAAGTCGATATCAAATTGATTTTTTTTCTTTTTAGGAGTTAAAAGTGCATGCCTTGATCTAAACCATAAAGCATACACTCTTCAATCCCGAGATTGAAAGAAGCTTATGTCGGATTAATAAAAAAAAAAGAATAAAAAGGCCAATACATCTTTATTTACTATGGCCGACAAGGTGCACAAGGCATTAAGAGATTATGCTATGCCCTTGATTGATGGGGTTACATCTAGCATAAGGAGGCCTACTATCCAGGTTAATAATTTTGAGATCAAGTCGACCATCACTTAAATAATACAATAGACTGTCCAATTCTAGAAATTTGTGATACTTTTTAAACACAATAGAATGACAGTTGATGCAATCGAATTAAGGCCTTTTCCTTTCTCACTTCGGGAAAAAGTACAAATTTGGTTAAACTCTTTGCCGCATGGCATCATCACTACCTAAGAGGAGTTGGCACAAAACTTTTTAGCAAAATATTTTCCTCTTACAAAGACAGCAAAGCTAAGAAATGACATGACTACATTCATCCAATTTGGAGGTGAATCGTTATATTAAATATGGAAGAGGTAGATAGATTTATTGCGAAAGTGTCTTCATCATGATCTTCCAGCATAACTTCAACTCCAAGTGTTCTACAATGATTTGGGAGCTACAAATAGGTCTATGGTTGATACAGCAGCTGAAGGGACTTTAAGGAGTAAAATTCATGAAGCAACTTATGAATTTCTGTTAGAATTGGCATCCAACAATTATCAATGGCTTTTGGAGAGAGCAATGCCAAAAAAGATGGCAGAAAATTCTAAACTGGATTCTATTATCATATTGGCGGCACAAATGGCAAGTTTATCTAAACAACTAGGAAAGATGAATGTTAATGTTATTTAAACTAATATTGTTTGTGATCATTGCGTAAGAAACCATTCAAGTCTAGATTTCCAAGTGGGAAATCATTTTGCTCAATAAAATTTCGAACAAGCTAATTACATGTCCAATTTCCAGCTTTAAAATAATCCATATTCGAACATATTTGATCCCGAATAGAGGAATCAACCCAACTTTTCATGGAGCAATAATCAAGGGCCGGTTATACTACCTCAACAGTTTCCATAGAAAGACAAGAAACCGACATTCGAGAAAATGTTCATGTAGTACATGCAAAAGAAGGATATGGCGTTCCAAAACAACTCGGCTTCAATCTGCAATCTTGAGGCACACGTCGGTCAGCTCTCAAACATGCTTACTAATAGGACTACAAGGACTTTGTCGAGCAACACTATGACCAATCTAAAAGAACATATCAATGCAATATCATTGAGAAGTGGGCGGACCTATAAGGAGCCAAAAACAACACATACCGAGCAAGATGAAGCTAGATATAACAAGGAGTCCAAGATGAAGGAAGCCAAGTTCGAGATGAAGTGGAGCAAGCTGAGGAGATAGTTGGGAAGACTAAGGAGATTCAAAGAGTTTCAAAGCCCAAAACTTTTAAGGAGTTTAATTATGAAACTCATTCTTTTTCAATTTATGATCCATCAACTTCTTTTCCACAAAGATTCTGAAAAAATAAGATTGATAATTAGTTTTCTAAATTCTTTAGTATATTTAAGCAATTGTATATTCATATTCCTCCCACTAAAATTTTAGAGAAATTGCCTAAATATACAATTTTTTTGAAAGATATATTATCAAACAAGTAGAAGTTGGAGAAGCATGAGATGATATTGCTAATCGAGGCATTTTGGCATTTTTGTGATCTTCCAGAATATTTTACCAAATGTGTTGTAAGTAGCAGTCATGTGTAATTTGTGTTTTGTTTTCGTTGATTATTTATTTAATTATGTACTAACTTTCTTTGGTAGCTTGAAGTGTTATTTAATAGATTAATAATATTAATAAATTTGGAAGTAGGTAGGTTGGGCCTGAGGCCATTAAATGAAGGATGGGATCATCCCGTAGTTGGTATTGGATGTGATTGAATTGTTAGAAATTATTAGTTGGATGTAATTTTTATGTTTGATGATTTTCACTTATTGTGTGATAATGCCATACCATCCAATAAATGCCTATCATGCATATATATTATTTCTTGCTTGCTTGGATTATCTATTATGGTGAGGTGTTCTGAGGTTGTGTTGTCGGGTAATTTTTGGTATGGTCTGGCGTTGCTGGTGAATGCATGTGTATCACGATCCCAAGCCAAGATGGGGCATTATCTCGGTGGAGCCCCTCTGGTCACTCGGGAGCGGAATATACTAACGTGATGTCCCTTGAGTTGTCGCTAGGCGACAATAGGATCAAACGAGATGGTAATACCTACTAGCGGGGGCTAGGGGATGCATGATCATGGTACGCGTCGTACGTGATTAGCTGGGTATCGCCCGTTACAAAGTCACATGCACGGTCGTTACTTGCGGTATGGCAAAAAGAGCCAGAGTGTATGGGTGGTCCTTAGGAGAGACCATGGTATACATGTGTTAATAAAATGGAATAGTGTTAAGGGCCAGAAACTGGATTTTTAGCAGGTTTATATATACGTACCTTTCTAGGAAAAGACGATTGTGAATGCGTTCTTTTTAAGAAAAGATGGTGTGACGCCCCCAAATTTTCCATAAAATAACACGGGAATCGAGGCGTCGGGATGATGACAACACGGGTCACACATCCCATCAACCAGTGTCGAACATGTGTGCACACGTGACATACATAAAAATAAAAGTCGCAGCGGATAATAAATTAATATCTAAGTACCAGAATCTTTTGAAATATTTTACAAACCAATTTAATAAAAACTCTCCAGCAGGAGATTTAATACAATTATCCAAAAATACAATTTAAACAAATACATAATTATAAAAAGGAGAAAATAAATTTCTCGAGATATCAATTAATAACATCACCTCAATAGCAGAGCCATCTTCTCAGGCTCGGCCTCTCCAAAGTCTGCATCCAAACAAAATTACGACGCCAAGATGGCATCGCAAGTAAGTACAACCCAACCAAACCAAAAGACAAAAATACATTAATGCCACAACAACAACCAAGAACAATTACCATATGCATGAGGCTCAAAATCATCTTCCTCAAAATCGATGAAATAACCACACTCGTCAAAATCCCAATTTAACCCACAATAAAATCACCCATCATTTTCTATAAAATAATATCCTCAAAATCAATCATACCGGGCGTTACGTATCGCCGTCCCCGATATGATTTACATACACACCCAAAATCATAATGGGCGTTACGTATCGCCGTCCCCATTACGATCCACACGCACTCATTTCATACCGGGCGTTACGTATCGCCGTCTCCGATATGAAATGAATGATCACAATGGGCGTTACGTATCGCCGTCCCCATTATGACTCAGCCCAAAACCAATAAAATCCATTAAACTCACTTTAAATCCCAGATTCCATTCTCAACACATGAATATCCAAAATCATGCCAAAATCCACTTTCCAAATATTTTCATGAGCATGCACGTAAATCCACAATGCAGACAACCATGCAGCAATTATCCAACAATTAAATAATCCAATCAACCAATAAATACCAACATCAACCATTACATATCAGCAATAATCAAATACAACAACTGTTGATGCCAAAAATATATTTAAATCTTAAAGCTTGTTTGGAAAGTACTTACAGCGGTAAAAACGCATTTTCTTGAACAACGCCAATCTGCAGCGTTTGTAGCGGTCACATGTACGTCAGGTTAAAATACTCGGTTTGACACCAAAATTTAGGGAGGTACCCATTGAAGGGTGGGGAATCTCATGGAGGTGGTGGTGTGGCGGCACAACCACCGGAAGGTGGCAGATCGGGGCCAAAAGGGGTGAAAACCCATTTTCAGGTTTGGGGTCGTACCGGGAAGGTGAGGCCGCGGTTGGGAAAACTGAGCTACGGTGTTGACCGGCTGGGTGAGGGGAGTCGAATGGTGGCGGAGGTGAGATCTACGGTGGCTGGACGGCGGCGCGCGAAGAACGACCTGTTTAAGGCCCATTTCGGGTGAAGGGGCTAACCGGCGGCGATGGGTGGCTTTGAGCGATGGGTTATGCTCGCCGGAGGTTGGGGAGTCTAGTGGTGGTGGTCGGAGGCCAAGGGGTGGCCGAAAAATGCAAGGGAAGCAAAAATGGGTATTTCGGGTTTGTGGCCGTGGAGGGGCGCTGGGGTGGCCGGAGGGGACACCACCGGTGCCGTTGAGCTCGCCGGCGTGAGGGGAGGCTGGCGGTGTGGGCGGTGTCGCCGGTGGGTGGCCGGCGGCGGTCTTGGGGCTGAGGGAGAGAAACGGCGAAAGGGAGAGGGAGGCAGGGGAGGGCTAGGCACGCGAGGAGCAGAGGAAAATGGGGAAGAAAAAGAAAAAGAAAAAGGAAAAAGAAAAGAAAAGGAAAAGAAAAAGGAAAAAGAAGGGAAAAATGGTCCAACCAGAAAAACACAACAAATTAAATAAAAGCAGGCTTTAAATACCATAATTTTAATATCAATAAAATAAAATATTTAAAGCCCTAACAATATAAATAAATTAAACTCAAGCACAATATTAAAATAAAACGATAATTAATATAACGAAAGCAGATCAAATAAATTTACATAATAAAATAAAGGAATTTAATTCTACTTATTAAAATAATTAACTCATTAAAATAAATAAGAAAAGCAACGTAGCTCGATATTAACTAATTAATAGCTCAAATAAGTATCTTAAACAAATAAAATATGACTAATAATATTATTTAAATAAATTAAAATAATTAACACCGATCATAAAATAACGTGTAAAAATACACATAAATCTGGGATCTCACAGACGATCCATTGATAAATTCCATTATGGGAAAGGATGATTTGATGATGAGGTCCTTTATGAGAAATGACAGTTAGTTATGTTGCGTTCCTTTCTGGGAAAGGACGTAGAGTGTTGTGTGCGCCCCTTTTTGGAAAAGGGCTGGGTGTACTTGTGGACTTCTTTTCTGGAAAAGGAAGTTGGTTTGTTGATTTTATTTTCCTTAGTAGAGAATATTTGAGCATATTGTTGTTTATAATTATTTGTTTGGGTGCTGATTGCTGCTAACTGCTGCTAACTAGGATTCGCGTCTCATGTGGTGTATCTAATCCATCTACAATTCCGTTTCATGGAATCGTAACTTTTGATGCAGAGGATGAGGATGAGGATAAGTCGGAGGGGCACGTTCCATCGGATGAGTAGACTTGTGTGATGTCAAAAAAAGGGATTATAATCCCAGATGTTGTTAATTATCTTTTACAACTTATTGTTGGATGACTATATAATCTTCACTTGGCGAATTATATTTTAGACTGGTTTGTAAGTTTAAATTTTCTGGTACTAGAATTGATGACTTTTATTTATTTTCCATTGCGACCATTTAATTGCACACTTGTGCATGTTTCACACACACTCTGGGAGCACTAAAAGATGAGATGTTCATCTCGGTATCGTGAGTCCCTCTAAATCCTAAAGGGGAGTCGTGGGCGCCACAATAAGAATACTTGGATTTACAAAGATAAAACTAGAAAAATGGTATGATATGCATATTTTGGGAAGGGAATTCAAAATCCGGCAGAAAGTTTTACTACTTAACTCAAAACTTCGACTCTTCCTAGGAATGCTGTGTTCTCGGCGGTCAAGACCGTTTGTAGTAACCCATGTCTTTCCCTATGGGGTGGTTGAAGTCTATCATGAGAAAGAATAGGCATTTAAAGTAAATGGATAGATATTAAAACCATATGTGGATGAGGACTTTAACTCAAAAAAGGGTTCCATCGATCTAATCAGTGATAAATGACAAGAGGATAATGTCTAAATATAGATGTTAATAAAGCGCTTTTGGGAGGCAATTCCATTTTTTTTTTCTGTTTAATTTTATTTTTTTCTTAATCTTATTATTGTACTCTCATTTTTCATGAATAAAGAGTTCGGAGAAATCTCCAAGAGGTGCACGGTTGCAGCTTAAGGAAAAATATTCAATGAGAAATCAGGAGAGCATCTTTTATCTTCTCTTTTTCGGTTTTTTTAGTTTTTCTTCCCTTTTTCCTATCGAAGACAACAGAGGAAGGCGATTTATATTACTTATGTTAAAAATCTAAGAAAGAAAATTAGATTAAAAAATGTTACTTTTCGTTGTGTTTGGTTTTGAAAATAATAAAAACCTATAATAAGAATATGGTTGACATTGATTATAATTTTTAGAAAAAATTCTCATTGCTTAAGTTCAATTGTTAATTTTTTACTTGATCTTGCTTATTTAGATATTTTCTATGTTCACTTATTATAATGATCATTAATCATTGTACATACCTCGAAGAATTTTATGTGAATTTTGTTAATTTATACGGTCTCAACTTACTTTAGAACTTCTTTGATTACACTCAAGGGAAAATTTTAGACAAAATATTACTTGGAAAGTGATTTAGACATTATTTGAATCGACTGAGTCTTTCGAGTTTACTTATTTATTATCTTTTATCCCTAGTGCTAAATAGGGTTAAAATAAATTAGAGAGTGATAATGAATAAATAGTTGAGTGAATTAATGTGTACAAAGTTCTATTTGCTCCAATGTGTTGAGTTGCTTAGTAACTATGGGTATTCATTACCAATATTTACTCTTATGTCAAACCGTGACTTGAAATATTAGTATGCAAAAATACTTTAAGTGTGTGACTTGTTGAGTAACTATATGCATCCATCATAAACGCTTGCATTCACATTAAAAGATGAGTGACAACATGAAGCAAAAAAAAAAATGAAAACTTTGAAGGAATGGTAAAAAGCGGTGTTTTGTGATATTTAATGGATTGAGAAGAAGTGTATGCGTTAGAAGCAAGCATGCTCTATTTGTTTTGTTTGTTTTCAATCTTAAGTCTCTTACTTTATTTGAATCCTATCTTTTCTTGTAGTCCTTACCCTAGCTAGTTTTATATTACAAGCCTTATAAAGACCGATTGATCCTTAGTAATATTTTTGTTCTACATAAGTGAAGAGTGATATGACAAGCAAGCTTATGGGATTTTTAGAATTCCATTATTTATTTACTTGTTTGTATAAAACCATCTAGGGAGCTAATGATGAAGTGAGAATAGGTATGCATGAAGATAATGTAGTGGAATTGAGATTTGAATTAACTTTTAGACTTGAGTGATTTTGAATGATTCATTTGGATTATAAACCTTCGACAATGTTTGAGACAACAGGTTTTTATGAATTAAACCAATTCTTTTTTAGTTGATTTCTTCTTTTTCTTTATTCAACGACGAACAAAGCTTAAGTTTGAAAAAAATTTAATAAGTGTAATTTTTACATGACTTTTATTACCCATTTACTTATTAAGAGTATTGGTTTTCCTTTATTTCTTTTGGTTTTAGTTTATTTTCATTCTTTTTTTTTTTTTTGTTTTGAAAATAATGAGAAGGTTTAAATGCAAATGAAGAAAAATCTCAAGAGAAGTCCAAATCTATCTAGAAGTTTATTGCAGTCCAGACTCTCTTTTGGTTTTCAGCTTATATCTAGAGTTCTAAAAATCAGAATATAGCAAGCCCAGATGTGTTAGAAAACTGAGAAAAAGATCTAAAAGTTTTACAAAGGGCCCAACATCAAACTACGTCTTTCTGATGCTCTAAATCCGAATGGAATTTGGGATCCAAATTTTCAGCAGCAGATAATAGGATAGCCTGAATCTATTTCAGTATTACGATCAGTGGAGATATTCTGATATGCAGATTGGTTGGAAGAGGGTTAGATTTGCGGTGGACAGGGGCGGACTTACGTTGTACATAGGGGGGGCTACCGCCCCCCCAAAGTTTTTCAAAAAAAAAAATTTAGTATATAAATATATGTGATTATTTATATATATAATTAAAATTATTTCATCAGATTATAAAATAAAATAAAATTGTCCTCCCAACAATTTTTATTACATTTTTACTAAACAAATAGACTAAGCTTCCATTTTTTTTTTTTCTGATGTTTTATATTTTTGAAGTTTTATTTAATTGTTTTGTGTTGATGTTTGGATTTGTAAATTTCAGATTAACTAATTTTACTTGTTTTGTTGGTCATGACATTTATGAATTATGAGATATTTTTTTAATAATTAACTTGCTCATTTGTCATTTTGAAATGATTATAAATTTTTATAATTGTTAAAATTAATTAATTATATTTATTTAATCTCACTCTAATTTATATAATTGTGAGATTATTAGAAATACAATTTTATAATATATGATTATTATATTTATATATAGTCACGTATAAAAAATATATATTATTTATATTTACATATATCATACATTTTATTGATCGCCCCCCAAACACTAGATTCTAATTCCGCCCCTGGCGGTGGACTATTTGATTTATGAAGGCTTTTGTCTTTAGGTGCAAAATGACCATGCTAAGATCGGCGAATTTTTGAGTGATAGGAGGACTGTGGCTTTGACTGGTATTGGCCAAGATTGCCACAAGATTCTTGGTATATATCCTGAACATGTAACGTGTTACGGATTTCATATAAACTCTAGAGTAGAGGAATGATTTCACCATCTGTGGGAAGCGGAGGCTTTAACATAGAGGTGGTAAATGATTCACAATTTGCATAAAGGCTATTGACTAAGGTAAAGACTGGTCTTGTCACTGATGGGCCTGCCAATAGCAGCAAGCTATCACTCACGCCTTTGAACTACTTAAGATGGTCATTTAGTACAATGGACGAATCCTATCTCAAGTAGGTTAGCTGCTGTCTGAGTTGAAACTCACATCCCAGAGAGGCCTGATCAGCATAAGCCTCCTAATTAAGGGCAGACCAGACCTGATCAGCTGATGTTTCCCGGCCAATTACTAATTCAAGAGCTTTTTCGGATGAAGTTCCAATAACCCATCCACGAAGAAGTATATCTACTTTCTTCCATTGTTGAAATGCAGGATTGATTTCCTGTTTACCATCACCAGAACCTTCAGGAACAGGAATTAGCACAAAGGGTGCCGAAATCTCACCATTAAGATATCCAACCATTATATCTCCCAAAAATAAACATGAAAGAATTAAAAATATATACATATATATATATAAATATCACATGCATGCATGGATCTGAAGCCTGGCATACAGTGGGGTAAAGCTAGTTGCATGGACCACTGATGTTATAGCGAATTAGATGGGTCGTACAGTCACTCATTGGACACGAAAGCACCCAATCGACCTATAATGCACGCCTTCTCGGCCTATACTTGAAACATCCTCATCAATCGCTTTTTTTTGGGGTTATGGCAGCAAATCGCATCTCACACAATTAATACGACCGATCAACATCTGGTTCGAATCCTAGATATAATGTCCAAAAAGCAAAGGAGGAAGTTCATGATGATACTTTAATGTCCTGCAGTTTAGGTTGTTAATTTGTTATAGTTTGTACAAACAAGCCAACTTCTGTGCCCTATCATGTAATGGCTGATACGTACCCCAGCCAGCATATAATTTATTTTTGAATAAGGATTCAATATGTGTTTAAAAGAAAATATTTTTATTAGATCTGTTCAATCACATTAATTTGTTTACACTGTAACGTCATATTTTTAATTGATTTCTAGTGTAACTACTTAAAGATGATGTCGTATATATAGTAAATATGTTTGACAATATGATTGAAAATAACAAATTTTAAAATATGTCTAACAAGAAATTTTACTTTTAGGGATAAAATTTGTTAGGGACAAATTAAATTTCATCCCTAAAGTGATTTTTAGAGACGAAATTTAAATTTCCTCCCAAAAATTGGACGAGTTTCAAAATTCGTTCTGATGGACAAAAATCCGTCTGAACAAGAATTTGGTGACCAAAAAAATAGTCTCAAAAAATAAAAATTCGTCCAAATGGATAATTGTTTGTTCGAACGGAATGTATTTGGAGGAAAACGTAACAGAAAGCTTGCAAGATCGTCCAGATAGGAAAAATACTATTTGGACAGAAAACAGGTTGGAAATTAAATTTTAATTGTTCATCACCATTAATTTGTGTATATATATATTTTCCATTAATTTTATTTTGTCATTTTCAAAATATAAAAAATGTGTTTATATTACATATTATGATTTATGGAGTGTTTAAAATATTTATAAATGCACAAATTAAATTTATGTAATTAATTTGAAAATTTTATTTATTTTAATATCACAAGCGGTAAGTAAAATGAGAAAAATAAGAAATAAATATTGTTATGAACACCAAAAATAAAAAACACATTATATCTCAAAATATATAATATTGTTCAATACAATACATAAAGTAAAATATGAAATAAAAATACGCTTATTGCTTCAGTATCAAATCTATGTTCTCCTACATAGATTTGACACAAGACTCTATATCAACTAGCTTCTTGTTGAGGCGCTCATTTGCCTCCTCTACTATGCATGTGGCAACTCTTTCTATCATATTGGCTCTCAACAGGCTAGATAGCAGTACTAAACGTCGCAGGCACGTCCGATGTGGGAGTCCTCACATGACTGGGGTGTGCCCCTTGCTCTTTCTAAGGGTGAACTTGTTGAGAGGTCGCATCTGTAGGGTGATTTCCTTACCTACCCGCGATGTAACTCTCGCTCAGAGTAGGAGACCAGATATCATCAATCCAAATGCGAGACTGTCTCCACTCTCATAACATGACTCTGTCTGAATGCGGAAGAAGATGCAGAAAACCAGATCAATCGGCTACATGATCCGCGCAACCCACACTAGAAGTTTGGCCCAACCGATCCCAAAATCCGTCTTATGCTTTTTCGGATCCACATTGTAGCCGACTATCAGATTAAACATCTTGAAAAACTCGGTGCAATCAACCTGTTTGATGATCTTCCCACAGTCATATGGCAGAGCATCCAGATGTCTCAACATAGCACATACCTGATCATCTATGAGACTGTCATCAGATATGTACTCCTCATTAAACTCAATATCATCTAAGTCAACCTGCAGCTCCTCGTTAGTGAATATTGGAGCTCGCCCTATGGTGGAAACCTCTCTATCCACACTGGTTATTGTAGTCGTTGTAGCCGCAAATGGTGCGGGATATGTGTCCAAGACGCGTGGGATATCCAAATAGTCCGTGATAATCCTCATACCGAAAGCTATCCTCACTCCCCGCACCGTCAGGATATAGTGGAGCTACTCTCCGGACTACTCTTGGCGTGCATACCAGTCCCCATCCTCGCTCGGTGAAGATGTATGAGATGCTGCGTCCTTCCTAAACCAGGTCCTGGAAGTTAGCCAACTTCACCGGCCACTTTACAAGGACACCCATTTGGAGGGCAGCAAAGGTGTCCAAGGCAGCAGCTAATGGTGTCGCGCAGACTGGAGTGCTAGCCGAACAACTGCTAGGTGCGAGGGTCTGGTGCCTTCCAGGCTTTCTTCTTTTGAACGTCATTTGTACATTGTTCAAGAAATGGATGAGGGAAGACATTAGACTGTGATTAAACACCAAAAATACATGAATAGAAATCATATGAATGCTTTAAATGTGTAGTGTGCCACTTACTCGTTCGAACATGGGTTATTCTTGTCCGAATGGAAAACCTTGTCGAGAAAAATGGTTGAGTACTTGAGTTAACTCGGCCAATTCTTTATTTTGTGACAAAACTGATATCTATTCGACATGGTTTATGTTCAGTGTATGTTTAAGTGCACGTTTTCAATCATCTCCAAAACAATCTCATTTGATTGCAGTCAAGCGCATTCTTAGAATCTTGTTGGCATAATTGACCTAAGGTTATGATATTCTAAGCACAATTCTTTCGATTTTATCAGTTATTCAGATGCAGATTATGCTAATTGTAAAGTTAATCGAAAAAATACTTGTGAGATCCCAGATTTTTATGTATTTTTACACGTTATTTTATTCTCGGTGTTAATTATTTTAATTTATTTTAATAATATTATTAGTCGTGTTTTATTTGTTTAAGATATTTATTTGATCTATTGAATAGTTCATGTTAGTTTTATGTTGTTCTTATAATTAAATATTGAGTTACGTTACTTTTCTTATTAATTTTAATGTGAGGTAATTATTTTAATAATTGAAATTAAATACCTTTATTTTATTATGTGATTTTATTTGATGTGCTTTCTTAATAATAATTAGTGTTCTGTAATTAAATTGTTCTTTAAATTAAATTAGTTTATTCTTGGACTTTAAATATCTTATTTTATTGATATTGAATGATAGTATTTTCAATCGACTTTTATTTAATTTATTGTATTTTTTCTAGTAGTTTTATTTTTCTTCTTTTTATTTTTCTCTTTTCCTTTTTCTTTTCTTTTCTTTCCTTTTTCTTTTCTTTTCTTTCCTTTTTCTTTTCTCCCCATTTTTGGCCCCAGACCCGCGAGCCCTCCCCTGCCCCCTCTCTCCCGCCGTTTTCCCTTCCTCCCCCAACACCATTGTCGGCGACCCTCGGGCGACACCGCCTAGCCCATGACCTTCCCCATCCGCCGGCAAGTCCAGTGGTACCGTCGGTGTGCTCCATAGCCATCCTACCACCTCTCCACGACCACAAACCCGAAATGGGTTTTGTGGCTTATTTTGCATTTTTCAGGCACTGCCGGCCACCCCTTAGCACCGCCGGCCACCCCTTAGCACCGGAGACCTACTAGCAGCCTCCCCTCACTCCAGCGAGCATAACATACCGCCCAAAGCCACCCATCTTCGCCGGTTGCTCCTCCACCCGAAATGGATCATTAAATGAGTTTATCCTCACCGCGCCTCCGTCTAGTCGCCATGCATCTCACCTCTACCACCAAACCACTCCCCTACCCCAGCTGGTCATCCCCCTAACTCAGTTTTCCCATACACCGCCCTACCTTCCCAGTACAACCCCAAACTCGAAAATGGGTTTCCATCATTTTGGAGCCCAATCCACCACCTTTCGGTTGTTGTGCCGCCACACCACCACTTCCATGAGATTTACCACCTTCCAAAGAGTATCTCCCTAAAATTTGGTGTCAAACCGAGCATTTTAGCCTAACCTACCAGTGACCGCTACAAACGCTGCGGATTGGCGCTTGCTCAAGGATTTGCATTTTTACCCGCTGTAAGTATTTTCCAAATAAATTTTAAGATTTAAATATATTTTTTGCATCAACAGATTTTGTGTTTGGTCATTGTTGAAAATTATCAGTTGTTGGCTATTTGATGCATGATTGTCTGTATTGTGTATTTACGCGCATATTCATGTGTTAGAAATGAAAACTGGATTTTCATGGTGTTTATGTTTTTAGGTGCGTGTGTATCACGACCTCAAACCGAGATGAGGCATTATCTCGATGGAGCTCCTCTAGTCACTCAGGAGTGGAATATACTGAGTGACGTCCCCTGGGTCGTTGTCGGGCAACAACGAAATTGGACGGGATGGTAATACTCTCATGCCAATTCTATGGCTCCTCTACTGGCAGGGGCTAGGGGATGCCTGGTCATGGTTCGTGCTGTGCGCGATTAGCTGGACATCACCCGTTCCGAAGTCATATTCGTGGTCGTTACCTTCAGTGTGATGATGAAAGCCAGAGCATGCGGATAGTCCCTAGGGGAGATCATGGTGCATACGATTAATAAAATGAATGTTTAAGCCATTTTCTGAGAAAGTGGCGGGTTTTAATTATTGGTTTTATGTGGACCATTTTCTAAGAAAATAGTTGTGGTTTTAATGGATTTACGGTCATCATTTTCTGAGAAAATGATGGATGATTTTATTGGAGATTTATCTTAGAATTTTAGCGTGTGTGGTTATTTTATTTATTTTGAGAAAGATGATTTTAAGCCTCATGCATATGGTGTCGCGTTCTTATGCTATGTTGTTGCATTAGTATATTTTAGATCTTGTGGTTTGTTTGGGTTGTACTTACCTTCGATGCCATTTTTGGTGTCGTAGTTTTTGGATGCAGATTTTGAAGAGGCTGAGTTTGAGAAGACGGCTCTGCCGTTGATGTACTGTTATTATAAATTGTTATATTGGAAAATTATTTTTTCCTTTTTATAAATATGTATTTGTTAATTTGTATTTCGGATGACTGTAATAAATCTCCTGTTGGAGAATATATGTTAAACTGGTTTGTAAAATATTTCTAAAAATTATGGTACTTAGTTATTGACCTCAAATATCCGTTACGTTTATTTATGTATGTCATGTGTTCACACACTTAGCACTTGACGTTGGGGGTGCGTGACCCGTGTTGTCAGCATCCCGACATCTCAATTTTCGTATTTATTTTAAGGAGAATTTGGGGACCTCACAGATGGTATCAGAGCAGTTCGGCTCTGGGTAAATCCGCAAGTTACCTAGGAATTGTACCAGAAAAGTTTGTGCTTTAAAAAAAATTGTTTATTTTATTATTTGGTTATTTTAATTTAATTTATTATTCTATTTGTTCTCTATGTTTTTCCTACTAATTTATATGGTAAGATTATCGATATTTATTTCGTTGTGTTGTGCTTTTTATTTTAATGTGCATATTGTTTATTTATTTTCATAATTAACTTAGTTCTGATTGGTTTGTTTGCTTTGTTTTATTTTATTTTAATATTTTTTCAATATTGTAATTGGGTAGTAGTTAAGATTGTAGTTAGTTGATCATATTTAGTTAAGTTGTGATCATTTATTTATTTTTATATATGTCTTTGTTTTGTTTAAATTGGAATTTGGATGTTTCGGATTAGATTATTATTTTGTATCATTCTTTTTATTGAATAATTTGTTTTAAATAATTGTATTATGAAATTCCTTATTTTAAAGTTTATTTCTTTTGTTGTGGGTTATTTTGTTTTCTTAAACTTTTATTTAATTATCATAAGAATTTAATTTTAATTTTAGTTCATCGGTTTCCTATAAGATGGTTTTGGATTTGTTTATTATCTTTTTATTTTAAATTGTGGCTTTTGTCTTTTAGATATTTCCAAAAGTTTGAAAATTTTTTTAAACAAAAATTTAAAATGAATTGCTTCTATGCTTTCTTTTTAGGCATATGCTTTGAGATAAGTTTAAATTTATTATCTCTTCACCTTTCCGTTTGTTTTATTTTAAAAATTTATCTATCTATTTTGACAAGTGGATTTGTTTGGACAACTTGTTAGTATTATTTATTAATTAATTTTGACAAGTTTTAAAAATTTTATTATAGTTAGTTTCTTTTAAAGGTTTTAAATTTTAGAGATTTATTAAATAAATCTTTTTAAGAGTTGGGTTTTGTGGAGAATTTCAAAACTTTATTTGTTATTTCATTTGCCATTCTTATTTTAATTCAATCTCCTTATATATTTAATAAAATCTTTTGGTGATTTGTGGTTACCAAAAGAGGTGGTCTTGTTTTCTTAAATGAATGACTTTTACTTATTTGTTTATTGGATCTTGTTCCCCTGCTGTTTTTATATAATATTTATGTGAATTATTTAAGTTTTATTTAGTGTTTGGGTATATTGCTATATCTTTGCTAGATGGTTTCGTTTTGATAAGTTATTGGTATTTATGTAATTGGGTTTCTTTGTTAATATTTCCTATATTATTTGTGTAATATCTGAGTCTCACTGAGTGTTAGAATTTCTAAAATTTAATTTTATCTTTGGGAAGTTGTTGGAATTGTAATCTAGGCGAACTTTTCATGTGAGGGTGAAATTCTTAACCATTGACATATTGTTATGGAATTGATTTAAGAATACTTATGATGGTAGATGATCAATTGTTTCTTTGGTGAAGTTTTGGTTTTGTTTTTGTTTGTGGATACTTAGAGATTGTTATATAATAGTAGTGTGTGTGTAAATTTTGGAGAGTACTTATTTTTTTGTGTTTTGTGTTTTGTGTTTTAACTTGGGAGAGTTTATTTTGTTAATTGATGGATGTTGATTCAATGTGATAGTATTAAATTCAAGAGACCTAAGTTTCAGGCTTCTGGGCGAATTAATTGGGATGAGCAACTTAAGTATGATATTTAGAAAATTTCATGGTTAGCAACATTTGTTGAGGTGTCTTAAGAAATTTATTGTGACTTGAAGTCACATAAGAATTTAAATATTTGAGGATTATTCCATCTCATACGTATTGAAGGCCCGGTTGGAAGAATATGGATTTAGATAATTAATCTACGATGAGAGTGATTAGTTATAATAACATAGAATTGTATTAGAGGTTTGGAAGTTAGAGATTTTAGGCGTCAACAATGGATGATATAACCTGATTTGTGAGATGATAAAGTTTCAGTATTTGTAAGTGAAGTATAAGATTTCTTGTTAATAGGTGTCAAGCTAATTTTTATTCAATGGTGATAATTTATGAGGACCTAATTTTATGCATTTGGTGAGTTTTTAGAGTGCGCGTGGAAGCGTGATGTCTTGTAATGTAATTGAAGTTCAAATCTTGTGTTAATTTTAAGAAATTAGTGGTGACTTGAAATTTGGGATGATACTTGTAAGTGGAGATTTATCTTTTTGGTGTGGTAAGTTATGTTTATTGATGGTTAATTTGGGAAGATAAACTTGGGAGTTATTTGAGAGTGGCACAAAGTGTTGTGTGGAGTTAGTAAACATTAGAATTTTGGGAGATTGTACTGAAGCCCCTGTACATATGGAGATTTCAGACTACTTTGCTACCTTAGGAGTGTTGGAAATAAAATGTTATTTTGAGACTATACGTTTATGATGGAATAACATTAATTTGTAATTGAGGAAAATGGATGATTGTGCTAATGCTTGGAGTAAGTATTGAGTAATATAGTAGGTGAGCTATTGGAGTTTCTATTAGTTGCAGCCGAGCGAATTTCGAAGACGAAATTCTTTTTAAGGGGGAGAGAATGTGAGATCTTAGATTTATGTGTATTTTTACACGCTATTTTATTCCCGGTGTTAATTATTTTAATTTATTTTAATAATATTAGTAGTCGTGTTTTATTTGTTTAAGATATTTATTTGATCTATTGATTAGTTAATATTAGTTTTATGTTATTCTTATAATTAAATATTGAGTTACATTGCTTTTCTTATTAATTTTAATGTGAGGTAATTATTTTAATAATTGGTATTAAATTCCTTTATTTTATTATGTGATTTTATTTGATGTACTTTCTTAATAATAATTAGTATTCTATAATTAAATTGTTCTTTAAATTAAATTAGTTTATTTTTGGACTATAAATATCTTATTTTATTGATATTGAATGGAAGTATTTTCAATCGAATTTGATTCAATTTATTGTACTTTTTCTAGTAGTCCTATTTTTCTTATTTTTCTTTTTCTCTTTTCCTTTTCCTTTTCTTTTCTTTCCTTTTTCTTTTCTCTGCATTTTCGGACCCAGACCCGCGAGCCCTCCCCTGCCTTCTCTCTCCCACTGTTTCTCCTTCCTCCCCCAGTGCTGCCATCGGCCACCCTTCGACGACACCGCCCAACCCACGACTCTCCCCACCCGCTGGCGAGTCCAGTGGTACCGTCAGTGTGCTCCACGGCCATCCCACCGCCTCTCCACGGCCACAAACCCGAAATGGGTTTTGTGGATTCTCTTGCATTTTCCGGCCACAGTCAGCCACCCCTTGGCACCAGCGACCTACCAGCAGCCTCCCCTCATTCCAGCGAGTATAACCCACCGCCCAAACCCACCCAGCTCTGCCGGTTGCTCCTCCACCTGAAATGGGTCCTTAAATGAGTTTATCCTCTCCGCGCCGCTGTCTGGTCGCCGTGCATCTCACCTCTACCACCAAACCACTCCCCCAACCCAGCCGGTCATCTCTCTAACTCAGTTTCCTCATACACGGCCCCACCTTCCTAGTACAACCCCAAACCCGAAAATGGGTTTCCACCATTTTGGAGCCCAATCCACCACCTTTCGATGGTTGTGCCACCACACCATTACCACTATGAGATTCCACCTTTTAAAGAGTATCTCCCTAAATTTTGGTGTCAAATCAAGCACTTTAGCCTAACGTACTAGTGATCGCTACGAACACTACATATTGGCATTTGCTCAAGTATTTGCGTTTTTACCTGCTGTAAGTATTTTCCAAATAAATTTTAAAATTTAAATATATTTTTGGCATCAAAAGATATTGTGTTTGGTCATTATTGAAAATTATCAGTTGTGGCTATTTGATACATGGTCATCTGCATTGTGTATTTACGCACATATTCATGTGTTGGAAATGGAAACTGGAGTTTCATGGTGTTTATGTTTTTGGGTGTGTGTGTATCATGACCCCAAGCCGAGATAGGATATTATCTCTGTAGAGCTCATCTGGTCACTCAGGAGCGAAATATACTGAGTGATGTCCCCTCGATTCCCGTATTTATTTTAAGGAGAATTTAGGGGCGTCACAACACTAGTGGAACATGTCATTTCTTAGGTCATGCACTTGTTTCATGGTTTAGTAAAAAGTAAAATTATGTTACATTATCTATTACTGAGGCAGAGTATGTTGCTGCAAATAGTTGTTGTGTTCAAATTTTTTACATGAAGTAACAACTTGAGAATTTTAAACTTATGTACAATCACATTTAAATTAAATGTGATAATACAAGTGCTATAAATCTTTCAACGAACCTGATACAATATTCTAGGACTAAGCATATTAAAATTAGATATCATTATCTTAGAGATCATGTGCAGAAGGATAATATTGTATTATAATTCACAAGCACACATGATCAATTGACAGACATTTTCATTAAACTCCTGCCAGAAGATAAACTATGCATGATTAGAAGAGAAATATGAATGATGCATGCCATGAATATTTATTAAATATTTTTATTCCATTATCTCAAATGACTTACAAAAACTTGAGACTTTTAAACTCATCATTCAAATTCATTTGCTCTTAATAGATCAACATGCTATCCTTGTCTAAAGGATTAGGCAATCGATATGAAGAGGCAAGTAAGGATTTTAAATCCTTATTTTGTTGCTTTAAGTCTATTATTTTTCTGTTTGACTCATGAACAAGTCGTTACAGTACATCGATCTTCTCATTAAACTTTTCAATCTTGTAAGTTTTGAACTACAACTAAGCGAAAAATGAAATAATAGATGATGAGTATCGAGTTTCGAGACTTACAAGTTCATATATGGCATCATGATCTGATTTATTAGCCATATCATTTTTGTGTTGCATCATAGCATCTACGATAGATGTAGAAACAGTTTGAGACTGAGGTGAAAAATAACTCATATTTTGATCACGAAAAATATCGAAAAGAAACTAATGAGCTATTGAAAATTTGTAGAATGAGAATGAAGATGAATTGCAGAGATAAAAAGAAGATTTGATGCCAATTAGATAAAATTAAAAATTGCTCTTATAGAGATAGAAATAAGAACAAGACAAATCATCATCTCTTCAAATCTCACTTAACCAAGATTACAAAATATGTTGGATACATTTTTCAAAAGTTATTTAGCTAAACTAGCAAGATTAATTGCAGTTATCTCTATTTTTCTCATAAACACTAAAATGCTGCTTTTATTTGTTGATGTTGACTCTGTATTTGAGTTATCTCTCATTCCAACTCTTCTATTAGTGGTTTTAGAACACGAACTAATTTCCTCAACTCCTTAATTTATTGCCTTAACATTTTATTCCTTCTATCCTTAGTTGCAAGCTTTACACGCAGTTCAGATATTTGACTATTAAGTCGATCAACCTCACTCACCCTTGCTAGTGACCTCTAAGACATAGTCATAACAGATGCAGCATATTGAGCACTAAGAATTCTTGATCCTGCAACAACTTTAGAATCAGTTCTATTAAAAAAATGTATCTCTACTTCTATCATATTATTGACAGCCTCAAGAGACAAAATGACTGGTTGAGGTGTAAAAGATTCTTTATTCAAATCATGAAAATTACTAGAAGAAATTTACTTCGCCATTCTATCATTTTGGATAAGCAATCTGAGATTTCTTTACGAGTATGTGATGGCTGAAAGTGGTCATTTAAACATAAATAAAAAAAATACTTTCAAATCTCTATAAGATCTCGGTGGTCAACAAAATCAAGCGGATTTGAATCTCCTTCTACACTGAGTTGATAGAACTAGGCCTCTAGTCTTTGCAGCCTTTGTCGGACGTGGGTGGCTCTAATTATTCAACTCTCTACAATCTCTACTAACGCATCATTTTAATTGTCTATTGGTTATTGCAGGAAGAAGTCTTATTGAAGCCAATTATAATTCTTTTTTAATGATTCCAAAAGAGGGAGAAGTTTTAGACATAGACAAAAATATTAACATGTTCTCTCCAATGCTTTATTTAGATAAAACATCATATTTGAATTCTTAACCCTATTATATATGTTGGAATTATGTTTATCTGTTACTTGAAAATCTAACGCATATTCTCAAGGGTAGCTTAAGTATTACTATAGGCCTCAAAGTTCTACTACGTATTTGTCTTCATAAAATATAAGGAGATTGTTGAACCTAAAATTCCAAATTTGGTATCTACGTAAAGATTTTGATGATAACAAATAAATTCAAATCTCAAGTTCAAGTTTTCTACACATTGGAGTCAAGCACATCAAGCTGAACAAGAAAGAGAACAAGTATACAAATAAAGTTTATAGAGTAATTTTGTACATCTCTTGATAAAATTCAAAATTGGATTAAGGTTCAAAATTAATCTTTTCTCCTAAAGTATCAAAATGTATTTTTCACATATGCATGACATCATTAAAAGTTTTAATTTTGAAAATTGTAATTTTTACATGTACATGACATCATTAAATTTGAATTTTGAAAATTTGTAAGATGATTGATTGTCATCCTTGACATGTGCATGTATTGATTGAATCTTTTGAAAAATAAATAATATTGTCTTTGACAAATACAAAAAGAAAATGTTTTTATTTGAATATTTTAAAAAATAGAATAATGTTGTTTTTGACAAATGCAAAAAAGAGATGCTTTTATTTGATTTTTTTTAAATGAATAGTGCTCTTATTTGACATGTGAATTTTTTAAAATTTGAATATAAAGACTTATTTGCCTATAAATAATTCACTTGGGTTTTACAAAATAAGAATAAGAACTTATATATCAATTACTAAGTTTGCATCATTCATTCAAAAACCTTATTCTCTCTTCTCTAAGTTTTGAGCCTTAATCCTTATTCATTTTGAGAGAGATATAGGTTGCGTTGTCTTGTTCTTATTCCACTCATTGGGGAGTGTACTCTGATAATCTACCCACTATAAGCTCTTGTATCAATAAGATAATGCGTATAACCTTTGTGTGTATAAAGGGTGTTCTACACAGGAAATAGTTGAATCACAAAGTATGAGACGATTGCAAGTTTAGAGGGTATTCTACACGGATTCTTTGTAGTGGTATTACTCAAAGATGTAATAAGTTTCTATCTCCACCTGAAAGAGATTGAATAGTGAATTTGAGAATTCTCAAGAGGTACCTTGAGGAGAGGACGTAGGCAGTGTGGCTAAACCTCGTTAAATTATTGAGTTTGCTTCTTTTTGCCCTTACTCTTTATGTTACCTGCTGCTTCGTATTTTGTTTATATTTTATATTGTGTATTTAGTTTATAAATATTAATTTTTTTAGTATAACTCAATTCATCCCTCCTCGTGTGTTAGTCATTTGGATAACACGTTTCCTAAGATATGAAAGATCACATAAAAAATCGTTGAATGGTAATGAGCTACATCCCAAGAAACTAAATATAAATTAAATTTAAAACTAATTGTATTTATACTAATTATTTATAATTTTTTCAATGATGAGTTTGATCTCGATTTTAGCTAGCGAGAGCATCGAAAAGCAGTTGAGCAATTGATGTTGAGTACATTCCGGAGGTACAAAGGTCAATGCCATGCATATTAGGGGAAGTTTAGTACTGTTGCAGAGGCGCGCCATGATTCATTACAAACAATACCACCAGCTAAGTGGGAGAAGGTTTGTAATTTGTTTAAAGATCCTGCTTATAAAGTAATATCGCATTTATCTTTTTTTTTTAATAGAAAATTATAGATGTATTAGAATTTGAAACTTATAATATATATAAATTTTTAATAAGGAAGTATTGTGAACAAAACAAATAGATCAAATATAAAAATATACCGTCATGTGGGTTTTCGGTCTTTTCATTATTTGCACAAAAAAAATAGCCAGTGCTACTAGTTTTGGCCTCATATTAAAATATGCACTTCTCTAATTCAAGTTCTAATATACTTTATTATTTTGCAACAAACTGAAAGTTCTGATGACTTTGATTTGACTTAGTTATCTGCTAAAACACATATAGATCGTGATGGTATTTGGATCAGTCCTGAAACTAAGGCAAATTGTGTAAGTTTAAGTATATTAAGTCATGTCTAAAACAATTTTCTTATTATTTATACTAACTTTAATGATTTTTTTTTTCTTTTTGGTAGGAAAAGATGAAATCTTTAAAGGATGCTGCTGTGTATCCATCTGATAAATCATCTGTCAACAATGCTCAGATTCTATCTGAAAGTTTTGGATTACTTTTTCGATATTTGAAGGGTTTAGGGAGTTGTGTGAAGTTATCCTCATGCTCATCATCCTCTTATAAGGTCAAATCTAATGAAGACAAGATTAAAGAGTTAGAGGCATTACAATTTCAGATAGAACGATTGAAGTTCAAGGAACAAGAGTTGCTAACTAGATTAAATAAAGAAGTGGAGCTAGAAATAAGAATAGAAGTGAGACTAGAGTCGAGGACCCGAACAATTTTTGAAGAATAGATGAGGATGTCCCAAAACTTTATGTCATTACCACGATTTTAAAACTTTTTTGTTTTTATTAATTGTACTTTTATTATTCTGTTCAACAACAATATTTGAACAAATTTGATGTATAAATTACGTTTTTGTTATAATACTAAGGACTTTTTTAATAAAATGTGAATCTGTGTAGTAGTACTGTTCGAACATTATTTTTATTGTTTAAACGGTACATTACGATTTAAAAATTCATCCGATAAAAAAGATTCCGTTCGGACACTATGCAAATATGTTCGAACAAGTACAATTCCAATAAATTTATTTGTCCAAACGGAGAAACTCTATTCGGACGCTGACCTCGTTTGGACATGACAATCTGTTCGATTTAAATATTTTTTCATTCGAACGGTGTGTGTCAGTTCGAACAGATAAAATTTTCATTCAAACGAGTTCTAAAATTTTTTTCATCTCAAGTAAAAAAATCCGTCCTAACGGATCTGAACGGGCAACTGAGATTTGTCTCTAAAGTTCATTTTTAGAGATGAAATTCAATTTTCGTTTCTAAAAACCTTTTGAGACAGGCTTTTTGAGACAAATTTTGGACTAAATTTTTTTGTTTCTAAAGACATTTTGGGATAAAAAATAAACTTTTTGAGATAAATTAATTTGTTTAAAAAAACCAATTCTCTTGTAGTAATTCGCTTCTAATTCTTAGTGATCATACACTTTTTTGGCAGGCTTCTTCGTTTTATCAATTTTGTGTCGTGTACAAAAATGCTGTTTTCCAACTAAGATACAAAGTAATGTTCTCCTTCCCCCCCCCCCCCCCCCCCCCCCCCCCCCGGGTCTCTCTCTCTCTCTCTCTCTCTCTCTCTCTCTCATAGATATATATATATATATATATATATCTATGTATATATTATATATATATCTATGTATGTATACCATCGCAGTAATAACGTTTGTAAGCTAGCCATGATGTTTTCCTACTTAGTCATCATGTATGGATGAAACGTATCATGTACACAATTATTTTAGACCACCGGGCCAGGATATATACGTCAACAATCCTACTGCTATAAAACTGACTTAATTTAAAGGAACAAAAGTTTTAGCTTGGCTAAAAGCTGCAAGAAAACAAGTCACTTTTTGCAACAAAAAACTAAGTTGTCCCAAAAACAGTCATTTTCAGCAGCGACGACTCTAGTTTTTCACATGCAGCCAATTAGTCATTAGCCAGAATGCTATAGCGATATGGCTCCACAATGAAATATTAACTTATGACTTTTAGAGAGGAATTGAAATTTTAGACTTTCTTTTATATAGCGACCCCTTGCGATCACATTTCTACAAGTACTCATATTTTTTGAAGTGTTCAAAGCATAACATATATGCCCGCATAATCTTATCTTGTATATGGAAGAATTAATGGAGATTCCTTGGTTTACATAATATACACGAAATAACACTTGGACTTGAGGGGAAAGCTGGTTAAATTTCATGTGGGGTTGAAGGAAACTTAATTGATTGACAAGTTAATTAAAAGGTTTGATTAGAATGATGATGTTGAAGGTTGTCCCGAGATCATGTTCATCCATTTATTGTGGCAAATTTGGTCAATTACGAGAACATCTCAAACACTAACTAAACTAAATGCTAAACACATTAATAATAAACTGGTGAGGTCATGTATTACGTACATAATTGCGATTTGAAGAAGTCAGTATATATAGACCCGAAATTCCATGAGAACAAGACAAGAAAATAAGATCAATATCAAAGGTTCTTTTTCCTACTTTTCTTCTTGATTAGACTAAATTATCAATCGTGCTTGTCTTTCACCTTATAAGTCGATCGATGCAGTACTACTTTTACAACAACTTTGATACTCGATTGTGCAGAGATTCGCTTAATCTGATCACTTTACCTAATCAATTATAACCAGTAGTACTACTACTTCATGTACAAGTTTTTGTTTTTCTAATTTTATGAAATAAATATTTACAGCACGTTATTATAAGAGAAATAAATATTTATAATCAATTAATTATAATTAATTAAATTATTTATAATAAAAATAGTATTATTTTCATCACAAATAATCATTTTAATTATAATTAATTGATCATATTACTCAAATAATCCAATTAGTTATAATTAATTAGTCCAAAATAATTATTTTTCTTCTCATATAATTAATGAAAAAAACAATACAAAGAATATAAGACATCCAACATATTCCTCAAAACAATAAGATCTGAAAGATTTTAATTTCATATTTTCTCGACTCGGGGAAACGGAGATCAATGGATTTAACGTACTGCATGCAGCCGAGTCAGCATGCATGCCAGCATGACGTATATATGATGGCATGATTACAGTACTCGTGTTGTTAAAATAAGAAATTTATAACAAAATGGTCGCCAGAGAGTACCGATCAATATATAAAATTTATAACAGGTACTACTTTATGTGAATTATATTGATTAGTGATTATTAAATAATAAGAAATAGTAATAAAATATAGATAAAAATTATTATATAATAATAAATAATAAGAAAATATTTTGAGAATACTCTATTACTCAAAATTTAACTTAATTTTCCCTTTCTTTGGGCTAAGGAGTTGATATATATTGTCCCTCAAAAACCTAGCAACTTAACTGAAAAGTTTATATTGCTATGAATATGTATTTCTCATTATATATTTGAAATGAAGATTCATTTAGATGCTAGATATATTATGAAAATGAGTTAATATATACGTATCACATTCAATAAGTAAATATTATAAAAAATATAGAAGAATAATATTTCTCAAATATATATGTAATATTTCTCTTAAACTAAAGCATAACATCATAAAAATTAAACTTTTGGGAAAATTCAGAGTTAAGATAATTACTTCACATGAACATGCTCAATTGCTCATTATGAAGATGACAACTAGAATCAAACTCATGATCATCACGACCCAGGCCGGCGGCCACCGGTAGTCCAATGATGATGTTACATGAAGTAAATACATATGCACAACAATATCGATCATTAATTAATTAATTAATTGGATGGTGTAGGCCTCACAAATCACAATTATTTAATCTGATCGAGTTAAGATGATTAAATTTATTATTAGTTTCCTCCACTACTACTGTAATGAGCTGGTATAGTGTGGCTGCAGTTAGTGATTTGTCCATTACAGTAAGTAGTGTGTAATGGGCATGCAGTACCGTTACCTACTTCCATGCTTGTCTCCCCCTTTTTCCTGAAAAACCACCTCACCAGACACTATATAGTTTTATATATATTATATATAAACCCTTTTCACTTCTTTCTGAATAAAATAAAATTTATTTTAGAATGTGATGTCAAGTATAAGCTAGCTAGCAACCAAATTGACTCCGCTGATCAGATACATGATTGTAATCCCAAAACGACGTTCCAAAATGTATGCTTCTTTTTATCGCTTGGCATTATTTAATCTTATTTTATTTTATTTATAAATTGTCTTCTTCCACTGACATCTCTTTCAATTCCCTGGTGGAGTGGAATGCCAGGTCAATAGGCCGCATCCAATAATATTTTTAATCATATAAGAACAAGAGTACCATCCAGCCATAAAGTAAACAAGAAGCTTGGACCAACAAAATTATTATATTCAATAGTACTTACGCGCGTACCACACTTTGATAAGGCCAACTAGGGTTTTTGCCATAATGTTATATATTAATTACACTAGTACCACACTTTTGCTGGTTCTCATTCTCGGGCTTGCCATAATATATAATTTATGGATTTATATTCTTTATTTTTCATTTGATAGTACTATTTAGCTACAGTAAAATATTTATTTGTGACGAATTATTTTTAATAAAATAATTATTTTTAACTAAAATGAGTCGCAAATAATATTTTAATTTTAAATGATTGGTTATAAAAATCCGATTCTCTTGTAGTGTTAAAATATGAAGTATTTTGATCCTTATATTTTTAAAAGTTACTAGCTAAATTAACAAAATAAATGACCAAAATACATCATGTTTTCAACTAAGAATATCCATTTCACGTCATATATTGGAGAGAATCCAATTTCGACTCACCATACATCAACCTATTTACCTATGTTCAATCATACATTAATATAGCCTGTCCATCAACCTTATGGGGGTCATCAAAGTCTCGTACTCAATGCTTTTTAACATTTATCATTCATGGAGATCGATCATATTGTGCTATATGTATCTAGATTCTAGAGCGAGCATAAACCGGCTGATCAAATTTATAATTGTGTTAAACTTAAATCACGACAACAAATGGGGGACGTAGGAATGGAAAGGCATATAACTATATTTTGTTATTGTATCTAACTAATCACTTCCACCTTTTTCGATGGACCATACATTGTTCTAGCTAGATTAGGTATTAGTTTTTGTTCCTCTCCCGTAGGCTGCTAAAGATTTCCAAGATCCTTTTAAAATTATGCGGATGCCCACTCATCACTAGCTAGCTTGATGGTATGCATCTTTCCTTCAAGATGCAAAGGCAGAACTTATCGGTGATCTGCTTGCCGGCAGAGACAGAAAGTTAGTATTTATCTCACACGCTCTCGACCGATCCCACTATTCTCGATATACATTACATATAATATGGGACAATATTATGATAAGCTTGTTGGGACCTTCCAATTATAAATGGCTGTTTGGGTTGTTGAGACTCATCATAAGATTATATTCTAAATTGAATTTGTTGACTGATTTAACAGGGAAGAGATAATGCATGGTGGGTCATTAACAACATAAAAAGGAGTGGAGTTATTGACTTTGTTTGTGATTATACAATATATATATAGTGCCTGAAATTATATATCTTTTATTTTGAAATGATTAATTAAAAGAAAAAAATAGGTCATCATGATTGAATAATATCAATTCTTATCTTTTGTTTCCTAATTTTTAATATCATTGTTTTTTAAAGCTATATTTTGATCAAAAGATCAAATGAATCGATCATAGTATATTGTATAGACTTATAATAAATGGAAAGCTAAATACATTATTAATGGGCATTCAAATATTGTGAATCTTCGTGCTCGATCATGCATGACATTGACATTAACCCCTTAGATTATATTTTGTACATTATCTTAGCATGTGAGGTAGGCCGGACAGCTCAATATAATTTGAAGTCTAAGATGAAATTTAAGTAAAAATTTTAATTTTAATATAATAAAATTTTAATTATTATATAGAATATTTTTTATAATTTTCTAAAAATGAAGCTTTATTTAAAATATTAAATTAAAAATCTTGACCTTATATTTAATACAACAATTTAAAATGAGGAATCATTGTAAATTTTGTGCTTCAATTTAGCAAGATCATGGAAAAAAATATTTAAAAAATAAATTATTCACTACATTAAATATAAAATTTTAGTATTATGAGGCCTTCCACATTTTTTTATAAGTAAAAATATTTATTAACAAGAATAGATATGGCCCAAGTACATAGGAGGTACTGTACAAGAGTTTAAACTTAGTTAAAATGAAGAGATAGAAACAAGAAAATCATAAAAATCTAGACCATTGCAACATATTGAAAATAATAATAATAATTTAATAAAATAATTTTTATGTCTTTAAAAAATTATTAAAAATATATTTTTAATTTTAATTTTGAAGGCCTTACACAAGATGGAGCCTTAGACAATGACTTAAATGGCCTAATACTTGAACCGGCCCTCCTGATGTCGAGGATAGTATCTTGTATTCTATAAAAATTAATTTACTTCTTTCAAATTAGGTTGCCACTCACAAACTGTAGTTGGTGAGCAATTCTTTCTAGATTTATTTTCGAGTATAAGATTTACTAAAAAAAAAAAATAGGTAATTTGCTTTTAGTTGTAAATAATTTTTTTATTATAATTAATTAGTTACATATAGTCTTTTTTTTTTGTAGTGATTGTGATTGTAATTTCCTAATGATATAATCAGAAAGTCCTAATTGTTTTGATGCGATGGAATTCCAGTCATCAAAGTTGAAACATTTAAATATAGTACTACTAGTACTAATTGATAGATTATTGAGAAAATCAAGAGCATGCAGGATCTTGATCTTATTAGTGTTTTGCATGCTCTTATTAGTGATCCAACACATCGCTCGAGTAAAAATACAGCTTTTCAAAATGGTTAAAGTTGTTGTCATGCAAGAGGTTTTTTAATTCGACCTTCGGTAGTACTTATTGCAGCTGGGAACTGATTTGGCACAAGATTCTTGGTTCTAATATTATGTACTCCGGATACAATTTTAATAGAACTAGTCTAGCTGATTTTACGACATGAGAGGCATCTATGACCTTTACAAAGCTGGGTCGAAGTGGGAATACTTGAAACGAGAGTCAATCGAGGGGAAGTAGTGGGTCTAGTCAAAAAGACAGTAACTACAATCATGATTGATCATTTAGTTCCTAAATCTTACACTTTTACCCTTTTTTGAAGAGGGAAAAAGTTGCAGCGTTAGTCACCAAAACCCAATTCGCTTTTTTTTTTTTGGGAAAGCCGGAATATTATTAATAAAAGAAGATTACACAGTTTAGTACATAATTATAAATTTATACAAGTAAAATAGATAGATCTTTTTCTTTATAAAAATCTAATATAGAAGATAAAAATTTTATAAGGGGAATATTCAAAAGAATTATTTGTAATGAAGTTAAATTATTTTGGTTGTAAATAATTTTTTTAGATGCAATTAATTAATAATAAATAATTATTTTTGTTGTAGTGATGGGACCATCCTTACATGCATATAATATATAACCTGGGGTATCAATGCCGCCCCACTGCTCTCCCAAGGGCTAATTTACTGCACGGAGCTGGTGAATCTATTAATTATCCAAACAACTTTAACAACTAGCTGTACGTGTGTTGAAGGAATTAATAAGTTGCATAAATTAATTAATTAACATCACGGGGTGTCAGCTTCCTAGAGATAACACTCACGCAAGGCCACTTCCCATGCTTTCTGTTTTCTTCAATTTCAAATTTTAAGTTCAAATATAAAATCTTCCATATTTCTTTTTTGCGTTTATTTTACTTTGAATTTATTAAGTTTTTCCTTTAGGTTTAAGTACAATATTATTTCAATTTTCTAGTTTATTTTCTAACTTTCTTATTTGTTAATTTATCATATTTATTTAATTTTCATGATCAATTTCTAAGTACTGATCTTTTTTCTAATTTTTTTTTTTACTTTTTAATTCTTAAGTTATTTTTCAAACTTGAGTCTTTATTTGTATTTTCATTCTTAATATTAGCTTTTTGTTTACTTAAATGTTGAATGATGTGGCATGAAAAATGATGTATATACCACGTCCGTTGATATAATTATATTTTAAATTGGGATTTTTTTTTGTAGAATAATGTTAAATTTATAAGAAAAATTATTGAGTGAAGCCACACTCATGGCACTCACTCTCACATGTCACTGTTTATATGAACAGTAATATGTGAGAATGAATGCTATGAGTGTGGCTTCACTCTAGCATCACTCAATTTATAAACTCCTTTATAAACATATTTATCATTTAAAATAGAATTATAAAAATAATTATATGTGTATAATTGTTTTTAATCATTCTGAAAACTTTCATTGTATTTATGACACGTGTGGTTCATGACGTGATTGATGGGTACAGCCCACCTATATTTTCTATTATTGAATTAATAGACCGTAGATAGATGGATTCGCTTTTGTTAGCGAAACCATATATATATATATATATATATATGGCTTAAAGGCTGGCTTGAGTGTCGAAATAAAATTCGGCATACACTAGGTGACTAAATATTAGTGGTTATCCACATTTTATTACTCAATTTATAACATTTCTTTTTGAATAACCATTTTTAAAAAATATATTTTATTAAAATTTTGTCAAAAAAAAATCTAATAAAAAGAAAAACAAATAGAAAAAAAATAATACGGTATTCATATGTACTACCAAATATTTTAAAATTATCTTATTAAAATCTTATAAAAGAAAATTTAATTAAACAAATCTTTAACAAAGAAAAAAGAATTAATATAAGTTTTTAAAATATTTACTTTCATTGAAAAGTATATGACGATAGGTCTTTAAGTTTTCGTATTTTAATATTTTACACAACCTTTTTGAATGTCACAGTTAATAAAGCCTCAGTGAATAAATCTATCAGATTATTACTTGATTATATTTGCTTGACATTAATTTCACATTTCTACTAATGCTCATGAGTATAAAAGAATTTAACTAAAATGTGTTTAGCTCTGTCACTTTTGATATATCATTCTCTAATTTGAATGATATAAATAGTATTATCTTCATATAATATTTTTGGACTATTATTAATCATGGAAAGACCATAATTTTATTGAATATATTAAATCACTGATCTCAACCAAATATACTCTTGGTTTGTTTCACAAATTATAATGATTTTTAAGTGATTTGAAAATGTGACAGATAATGTTTATTGACAGACCTCTATGATATAGTAAAATTTCCATACTTAAACACGTATCTAGTTTGATATCTTCATCTGTGTAAATCTGAAAGAGAACCTACATCTTCATATTCAACCAATTGTGGACTTGATCTGCATTGATAAAATAATTCCATATCAACCGTACTTCAAAGGTAACGTGGACATGTTTAACACTATTCCAATACCTTAAAATTGATGTAGAACCATATCTTGTAAGTATATTAACTAAAAATACAATATTAGGTCGAGTGCAATTTGTAAGATATATCAAAACTCCAATTGCATTGAAATATAGTACTTCAAGATCAAGAAATTCTTCATCATCTTCATAAGGATGAAATGGATCTTCCATATATCAAATGATCGAACAACCATTGGAGTACTCAGGGAATAAACTTTATCCATATAGAAGTATTTTAGAACTTTCTCTTTATGCATTGACTGATGAATAAAAATTCCATTTGGTAAATGCTCAAGCTGCAGTCAAGACAAAATTCGTTTTACCAATATCTTTCATTTCAAATTCATTTTTTAAATATATAATGGTTTTTGTAATCTCTTCAAGAGTTCCAATAAGGTTTAAATTATCAACATAAATTGCAATAACGACAAATTCAGATTCTGATTTCTTAATAAAAACACATGGGCATATATGATTATTCTCAAATTATTTTTTCAATAGATATTCGCTGAGGCAATTATACCATATGTGTCAAAGATTTTTGAAACTTAATAGAGTACATATTTCTAGATGTGCTTGGATTAGGTACTTCAGGCATTTTGTATCCTTTAGGAATTTTCATATATATGTTATGATCTAATTATATATATAAATATGTACTGACCATATCCATCAATCGCATATTCAATCATTTTATTACTACCAAGATAATAAAAATTCTAAATGTGATTACATCTATAACGGGAGAATATATTTCCTCATAATCAATCTTGAGTTTTTGTAGAAACCTTATGCGACAAGTCATGTCTTGATCATACAATTTTATTATTCTCATTACGTTTTCATACAAATATCTACTTATATCCAATAGGAATTACATCCTTTGGTGTTTGAACAATAAGTCTAAATACCTCTCGCTTTATTGGTGGATTTAATTCAACTTCAACAGTTACTTTTTATTTTGGCAAATCATTTATACATTGACATTTTCGACAATTTTTGGCGCACTTTCTTCATCATTTCTGGTAATATTAAGGGTTATTTTATTTGAAAATATATTGTCGACAACAATTTTATTTTTATCTAATATTTTTTCAATACTCATGAAATCTATTGAGATCTTGTTATTTTCAGGTACATGTTCCTCTTCAGGAGAAGACATTTCATAAAATATCTCTTCAGGGGATTCATTTTCAGGCGATTTTGAAATAGAAGAATTAATCTCTTCAAGAATATCAATTATATCTGTTGTATGTGTTATAGTTATAGGTTTTTCAATAATATCAAATTCATTTTGTATTTTTCTCTTTTGAGAAATTTTATCTTTTGTACTAATAGGTTGACGACGCTTCAGGCATATTTTAGACTCATCTATTGCTGTCTTGACAACTTGTCTTTTAAGTATTGTAATCTTTGCTGGAATATTAACAACAAGATATGTGATTTTTATCACAGTTTTAGTGTCAGTAAATACATCCAGTAATTGATTTGTAATATTTTGTAGATAGACAATTTTCTAAACTTCCAGTTTACATTCATTTGTAGGATGATCAGATTGAGTCAGGGCTTTATTTTCTCAATTAATTTGTTGTCGTACTTTAGGCACTAACTTTTCGTTATCCAATAGTAGAAAGTAGATTCATCAAAATGACAATTCTCAAAACGTACTTTAAACATATTTCCTATAAGGGACTTAAGGTATCTAATGATAAATGGAAAATAAAAATCAACATATATCCCAAGTCTACGTTGAGGACCCATCTTTGTATGTTGTGAATATGCAATCGGAACATATACAACATATCCAAAAGTACGATAATGAGAAATATTTAGTTATTGATTAAATACAAGTTGTAATGTACAATATTTGTGATATACAGATGATTTAATTTGAATCAATGATCGTACATGAAGTATAGCATATCCCTAAGTATAAACATGTAGTTTTGATTTCATAAGCTCTAGCGACTAGCTAAAGTCTTTTAATCAATTATTCAGCTAAACTATTTTGAGTGTTTGTATGGGTAAGAGGATATTTAACATATATTACTATTGACATGCAATAGTTATCAAAAACTTGAGATGTAAATTCACCTGCATTATCCAATTGAATATTTTTAATTGAATAATCAATAAATTGTACTCGTAATTTAATTATTTGAGAAAAATGTTTAGTAAATGTAATATTTCTAATGGAAAGCGGATAAACATATGATAATTTACTTGATATTTCTAAATGATACACTGATAAATGAATAGGCCAACATATATCTCCATGAATTTATTGTAAAAATGATAGAAATTCAACAACAATCTTTGAGAGAGATAGTTTGATAATCATTTTACCTTGAGAACAAGCAGAGCATAGATATTCACTGCGTAAAATAATCTTTCGATTATTTAGGGGATGCTCATACGAATTATCAATGATTTCTCTCATTATTATTGATTCTAGATGTTCGATACAATTATGCCAAATTATAAATATGTTGGGGTTAATGCACTTCTGGTCCGAGATCATTTTAGTAATGAGAAGATGATCTTTACTGCCTTTATTGATAGTTTCAATATGATAATTATTATGACGTATATCTATGAAATTCAGTAAATTTCTTCTAGATTATAAAGAAAATAGAGTATAATAAATACAAAATTTGGTCCCATTAGATAATATAATATAAGTTCTTTCGAAACTCTCAATTAGATTCGATGAACCTGATATAGTATGGACATAGACTTTACTTAATGTTAGATTTTGAAAATATTTCTTATTTTTAAGAATTGTGTGAGTTGTAACACTGTCAGCCAGGCATACATCTTTATCATTTATCTCAGAAATAAAAAATTCATTAGTATGATCCATGATTATACAAAATATATAAATTTTTCATTATTTCAAAATGTAGCAAAATATTAAAAAGTTTTACTATAATATGTAGAAATTTGATATAAGTCAATTAAATATTTGGTCATACGACATGTACGTGATCAATTTCCAGTCATACCATATTTATAGCATATATCTTCATCATTCTTTGAAAAGTTGTTCAAGGGCCTTTATCCTCTTCGAGTTAGATTACTTCTAATGATACGATGTGTTTTTATTATTATTCTCCTTAGTGTTGTTGTTTTTGGGACTCAAACTTCTATAATTTTTTTTACCATATTCATGCCCTTGGTTTCTTTGAAATAATGAACTATTTGTTTTTGGGAATAATGTAAATTCAGTATCATTCACTTCAGAAAATGGTATGAAATCAATAAGACATGACTAATGATTTCTTAACAAAAATTCATTATTTTACTCAGATACTAGAAAACAAGATAAAAGTTTAGAATACTTCTTTTTTGAATTTTCGCTCTCGATCTTACTGCTACAGGAATATATTCGAGACATGAAAAATAGTATATATTTTCTCTAATATATCATCATCAGTAACGTTCTCATTGTATAATATTAATATTGAGCTGATTTTAAATAGTGCAAAGTTATACTCACTAAAAACTGTCACTTCAGTTGTAATCAGTCGTAACAAGATTTTGAGAGGATTACATTTTCTAGTACTCATACTCTCCCTTAAATTATTTCATAAAATAAAAGTAATTTTTCATTATGAGATACTCAAAACAGTTCTGCAGGAATGCGTGAAATAAAATTTGATATTTATTGGACGACTAAATGTTAGTGGTTATCCACTTTTTATTAGTTTGTTTATAACAGCTTTAAAATTATTTGGTATATATTACAAAATTTACTTTCTATAACCAAATTAATCCGTAAGTGGAAGGACGGCCCCCGCCCCCTGTCTCACCACTAAAATTATGTGAATGACCCCACCACTATTATTTTAAATTCTGCATAGTGACTTGTATAGTGACTTGTATAGTAACTTGCATAGTAATTTCAAAACCTATAAATAGGGGCTTTAGTTATAATGAAATTCATAAGAAAATATAGAGAGAGAAAGAAATTTTAGTTCTTAAGAGTTTCAGAGAGAGTTTTTTATTTCTCTTTTGCAATAATAGTTTTTTTCTTTAGTTTTATAATACGTTATCAGCATGACGGTTCTACCAATTCTGAAACTAGTGACCTTATTCCTCTAATCATGGATCACATTGATGAGTTTTTTATCTCTAAGTTGATTGATAAAGATATATATTTGACTGACAGTGCTACAACTCACACAATTCTGAAAGAAAAGAAATATTTTCAAAATCTAACACTAAGTAAAGTCTATGTCCATACCATATCAGGTTCATCAGATTTAATTGAGAGCTCCAGAAGAGCTTATATTGTGTTGCTTAATGGCACCAAATTTTATATTGATGATACTCTATTCTCTTCACAATCCAGAAGAAATTTATTGAGTTTCAAAGATATACGTCGTAATGACTATCATATTGAAATGATCAATGAAGGCAGTAAAGAGCATCTTCTTATTACTAAAACAATATCAGGCTAAAAGTTCGTATTAGAAAAATTGTCTGCTCTATGTTCTGGATTGTATTACACAAAAATGAGAACAACTGAATCATATTCGGTAATGCAACAGAAGTGTATTGACCCTAAAATATTTATGACTTGGCGAGATCGCCATGGACATCCTGGATCTATAATGATAAGACAAATTATTAAAAATTCGCATGAGCATTCCTGAAAGAATCAAAAGAAATTTATACCTAATGAATTTCCGTGCTCTGCATGTTCTCAAGGTAAGTTGATTATCAGACCATCTCCCTCAAAAGTTATTGTTGAATCTCCATCCTTTTTACAAAGGATTCACGGAGATTTATGTGGGCCTATTTATCCATCAAGTGGACCATTTAGATATTTTATAGTTCTAATTGATGCATCTAGTCGATGGTCACATGTTTGTCTGCTTTCCATTAGAAATGTTGTATTTGCTAGATTTCTTGATCAGATAATTAAATTACAAGCACAATTTCCTGAGTATCCAATTAAGACCATTCGATTGGATAATGCAGGTGAATTTTTGTCTCAAGCTTTTGATGATTATTGCATGTCAATAGGAATAGATGTTGAACATCCTGTTGCCCATACACACACACAAAACAGTTTAGCTGAATTTTTGATCAAAAGGTTTCAACAAATCGCTAGACTTTTACTTATGAAATCAAGACTACTTGAATCTGCTTGGGGACATGTTATACTTCATGCAGCATCTCTAATTCGCATTAGACAATCTGCATATCATAAATATTCTCCATTACAGCTTGCATTTGGTCAACAACCAAATATTTCTCATCTTCATACTTATGGATGTGCTGTATATGTTCCAATTGCACATCCACAACGTACAAAAATGGGTCGTCAACGTAGATTTGAGATATATGTTGGTTTTGATTCTCCATCTATTATTAGATACCTTGAACCCCTTACAGAGGATATGTTTAAAGCACGTTTTGAGGATTGTCATTTTGACGAATCCAATTTTCCATTAATGGGTAAAGAAAAGTCGGTGCCTGAAGCACGACAAGATATTACTTGGGATAATAAGACCTTGTCTCATTTTGATCCTCCTTCAAATGAATGTAAACGGGAAGTTCAGAGGATTATTCATTTGTAAAATGTTGCAAATTAATTACCGGATGTATTTACTGATACTAAAGGTGTAGTAAAATCTTATATTCCTGCTGTTAATGCTCTAGCAAGGATTGAAGTCTCTGAAGGGCAAATTTTCAAAATAGCAATAGGTGAATTTAAGGCACACCTGAAGCGTGGAAGACCTATTGGTGCAAAAGACAAAATTTCTAGAAGGAAAAAAAATACAAAATGAATTTGGTGTTCCTGAAGAACACGTACCCACAATATAGGCTACAAAAATAATGATACTCCTAAAGAGCTCAAATCTTCTATTCCAGAACCTCCTAAATAGAAAACTCATGAACAGTATAAATCTCTTGAAAAGAGACCTCCTGAAGAGGTGTGTCATAAAATGTTTTCCCCTGAAGAGGAACATGTACCTGAAAATAATGAGATCTCAATACATTTCATGAAAACTGGAGAAATTCTAGATAGAAATAAAACTATTATCGACAACATATTTTCATATAAAATGGCCCTTGACATTACCAGAAGTAATGAAGAAAGTGAATCAAAAATCGTCGAAAAATGTCGACGTAGAAATAATTGGCCAAAATGGAAAGCAGCTATTGAAGCTGAATTAAATTCGCTAGCAAATCGAGAAGTATTTGGACCTGTTGTCCAAATACCAAAGGGTATAATACCTGTTGGATATAAGTGGGTATTTGTACGAAAACGTAATGAGAAAAATGAAATTGTGCAGTACAAAACACGGCTTGTCGCACAAAATTTCCTGCAGAAACTCAAGATTGATTATGAAGAAACATATTCTCCCGTATTGGATGCAATCACATTTAGATTTTTGATTAGTCTGGTTGTTACAAAAAGATTAGAAATGCGGTTGATGGATGTGGTCACTGCATATTTATATAGATCTTTAGACCATGACATATATATGAAAATCCCTAAAGGATATAAAATGTCTGAAACATTTACAAGTACATATAGAAATATGTACTCAATTAGACTACAAAGATCTTTATATGGGTTGAAACAATCCGGACGCATGTGGTATAATCGCTTAAGCGAATATCTATTGAAATAAGGATTTGAGAATAATTCTATATGCCCATGTGTTTTTATTAAGCAATCAGATCCATATTTGTCATTATTGCGGTTTATGTTGATGATTTAAATATTGTGGGAACTCCTGAAGAGATCTTAAAAACCGCTATATATTTAAAGAATAAATTTGAAATGAAAAATCTTGACAAGACAAAACTTTGTCTCGGCCTGCAGCTCGAGCACTTGCCAAATAAAATTTTTATTCATCAGTCCATGTATACTGAGAAAGTCCTAAAACATTTTTATATGGACAAATCTCATCCTTTGAGTATTCCAATAATTGTTCGAACATTTGATGTGAAGAATGATCCATTCCGTCCTTGTGATGACGATGAAGAAATTCTTGGTCCTGAACTACCATATCTCAGTGCAATTGGAGTTTTGATGTATCTTACAAATTGCACTCGATCAAATATTATATTCTCAGTTAATCTGCTTGCAAGATATAGTTCTGCACCAACTCGAAGATATTGGAATGACATTAAACATGTCCTTCGTTACCTTCATGGTACAGTTGATATGAGATTATTTTATCAACGTGGTTCAAGTCTAGAATTGATTGGGTATGCAGATGCAGGTTATCTTTCAGACCCACACAGAGGTAGATCTCAAACTGGATATTTATTTACTTATAGAGATATTGTCATATCATGGAGATCTGTTAAGCAGACACTATCTGCTACTTTTTCAAATCACTCAGAAATCGTTGCTATTCATGAAGCAAGTCGAGAGTATATTTGGCTGAGATCAGTTATTCAACATATTCAAGAAAAATGTGGACTTCCCATGATCAATAATAGTCCAACAATCTTATATGAAGATAATACTGCTTGTATCACTCAAATCAGAGGAGGATATATCAAAGGTGACAGAACCAAACATATTTCACCTAAATTCTTTTATACTCATGAATTTTAAGAGAAAGGTGAAATTGATGTCAAGCAGATACGATCTAGTGATAATCTGACAGATTTATTCACAAAGGCATTATCAACTTCCACATTCAAGAAGATTGTGCATAATATTGGAATGCGAAGACTCAAAAATCTTTTGTCATGCACTTTTTAGGGGGAGTAAATGTGCTGATTGTACTCTTTCTTTCGCTAAAGTTTTGTTCTACTGTGTTTTCCTCTACAAGGTTTTAATGAGGAAATCTTAAAGCACTTGTGGATACATAAGAAGACTGTACTCTTTTTCCTTCGCCAATAATTTTTCTTCCCATTAGATTTTTCCTTGACAAGGTTTTAACGAGGCAGATTCTTTATAGGTGATCATTCAAGAGGAAGTGTAACGAAATTAATCTGTAAGTAGAGGAACGGCCGCCGCCCCCTGTCCCACTACTAAAATTATGTTAATGATCCCACCACTATTATTTTAAATTTTATATAGTGATTTGCATAGTGACTTGCATAGTAATTTGTATAGTAATTTCAAAGCCTATAAATATGGGATTCAGTTGTAATGAAATTTATAAGAAAATATAAAGAGAGAAAGAAAGTTTCAATTCTTAAGAGTTTCAGAGAGAGTTTTTTTATTTCTCTTTTGCAATAATAATTTTTTTCTTTAGTTGTATAATACTTTCCAAATAATTTATCTGAGGAGCTCTTATGAAAGAAATTTTATTTGCAAACTTTCCTTTGACAAGCAAATAAATCATTCGAGTGGTCCCATAATAATGAAGTCTTATTTTTATAAGAATGGAAAAATTATTTATATAATTTTAAAGTGTATAAAATTCACACTTTTTCTTTTAAAAAAATAAATAAAATTAGAATTCAATTTTTTTTTAGAAAGAAGTTGGTATTTTAATTTTATTGAATATCCTCATAACTTATGACGAAAGAAAATAATTATAACCAAATACATAGTGGTTACAAATGATCAAAGAATCCAATTCCATAGATAAACATAAAAATTAAAAAAAACGAAACAATAAAATAATAACTGTAGGAAAGGTCCAAGTATAATGCCATATAAATTAAGATAAACCCAAAGCATACTAACCCAACGCAATAACAACAACACTTGCAAGACAAGACATTAGCTAATAACATTAGCAATAATAATAATACTAAAAGAAAAACTTATCCGGCATGAGCTTAAAAAAGTTGTAAATAAGGAGGACCCATCCTGTATATACGAAGAGGACCTCTTAAATCACTAGGCAACATTTGATCTTCTGACTATTCTAAACTTAAACCCTCAACATCCCTTTTGACAAGAAAATCTACAGCAATATTACTTTCATTAAAATATGATTCACAATATAATCTATGCAGTGAAAAAAATTTATATTTAAGATTGACTTTATTATTCGTAATGAATTTATGGTAAATGATTTATTGGCACAACAAGCATACTTGTAACAAAATTATAAGAATAACAAATCATATAATGATAAAGTAAAATGTGCAGTATAATACTTTTCCGTAACATTTCTCGGCCAAGACAAAAATCATAGCAAGTGTAGCTTTGTTCGATAAAGAACAAAAACGTTTTTTAATTTTTTTTTTATGTAATTAAATGTTTTGAAAAAAAGTTACAACATTATTAAAAAAATAATTTATTAATCATTAAATATAAAAATTAAAAAATATCTATAAAAAAATTAAGGTCTAGTTAGTATTTATAAATCGATAAGATGATATTAGATGAAAAATTAAAGGTAAATAAAATAATATTAGAATATTATTTTTTAATAATATTATTATTATTATTATGAGAGGTAAGAAAATTGAATTATTTATTATATTTTATATAAAAATTAAAATAAAATTAATATAATAAATTAAAATAAAATAATTTTTAAATCTAAATAGAGTTTAGTATTTTGATTGAATAAGTTTACCTACCATTTTATACGTACTTTTCCTGTTTTCCGTTTCCCCATTGTCTTCTAGCTTTTATCGATAATAGAACAAACAACAAAAATTCAAGATCCCATTTAGAAACATGTGTTGCATATATAGGTAGGGCTTAATTGGATGGAAGTACTTCAGCACCATCGTCATCAGCATCTAGCTTCCATGTGCACATTATAAATGTGTGTCCTAATCACAGAGGTTGCTGTCTGCTGTAGATCTGCAACGAGTGCAGCCATCCAGTAACATGGACATGAGACCTAGTCCTGACAATCTCCGGTCGAGGATAGGCTCATGACAGTCTTAGGATTATGACCTGTCCAATTCTCAGTGGTTATCGTATTAATCCTGACCATTACCCTTTAGTCCTTTTCTTATCCTCACCAGTACTACTAGTTAATGGAAAGAACTAATGGATAATATACAGAACTTGCTGCAACATCTTCTTACATGAATAATAATTTATATAAACAATAAAATCACTATTTATGTAATAGTTCGACTGCTGGCCGGTACGTCTCTTTACAAATCAGGTAAATTATTTTGCATGACTTTGTAGCCAGCTAATTAGTGGGTATATATATATATAATGTTATTTATTTTTATTTGAGATCTGATCTACTAGGAATTTTAATTTTAATTTTTTTTACAAGATTTTTAAGTAAGTATTTTTATATAATATTATATTTTTTTTTGTATTTTTAAAAAATATTTGAAGATGTTAAAAAAATCATTTAAAAAAATAATTTTTTTTATATTATTTTTTTAATATATTTAAATATTAAAAAAAAATAATATTATTTAAAAATACTTACTTAAAAACCATATAAAAAAACCTTAAAAACAAAGAAAGTCAAGATACTATACGGATCCCACAATGGGGATATTATATATATATATATATATGTATATATATATATATACACACACATAAATCCTGCCAAGTAAGTATGAAACTTAAAGATATAGAGATAAACATCCTGCTCCACCGAAATCAGAGCTTATCTTTGTGGCAATTTTTGACAAATAGATCCCATAATATCGCTATAAGAAAAATGTTATGAAACTTAAAAAAAGGAACTACTATTGCAAAAGAGAAATAAGAAATTCTCTCTGAAACTCTTAAGAACTGAAACTTTCTTTCTCTCTCTATTTTTTCTTATGAATTTCATTACAACTGAAGCCCCTATTTGCAGACTTTGAAATTACTATGCAAGTTACTATACAAGTCACTATGCAGAATTTAAAATAATAGTAGTGGGGTCATTCACATAATTTAGTGGTGGGACAGGGGCGGCTGCTAAATTTCGTTCGTTCATTTCACTCCCCCTTGAATGACCGCCAATAAGGAATCTGCCTCGTTAAAACCTTGCCAAGTAAAAACCCAGTGGGAAGAAAAACCAATGGCGAAAGAAAAAGAGTACAGTCTTCTTATGTATCCACAAGTGCTTTAAGATTGCCTCATCAAAACCTTGCAGAGGAAAACCCAGTGGGACAAAATCTCAGCGAAGGAAAAAGAGTACAATCAGCACATTTACTCCCCCTGAAAAGTGCATGACAAAAGATTTTTGAGTCTTCGCATTCCAATGTTATGCACAATCTTCTTGAATGTGGAAGTTGGTAACGCCTTTGTGAATAAATCTGCCATATTATCAATAGATCGTATCTGCTTGACATTAATTTCACATTTTTCTTGAAGTTCATGAGTATAAAAGAATTTCGGTGAAATATGTTTGGTTCTGTCACCTTTGATATATCCTCCTCTGATTTGAGTGATACAAGCAGTATTATCTTCATATAAGATTGTTGGGCTATTATTGATCATGGGAAGTCCACACTTTTCCTGGATATGTTGAATAACTGATCTCAACCAAATACACTCTCGACTTGCTTAATGAATAGCAATGATCTCTGAGTGATTTGAAGAGGTAGCAGATAGTGTCTGCTTAACAGATCTCCATGATATGGCAGTATCTCCATAAGTAAATAAATATCCAGTTTGAGATCTACCTCTGTGTGGGTCTGAAAGATAACCTGCATCTGCATACCCAATCAATTCTGGACTTGAACCACGTTGATAAAATAATCTCATATCAACCGTACCATGAAGGTAACGAAGGACATGTTTAATGCCATTCCAATGCCTTCGAGTTGGTGCAGAACTATATCTTGCAAGCAGATTAACTGAGAATGTAATATCTGGTCGAGTGCAATTTGCAAGATACATCAAAACTCCAATTATACTGAGATATGGTACTTCAGGATCAAGAATTTCTTCATCGTCATCACAAGGACGGAATGGATCTTTCTTCACATCAAGTGTTCGAACAATCATTGGAGTACTCAGAGGATGAGATTTGTCCATATAAAAATGCTTTAGGACTTTCTCAGTATACATGGACTGATGAATAAAAATTCCATTAGGCAAGTGCTCAAGCTGCAGGCTGAGACAAAGTTTTGTTTTGCCAAGATCTTTTATTTCAAATTCATTCTTTAAATATATAGCGGTTTTTGAGATCTCTTCAGGAGTTCCCACAATATTTAAATCATCAACATAAACCGCAATAATGACAAATCCGGATTCTGATTTCTTAATAAAAACACATGGGCATATAAGATTATTCTCAAATCCTTCTTTCAATAGATATTCGCTTAAGCGATTATACCACATGCGTCCGGATTGCTTCAACCCATATAAAGATCTTTGTAGTCTGATTGAGTACATATTTCTAGATGTACTTGTAGATACTTCAGGCATCTTATATCCTTCAGGGATTTTCATATATATATGTCATGGTCTAAGGATCCATATAAATATGCAGTGACCACATCCATCAACCGCATTTCTAATCCTTTTATAACAACCAGACTAATCAAAAATCTAAATGTGATTGCATCCATAACGGGAGAGTATGTTTCTTCATAATCAATCCCGGGTTTCTGCAGGAAATCTTGTGCAACAAGCCGTGCTTTGTATCGCACAATTTCATTTTTTTCATTACGTTTTCGTACAAATACCCACTTATATCCAACAGGTATCACACCCTTTGGTGTTTGGACAACAGGTCCAAATACTTCTCGTTTTGCTAGCGAATTTAATTCAGCTTCAATAGCTGTTTTCCATTTTGGCCAATCATTTCTACGTCGACATTCTTCGACGCTTTTTGGCTCACTTTCTTCATTATTTCTGGTAATGTCAAGGGCCATTTTATATGAAAATATGTTGTCGACAACAGTTTTATTTCTATCCAGAATTTCTCCAGTTTTCATGAAATGTATTGAGATCTCATTATTTTCAGGTACCTGTTCCTCTTCAGGGGAAAACATTTCATGACACACCTCTTCAGGAGGTCCCTTTTTAGGAGATTTATACTCTTCAAGAGTTTCCTCTTCAGGAGGTTCTGGAATAGAAGATTTAAGCTCTTTAGGAGCACCAATTATATTTGTGGCCTGTATTGTGGGTACGTGTTTTTCAGGAACACCAAATTCATTTTGTATTCTTTTCCTTCTGGGAATTTTGTCTTTTGCACTAAAAGGTCTTCCATGCTTCAGGCGTATTTTAGATTCACCTATTGCTGCTTTGACAATTTGTCCTTCAGGGACTTCAATCCTTGCTGGAGTATTAACAGCAGGAATATAAGATTTTACTACACCTTTAGTGTCAGTAAATACATCCGGTAACTGATTTGCAACATTTTGCAAATGAATAATCCTTTGAACTTCCCGTTTACATTCATTTGTAGGAGGATCAAAATGAGACAGGGTCTTATTATCCCAAATAATATCTTGTCGTGCTTCAGGCACCGACTTTTCTTTACCCATTAACGGAAAATTTGATTCGTCAAAATGACAATCCTCAAAACATGCTTTAAACATATCCCCTGTAAGGGGTTCAAGGTATCTAATAATGGATGGAGAATCAAAACCAACATATATCCCAAGTCTACGTTGAGGGCTCATTTTTGTATGTTGTGGAGGTGCAATTGGAACATATACAGCACATCCAAAAGTACGAAGATGAGAAATATTTAGTGGTTGACTAAATGCAAGCTGTAATGGAGAATATTTATGATATGCAGATGGTCTAATGCGAATTAGAGATGCTGCATGAAGTATAGCATGTCCCCAAACAGAAATAGGTAGTCTTGATTTCATAAGTAAAGGTCTAGCAATTAGTTGAAGCCTTTTGATCAAAAACTCAGCTAAACCGTTTTGTGTGTGTGTATGGGCAACAGGATGTTCAACATCTATTCCTATTGACATGCAATAATCATAAAAAACTTGAGATGAAAATTCACCTGCATTATCCAATCGAATGGTCTTAATTGGATACTCAGGAAATTGTGCTCGTAGTTTAATTATCTGAGCAAGAAGTCTAGCAAATGCAACATTTCTAGTGGAAAGAAGACAAACATGTGACTATCGACTAGATGCATCAATTAGAACCATAAAATATCTAAATGGTCCACTTGATGGATGAATAGACCCACATATATCTCCGTGAATCCTTTGTAAAAAGGATGGAGATTCAACAATGACTTTTGAGGGAGATGATCTGATAATTAACTTACCTTGAGAACATGTAGAGCATGGAGATTCATTGGGTAGAAATATCTTTTGATTCTTTAAGGGATGCCCATGCGAATTTTCAATAATTCGTCTCATCATTATAGAACCCGGATGTCCAAGGCGATCATGCCAAGTCATAAATACTTTAGGGTCAATGCACTTCTGGTGCATTACCACATATGATTCAATTGTTCTCATTTTTGTATAATACAATCCAGAACATAGAGCAGACAGTTTTTTTTAATACGAGTTTCTGGCCCGATACTGTTTTAGTAATAAGAAGATGCTCTTTACTGCCTTCATTGGTCGTTTCAATATGATAATCATTACGACGTATATCTTTGAAACTCAATAAATTTCTTCTGGATTGTGAAGAGAATAGAGCATCATCAATACAAAATTTGGTGCCATTAGGCAACACAATATAAGCTCTTCCGGAGCCCTCAATTAAATCCGATGAACCTGATATGGTATGGACATAGGCTTTACTTAGTGTTAGATTTTGAAAATATTTCTTTTCTTTGAGAATTGTGTGAGTTGTAGCACTGTCAGCCAGACATATATCTTTATCATTCAACTCAGAGATAAAAAGCTCATCAATGTGATCCATGATTCTACAAAATATACAAAACTTTTATTACTGATAGAAAGAAAATACATTAATTGAGTGGAACACTTCCATCAACAATTAAGTGTTCAATACTACCATCAGGATGATTAAAGAAATCAGATATATCAAGATGAGTAACGTCTACATCTACTGAATCTAATAAATCATCTGATGGTTCTACTAAATTTGTTTCATGCACTTTATTCTTTCCTTTAATAGAAGCTTGATATAAATCAGCTAAGTGCCTGACCGTACGACAGGTACGTGACCAATGTCCAGTCATTCCACATCTATGGCACACCTCTTCACTTTTCTTTGAAGAATTATTTTGAGAATTTTTATCCCTCTCTGAATTGTACCACTTCTGGTGATATGGTATATTATAATCCCTTTTAATGTTGTCATTCCTGGGACCAACATTTCTATAATTTCTCCTACCACGTCTACGCCTCCAATTTCTTCTAAAGGATGTACCATTCACTTCTGGGAATGATGCAAACCTGTTACCATTCACTTCATGGAATGATATTGACCCAGTAGGGCGTGACTGATGGATTTCTAATAAGAGCTCATTATTCTGCTCAGCTACTAGAAGACATGATATAAGTTTAGAATATTTCTTGAACTTTCTCTCTCGATACTGCTGCTGCAGGAGCACATTCGAGGCATGAAATGTAGTAAAAGTCTTCTCTAGCATATCTTCATCGGTGATTTTCTCACCGCATAATTTTAATACTGAGCTTATTTTAAAAAGTGCGGAATTATACTCACTAACACTTTTAAAATCTTGCAACCTCAGGTGCATCCATTGAGAACGAGCTCTTGGGAGGATGACAGTCTTTTGGTGTTCATACCTCTCTCTTAAATTGTTCCACAAAATATAGGGATCTTTTACAGTGAGCTATTCAGTTTTCAATTCTTCATGAAGATGGTGGCGAAGGACAATCATTGATTTAGCACGTTCCTGCAGGAATGCTTGATTTCCTTCTTTAATAGTTTCTCCCAGGTTCATTGCATCAAGATGTATTTCAGCATCAAGTATCCAGGATAAATAATTTTTCCCAAATATATCAAGAGCAACAAATTCCAATTTTGTAAGATTTACCATTTTCTACACATATAAATAATAAATATGTGTATTTCAGAAAATATATTTATAAATTCACACAGATAATCATCAATAAAATATATCAAAGATTTCAAATAATATATTGAAAAACTTACAGAGGAATAAGGCCACTAGCTTCAGAATTGGTAGAACCGTCGTGCTGATATCGTGTTATGAAACTTAAAGAAAGGAACTACTATTGCAAAAGAGAAATAAGAAATTTTCTCTGAAACTCTTAAGAACTGAAACTTTCTTTCTCTCTCTATTTTTTTTATGAATTTCATTACAACTGAAGCCCCTATTTATAGGCTTTGAAATTACCATGCAAGTTACTATGCAAGTCACTATACAAGTCACTATGCGAAATTTAAAATAGTAGTGGTGGGGTCATTCACATAATTTAGTAGTGGGACAGGGGCGGCTGATAAATTTCGTTTGTTCATTTCAAAAAATAGCTATTTGTGGCATTTTAATTATAGCTAAAATGATTATTTTTACTACAAATACTTTTTTACAGCATTCTTTCTACTTTTTGCGACAAAATCTAATGTCGCAAAAGACTAATTTTCTTGCAGTGAATTCTGTTATTCTTTCTGGGAGGGTGTGACTCGGAGTTGAGGTAGGGTGATTCTCTCTGTAACGCGCAGTTGCATTTTTGGGTGGTTGTGGAGGTCACGTACAGCCTCCTTGGCCTCAAATGTATCATATCCATTGGATCTATTGGTCCGTACACCTTTTCATGTAGAGCGTGTGTTACACGCGCCGCCATCACTTATGTTGGTTGACCATTGGGGACTCAGTCACGCTTTCTGCTGCAGTTCTATGCTTTTGCTTTTCATAAATCATGATCTTGATTGAGGGGTCGTGAACTCACTAAAAATTTATTTACAGACAACAACCAACAGTGCTTCCGCTATCTTTACCACTTTTTACGGTAGTTTCATTGCCTCTAATAGTGGTTCTTGTACTTGTCTTTTAGCGAATACTTTATTTTCATCTTTTAACAAGACGATATCATTTTTTAAGACATGGATAGAAATCAAAAAATTGGTTTCAAATACACCTATTTTATTTTTTTTTACCACCTATTCGCATTGTTTTACTTTGTTTTGAGGTGATTATTGAGAAATTCCACTCTCTCATGTATCATTGCTTAGTTTAATGCTATTAACTTGCTTATAAAAAAGGTGGCTATTATATTGATTAATGCAGCCATAGGTTAGAACTTATTATATAAATATATATACTCTTTGTAGTATAAATGTACAGGATCAATGAGCAAATGACGTCTTGATCATCCTCCTATTTTTCTTGTATCAATGAAACAGATACCTTTGTATTCTATATATAGTGGCTCTAGATCATGACATTCTTTGATAAAAAGATCAATTTTTTTCATATTTTTCTAATTATAATATTTTTTACGATCCATAAAGAGTTAAATATAACATGTTGAGCTATAGTAGAGTGGAGCTGAGTCAGTCTTTAGCTCGCTGAGCTCGGCTCGATTCAAAATATTCGAGCTTAACTTGGTAAACTAAATTTCTAACTAAATTTTGAGCTCCTCCCAAAAATAAGCTCAAGCTTGACTTGAATTGTTATTTTTAATAAGATTTAATAATTAATAAATTAGATAAATAAAAAATAAAAATAAAAATCTAATATTTGAATTAATACAACTAACAAGTAGAATCTATCATGAATTATAAAAATAGACTTTCATTGAGTTGAGTTAAAAAGTCGACTTAGGCATAAACAAGTGAGTGTTAATAAGTCTTAGTCTAGTTGAGTTGATTTTATCGAGTATATGTCATTTACTAATTGAAAGAGTGCTTACTTTCACTGGTGGGTTTTTTTTCTTACTCTATGAGTTGAATTCGATTTGAATTTAACTGGAAGAATACTGAGCGGATTATCGAAAAGACTAATTCATTTACAGCTCTAATAACATGTAAACACTTAAGACCAGACATGCATTTATACAATTTATATTAGATGATCAGAAAATTTGCCCCCATCTCTCTCGCTAGCTAAGAACTAATGTCTGTAGTATTGTAGGTAAGATCTATTTGACCGAATATAAGAATTCTAAATTACACACATAGGTACACAGGCCGAATAATACTTCAATTTGAAAATACGTTGTTAGAAATTAAGTACATAAGCATCTAAGTCTGTTTCTCAAAAAGAATATCATTAAGCTTATAAGATGGCATCTAGGGGTGGCAACAAGGCCCTACACCCAACGGTCCCCCCGCGCGGATTTGGGGGCCCTACGTAGCATGTCAAGACAACAGTGGGGCTAGGATTCTCCTGCCCCACACCAATTTTTTAATATATATATATATATATATATATATATATTTATGATACATAATTAAATATTTGTAATATTTATTATTTTTGTAAAATATAAATATTGTAATATGCACTAAGTAGAACTTTTAGTTAATACTTTATGGGCAAGGCTTAGTATTGTGACGACGATTTATAGAAGTATCACTCTATTACACTATAACTTATACAGAATATGTACAAATAAACTTAAAAATGACATATTTTTAAATTCATAGTTATATTTAAAAATATAAATTTATAATTTTGGTCTAAAAGTGTGTTTTGTTCATTTTTAGACATCCTAGAAATAATTTTAGCCTAGTAGACTGTAATCAATTATTAATGTGGACATGGTGGGATCGAGATGTGAGAGGCGAGTAGCCATAGCAACCCTATCTAGTGTTATCATTTATATATATATATATATATATATATGAGAAATAATACTTGTAATCTTGAGATGTACAAAATTCTACGTAATCTTCTTGAAAAAAACTAGTAAATAAAGGATATAAAGAAAAAAAATTTAATAGTAGGCACTACTCTTTTAAAAAATAATTGTTTAGTGTTTGAGCAGATTATATGTAACCTTAATCTTCTAATTTCTCAAGATATTAGTTAATAAACAATGGGAAAGTACTAAAAGAAATCCAGTTTATAAAAAATAAATAAAGCTTTGGAACCAAGCTTTGCAGTTGTAAGTGCTGCTCCCGTGGTTCAACATAAAACAAAGATTTTCCCCTCAAGTGTAGGGCAAACTTGTAATTTTAGTAAGGATAGTGATGGAGGTGTGGACCTAATTGCCTTATTCGCGCTAGTTGTGACAAAGGCAAAGCTGCTAGCTTGGGTTTGCAAGCTCATGGGGTCCACACCCAACTCAGCCCTTTATTTCCTGCACCATACCCACCTTTCAAACACATGATCTCATTTGCCTCGTTATAAATGAGTGGATTAGCAGGACAGCAATTTGTAGATGGGGTGACTCAGATTCACCATTTCTAGACCCATCTCTCTCTCTTCTTGGTGTGAGAAGTCATGAGAACTTGTACCTCCAAACTAGCTAGCTAGTTGTGGCAGGAGAGGAAGGTCTGTGTTGAGCAAGATGGAGAAGCAGGGCACGTGCATTACTAACTCATGAGCGCAAGCACCAGTACTGAACATACACATGATATTTCTTGGCACGCAGGAGTTATATATATATATATATATACACACACACACACACACACACACACACATATATGAATCTTACAGCTTTGCTGTATATAGTATTCACAGATCATGGTTTTCGATCGCTAGCGAGTTCCTGTGAGTTAGTTCTTCATGTGCCCGTCTTCCCCATCATGACCACAGCACCTTATATATGCTTTTTGGCGTCAAGAGCCAACAATAGTACTATCCCAGAAATGCATCCTCCCTCCACGAATTGCTGAGAAACTCAAATATTTACAGAAGCTTCAAGTTTCGGGTGAGTCAGGGCCAACATAGCTCACTACCATGTTGGGAAATTCAGTTATTATATTCGTTTATATTACATATCATTTTTTAAAATCATATCGTTTGAGTAGTGTCAAACCTGTACTAACCTACTAGTAACATATATAATTATTTCAAAAATCTTTTTCTTTTAAGCACGGATTGAATTTGGGGAATATTGTGTATATATTAATGGGCGATTCTTCAACAAGGTCATGGCCGTGGCGGATAATCATTAACTGGATATGGTGTTATTCACCAAAGAACCATCTTTTAAGAAATGATGAAGGGTACTGTTAATTGACCATCTAGCAGTAAGTTCCATTTTGATAATCTTTCTCTCTCTCCTCTCTCTCATGTGTGTGTTTCTGGTTGATAGAACGAATATTTATGAGATAAATACGAATTAAAGGCACAGAGAATGCTGTTTGCATTCAGTCATGAGTGTTTGTACTATACCTTCCAGCCAATTTTATATGCATCATTAGGGTTTTGGTTAAGGTTCTATAAATTAGATGTATGCTGATAACCTATTGATGATCAATATACTACAACAAAACCCCCTTTTCCCATCGTTTATTTTGCCACAATAACCAGTAAATGTTACCACTATTTTATCAAAACTAGCAAAACAGGATGGTAGCATGTTTATAGATAAAAAAATTGACAATTTTTACTTCAAACCAGAGACATACTGCTTTGCAAAATATATTAGCTTTATTTTGATAACTAATTGGAGTCACAAATGAAGAAGTATTTTGCTAGAAAAATCATCACAATGGCTGTTAGTAATGGACCTAGATGATGAACTCTCACGCTATAATGTTGCCACAATAGAGGTTTAATATATGCACATTAATTCCATTATGTATCAAGGCTGAAAGAAATATAATATATGTATATACTGTTTTTTCATTCGATTATTAAACCATTGTCAAAGCACATCATGCTCTCTCTCTCCGGGTTTTTTTTTTCTCATCTGTTTTTAAATTCAAACGACAGTAGGAAGAAAACAGTAATAGTCTTCATGTTTGAGATCCCACGCATTGCCATATTAAATTCCCCTCTAATAGTTTTTTTTTCTTCACTTTCGCCTCCGCCACTGGTAGTGAAAGGAGTAAAATATTTGCAAAATCTCACCATCGCGCGGCTATATATGTATAAATTATATATCACTTTTATAGGAAATGCTGACTGTTTCTGAGCAATCAAAATCAATGCAAGATGATTGACATCAAAGTAACCTAAAGAAGGGAACAAGATGATGGAAAGAGCAGACTGCAGGTTGGAGGGGAATCATTTTAAATCTATGATATATATTTAGATTAATTTCCAAGTTACCTTCTTTAATTAGGTACTTATATAGTCGTGAATACTGATTTATATAGTGAATACTTATGTCTATTTATATCTTTCTATTAGTTTCTATACTCTTAAGATTTAAAAATAATATTCTAACAATATATAAGACATGATATTGTTGTTGATTTTATATATATTAAAGCTCAATTAAAAGAATGATGTTAATGTACGTTGTCCATTTTGGATAGTGAAATGATATGAAATGATTTTAGATGAAAGTTGAATAGAATATTGTTAGAATATTATTTTTAAATATTATTATTGTTTTGATATTTGAAAACGTTGAATTGAGATTTGAAAAAATTGAATTATTTATTATATTTTGTGTTAGAATTTAAAAAATTAGTTGTAATGATGATAAGAAGAAATGATCTCATATCAGTCCTGAATCCAAACCATGGCTAAATATATATACCTATAAATCCTTGGTTAGGAAGAAAGTCTTTTTGAGTTTTAATTCTTTCCTTTAAGATTCACACTTATGTTATCTTTTGTATGTGTGAGAATTATATCTTATTGATCAGTTGTTTTTTTTTCATTTTGTTAATTAATTCATTATTATATTATTTCATTAACATTTTATGAGTACTTCAACATTTTCTGCCTCCCTGACTTAAATGCATGTATTTCAGTCATAAAGATATCTATTTAATTAGAATTAACATTTCACAGACACATATATAACGGAAAAAAGGGCTTATCCTCTGAAAATCGTTTAAAAAGAAGTAGTATCATATTGATATCTAGCCGATAATAAGTTTTAGCTAATTTTGACTAGGAGATTAAGCCAATTGATTATGGAAGAAGGTAAAAGTTGTAACACTCTAATATGAGGTCTAAACCACATGATCTATATTCTAAAAAGACTAATCAATGATATAATTGGAATCTCATTAGAATCTTATAAAGAGTATTAATTTTTCATTCTCAAACAATGTGAGATTGTAGACACTACTTACTCTCACCTTTATCATATAGGGTATCACAATCTATCCCCTTTAGATGTCCGACATCCCCGTCAGGTATGTCCATTGCAGGTAGTACGACTCAAATCCCACATTTATGGTTAGGATAGACTCTGATACTATTTATAACGCTTTAATAAAAGGTCCAAACCACATGGCTTATACTCTAAAAGGACTAGTCAATTAACAATTAGAGTTACATTGGAGAGTAAGAACTTCTCATTCCCAAGCAATGTAAGATCTCATACATGACCACCTACTCTCATCCTTATCATATAGGGTATCACAAAAGTGGTTATGATTTTCTCATAATTTTCATTTTTTACCACTTTTTCTTCTATATATATACACTATAAGAAAAATAGACATTTGTGATGTTTTAATTGTAACTGTTAGGAGGCCGGCGGAGGACCAGGGACTCACGGCAATGTAAGGGAACAAAGGGTAGCAAAAACCCTAGATTTCGGGATAGGAAGTGAGAAACGGAAGTACAAGTGATTGGGGAAGTACAATTGAACTGGGTTAGATCGACACTTGAAACTGATAGAAGCTTTGGCACCTTGAAATGCAACGTATGGATTAGAAGCCATGGCTGGGCCATGCTACTACGAGCTGGAGGCCTTTCGGAAGTGGGCTTGAGGATTAGGAAATGGATTTAAGGACCCTATGACCGGTCTACCAATTGAAGACTAAAACTGCCGCTGTGCATTTCACTAGCATATGAAATGCATTCCCTGGGCCTCTTAGTAATTTCCCTGTTTTTCTTTTAGACCTAGTAGCTGTTTTAAATATGTTCACGCAGTCATTTTATCATCATCATCTAAGCTGGAGAACTTTGGACCCGTTTGGGTATTTGGAGGTTGGATTGCCTTGAACAATCCTTTATTTTCCTATATGAATGTGTGACTCACTTCCTCTGTGTGTAATATTGTTCTTGCTGATTATTACAAACCGTTTTTAAGCTTTTGTTGCTCATTTCTCATTCTCACCATGACACTCAATCTCTCCTAAAACCATTCTCCAAAAACCCCTACAAAACCCAGATTTACCAACCCCCTAACAGTGGTATCCAAAGCCCTTTCCATGGCTGATTCCACACGCTCTCAAGCTCTGCAATGACAAGTAGATCAACATAAACAAGTCCTGCATAATGTCAATACCAGGTTAGATGAAGTCAATACCAGAATAGATGAAGTTATGAATGTTTTGAGAACTTTTGTAGCCAACCAAAATGCAAATGCAAATGCAAATGTTAATGCAAATGCAAATGCTAATAGATCTATAGGCTTTGGGTTGGAAGATGAAGAGGACAGTGATGAGGGAGAAGTCTAGGAAAATGCCAATAGACCTGCCTATCCTAGGAGAGCTCAATTTGACTTTCTTTGTTTTGATGGGGACAACCCCTTAAACTGGTTATTTAGGACTAACCAATACTTTAACATCCATCAAACACCCCGAACCCAAAAGCTACAAATAGCCTCATACCATTTGGATGGTGAAGCCTTGGTGTGGTACCAAGATGAGATCCAATCTCGTCAAGTTCCTACTTGGACAGATTTTAAAACAACTCTGTTAATATGGTTTGGACCGACGGCTTATGATGACCTAATGGAAGCTCTTAATCGCCTTAAGCATACAACGATAGTGCAAGCTTATAAGGCTGAATTTGAAGCGCTGTCCAATCGTGTGAGGGGCTTAACAGACAGCCACAAGCTAAGTATGTTTTTGAGTGGATTCAAAAAGGAAGTCCGTCTACTACTCCGTATGTTTAATCCAATGAATTTTGGGGCAGCTTATGCATTAGCCAAGATCCAAGAAGAATTTTTGTTGGCTGCGAAGAGGTCCTATTCCAGAAACATATACCACCAAACCTACTCAAACCTGAATTTGAACCCATTGACAACATCTATAGAGGGCAATAGCAAACAGGGCAAATATATTCCACCAAACAGAAAAATCTCTTCAACCACAATGGATGAAAAGCGTTGTAAGGGTCTTTGTTGGCATTGCGAAGAGAAGTAGAACCCAACTCACAAATGCAAATCCCCAATAGTTTATTTCATACAGGCCCAAGAAGAAGATGTAGAGGACATCGAATTAAGCCTAGTTGAGATAGAAGAAGATCATGTGGAAGGGAAACAGCCACTGATCGAGCAACCTGAGGTAGAAATTTCGCTACATACGATAGCTGGTTCACCCAATCCCAATACCATGAGAATGGTGGGCTACATTAGGGGAGAGCAGGTGGTCATTTTGCTCGATTCCAGAAGCACAAATAACTTTATGCCCTCATGGATAGCACAAAAGGTGAAGCTGCTAGTGAGGCATACTAACCCTCTATCGGTGAAGATTGCTAATGGAGGAAACATGCACAGTGAAGGTAAATGCGACAATGTGACCATTACACTACAAGGTACCAAAATTACTTCCTCATTTTATTTGCTAAAATTAGGGGGCTGTGATGTAGTTTTGGGAGTTAGTTGGTTGGAAATCTTAGGTCGCATTGTGTGGATTTTGCCAATAAAACAATGGAATTTTGTGTTGAGTCTAAAAGAACAGTTTTGCAAGGGCTAAAACCCACGGGATTATCTATGGAAGACAGCCCCAAAGCTTTAAGGGCTGCCATATCCAAAGACCAAGGGCTGTTTTTGCAGGTGTTGGAGAAAGAACCCACCCACCCACCCACGCATAAAAACCCACAGCTTTAGAAAATCCTCCAAACATTTCTCCATATCTTTCAAACACCAAAAGCCTTACCCCTTCCATGACCACAAGACCACAAAATCATCCTTAAGGAAAGTACCCTACCCATATCCACAAGACCTTATTGCTGCCCTCACTACCAAAAAGTTGAAATCGAAAAGCTCGTCACTGAGATGCTACAAATAAGGGTTATAAGGCCAAGTAACAGCCCATTCTCTTCCCCGGTCTTACTAGTTCGCAAAACCAATGGTAGTTGACAGCTATGTGTGGACTACCAGGCCCTAAACCAACACATCGTGCAAGACAAGTTTTCCATACCCGTGATTGACAAACTACTTGATGAATTACATGGATCCATGGTTTCTAAGCTGGACTTGCGATCCGGCTACCACCAAATAAGGGTGGTCGAGGAAGATATCACTAAAACAGCATTTCGAACACATGAGGGTTACTATGAATTCCTTGTGATGCCCTTTGGGCTGAACAATGCCCCTTCTACCTTCTAAGGGCTTATGAATCAAATCTTTAAACCATTTTTGAGAAAGTTTGTCCTTTTTTTTTTTTTATGATATCCTTATATACAACAAGTGTTGGGCAGATCACCTACAGCATGTGACCAAGGTGTTGATTGTTTTGAAAGAGAATCAACTATACGCCAAGATGTCAAATTGTAGATTTGGGATTGAGGAAATTAAGTATTTGGGACATCTGATTACTGCTAGAGAAGTCAAGGCAGATTACTCTAAAGTCTAAGTAATGTTAGAGTGACCTAAACTAAAGAATCCTAAGTCACTACGTGAATTTTTAGGTTTAATGGTTTACTATCGAAAATTTATTAAACATTACGGGGCCATTGCGGACTATAAGAAAAATAGTTATTTGTGGCATTTTAATTGCAACCAGAATGACTATTTTTGCTGCGAATGCTTTTTTGCAGCATTATTTTCTACTTTTTGCGACAAAATATAATGTTGTAAAAAGTCAATTTTCTTGTAGTGGAGGCACCATTGACCAGGTTGTTGGGAAAAAATGTTTTCATTTGGTGACAGGAAGTTGAAACGATTTTTCATGCCTTGAAAGAAGCTGTTACACAGCCACCTGTTCTGAGACTTCTAGATTTCTCTGAATCCTTCACGGTGGAGTGTGATGCAAGCGGCAAGGGAGTATGAGCTATTTTAATGTAGTCTAATCAACCTATTGCGTTTATGAGTAAAGCTTTGAAGAGCAGAGAGTTGGTGCTCTCCACTTATGAAAATGAATTTTTGGCATTGGTCACTGTTGTTAAAAAATGGAGACCTTATTTATTAGGTCACTCATTCACAATCAAGACAGACCAGCAACCACTAAAGTTCCTCCTAGAACAGAAAGTGGGGACACCTGGCCAGCAAAGGTGGTTGACTAAGCTTTTGGGGTACAATTTTAATATTGACTAAGCTTCTAGGTGAAGGTCTAAAAGAAGAAGAAGCTACCTTAGCTTTGATCTTTTTTCCCAAGCCCAGATTGGGTAGAAGAACTAAAAATAAGCTATAATCAGTCAGCAGAAGTACAGAGCTTAAATGCACAGCTACAAAGTAACTCTAACTCTGTCAAGGGTTACCGGTTCAAGCAAGGGGTGCTTACAAAGAAAGGCAAGCTTTTTATTGTACCTAATTCTGACTTTAAAGCCAAGGTTTTACTCTACATTCATGGGGGACCTAGTGGTAGGACACTCGAGGTACTTGAAAATATATCAAAGGGCAAAGAAAGATTTTATTTGGCCTGGGATGAAGAAGGACATTAAGAATCTGGGAATGCGACACTTGTCAACAAGTGAAATATGAGATCACCTTAACCTCGGGATTGCTACAACCACTATCGATTCCAGAACAAGCTTGGACAGATCTCTCTATGGATTTTCATAGAAAGTTTACCTAAGTCCAAGGGGTTTGATGTAATTGTGGTTGTCGTGGATCATTTTACAAAATTTGGGCATTTTATTCCTTTAGCTAAACCTTACATTGCTTCGAAAGTGGCAAAACTATATTTTTTCTAATGTTTTCAGGTTGGATGGGATGTCGAGAACAATTGTATCTGACAGAGATCCAATCTTTCTCAGCTCGTTTTGGCAAACATTGTTCACACTGCAAGGATCAACACTGCAATACAACTTAGCCTATCACCCTCAAAGTGATGGCCAAACAGAGGCTCTCAATAAATGCATGAAGAACTACCTATGCTTTTATCCCAGCACAAAGCCCAACTAGTGGTCACAGTGGTTAACCTTAGCAGAATGGTGTTATAATACCTTCCATCATACGTCTACAAAAATCACCCATTTCCAAGCTCTATATGGATACCCCCCACCATCTCTACTGACTTACATCCTGGGCACAACAGCAAACTACTCAGTTGATCAAACTCTCACAGACAAACAACAAGCATTACAAATTCTTAAAGAGAATCTTCAGGCATCCCAGCACCGAATGAAACAATATGCAGATAAAAGAAGAATAGAATGGACATTCCAAGAAGGGGATTGGGTATACCTACAACACTCCTTAATGAACCAGAGAAACATGAAACTAGCTCCGCGATTTTATGGGCCCTTTAAGATAAAAAAAAAAGGTCTGATCCATCGCGTATACTCTCGATCTGCCACTCTCCAGCCGCATACATCCCACCTTTCACGTATCGCTCGTTAAGAAGAAGATCGGGGTTCAAGCTCAACCGCTAGTCACCCTGCCACCAGTGCACAACAATGGCAAGCTCATGCCGGAACCTGAAAGAATAGTGGACCAGAGAGTCAAAAAGCATGGAGATCAAGCAATTTCGGAGGTTCTAATAAAATGGACAGGCATTTTGGAGGAAAATAATACCTGGGAATCAATTTGGAAATTTCGAAATCTCTATTTGCACCTTATGGACAAGGTGCTCTAAAGGAATGGGGCTTGTTAGGGGGCCGACAGAGGACTAAGGACTCACGGTGGCATAAGGGAACGAAGGGTAGCAGAAACCCTAGATTTCAGGACAGGAAGTGAGAAACAGAAGTACAAGTGATTGGGGAAGTACAACTGAACTGGGTTAGCTCGACACTTGAAGTTGATAGAAGCTTCGGTACCTTGAAACGCAGCATATGGATTAGAAGCCATGGTTGGGCCATGCTACTGCGGGCTGGAGGCCTTTCGGAAGTGGGCTTAAGGATTAGGAAGTGGGTTTGAGGACCCTGTGACCGGTCTACCAATTGAAGACTAAAATTGCTATTGTGTCTTTCACTAGCGTATGAAATGCATCATTTAGTTGAGGACACAGGGGCATGTGCTTGGGCCTTTTAGTAATTTCCCTACTTTTCTTTTAGACCTAGTAGTCGTTTTAAATATGTTCATGTAGTCATTTTATCATCATCATCTAAACTGGAGAACTTCGGACTCGTTTGGTTTTTGGAGGTTGGATTGCCTCAAACAATCCTTTATTTCCTATATGAATGTGTGATGCAGTTACTCTATGTGTGATATTGTTCTTGCTGATTATTATAAACTGTTTTTGAGCTTCTGTTGCTCATTTTATATTCTCACCATGATACTCAATCTCTCCTAAAACCATTCTCTAAAAATCCCTACAAAATCCAGATTTACCACCCTCCTAATAGTGATCAAAAAAATTATACACGATAAAAATAATCTATTTTCATCTAAATAATTATTTTAATTATAATTAAAATATTATAAATACTCATTTTTCTGACATACATATCTTTCTTCATCGTTGGTTTTTGTCCTACTAGATATTCATGTGGCTAGCTATCCGCGACAAGAATGACGAGTGTGAATCAGCAAGTAAAGAACATTTTTCCCGATAAAAGTGATTGGTGATGGTCATATATAGGCAATTGGGCACCACCACCCAGGAGTACAGTACACAATATTACCTCTTTGTCATGTCTCTATTCCATCCTTCTCAGCTACAAGAAGGCTCTTGATCTCATGATCCAGTACGTTAGCGTGACACTGATAAAAGTTACAATCAAACCCGCATGTAATTTCCCGTTTTGTTTCCAATCAAAGAGTCTTTTTCTCCTTCTTTTTTCTACTCAAAGATCGATCAGTTTGAAACTTAATTTGAAGTTAGTTCACGTATGCAATTTTCAGTACTACTTTTTTCTTCATTCCTTGCTTCCAAAACACGATGATCTCCTGCATGGAGATTGAGGCCTGGGTTCCAGTACCACTGATGGCCGCATACAATCATGAGTGAATAAAAGCAGACGTCGATCGGTCATGTACAGACAATACAGTCGATGATGAAGTAATGATGGTCAAATAATAGATACCGATAATATTTCTTGTTAAATATGTATTAATCTGAGTATGTTTAAAAGCATTACCATACCTTTCGATCGGGCGTACAAGATCATACATAATTGTTTCTAAGTCATTATATTTTCATTAATAAAAAAGCTGAAGACACAGATCACATTGAAAACTGCAGAGTTCAGAGACGATGCCCTATTTTGCACCGACAATTTTTATTTTATTTTTATAATTATTATGAGGATGAGAAGAAAGAACAGAAACTTTAATTACATAACTGGAAAAGTGAAAAGAGAGTATTTTTCCTTTTTCAGGAAATAATAATGGGTTCTCCAGCACAGATTGACAAAAAGTGAGCACATCATTAAAGCACTCTTACTTTTTGAATATCATTCGAACCACCATCTTAACTTTAGATTATGAAATGCCCTACCTCGAATTCATTCAAAAGATTGGAAATAATTCGCATTTGAAATATATATATATATATCGAAGCAAAATTGGGTGGAAAAATTTTCTCCTATTTCTGAGTTTTTTCCTTGTACTAGTAAGTCTGCAGTGTTTCTTGGGTTTCATTATTCCAATGAATGCTAGTTTCGTGTTACGCTCTCCAGATTAGAATGTAAGTTTTCTCTTAATTCTTTTGTGAAATAAAAAGATGATCAGCAGCTAGGAAAGTAGTGATGACATGAAGCGACATAAAGGCGACAGTGTTCATGAGATCACAACCGAAATGATGTGGTAAAAATTATTTAAGCACTTCAAAACTCATGTTTTTTGTACCAACCAAGAACAAAGACGGGTCTGAAACAGATTCAATACCAAGTGCTGATCAAGACGGTACGACGTTGGGGGTAAGAAATGGTTTCTGCTATATAAATATATGATCATGGCCAAATCGTTACGTCCATAAAACTCGTATTATAATAAAGTTAATGAGAAATGATAGATATAATCATGGGATTGTAAGCGGCATACAGTTGTTTTGAAAAAAATATATATATATATATATGAGACTTACGTGAAAAAAGTTAACTTTTTCCTAAAATAATTATACGTCGTTTACAACTCCACGACTATACGTAGTATTATTCAAAACTATTAATAATAAGACAGTTTGAGAATATTGGAGGAGATTCGGCTCCCTTTTTTTTTTATACTAGTCATCAAATCGCCAATGCTCACGAAAAATGATTTATAACTAAAATGTAAAGTTGTTTAAACGTATTTCTTTATTATTTATATTTATAGATTATGGAAATAGAATTTTTAGATCATGAAAGATGACATAGTGTTATTGATCTTTCAAATTAGTTTAAATTTAAATCTTGTAGCATAAAAAGGGATCAGGTCATGATGCAACAAGCTGAATTAATAAAGCTATCGCTTCGAAAAGTATATATAAAGAAAATAAGACATTATAATTATTTGTACTGTAGATGATGCTCAGTATATCAGAATTTGGACTCATTCACAGGGTGGAAAATTTTCATTTACAAAATCAGCTTGGGAATTCTCTAGAATTGTAGAATCCTATAATACCAAGAAAAACTTCTCTTTTCCTGGAAATTATACTATGATTAATATATCTATGTGGATGACACAATTAATGTGATACCTTATATGAGAATAAAAATGGTAGATAGTATATGTATGGGATCCCATACTACTTGAGAATTAGGATAAGTTCTTACTTTTTATAAAATTCTAATGAGATTTCAATTGTATCATGGACTAATCCTTTTGGAGTATAGGTCTTGTGGTTTGGACCTTCCATTAAAGTGTTACAAATGGTATAAAAGTCTAAGAGTGTAACCGGTCTAGTTCGATTCGGTTCAATTTTAGATAAAATCTAGAATCAAATCGCTATCACCAATTTTCTATTTTTTAAAATCGATTATGCACTGGTTATCCTCCAAAATCAGTAATACCAGTTTTACTAGTTCCAGTTAAGTTCGATCCGATTTTCTGATTTTAAATTAGTCTATATTAGTTTATTAAATTATTAATATATATATTAGTATTATTTATAATGATTAAAATAATTATATATTAGTATTTGTTATAACAAGTTTAATTTTTATAATTATATCATTGATAGTTATAATTAATAGTATTAGTATTAGCTCAAAAGAAAAAAAAATTGTATTAATAGTACTATATCATTATTTCATATGTATTTATTTACTATAATAATTTATATATAGACTTAAAGTATATTATTAATAGTAATATAGTATTATACTATTAGTATTAGCCATAAAATGTAAATTGTAACTAATTTATATTATATACTAATGTATAAAATATTATATATAATTAAAAAAATATTTTGAATCGGTTTGCTTCGGTCTGGTCTGGTCCGGTCCGGTTCTAAAAAGTTTAGAATCGGAGACGAATCAATACCTACCGATTTTAACATTATAAAAACCGATTCTGAACCCGTTCCTACTCAAAACTGAACCGATTGCCCAGGTTTGGATTAGTTAAGTTTGGTTTACCAGTTTTTCGATTTTTTCTTACACCCCTATCAAAGCCTATTCTAACTAGAAATGTGGGACTAGAGCCATATTACCTACCAAGAACAGGCCCAACGAGGGTGTTGGACATTTAAAAAGGGTAGATTATAATACCTCCAATAAAGGTGGGTGGTATATGAGATACCACATTATTTGAGAATGAGAAATTCTTACTCTTTATAAAGTTTCAATAAGACTCCGATTATATTATTGACTAGTTCTTTTGGAATATGGACCATATGATTTTGAGTCTTCTATTGAGGTGTTATATGTAAAGGGGCAAAAGCAAAGAGCCCGATGATCTGATTTTTATTGTTAAGTGATATGAAATGATTCAACTTATAAAGGACAAGTTACATGTGTTCTTGGCAAATAGCATGACAAAGGAAGAGGTATGTAACTTCATGGTTGAAGGGAGTTGGGCTGAAAAAATTTGTGTAGTTTATACCGAAGATCGGACAACTAAAGTTGCCGATCGAAAGAGAACAAAAGGTAGGGTAAGGGGAAAGAATAATGTTATTTTGATATTGGAAACTGATATATTTATCACTTTATTATTTTTTATTTATTACTTTTTTTAATTTTTTAATTTAAAAAAATTCTTTTACTGAATTATTAAGGAAATGATTATTAAAGAAATTGTATATTTTTTAAATATTTTCTTAACTATTAAGGATGTTAAAAAATTACTTAAAGAAAATGATAAAAAAAAAAAACAATACATTGAGGGTGTAAACAAGTAGTAATAGATGTAAACAAGTAGTAATAGAATAATATATATATAACAGCTAGCCTCATTTTTTTATAGTACTACATCACAATTTTTTCGAATAAAAAAGCACAGTATTTGTATAACTCAGTATCTAGATTTAGTCAACAGCAAAACCATCAAGAAGTCGACTACCAGTACCTTCTCTATACGTCGAGCATCATAGCAAATGAGAGGAAAAAGTGACTGAACATCTATCACACCCTGAATCCGGATCGTGAACCTATAACTTGAAATCCATACAGTATAAAACCTAGATAAAAAAATCTTCTAATTAAACCAAATGCCTGAATAATTCATCCAAACAGAAGAAACTAACCATTGTCAAAGTTTCTCTTAAATCAAACTAATCCACTTATGCCACTACTTGACATTTATCTCACATTTCTTTTATATTAATCCTATCGTGTACAACATCTATTTCATCCATCAACTCAATAAACAGTAAACATATACTAATAGATAAATATGAGCTAGTTATTGAATATAGAAATAATGAGTTGTAAAAAAATAAGTGGTGCTTTTAATTAGAAGCATTTTATATAATAATATATATATAACACCTTAGGCACAAATGTATTGAACAACATCAAAACAAGAACAGAGGCCAGTTTTAAACCTGTGGCAGGGTTGTCCATGTCTGCGTTTAGCCAAACAACATATAAATCACTTCTTATCACCGAAGTGATCATGCACATTCAACTGACTTTGATGTTGACTTAGTCCAAGCTGGATGCACATCCAAGTAACTAGTACAAACAAGCTCATTTACATGACAGCTAATGTATATTTAAACACACTTGCATTAATATTTAATTTCCTACTACCGGTGTAGCTGATCCAGCTATGGTTGATGCCACAATTGAAGGCCATTTTAGCCCTCTTTCTAAAGTGGTTCATATCTTCTAGAATCACAATAAGCGCGACTATGAATGCATAATCAACGTTCGGTTGAACACTTACCAAGTCTTCTCCGATCAGAAAACTGCCACTTCCAGCGCTGTTCATCTTCTCACCCATCTGCGTTTTAATTCCCATGATAATAGGTTCTTAAATTTTCAAGATGTAATTAATTTTAAGAAATTAAGAACCAAGTAATAGGAATTCTTCTCTTTAATATAAACATCATCACTTGTCCCATTCATTGAAAACAAGCAATAACTAAGGAAAATTACCAGCTGACCCGGGCAACTATATTGGTACGATCTCCGCTATAAACGACACAAGTTTTTTCAGCCCAAATCCTTTCAACCATGAAGTCGCATACATGTTCGTTTGTGACGTTATTTGCAAAGACACCTGTAACTTGGCCTTTTTGGGTTGAATCATTTCAGATCTCTTAACAGTAAAAATCAGATCATCGGGCTCTTTGCTTTCGCCCATATACACATTCCATCTGTGATGTAAAGTCATTCTCTACGCAAACAAACATCATTGTCAATCGCAATTTGCAGAGAATATATAATTATACGATAGAACTTGCGGGTGAATAAGATTTTACATATATTTAGTCTGAGATTGTTACTAATATAAGCATTTGCAATCATGGATATTTTATTTAAAATATTGAGGACTTCTTGTTCAAATTGTTCTTCAATATTCTATTCATAAATCTTATCAGTAGAAATCGAAATCTGAGATTGAAAAACTATTCACTACAAGAAATATTATCATTTCCGGCATTTTTACATTCCTTGCAAAAACAATCGCTGCTAAAATGAAGTATTAACGATGATTTCACTTTCGCCGAATAAATTTTAATTAAATTAGTCATGGTACTTATTACAGCAACTCAAGTATACAAGGCAACGAGTTCTTATGCTGCAAAATGTAGGGAGACTTGTTAATGCGATATCTTTCGTCGTAAGGACTTTCGGCTTTGCCTCGCTTTTTTTTGCAGCGAATATATTTTGTTGGAAAAGTATTTTAATGATCTACGCGTGAATGAACTCCCTTATTTCCCCCCATTCATTTGAGTTTTCCTCCCACACAGCGTGCGATAGTTTATAGAACTCCCAAGAAACAAACGCCCAAAAAACCTCCCTCACTGCGAATCGCACAAACCCACGCCTTCCCTCTGCCAAGAACTACTGTGAGGTCACCGCTACAAATCACCTCCTCCAACACCTTGTCTCCAATGCGTTGGCCCCAACCAAATCTGGGTAAGAGTTTTGTTTTAGCTTTGAAACTGTTTAATAACTTAGAGCTTTTGATTTAAGTACGGTATAAACATATTGAGAATTCGATAGTGTCTAGGGTTTAGTTTGGGCAGCTTGTGTTCATCCATTTACACTCACTCGCATCTTGCATATTCATCTATTTTGTAAAAGATATTGGTCTATGTGCAATCAACCTTTGTGATCTCGTTTTAATCATGAGTTTATTTCTCCTCAAGTGATCTCGTGATATCGGTTGTCTATTTAGGGAGCTTCCAGACCAATTTGAGGTCAATCAGTCCAATATTTGGTGACATTAGATCTTAAAACACTGTAAGGGCCACCTCATCTCTACTAGGTTTGCTTCTAACTTTTTGTTAGTTACACTTCCAAATATGTAATTATTTTGCTACGTCTCTGTTTTGTAGCTCTGCATCATTTTAGTAATGACACTCACCTCATATCAATAAAGTCTAGACTCCTGAGCATTTTGTTTTTGTTTTTTAAAATACTTTTGTATTAATTTGTGGCTGCAAAACATTATACTCATGAAATATTTTTTTTTATCCATATCTTTAATTTCTACTATAGAACAATGTCAAAAAATATAAATATATATATCCTCCTAAATAGACTAGATGTTTTTTTTAATAAGTTGTTCTGTTCATTCAGAACAGGTAGAGAATATGAGCAATATAAAAAATTATGCTATCTAAATCAACCACACTACTACAAAACAACATCTTTATGTTGTATTGTCCATTACATATGTTAGAAAATAGCACCAACAAGACTAACATACATAGGTTTAATTGGAATGGATATTGATGATTGCTTAAACATGTAAGTGCAAAACTCTGTTTTGATTTTAATGTCATATGTTACCTCAATAGAAGATGTGTTGTTTATTTTCTTCGTCTGATTTTAGTGTGAAATGGGACATTTAGTTAAATACAGAATGCTGTATTTGCTTCTGATGGTGATGATTTTAGGGTCACATGTGAGCTTCAATTTGAATTAGACTTGTATTTTTCTTCTTCTTCTGTGATGATTGCTTTGAAATGTAAGTGCAAAATCCATCTTAAATTTAAGACAAGATTTTATAACTATCTCAACAACAGGAACTATAAATACCCTTGATCAACCCAACTATCTCAAAACCAATGATCTCTGAAGAGGTAATGAGCAGCATGATTTTCAAGCCTCTATATATATATATATATATTGTTTATATCTTATGAATTTAAATAAATATGGACATTTTCATTTTTGAATAAAGAGCTACCTGCCTGCAAGATCGGGGGATGCTAGAAATTCTTTATGATGGCTAAAAAGTCCATATTACTCACGGTATGTTGGTATATGGCTGAGAGATGTCAACTGTCATCTCAGTATAATTAATTTGTGGGAAAGAAATGAAAAGGAAGGAAATATATATATCAGCCTTAACTAGAAAGAAGTAGAAGACCCTTGACTTTATATCATCCATATATATAACATCCATAGCCAACAAATGGATGAGCTACGTATTTCAACATTTAAAAAAGTGATTTTTTAATTTTTTGTTGTTATATTTGGCTTTTTTCCTTCTTTTTCGTTGCAGATCTAAATAGTTCTACACATTTTTTAGCATATATTTTTTCAGATCTGAAGTTCTTTGGGTTTTTTTTCTTAATTTTATATTTTAATATTTTTACACATTTTTTCAGAACAAGTGTGTTATATTTCTATATTTTTTTTTATTTCTCATTGTCTACTGCTTTTGATTTTTTCTTACAAATCCAAGGGTTTAGTTAGATATGTAATTTTTTATGTGACTTTTGTACCTTGATATGGTTTTTTTTTGGTTGCTGTTGGACATTGGATTTTTTTTTTTTTCTTTGTTTCAACCTGCATGTTCTTCTATTTCCCTCTTGGTTATAATTTTTTAAAATGAAATTTCTCATTTCTTGTTCCTCATTTTCTATATTGGATGCTGTTTTTTTTTTTTTTTAAATCTATTTAATCATCCAAAAAGCAATAGTGACAAAGATGAAAAACATAGTAGATCGGAATATTTTTATAAAAGCAGGAGCAAAACAACATAAAATTGAAAGAAGAATGGATGACAAAGTGGAATATATCTATATATCATCCATAGCCAACAAATGGTCCACAGAATCCTCTCTCAAAGTCTGCAGCCAAGCCCATCCATAGCCACTAAAAGGATTTCCAAACAAACAAAAGGCACTTGTTAAGTAAAAAATCACATATAAGTGATTGTATATCACGCTGATATGGCATGAAAGACCCTGACTTTCTTGTGGTAGTAGTAAATCCAAAGCTCATGTATCGTAGTTCCGACGTTATCACAAGTATGGAATATAGAGGTCACAACTACTATTGATGAATCTCTCTGCATTTTTCTTTTTAGATGGACAAAATTTGGATGAACATTCCTGATAGACTTGGGTCGCCTACATACGCTGAAAGTGTTAGGAATTTTCTCACCATGGCACAAAATCATTCCTTAGGAAGTGATCGCATTCGATGTCCCTGTCGTAGATGTTTAAAAAATCTTCACTTGTCAATATTTGAGGTGGAATCCCATTTGTATATAAAGGGAATAAATCCGAACTTCACCTAGTAGATATTTCATGGAGAAGAGGAAACACTACCCTCCATTGACAACAGTCCAAATCGTGATGATACTGGAGATATTGGAGTTGAAGATGGGTTCATTGATGACATGGAAGATATGCTAGATGATATACGGGCAGGTACATACGGAGCTGCTCCTGAAGACAACACGACTTTACCCACCGAGCCATCAATGCCACAACCTTCTCCAAACTCAACTTTAGACCAACTACTAGAGGATGCGCGCCGTCCTTTATTCGCCGAATGCACAAAATTTTCAAAACTATCATTTGTTGTGAAGTTGTTACACATCAAGACACTTGGTGGATGGTCAATCAAGTCTTTCGATATGCTCTTAAGCCTTTTACGTTCTGCCTTTCCTAATGCAACATTGCCACAATCATACCAAGAGGCACGGTCATTGGAGCGAGGTTTGGGTTTCAACTACCAGAAAATTCATGCATGTCCTAATGATTGCATCTTATTTTGGAAAGACAAAGCCAACCTTAATGAGTGCCCTGTATGCAATGCTTCGCGGTGGATGCCAAATGCACAAGGGTCACGATTGGTCCCACAGAGAGTGCTTTGACATTTTCTTTTGAAACCAAGACTACAACATCTATTTGTATCAGACAAGATATCAGATGATATGAGACGGCATAAGGAGCAGCAGGATTTCAGGGACAGTTATCTAATGAGACATCCTCGTGACTCAGAGTCCTGGAAGACATTTGATAAAGCTCATGGTTGGTTTGCACGAGATGCCCGCAATGTTAGGCTTGGTCTAGCAAGTGATGGCTTCAATCCCTTCAATAATCTCGCTAAACCATATAGTATATGGCCAGTAACTCTAGTCCCGTACAACTTGCCACCATGGTTATGCATGAAAGTCCAATTCTTCATGACATCCCTCATTGTCTCTGGTCTTAAATCACCAGGAAATGATATTGATGTTTATGTGCAGCCGTTGATTAATGAGTTGCTTGAATTGTGGGAATATGGGGTACCCACCTATGATGCTTCCACCAAGGAAATGTTCAACATGCATGCCACCTTATTGTGGACAATTAATGACTTTCCTGCGTATGAGAATCTATCTGGTTGGTCAACAAAAGGGAAATTAGCTTGTCCCTCATGCAATGCCAGCACCAATTCCAATTGGTTAAAGTTTGGTAGAAAACAGTGTTATATGGGACATCGACATTTCTTACTGACAGATCACATTTGACTATCCAAAAAGGGATTGTTCAACGGTAGAGAGGATCATCGTATGCCACCATCCTTGGTCGAGGGAGCTGAAATTTTAACTCAACTACAAATGCTTGGGGATATACGATTTGGTAAGTCTGATAGGAAGAGAAAACGCACTGCAGAAGAGTTGAACTGGACAAAGAAAAGCATATTCTTCAACCTACCTTATTGGTCATCATTGCAACTTGGACATAATCTAGATTTCATGCATGTGGATAAGAATATATTTGATAGCATATTAGTTACTTTAATGAACATTCCTGACAAAACAAAGGATGGTATAAATTGTCGTCGTGACTTGGAGCTTTTGGGCTTCAGAAAAGAATTACACCTAAAGCGTGTAAGTGAATGTGTTACAATGCCGTCTGCCTTGTACACATTTTATGGAGGTGAAAGGAATAAATTTTGTGAGTGGCTTGTTGAAGTGAAATTCGTAGATGGGTTCGCCTCTAATATTACGCACTGTGTATCTATACGGGATTGCAAAATCTCTAGGTTCAAAAGCCATAACTGTCATGTTTTCATGAAAAGACTAATGCCTATTGCTTTAGAGGGGCTCTTGCGGAGTGATGTTGCATTGGCTCTGACTGAACTTAGTAGTTTCTTCAAGGAGTTGTGCGCCCGAACGCTAGATGTGAATCGCCTTTACCAACTTCAAGCAAATATCATCATCATCCTGTGCAAATTGGAGATGATATTTCCTCCATCATTTTTTGATGTTATGGTGCACCTAGCTGTCCATTTACCCGGTAAGGCCATATTCGGAGGTCCAGTTCAATGTAGGTGGATGTATCCGTTCGAGAGGTACCTAGGTAAGTTCAAGCGGTATGTTAAAAATAAAGCACGTCCAGAAGGTTCAATAGCAGAAGCTTACATTCACAGAGAGTGTTTGACATTTTGCTCGATTTATCTCCAAGAGGTTGAAACAAAGTTTAATCGATCGGACCGTAACATCGACGGTGTGTCTGTAGAGGATAACATTGATGGATTCAAAAATTTCACTCAAAAACTTCGTCCCTTGGGCAAGGCTAGTAATGTGCAATTCGAAGATAAACGTCATACTTCAGCCGTATGGTATGTGCTTAACAACTGTGTTGAGATTGGACCTTATCTAGAGTAAGTAACTATGACTTCCTTATGGATTCCTCGTAATTAGCTACAACTATCCATAATACTTTACGTAATTAACTATTATTTGCTGACTCTCCATTTGTGTTATTCAAAATTCAGGGAGCACTACGAGAAATGCAAGGTATCAAACCCCAATGCTATTGATCAGATGCACATGTCTGAGTTTCCAACTTGGTTCAAGAGACATGTAAGATAGCTCCATTTTGTGCTTTCTACTTAGAATAAATTTGACTCTAATTTCACTCATATGAGTGGACGATTTTGTAGGTTTAGGACCAACGTGCCAACAACCAACATAGTGTGGTGACTGATTTGTATGTGTTAGCTTGTGGTCTTGACCACTGGGTTGCATCATATGATGTATGCATTATTAACGGTAAACGGTTCCATACGAAGCAACGTGAGCTTCGCCGACGATCACAAAATTCAGGGGTGTTGGTAATTGGTGACCAAGATACTAATTATTCGGACTTTTATGGTGTAATACAAGAGATTGTGGAGTTACGTTATATGGGAGGTCGTCGAGTGTACTTATTCAGTTGCATTTGGTTTGATACTAGTGATAAGAAACGGGGAGTTTGAGTAGACGACCACATGACTAGTGTCAACATAGACAGGACTTGGTATAAAGACAAGCCATTCGTGTTGGCATGTCAGGCTTCCCAGTATTTTTACATTCGAGATTTGAGAACGAAGGGTAACTGGTATGTGGTACAAACATACAATAATAGGAATGTGTATGACGTTCCTATTGTGGAACGGGCTTTAGACGAGAGTGATGAGGCATCAAGTGATGATGATGCATATCAAGAAAATGATCAATCAATTGATTATCCACTTTTGCATTGTGGGGCATGTCCAATATCAACTCCACTTAGTAGGACTGATATAGAAGTTACCGAAATAGATTTACCAGATCACGTGCAGCCTCCTGTTGATGGAAGAAATTTGGATGATTTAATTGATGATGAAATTGTTCTATCTGGCTTTGGAGATGCTTATGATGATTGGGAATATTCAGATGATGATGAATTATCCACCGGTGAAGAGTCTGAGTCAGGGTAGACATGTAAATGGATATATAAAAGTGTGTTTACAATTTTTGTATGTATATGATGGCATGTTCAAAATGAATTATATGAATTACCTAAAAAAGTGCATTTGACAATTCTAGTTAGGGTACATATGTATATATAGTGATCATATTTGTTATTATTACATCTCAGGTGCTCATAAGATAGACGGTTGTAATTACACCACAACCAAAGTGCAATCATAATTTGGTGTTAGCACTCATGATCTAATATTTAAAGCTTTTTATATGTAGGTGACTAGATGGGTGATAGTGGGCGTGGTCGAACCCGCGGCCGAGGAATCTGTGGTAGGGTACGTTGGATTCGTCCGTTATCTCATGTCGGCCGACCACGAGGCACAAAAATAAGTGAATGCCAATATGACTTGACCCAGCCTCCGAGTCATCCATGTGAGCCAGCGTGTGTGGACCCAATCCTGGAGTCTGAGCCAAACAACGAACCCATTCCGAGTAGATAGCCAGAGACAGACACTTTAGATACATAGCCCTCACCGGTTCCAGAACTAGCGGCAGATAGCATACCAACTGGTATAGTCCAAATTTGCATGGTCTTATATGTAAAGATCGTATACTTTAATTGTTGTGTACTTTTGATTCAACCAATTAGTCTCCTGATGCTCTCATTATTGTTATGTTATGTATGATAGCGTCTACAGTCCCCATAGACACGCCAGCCACCCAGGCTGAGACATCCAAACGTGGACGTGGGCAAGCGAAGTTAACGGAGTTTGAGAAGTTGCACAAGTATGGACTTATACCGTTAAAGATTAATCCTGTGGAGACTGCTCCGTGCTGTGAGAATGCATCGATATTTACACCATGGATAACATGGATTGTTAAACAATACTGCGACATGAGTTACCCAAGATGGAGTGATGTACCCCAAGCACATAAGGATGAGTTGATATATTGGATTTGGGTAAGACCGTTATCCTTGGTGACGAAAGATTTGAATTCATTGTATTGTAGTCATTATTTGGTCTAACTTACTTTTTTTTTTGGCAACATTAGCTTGATTTTGAATTAGACTGGGAATTGGAGAACCATAGATTGGCTGTGATGAAATAGCTTCGAAAGCGCTTCAATGCATTCCACCACGAATTACATAAGATTTATACTTCATTTGCAAGCGAGAACGATGCATTGGTGAGTGGGTGTAGTTTGGTGGCTCCTGTGGTTTGGTTTAAACTATGCATGAGATGGGGTAGTGATCACTTCAAGGTATGAACAAAATTTATTATTAAAATTATTTATTACAAAAGGTAGGCTTGCATTGCTAATATCTATGTGTATTGGCAGAAAATATCAACTCAAAATCAGGAGAATAGGAAGAAGCAAAAGGTTAACCACACAAGTGGTCGTAAATCCTTTGTGCGGGCCCTAGAACAAAAGGTTTGATGGTTATTTAAAAGTACCATTTTATATTTCATTTTACATTATGTTGGTTCATAGAATAACATTCGTACACTTACATACACATGTAGCGTGCTGAAGGCACTACTATGGTAGACTTCTACAAGGCAACCCACTAGTCTAAGAAGAATGACAAGTTTGTGACGGAAGCCACCGAGCTTGCATATGTGAGAATTTATTTAAAATTGATAACTAATATTATGTACTAATACCGAAGCTTGTTTTATATATTATGCTTGGTTAACATGAAATTATTAGATACAAATGTGACACATTTAGTAATCATTTAATTATGTTAACTTGCAGAATAATATGGCTTCTAGATATGAAGCGCTAGAACCAGAGAAGCGAACTAATGAAGCGGCCGCGAGTGTCTTTAGAGAGGTACTTGGTCATAGACCAGGCTACACAAGAGGGCTTGAAGAAATGGTGATCCTAGAGTCTACAAGACAACGCAACTTAGCCCGTGAGAAAGAACATTTGGCAGCGATTGAAAAGCATAGGAATGCAGCTGAAGCAGCCACCCGTGAGATGGAGGCAATGAAGACAAAGCTAGCTGCTATTAAGGAGACAGACCATTTGCTGCGGGAGTTACTAGCCGCTCGACCATCCGTCTCCGAGTCTCGTCAGGAGGCTCAATGAATTGGTTTTTCTTATATTTTGGAAGGTATATTTTTTGTGGGGTTTATAGGAGCTACAATATTTGGAAGAAGCTTATTTTTGGCCCTTTGACGTTCATCTTTGATTTAGAAGGTATGATAATATATATATATATATATATATATATATAATGGAAGGAATGATAATATACGTTCATCTTTGGCCCTTTGATGTTCATTCTTGGCCCTTTGATGTTCATCTTTTATGTTATATCTTACTAACTGTTTAAGTAGAACTCACTTTGTTGCCTATGATTTCTTTTGTACAATTTTCTTCCCTTGCAGTTTTCCATTTTTGGTTCGATGTTGTTTCTTAGAGGAATGATAGGTGCATTATTAAATGGAAGGATAGATGATAGATTTGGGAGAAGGGTTGTAAGTTTCTCTTCACTTTTCTCTATTTTTGGCCTTACTTTTATCTTTTTCTTTTGCCAATACGTTCCAACTCTTATATTGTTAGTTCGACAATGTAGGTTGGATGGCCATAGCATTTGCCAAGGTTTATTCTTTCTCTTTTAGCTCATTTTTTTAAATTATTGTTCATTTAAATGGAAAAGCATAATGAATAATGGTTATTTAAATGGCAGAGTATAATGCTATATTTTCATCAGTACTGCTTAAAAATAAAAGAGAAAATAAAACAATCTTTGTTGCAATTGACATTATGCTAGAAAGAAGAAAATGCTAGTAACAGAGGCTATATTCTTTTTGTGAGACATTAAACATGTTGTATATATATGGACTTCAGGATCCCTTATGGCTACTCCCATGCCCATGCATCCACTATCTTTGGCATATGCAGCCACCAAGTCTTATTTCTATAACTTGTTTGCTCTTGACCATGCTCCCATCAACTTGCCTAGGTAGTTGGTTAGCTTTCTCTTGTTGGTTCCGTATACTTTATATCATGATTGTCCATTTTAAAACTCATATATTTGCAAATCGATACAAGGAAACTCCTTGGCTTGGCTCAAGTCCTTGGATTCTATTGTGAGGAAATAGGGTGGTTTGAGCTAGACATGATGAAATGTGAAGTGATAAGGACACATGACAAGGATAGTCATTAATAATTAGTAGAGGGATATATACCAGTTTTTATCTTCTGCTTTAGTGCTCTGATTGTTCCTTCTTCACATGCAATTTCTTTCACATTTTCTGCAACAATGCAGGAATCACAATCACAAAGAGAAGTAGAAAGAGAGAGAATGATGTAAGGAAGAGTTTGGATGGAGGGAGGGATGGGTACATTCTCCAACGTTGAAACTATATGTTAAGCTACGGTTTAAAAGACTTGTATTTGATGACATTAAATGTAAATGGATGGAAAGTGAGTTTTGTTTTTAGACAAGTAAATGTAATTGTAATTGTTCATAATTCAGCAAATCGCAACTTTAATTTGTGTGTTAGAAAGGTTTGGATAGAAACTCTTTATTCTAAAAAAAAAAAAAAAACAAACGAAGAGGAGTGAATTATGGGCAAGTTGGATTGGGATTAGATATATACAGGAAATCTGAAAAAAAAAAATTGCTGCAAAATCTCCCATTTCCAGCGTTCCAGTGATTTAATCGCTGCAAATTAAATTACACGGTACTTCAAAATGTTTTTGCGGAATTTAGAATTCCATTAGCAGCAATTATGTGGCGCCACAATTAGTTGATACTAGCGATTATATGCAAACGTGGTTTGCTCATTTGCGGTGCAGAATTTCTTATTTGCGGCGAATATATTTGTTGCAAATACTCAAGTTTTTGCCGCAATTCTCCCGGTTTGCCACTGAAAAGCATAAGCATCTTTTCTATAGCGTCGAATAAGCAGCCCAATAGAATCACTGCTAAAAACTTTTTGCAGCGATTAAATGAGTATTAGCAGCGATTTTAATCGCTGAAAATGATAATATTTCTTGTAGTGATTTCTTCAAATTGTAAATCAGGGGGGGTGAGTCTGGTGTACCAGTTCTTCGTTAAATCCATTGGCTCTGATACTAAAGAAACGTGGAAGTAGATGTACAAATTGAATCTAAAATACTGAAACAAGGACCAGATAACTGGAGGACCAGATGACTGGATAAGATGAAATATGAAACAGATATGACGTGGCAGAGCCGGCCAAATGCATGAAATGTAATGAAAAAATAAAGTAATTAATATAAATAAAACTGGATAAAAGTTTGAATCGAAAGAATTTTCATTTTATTAAAACTAAATACTCACAAGATTACAAGAAAAACAGGTTACAAGATTTGGAAGTAGAAAAATTCAGAAAGAGAATGGTAGAATTAGTTCTGCCCTTCCAAATGAAACGAGATCTCCTTTTATAGATGAATGGGTTGCCTTTTACAATGAAAATTATATGCTTTACAGTGAGCATAGTGAGTGAATTATGAGTTACACAGTAAAAGTAAAACAATTGTCTTTCTGCACTAAAAGTATTTTTGACTCTTTGTGCTGACAGTTGGTGAAATAGTGAAAGCATAGTGGCTGTCTTTCAATACTGAAAGTTGGTCGGAAGTTGCATCCAATAGTAAAATAGTGACTGGATCAATCATCTCCTAGTCTTCGGGGGTAATCTGGTGAATCATGTCCAAAGATATTGCTGTAGAAATCAGAATCATCTTCTGATTCTTTAGTTGAACTATTTTTGTTGGCTTTATTCTGGATAGATTTTTCCAACAGTTGAATTAATTCATTTTTTTTTAATCCTTGAATGAGAGATTTTTTCTTGGATTTAGAAGATGAAGAACTATCTGAATCTTTTGAATCTTTCTTTTTTGAATTCTTCTTCTTTGAAGATGAAGATGAATCTTTAGTTGAATCTCTTGAGATTTCACTTTCCTGAAGGTTGGGATAAGTGAATAAAGCAATTGAAGTAGTTGAAGCAGGTGAGGAGAATTCTTCTAGGCTTTTTAAATTTGGTGCTTTTGGAGGAAAATCCCTTGAAACATATGAAATAATATCATCTGTGTAAGGATATCTATCCCATCATTTGAAAAATAAATGACGAACCATTATATCACCTTCCTTCTTATAAGTCCATTTGCAAATTCAGGGATTCTTATATATTTTGTAAAAGTGAACTAGGATATGAAACTTTGAATTATGATGGTCCATTTGGGGGTATTTGAAATGTTGAAATAGTTGAGAGTCTGTTTAAGATTATCAAGAAATATTTCAAGACCGTCTTTTGAACTAGAGAGGGAAAGGATGTTTGTACTGTTTATCAAAGTTGAAGAACCAAGAGTGAGAAAAGTATTAGGTTTGAAACAGAGGAAATTTATGCCAAGCTTCAATATAATCATTGTAATTATATTGAATTTCTGAATTGGGAATGGTTTTGGGGGTATAAGACTGAGTTCCCCATTCTTCTTCGGTTATGACTGACAGAAGATAATAGTTATGAAATATAATTTTTGAAGCATCAATCTTGCAATGAATTGGTTTAATGGAAATGGATCCTATATGAACCAGGATTGCAAAGTAAAATTTTAAATCTTTTACTGGATTCTCAGGAAACAAGTGGAAACTAGGGGGAAAGTAGTTTGAAGCAATTTGGAAATGGTCTGTATATATTGTTCTGTTGGGTTTAATGTAAAATAGATTTTGAAAATAAGATTTTTTGAAATATTCTGCCTTAGAGGCAGGAAGGAAAACATTTGTGGGCTTGGGCCTGGCTATTGCTAGGGTAGTAGCATATGGGTTATAAGGCATGGCCAGGATTGAAGCAAAAGATTTAGGTGAAATAAGTCTAGGAATACTTCCCAAGGGAGTGAACCTGTTGGCTATTTCAAGGGAACTTGAAGTAGCAGGTAAATGAGATGGCCTTATGAGAGTTGTTGGCCTAGGAGGAGGTGGGGGATTTGGCTTGTTATCCTTTTTTCTACTCATTTATCTATAGAAATTCACGTGTAAGGAAGTCAGGAATAGAATTATCAGATCCTTTAATGTATTTAATATCAAAATAAAAAACACTTAAAATAGCTTATCATCATGCAAAAATATGTTTGGATGCAATATTCTAAACATCTTTTTCTAATACATATTTAGCACTTTTGCAATCAATGCATAATAAAAACATTTGATTAAGTAAATCACCTTGAAACTTTGAAATACATAATACTATGAATAGTATTTCTTTTTTTATAGTACTATAATTAAGCTGTGCATAATTCCAGGTTCCAGAATGGAATCAAACAATTTGTTCAGGAGAACCTAGTGAAACAATTTGTTTCAGAATGCCATCATAACCTATGTTAGAGGTATCTGTTTCAACTATTTTGAAAGAATTTGAAGTGGGGATACCAAAGCATGGAAGAGTTTTGACATATGTCTTGATTTATTTAATTAACTTAGTATGAACATATGTCCATGAAGGAGGATTAAGACGAAGTATCTCAAAGAGAGGACGACATTGTTTTCTCATATCCTTGTAAAAATCTGAAATATAATTGAGTGAACCAAGAAATCTTTGAAGCTGGGTTTTGTCAAGAATAACATCAGGAAATCTGTCAACAAATTCAATAGCCCTTTGAATTGGCTTGATTTTGCCTTTAGAAATGTCATAACCAAGGAATTTGATTTTGGTTTGAAACAGCTTAATCTTTTTAGCAGAAACCACTAGGCCATTTTGTCTTATGATGTGAAGAAAAGTAGACAAATGTTTCCAGTAATCATCAATGGATTTAGAAAAGATAAGAATATCATCAATATAGACAATGGTGAAATGAGTGAATGAATTGAAGATATCATTCAAGATATTTTAGAATTCACTTGGAGCATTTTTTAGGCCGAAAGACATTACGTTCCATTCATAGTGATCAAACAAAGTGGTGAAAGCAGTCTTGTAACGGTCGAATTTCCTAATTTGGATCTGCCAAAATCCAGACTTAAAGTCAAACTTAGAAAAAATGACTGCATCACTTAACCTATGAATCAAGTCATTTTTGTTAGGAATAGGGTATCTAATCCATTCTAAAACTTTTTTCGAGGGTTTGTAATTAATAACCAACCAGGGTGTGACTCTCTCAATTTCAGCATTTTTCTGAACATAGAAGGCAGCATACCACCAAGGTGACTTACTATGCCTGATAATACCTTTAGAGAAAAGATCAGAAATTTCAGTTTTGCAAAACTCCAAAGTCTCACTATTCATTTGAATAGGTCTGGCTTTGGTTGGAATATTTTTCTCGGAGAAATCTTTAATGTAAGGAAGAAACATGTAGTTTTTCTTGGGAAGTTCAGAACAAACATCGGAAATTAATTTTTTATGAAAATCATCGATTTTTTATTGAAGCAAAGGATCAGACAAATGCTCAGAAATCTTTTTTCATTTAACTTCTTGTTGTAAGAAGTTCAAATGTTTTGTTTTTGCTGAAATCAAAAAATTTAAATCTTTTGAAGTATCAATTTGAAATTTTGAAGCAAATATAAACTTAACTTTCTGTCCAAAGGAATCGGTAGTAATCCCATCTTTTTCAGAAAGAAATGGGTAAATGGACGAAATGAAATGCATTCTTAATATGACATCATGAGTCATGTTCTTGACAAGCACAGAAGGAATTTTGAAACAAACATTATCCTGGCAAACATAAGTATTATTTAGCTCATAATTGATCTTCATCTTAGATCCGTTTGCAGAGAATAGCTTCTCACAAGACTTTTCATAGTATTTGGTGGGAATTAGACCTTCACGGATGCAATTGAGATCCGATCCAGAATCAATCATAGCAAGTACAGAGAATCTAAAGTCATGGCAAACAACAGTATCAACTTTAGAATACCACTTAGTAGGAAGAGAATGTTGAATCAAACAAATATCCTTAATCGGATTAGAGGATTCAGCATGGTCTGCATTGTTTGCTTCCTCAGTATCAGAAGGACATTCCAAATCAAATTGTTTTTCAATTTTAAAAGAAAGTAAATCTTGTTTAAAAGCTGAATTTTCAGACTTGAGAACATTGATCTCAGACTTAAGTTCAACAATCTCTTTTTTAATTAAAACAATTTCATGCTGTAAATCATTTGTGCAAATGTCTTTAGATTTTTTCTTTTCAAAAAGTCCCAAAGTTTCATTAAAACTTATATTTCCTGTAGAAGTTGACGGTGTTTTACACACCATGGTCTTTGTGAGATCCCAGATTTACGTGTACTTTTACAAGTAATTTTATTATCGGCATTAATTAATTTAATTTATTTTAATAATATTATTGGTTGTGTTTTATTTGTTTAAAATATTTATTTGAGCTATTCGTTAGTAAGTGTTAGTTTTATGTTGTTTTTAGTATTTTCGACTGGCTTTTATGTTATATTGAATTGTAGTATTTTCGACTGGCTTTTATTTAAATTATTGTGTTTTTCTTCTAGTTGGTTTCTATTTCTTTTTCCCTCCTCTTTTTCTTTTTCCTTTTTTCTTTTCCTTTCTTCTTTTTCTTTTCTTTTCTTTTTCTTCTTCTCTTCCTCTGCTTCCCAGACAGCGAGCCCCCCCCCCCGGGTTTCATCTCTCGCCCGTTTCTCCCTCTCCCCCCAGCGCCGCCGTCGGTCTCCCTCTAGCGACCCAGCCCGATCTGCAACCTTCCCCACAAGCCGGCGAGTCCACGGGCACTGGTGATGTCATCTCCGGCCACCCCACCGCCCCTATACAGTCCCCTACCCGAAATGAGTGCTTTAGCTTCCCTTGCATTTTTTGGCCACCGCCGGCCACCCCTTGGCCCCGGCGACCTACCAGTAGCCTCCCCACCCTCCAACGAACATAACCCACCGTCCAAAGCCACCCATCTCTGTCGGTTACCCCTCCAGCCGAAATGGGTCCTTAAATGGACCCATATTCGCCGCGCAGCCGTCCGGCCACCGTAGGTCTCACCACCACTACCAAAAGACTCCCCTTGCCCAGCCGGTTATCCCCCTATCTTAGTTTTCCCAACTGCGGCCCCACCTTCCCGGTACAACCCCAAACTCGAAAATGGGTTTTCACCCATTTTGAGCCCGATCCGTCACCTTCCGGTGGTTGTGCCGCCACACCACCACCTCCATGAGATTCCTCACATTCCAAAGAGTATTTGCCTAAATTTTGGTGTCAAAGCGAGCACTGTAGCCTAACGTACAAGTGACCACTACGAGCGCTGCGGAATGGCATCTACTCAAGGATTTGCGTTTTTAACCGCTGTAAGTGTTTTCCAAATAAACTTTAAGATTTAAATATATTTTTGGCATCAACAAATATTATGTTTGGTCATTGTTGAAATTATGAATTGTTGGCTATTTGGCGCATGGTCGTCTGCATTGTGTATTTACGAGCATGTTCATGGAAATATTTGGAAATTGGAATTTTTGCATGATTTCGAATATTCATGTGTTGGAAATGAAAACTGGGTTTTCATTATATTTATGGTTTCGGGTGCGTGTGTATCACGACTCCAAGCCAGGATGGGGCATTATCCCGGTGGAGCTCCTCTGGTCACTCGGGAGTGAAATATACTGAGTGATATCCCCTAGGTCGTCACCGGGAGACGACGGGATCGGACGGGATGGTAACGCTCTCGTGCCGACTCCGTGGCTCCTTCGTTGGCGGGAGCTAGGGGATGCCTAGTCATGGTACGTGTGGAGCGCGGTTAGCTAAGCATCGCCCGTTCCGAAGTCACATGCGTGGTCGTTACCTTCGGTGTTATGATGAAAACCAGGGTGTGCGGATGGTCCCTAGGGGAGATCATGGTGCATACGGTTAATAAAACGGATGTTTAGGCTATTTTCTAGAAAAGTGACGGGTTTTAATTATTGGTTTTACGTGGACCATTTTCTAGGAAAATGGTTGTGGTTTTAATGGATTTATGGTCATCATTTTTTGGGAAAATGATGGGTGATTTTACTGGAGTTTTATTTGGGCCAAAATGGGATTTTGGCGTGTTTGATTATTTATTTATTTTGAGGAAGATGATTTTAAGCCTCATGCATATGGTAATTTGTTCATGGTTGTTGTTGTGGCATGAATATATTTCTGTCTTTTGGTTTGTTTGGGTTATACTTACCTGCGATGTCATTTTTGGCGTCGTAGTTTTTGGATGCAGATTTGAAGAGGCTGAGCCTGAGGAGACGGCTTCGCCGTTGATGTACTATTATTATAAATTGTTATCTCGGGAAATTATTTTACCCTTTTTAAAAACATGTATTTGTTTGATTTATCTTTCGGATGACTGTATTAAATCTCCTATTGGAGAATTGATGTTAAACTGTTTTGTAAAATATTTCTAAACATTCTGATACTTAGTTATTGACCTCATATATCCGCAGCTTTTATTTATGCATATCACGTGTGCGCACATGTTTGGCACTTGTTGTTGGGATGTGTGACCTGTGTTGTCAGCATCTCCACGCCTCGATTCTCGTATTTATTTTAAGGGGAATGTGGGGGCGTCATAGTCTTTTTGAGCTGGAGGAGGTATTTCTCTTTGAGCTCAGGATTTTCAATTTGTAAAATCAAAGTGAGTAAAAGATTTTCTTGTTCTTCTTCCTTAGTTAAAATGTCGATTGTTTTAACTCTAAGTTTACAACAAGAGTCGTTGAAGTTGCACCCAAGCTTAAAATTTTTAGAATCTGATGACTCAGCCTCTGAGTGATATTCTGAATCACTGGAGCTAAATTCATCGAAGTCAGAGGATGAAGTTTTGGATTCTAGGAGATGAATCAATTCTTCTTTATCGGTGTCCTTAATTTCCAAAGAATTAAGCTTGTTTTTGAATTTGTTTGGCTCCTTTGGGCACTTATCAGCAAAGTGTTCAGTCTTACCACAATTAAAACACTTCCCTTTTGAGGGAGTTTTAGAAATTTCTTTATGAAAAGATGTTTTATGAAAATGTTTTTTTGTAAAACTTATCATGGGTTTTTCTCCTGTTATCCCCATGAGATTTTTTAGAAAACTTTTTGAAATGTTTGTTCTTCTGACGGGATGGAGCAATAGGAGGAAGGCCAAATTGTTCACAGAAATTATCCATCTCATATTTGGCCGTAAGTATAATGATCATAATTAAGAAAACCAGTGGTATCAGTAAGTGAATCTTTGACCTTAAGAGCAAACAAATGAGGTAAACCATCAATGAATTTCTCTTTCCAATAAGGTTTATCACTATCATTTGTAAGCATAATCCTAGTCGTGAAAACATCTTTATGCCAGCGATAATCAGACATTTTGTGACATTTTAAAATTTTTAAAGAATCAGAAATCCTATTAGTGACGTTGGAAGGAGTTCCCACAAAATATTTAACAATAGTATAAATCAAATTATTGACACCATCAGGGATTCTCCTTCCTATGGTTTCGTCAAAAATGGGCAAACCTGCATCATCATGCTTGATAGCATTAGGTATGGTTTCTCTTGCTTCTAATGTGATATGTTTATCCCACCAATTCGAAGCATGCCCGAAAATCCAGTAGTCAAAAGAGTAACAATCTTAGGCTGTTGAAGATTGTTATTAATATAAGCATTTGCTACCATGGACATTTTATTTAAAGTATTAAGGACATCTTGTTCAGATTGTCCATCAATATTCCATTCATAAATCTTATCAGCAGAAATCGAAAACTGAGATTGAATAACTCTTTCTTCAAATTGTAAATCAGGGGGAGTGGGTTTGGTGTACCAGTTCTTCGTTAAACCCATTGGTTTGGGCTCTTTTGAAGAGAGTCTGGCAATTTCATATTTTTTTAAGGAAATATCTTGGAAATTATTTTGAATTAAATCTATATCAAGGTCATCTTCAGATGATTCATCAGTGGTGAAAACTGTGAAATCAACCCCGTGACCACTTTTGTCTAAAACACTAGTGGAAGGTTGTTTTTGCTTTATTTAAGCAAGCATTCGATCAATTCTATCCAAAGTACTGGCATTTTTTAAATCAATTTTTGGCCTATTCTCTGGTAAAATGATCAAAGATTTTTCAATATTCTTTGATGAAGCAGATGTAGATTTTTTTTTAAAACAACGTTTTCAACCTTTTCCTCAATACGGTCTGGCTGGCGACCTATTATGTGGAGGGTCTGATTGACAAAATTGTTTTGTTCAATGATATTTTTTGTTTCATTAAAAACAGAGGAATTTTTTTGATCAACCTCTGAGAATTTGAAAGGTGAAGCTTTAACTTCTTCTCATTGAACATAAATTAGGATAGTTTCAAGAAGGGGATGGCTAGATTTTACAATAATTCTGCCTTCATCCTTTGTAAAACTGGTTTTTAAAACATTTAAAGAGTGATTTTTTGAAACTTAGAAATTTTCAAGGAAGTCATAAAAGAGAATATGCTTGTTAGAAGCATACATCATCTTCCATTTTCGCCTAACTCTCTGTTTTTCAGCAGATGTAAAATTCACGTGATAAGCTTTTCACTTTTCACGGTTTTGTGCAGAGTTAAATTCATTAAACAAAGAAATCATATCAAACCCTCTGGATTTGACATGGTTGAAGGCAGTAGACCTTTTACTTTAGTTTATCGTATTTATTACCGTGTTTTAAAGACTAATCTTAACCCTAAGGCTAAGATCAAGTCTGTTAAAAATGAAACCCTTTTGATGCAGAGTTCTACCTATGGTGCCAAAATCAAAACTCCCAAAATGTTTTACTAGAAGGATATTACCTTACCAGATGAGTGGATTCTTCAACAAGAACTGCCACCTATCTTTCAACATATCTGAGGATAAGGACCTCAATCATATTCAACAGTTTCTTGATGGAACTATAAAAATTTCCTTTGACCGACCTCTCCTAACCAATGAAAGAAGACATTCTTTTGCCGGTTCTAGATCTTCCTGTGTTTCAAACTCAGAAAGAAGAGATGCAAATCTCAAACAATTTATGGTGGATTCTGCCCGAACAGCAGCAAATCCTAAAAGTCTGATTTTACTTAAAGAAAAATCCTTCACTTCTGATTTAAAATTGAAAGGAATATCTACAGATTCACAAGTTACCTCTGCTTATTACTCCACTAAGGACGAGATCCCGTTCAAAGGTAAATCCATAAAGCAAGAAGCTAAGATAGAAGAAGACACCTCTTCTTTATCTCCCACAGCTTCAGATATAGTTGCTCCCCTACATTACCATAGTCAACTTTTAGTGCTAGAAAAAACCTTTGAATATATATAATTAGCCTCCTATCGAAGAGTGGCAATAGGCCTTCTGTCACAAGCATCGTGCAGAATTCGCTGATCATGAAGGGTTACTAAATTTCTTTTCACTACAAAAACAAGGCCAGTGCAAGTTACCCGCAACCCAACCCGACCTGAATTTTCGATTGATTTCGACTCGTTTTGCTAACCCGCTTTTGGGTAATCGGGTATTCGGGTAATACCCATTACTGATTTAAACTTTTATTTAACACACCCACAACCCCCTCCCCCCAAAATATCTTCTTTGCTTTCTTGCGATAAAAAGAATTTTGCCCCACTTGTTACACAAATCTCGCCCCACCTAAAACGCGACGACAAGTACAAAGGCACTGATATTTGACCTGAAAGTGGCATGCCGGTGGAGTTGGGGTTCTTCGGCAATGTATTCGACATAAGAGGGAAGAAAATTTGTGGAGACGATGTCACTAACGGAGTCGGAAATAGAGAGGAGAAGAGCAAAATCGATGCCGAAGTGAATCTAGGGTTCTAAGGTATTCTTATTTTGAACTTTTGTTGTGAATCTATTGTTGCGAATGACCTTTTTCTTGGGTCTGGCGAATCTATATGTCGGTGCCATTGGTTTTAGGTCTAAGGCCTCTAGAGGAAACCGCATCGAGATTTAGATGAATGATCGCAGATTTTGGTTTGGCGAGGTTGAAGACTGAGAATTTGATGGAGAAGAGGGAAGGTGGATGGCTCGAGTCTGGAGAGGATAATGGATCGATTTTGCAATTGGGGTTTGAGTTTACTTGAGATTGGGAGATAGCATGATGATGATTAGATGAAAGATCCAACAAATCGGGTTATCAAGCCATCGGGTATCGGCAAAATGGAACAGCTTGGAAATCGAGTCGGAATGGAAGCTTCCTTGTCAGGTCAAGTCGGATCGGGTGTACATCCCTGATGAAAATCACGGGGCTGTTGAGAAATGTGACATCAAAGTCACCATTGGATTTCGTCTTGACCCTTTTCTCAACCGAAAGATCAACAAAACTAGGTGTTTAACACCCATCTTCCAATAAAGCATTTTTAAAAAAAATATAGAGAGCTAGTATGCTACTAAAATTTTTCTTTACAAAAATGCACCAGATACGAATTTTTTATAATAAGTGAAATAATCTTTATAAAATTTAAAGAGAGTCAGTAGAAGTATTTGCCTAAAATATTTAAATCACACGTATCTACAAAAATATTCTATTTTCTAAAAAGCATAAAATACAACTAATAAACTATATAGGCCTCTGCATTGCCTCCCTGAGTCAAATCTTGCTAGCTGTGCATCCTCAACACCTGTGTTGGTTTTTAAAAAGGAAACATAGAAATATAGAAATAAAAATAAAATGAGTTGAATACTCAATAAGCAACACAGCATACGATAAAATAATACTTATCGGTTCTCTCCAAGCATGAATACTCATAGATACATATATAATAACATGAACATGATTTTTTCAAAATGCTAAACATGACTTTTCCATAAATGTTGAAAACATGTGTTTTTCACAATGCTAATTGATGAGTTTTTCATAAAAATGTGAACTTGATTATCAGATCATATCATATTATTTCATATCATAGGACGTTAGCCACTGTTGACCCCCGTGAGTTAGGGTTAGTAAATCTAAAAATATTCTAATTCCGCTCATAGCCGCGGGTTATGGAATCCATACATAAGGAAGACATACTGGGTGCACTGCCAGCATGTACGACCTGTCAATGCAATATACTCATACATAGGTACCGACCTTCATATATAGGCCACATACATGTCTTATCATACTTGCATTCTTATCATAATATAGATTTCAAATAAAATCGCATACTTTTATAACATGTCGTGATGCATGCGTCCTCACATGAATTCATGATCTTTCATAAATAATTTTATGCACTCCCATATAAAACCATGAATTTTCATAAATAATTTTAATGCATAAAATCACGAGGTTTCATAAATATTTTAATGCATAAACTTTTCGTAAATCATGCATGACTTTCCTTAATTTTTCATGACTTGGGTACCTCTTAGCGCTGTGTCCTGATTTTATGTTGTAGCTCGTAACCTATATGTGACACTAATCATTACTATGTTTTCTAAAAACATATCGTAACCTTCTAATTACATAAAATAATAATGATAATTTAATAAAATATTAAAATATACTTCAAAAATATTTTCAAAACTTTTATACTTTGTAAAAAGTAAATCATTTTGGGCTCACACTAATTTTAAAACACACTCCCATTTGCAATAAAAGGAAGCCCAATTTTAAAAATATGTAAAAGCTCTAAGGTTTGAGAAAGAAGGCACGAGTTCGGTCAGAGGGATTAAAAGGGCACGGTTGGGTTATCAAAAATACTTTAGGGGCTTTTCGGGAATGGTAGAACAAGAAGTAATTAAAAGGGCCAAAGCTCATTATTCTTGTCAAGACCAACAACAGAGGTGGGAAATAGAGGGTTCGTGCGACAAGCTTACCGAGAGAAAGAAAACGATGGTGGTTTGATGAAGAGTGTGACGGCGGCACAAGACTAAGGGTGACCGACGATGGCAACTGGGTGATCTCTAGTGATGGTGCGACTGAGAGTGGAGAGTGGGAGATAGTGGGAAACTGAAGCTATAGAGGGAGAGGAAGGTGACCGACAACAGTGGGCTTACCGGATGGGAGTGGCTCAACGAAACTTGGTTGGCTGGCATTTTCTGGGTGATGATAGTGGTGTTTCGATGTCCCTTGCAGCAGTCGATGGTGGCTGGAAAAACACTCCTCTATTTCGGGTGTGGGAAAACAAGGGACAACGACGATGTTTTTCGGTTGGTGGCTGGGAATCGCCATAGCCACTGCCTTAATCAACACCCCTTGCCCCCTTGTGATAACAATTTTTCCTTCCAAGTTTTCAATTTCCTCCATACTCTGTGTTTAATCTTGGAGAATGCCCATTGTTATGATTGCCCCACAATTGAAGGAAGTCCTAAATACTTTTCATAATTATTTTTTTCAGATTGGGCATTCCAAAATTCCAAGATCTGCCTGTGTGTGTCTTCCCCCACATTTGGACTAAAAACCATGGAAGTCTTCTCCAAATTAATTTTCTATCCTGATGCTAACCCGTACCTCTTTAAGAAAGATTGTAAGTGCCTATCTTCTACAACAGAGGCTTGGTAGAAAATGACACTGTCATCGACAAATAAAAAGTTACTAATCCTCGAAGCCCCTCTATAAATCTGGATTCCACTAAGTTGTCTTCCCTTCTCTGCCTTTGACAATAGTGTAATTAAACTTTCCATTTAAAGAAGGAAAATGTAAGGGGACAAAGGATCCCCTTGCTTCAACCCTCTAGTCGAAACAATTTTACCTTTAGGAACCCCATTAATCAAAACAGAATAAGATACCGTCCTCACAATGAACATAATCAAGGTAATTAGACGATCAACAACCCTATGGATCTCATCACATTTTCCAAAAAATCCCCCTCTATTCTATTTTAAGCTTTACTCATATCCAATTTTAACGACATATATCCTTTCTTTCCCAATTTTCAATGTTTCAAAAAGTGGATAAGTTCAAATGTAACAAGACATTATTCGTAATCAAGCGACCAGGCATAAAAACGGATTGAGAGGCAGAAATAATACTAGAAAGCATTCTTTTCATCCTATTAGCCAACACATTTGAAATCAACTTATACAGCACATTGCATAGACTCACAAGTCGATATTCAGTAATTTTGATAGGACAAGGTTTCTTTGGAACAAGAGTAATGAAAGTGTGGTTCAAAGCATGAGGAAACTCACCCGAATTAAGCGCAGCCAGCACTGTAGTTTTCACCTTGCTTCCCACAATCCACCAATATTTCTAATAGAAGAGTGGTCCCATTCCGTTAGATCCCGGAGCTTTCAAAGGATGCATTTCCTTCAAAGCTTTATCCACTTTAGCTCTTGTCAAATTAGCCATCAAGGTCTCATTCATATTGTGGGAAACTCAACCTTAAAGACTATCTAGAAAATCCATGGATCCTCTTCTGAGGAGAAGTGCAGAAAATACCCTGAAAGTAATCAGTAATCAACTTATCACAATCCTCCATTCAAACCCAACTTCCATCAACATCTTTCATTTTATTAATCCAATTCTTCTTACGATAGTGAGAGGCCTTAGAATGAAAGAATTTTGATTCCCTTCCTTAAGCCAAAGAGCTTTCGACCGCTGTTTCCACATGAGTTCATCCTTTTCTAGCCATGTCTGAACCTTCTGTCTTCCTTCCTTAATAAGACCTGCATCCTCAGATACCAAATCTTGCAACCTTTGCAATACCTGTTGTGCCTTATGCAACTCAGTTTTAACATTACCGAACTGGGTTTCATTCCACGTTTCTAGTTCTTGACCACAATGAGCAATACAAGAGAGGACATGATCTCAAGCGCTTGCTTCATCACCAAGTTTCAAAGCATTCGAGTGTCGCGTGGGTTCCCAAGCCTACATGCATTCCAAGCTAAGAGTTTCATAATCCTCTGCAGGACTGGACTCCAGCGACTGGCGATTTCTTCTTAGCTTTCTAGTAGCTCTAATCACTTGCCACAACCTTACCTTTGTCATTGCTCCTGTGACATCCTGAAGTTTTTTCTTTTGAATTTTAATGCTTAGCATGACTATGTTTTCTTTAGAATTATTTTAGTCATTCTTTGAAATTTTTTATATGGTGATACATGGTAAATGAGCAAGAGATGAACAAACAAACTTAGAACCCTTCCTTGGTGAGTTCTGGACATGAGGATTTTAAAATATATATATATATATATAAGTAGTTGAAGAATCATTTGAGACACTTGGCACAAAGAGAATAAGTTTGTCTTTTGCTAAAGAGGGGGCTATGGTTTGGAAATTTGAGGGGAGAAAACCCAATTCTAGACATAGCTCACTTTACTTGGGAGATGTATACTTGTTTGAGGAACCAATTGGTACACTTGGCATGTTAAAATTGCATATGTTGTTTTTTGGTCAAGATGATATGGCATAAGAGTTTTTAGTGAATCAAGCAAAGGATATTCCTTCTTGTGACCAATAGCTTGGACGGATTCTAGGGAGGAACCGACTTAAGCTTTTGCTATTTTATTTCTCTATGTTAGACCATCTCTTTTGAAGAAGAATTGATCAAAGGCAAATGATGATTGGAAATAAAGATGGAGTTTCTTATCAGTAGTTTTGGATTGGCATATACTTGATATTTTATTTTTTTCTATACTAGAACTCAACTTTTGAGAGATAGTAACAAGTGGAAGTGAGAGAAAGAGATAAGCAAGATTTAAACATTTTTCCTTCTAGAGAAATTCAAATAAGATGGATATGAAAAAGGGAGAAGCCGGATTTTATCTCTGTCTTACCTTATATGTATATTATTTTAAGAAATGGATAAAGATTTGATGTTTGCCTAACTTTTTCTTTTTCTCTTTCTCTATAAAGGAAATGTATGACTTGTGAATTTTTCAAGGAAACTCTTGCAAAAAAAGTGATTTAGGAAGCCAAAAATATGAGAATATAAGTCAAACAAGTAAAGAATTTGGAGAGAATATTCTCACTTATTGGAAGCAATCGGATTGCGATATTTGAGAAACATAAATCAACTTAGTTCTTTGTCTTATATTCTTCCATGTTTATCTAAGGCCTGGTTTGTTCTTAGAGATTGGATGAGATGAGATGAGATAAGAGTTAAAATAAAATAAAATATTATTGTAATATTAATTTTATTTTGAGATTTGAAAAAATGATTTTTGAATTTAAAAAAGTTGAATTTCTTATTATATTTTGTATGAAAATTTGAAAAAGTATAATAATGAGTTTGAAAAGAGTTTGGAGTTTTTGGTGTCTCCCAAAACAAACCTGGCCTAAGTCTTTTGAGAAATTTGGTACAAATGGTAAGTGTTGATTGGAAGAAAAAAGATATAGTATTTCCTTTGATGAATTTCGACTAAAATAGAATAAGGTATGGAATGAAGTAGTCGAATGAAAGTTTGTCTTATCTTTTAGGAATTTTCAAGATTTGGGATAAGGATTTGGTCGTATCATGCCAAATAAGTCTAAGAGTGGTATCTAATACCCTAGGTGGACACATGGCATAGCTTAACATGGTTTGAGATTTTGCCATCTCTTTTCCTTTAGGAGTCAACCAAGCACACATTGCACACACTCACTCCATTCTCTTGAAGCTCTCGGTCAAGACCTCATCTCATCTCTCCATCTCTTTTCTTCATTTTCCTAATTTTCCAAACACTTTTTTCTAGCACACTTGAGTGGGTTCTTTTCAAGGATTTAGTGAAAGTATTCTCTCTCATAAGGTTTTTTTAGTTTATCCTTTGAAAAGTTGTAAGTGCTCTTATAACTTAATTTTAGCATTTTTGTATATATACATGGTGAACTTGTTATTTAGTGTTTTACTTTGTTATTTAATTGCTTGCAGAGTACCTTTATCATTATTTGTTTGATAAGTGGTTAATGGATATTTTATTTTAGTATTTGATTGATGAATGCTTAGGTCATAATTTCTTTATGATTATCTAAGGTGATAACTTAAGAGTTGGTTCAAGAGGTACTTGTAAAGATATATAGTGAAAGATTTGAGGAACGAAAATGAAAAATGGACTTTTCTTAACAAGAAATTTGGCCGAGTCCTATTTAGGGATAGGGTTTATTTATTTTTAACTTTTTTTTAATAGAATATTCATGACTTATTTGAAAAGAATTATGATCACATGTGTAATATGTATTTGTCATGACTTGGAAATGTATGATTTATAAGTTACATGAATCATGTATCATTAATGAGAAAGTCCAAGTTGGAATGCATATTTATTTATATGAAAAGTCTCATGATTTGAATTATTATATTTTACAAAAGAAATAAGAATAAGAATGGGAAAGATGAAAAGTCATGTCAGGACGATGAAGACTGTTGCCCAGATGACTAACACAAGAGGGGGGGTGAATTGAGTTGTATTTAAAAAAATAACAATTATAAATCAAATATATAATATAAAATATAAACAAATTATGAAACAACAATAAATATAAATAGTAAGAGTAAGAGAGAAGCAAACTCAGTATGTTAACGAGGTTCGGCCCCACTGCCTACGTCCTCGCCTCAAGCTACCTCTTGAGGATCCCCAAATCCACTATTCAATCTCCTTTAGGTGGAGATAGAAACCTATTACACCTTTGAGCAGCACCGCTCCAAAGAATCCGTGTAGAACACCCTCTACACTTCCAATCACCTTACACTTGGTGATTTAACTATTTCCCGTGTAGAACACCTTCTACACTTCCAATCACCTCACACTTGGTGATTTAACTATTCCCCGTGTAGAACACCTTCTACACACACAATGGTTATACACACCCTTTTACAAATACAAGAGTTGATAGTAGGTAGACTATCAAAGTACACTCCTTAATGAGTGAGATAGAAACAATACAGCGCAACCTATATCTCTCTCAACAAGAATAAGAATTAAGGCTCAAAACTTTATAAAAGAGAGAATGAGAGTTTTGAAGAAATAATGCAAAACTTAGCAATAGATGTGTAAGCTCTTGTTGTGTACTTTGCAAAACTCAAGTAAGCTATTTATAGGCAAATGAGTTTTCAATTTCAAATTTGAAAAGATTCTCATGTCAAAAACATCATCATTCATTTTTCAAAAATTTCAAATCTAATCTTTTTACTTTTTGCATGTGACAAAAGGAGCACACTTTACTTTTCAAAAATTTCAAACATAATCTTTTACTTTTTGCATATGACAAAAGGAGCACACTTTACTTTTCAAAATTTTCAAATAAAGACATCTACCTTTTGCATAAGTCAAGAAAAACATCTACTACTTTTAAAAATATTCAAATAAAACATGCACATGTGAAAGATGACAATCAATCATCTTAATATTTTCAAAATTCAAACCTTTAATCATATCATGCACATGTGAAAGATGACAATTAATCATCTTAATATTTTCAAAGTTCAAACCTTTAATCATGTCATGCACATGTGAAAGATGATAATCAATCATCTTTCAAAATTTTCAAATTTAATTTTCAAAATATTCATGCACATGTGGAAAATATATTTTAATGCTTTATGATAAAATATTTATTTTGAGCCTTAATCCTAATTTCTAATTTTTAAGAAATTTACAAAATTACTTTATAATTTTAATGTGAACTTGTTTCCTTCTTGCTCATACTTGGTTCCTTGATGTGCTTGATTGTATTGTGTAGACAACTTGAGTTTGATACTCCTTTATTCTTTGAATTCATTTGTTATCATAAAAATCCATGTGTAGATTTACATGAACATTGAAACCTTGAGTTCAACAAAGACGATTCGATTTGTTATATGATTGACATGAATATGAAAACCCGACAGTGAAGGCATTTCGATCTGCCATTGAAAATTGACGGTAAAAACATTTCGATCTGCTATCATGTTAAGTAATCCGATAATGAAGGCGTTTCGATCTGCCATTGTGGTTATAAACAAGAATGATAGTGATGACGATTCTATCTGTTGTCATTTCAATAATAATAATAATAAGAACAAAGACACATAATGTTAATAATTATATGGAAAGTTTTGTTTATGTGTCAATGAAAGTCTTTTCATGAAAACATGTCGATTTTTTTTAAAAATGCATCGTGCATAATTCATCTCATGAGTCTCATGATTATGGTGTATGCATTTGTTTATCTGTATCTATTGACGATGTTTTTATTACGTTATCTGTACATTAATTGAGATCTCTACTATCATTTTTTTGAGATGGTAGAAGTGTTTGTAGGAATAGATGGCTTAGCACGAGACCGAGACTTCCCAATAGGTTCTACAAAGTGCTAAGGGCCTTTCAGAATCCTCCCATTCTGATCAAATGGCCCAGTCCCTATATGGCTACCTGTTGGGAGTTTTGAGGCAGGTTGCAGCTGAGTAGTCAGAGGGACGACGACCTATGGGATGCTGCATAGTTTTGATGGCTCATTATCCCTAGATAGCATATATGCAATGCCATTAGGGATAAAATGCCAACAGGAAGATAAAATCAATATAGATCGGTTTCATTTTGGTGTTGACTATAAAGAAGTGAATAAAGAATCCCTACTATGAGTAAATGGGTATTTGTATCAAATAATGATGTTATGTTATTCTATGTTGGGAACTTGAACTTGTAAACTGGTATTGTATATTTATGGAAAATATGAAGTTTATGGGTTTTGTTATAGCTTACCATGTGATTGCTTGAGTTTTATTTCTTTACCTATTTTAGAGAATTGACCTTATTTCACTATGATACATATGGCATACTGCTAGTAAGTTTAGGTACATGCATAATATTTTCTACATGTACAATGGGGTATGTAGCCTAGTGTTACCTATCACAACGCTTCAGTCTATGTTAAATACCAAACGTAGATTGCGGACGTCATAGCTCACATGCTGAGAATTTTCTTCATCACATAGCACCAAAGAGTCTCATTTCCTCTTACGGGATATGGTCAACTCTCGTAACAGATTAGGGCTCTCTTTTGATTCAACGTATTGGGTTTGGGCCTTTAATTTGTTAATCTGCTTCCATTTTTGGCTTTGTTTCCCATCTGGTTTGTTGATACCTAAGCAAACATTGGGCTCAGCCACTACAAGCCCACTCAAGCTCACAGCACTTCGGTCCTTCAACTGTGTTTCCAAGCCCACCTCTTGCCCCGCCACAAGTGACTATTTGATATTTAAATCCAAAATAACCTCTTCCTAAATCTTTGCCCTCAAATCCTCCATGGTCCCCGCCTCTGCTTGAGCCAGATTCTCTCTTATAACCGCTCCTTGTTTCATGGGATGTGAATTTTCTATAACGGTTGTGGATTGTAACAGCACATTCATCATTTTCTTAAGTCCTGAGCGTGACTCTTCCAGTACTGGAGAAGCAGAATCTAAGCAACGACACCTTTCTCCCGATTTCTCCCACCAAAGCTTATCGTACGAAGACATTGTCCATAAGGGTACTTCATGAGGTCCTCTTGCCCCAGTAATGGTTCACAAGACTTGCATTCCCTGTATTCGTGTCCAATTCTTTCACAGAGGTAGAAATAATCAGAAAGGTGTTCATAAGAAAACTGAACCCAAACCGGGTCATTGCCCCCCCAAATAGAGTTCTTCCCCGAAGCAAAGGATTATTCACATTCAACACCACCTTAATCTGTTTTAACTCACCCTAAGTCATGCCCCCTTCATTAACATCCACCTCCTCTACTGACCCCAAACTTTTCCCAATCCTCTCCCCCACATCTTCCCCTTGCACAAACTGGGAGATTATGCACTCTTACCCAAATAGGTATTCGAGTAAGAGAAATATGATGAATCAATATTGTACCATCAACCTCTTCTAGGAGTAGTAGGCTTTTTTTAAAAGACCATGGTTCTTCCCGTAGTACTTTCCTTTTATCACTTCCTGCTTCAAACTCTACCAACATAATGCTCAAACTTTAACTCTTGGAACCACACACAACGAGTAATACTGTGGCGCCCATGACTCCCTCTTGGGATTTAGAAGGACTTGCGACATTTAGATGATCGTCACACGTGTCAATCATCCATCACTTAGTGCTCAAGAGTGTGTGTAAAGCATGCAATAAGTATATAATTAAATATTCGTAGCAGAAAATTATAAAAACAGTCATTCATTCTAGTACTAGAAAATTTAAAACATACAGACCAGTCTAAAATAATTCTCCTAGTTGAGATTATACAATCACTCCAAAGAAAAAACAAATAAATACATTATTAGCATCCGAGGTTAAAAATCCCTTTCTCCGATATCATATAGAACTACTCTTCTGGCGAAGCCTGTCCCTCTGGCTCATCCTTATCCTCTATATCAAAAACTATAATTTCATAAAACAAAATCATAGGTGAGCACGTTACATCAGTGAGACGCAAATCTCAAAAAGTAGCAATCAACACACAAACAATAAATTCAACCAATAATATGCTCAAATTATTTTCCACAAGCAAATAAATAAAACTAAACATGGACTTCCTTTCCCAGAAAAGATGTCTGCAAGACACCCAACTATCATTTCCTAGAAAGGGGTACACACAACACGCTATGTCCTTTTCCAGAAAGGAACGCAACACCACTAATCGTCATTTTTCAAAAAGTAACTCATCAACGGACTGTCCTTAAATAGAAAAGAATGCATCCACAACCGTCATTTTCCATAAAGGTGATTTTGGAGTAGAGATGTTTATCAAATTTGAAACTCAAAAGGGATAAACACTTGGAATTAATGGAAGGAGAGTCCTATGAAATTTTACAAATCTGATCGGTTACTAATTTTAAAACTTATAAATTACTACCTCAAAATATATCTAAAAGGCTACTAATAATAAAGAAATAAAATATTAATAATATAAATAAAATAATATCTATAATTAAAAAAAAAACCATATTTAAACTATGAATTTATTAATGCCATAACATCTAATAAAATCGATAACAATAATAATAATAATAATAATAATAACAATAATAATAATAATAATAATAATAATAGAAAAATTATATTATAATATGAAAATTCAAAAGATTAACATATTTGCATAATTTAATCCCTAACAATATCCGGGTCGAGATGTTACATTATAGAACTTGAGTGAGATGTTTTAAGTATAGTGATTTGAGCATGGAAAGTTACTATGAAAATTGAGGAGCTTTTATTAAGGAATTTTGCTATATTTTGATGTTTACGTTGTTTCGAGAATTCGTTTATATTGAGAAAATTAGTGTTAAATCACATTTCTATATGATATTGGAAATTTTAAGTCTTTAATTTTATTGTGGAATTGTGAGTTTCAGTGATAGGAAATAACTATCCGAATTGTGAGTTTCTAATGAAATGCATATAGGTGAAAAAGCAGAAAAGTGAAAGGCTCATTATTTCTTAATATTCACGTAACACCTCACTCTTGAAGGTCTAGGAAGTTAGCTCTTATTTCTTAATATTCACAAATAACACAATGATAAAAAAAATGCCTCAGTTTTGGAGGTCCAGAGAGTTAGTTTTTATTCCTTAATATTCACAAATAACACAATATTAAAAAAAATCCTCCAAATATACTTTTGCCCTTAACACTTATTCACCTACAATCATTAAATCTTTCCAAATCCTTCCATCCTTACTCTTCAACAGAACCATCCAAATTATCTAAAAAATAATATGGAAATAAAGGGTGAGTTATTAACAACTTAGTAAGTAGAGAATATATGCTAGTATATAAACATGAGCATTTAAGAATTTAGAATGCAGATTAAAATATTTTTATTTTCATATTAAAAGATTAGAGCATCTTATCAAAAACTTCAGGGCGAAAGTTCATAAATAGTCATGATTAAAATCTCTTTGGTATAATATAACTGAAACATCTTATCGTATCATATACCATATTTAACCCCCATAATAGAGTTATGCAGACCCTGACAGCCAATCGAGCAAAAATAAGATCTGAATTTTTTTATTTTATTATATCATGTCATATCGTATCATATTATATTATATAATAACATATCGAGTCACACATATCGTATCATACACCATATTTAACCTCTGCAGTAGGGTGCAAACCTTAGTAGTCAACCAAACAAAAACTGATTATGAGGCTTCTCCATAAGAAAGACTACATAGAAAACTATTTTACAACCAAAGTGGGTACACCGAAAATAAAAAAAGTTTGTACCAACCCGAACAAAACGGAACAAAAAGATAATGTCATGCAAGAAGTTTTTAGAAATTATATCATATCATATCAGAGTACAGAAATATCTTCAGAACAGAACAAAATCATATATCAAAATATATTTATATGCACAAATTTTCATATTCGCTCTTTTTTAGTTCAAAAACAGAATGCACAAAAGTTAGTTCATATTTATACTAGTCATATAAGAAAACACTTTAGTATTATACAAAAAAATTCTGAATATATAGAACAAATAACTGAGGTGATTTCAAATAATTTTTTTCAATCACAAAACATGCACATTTTTCAAAAATGACATTAGTTCATATTTTTGCTACAAAATCTAAAGTAAGAACCTCCCTTATCTAGACTCCTTAACTTTTCAAAATTTCTCCACACAATTCTGAGCAAAATCAATTATTACTGATAAAATAATCACATAATTTTCATAAATTTTTGATTTAACACATATCTCGATATTAAAAATTAGAATGCTAAAGGTCATCTTATTTTAATTCCTTGAGATCCAAAATTCTCAAAACCCTAAATTATCATCATTTTTCAATCCTATCAACAGCCACTTAATGTACCTAATTCAATATCAACTCAAACACCAATCTCCTTCCAAAATTAAAAACTCAGCTCACTTAAATAACGCAACACCTATCATTCAATCCAAAATAATTTAAAAGACAGTCCAAAATAATTTTTAGAATCCAACTGAACCCAAAACATGTATTTTTAAAATAATTTCACAAAATCTAAAACAAAAGAAACCAAGTAGATAACATGCCCAAAACTTAAAATACATACCACCCCTTCTCAAAAAACACGGCCCAACGTACACACACAAGCCCAATACCATAAAATAAGTCCCTAACATTTACTCAAGCTCACAATTAAAAGGGCAAGATCGTAAAATTACTAACCTGGTCATCTTCAACTCTACGTAAGGTGTAAAAACCAGAAAGCTTGAAGAATGCATACACCGACTCAACTACGCGCGCAACTTAGAGATTCACTGCGAGGGGGAACTGCAACGGGGATATGGAAGGCTACGGTGGTTGCCGGCAAGAAGCACGACTGGGCAGAGAGAGGGTGAAAGAGGCACGGTGAGAAATGGAAGGGTAAACCGAGATATAATAAAATGGAGAGGTTGCTGGTGACCCAACTGCCCAACCAGTGTTTTCTAAGGCCTTCTGGGTGGTTTCCGTTGTCTCACGGTGGAGGTGGGTGCAAAGGTTGGCAGCAAGGTCCTTTGCTCTGTTTCAGGAATAAAAAACAGGGGATGTTTTTGATGATGGCTAGCTGCGACTTGGGGTGACTTGAGGTCGCCGATGAAGCTAACTGCGTAGGCCACGTCGAATTGGAGGGGCTGACGATGGAATGATGCTCAACGGTGGAAGACCCGCGAAAGCTTGCTCTGTTTTTCAGAAGCAAAACAGAATAGTTTCGGTGACTTTGTGACTTCCTAACACGGTGGTTATGTTGAGTTTGTTCCTTGGCTTCAATCCCACATGGGTAGGAAGTGAAGCCACAATAAGCCTCTTGGGCTATATAAGGAGGCTAAGACTTCTTGGTTAGACACACCAACTAACAAGTTATCAAGTAATAACTTGTGAGTAAAATCCTCTATTAGCCTTTTCTTGTAAAAGGGAAAGAGGTGAAAGTTAAAGTTTTCTTAGTGAGAAAATTTTGTGAGTGTCATTTGTGGTGAGGAGAAAAATTGTGTGATTGCAACAATTTTTCACATAGTGTATTTTCTTCTCTGGGTCTGATGGTTTTTCTTCCTGCTTTGGGAGTTTCTAGGTAAATTCTTGTGTTATTATTATTTCTGTATATCTCTTTATATTCCTGCATAGAGGTGGATCCTGGGGGTGAATTTGGGAGGTCCAGATTCCCAACAATTGGTATCAGAGCTGGGGTCCTCTTTCTTTTGTGGGGTGGAGCTTTGGTATGGTAGTGTGGATACGTACAGTCTAAGGAGGTTCTGTCTAAGGAGATTGGAAATTCTAAGTGTGTCCATTGTGACCCTCCAATCTTTCCTGGGAACCTTGAAGTTCTGTCTAGGAAAGAGAAATCTTTCCTGGGAACTTACTTAGTGAGTACTATTCATTCCTACGGTAAAAGAATCAAGAGCCAAGGTTCGGGTCTAAGGAGATGGCTGGAGCAGACGTGAAAGTATCAGGGATCGAGAAGTTCGATGGCACAGATTATGGATACTGGAGGATGCAGATAGAGGATTACCTATATGGGAAGAAACTTCATCTTCCATTGTTAGGGAAGAAGCCAGAGACCATGGCAGTTGCTGATTGGGACCTGCTAGATCGACAGGTTCTGGGGGTTATTCGACTAACCCTATCGAGATCCGTTGCACACAACGTCATCAAGGAGAAGACGACTGCAGATCTCATAGCGGCTTTGTCAAGTATGTATGAAAAGCCGTCAGCAAATAACAAAGTACATTTGATGAAAAAGTTATTCAACTTGAAAATGTCAGATGATACGTCTGTTGCACAACATCTAAATGATTTTAATACTATCACAAATCAATTGTCATCTGTTGAAATTGAGTTTGATGATGAAATACGTGCATTGATACTATTGGCCTCACTGCCAAATAGTTGGGAAGCCATGAGAATGGCTGTCAGTAATTCTGCTGGTAAATCAAAATTAAAATATGATGATATTCGTGATTTGATTTTGGCTGAGGAGGTACGCAAGAGGGATTCAGGCGAAATCTCGGGTTCGAGTTCAGCGCTTAATGTTGATTCTCGAGGGAGATCACAAGACAGAAACTCAAACAGAGGCAGATCAAAATCAAAGAACAGGGGCAAGAGCAAGACAAAGCCTGGGCAGCAGGCAACTTGCTGGAATTGTGGCAAGACTGGTCACATAAAAAGGAATTGCAGAAATCCTAAAAAGGAGAATGATAGTGCTAATGTGGTAACTGAAGAAGTACAAGATGCACTATTACTTGCAGTTCATACTCCAGTTAATGACTGGATACTGGATTCAGGAGCTTCTTTCCACACAACTTCCCATCGGGAAATAATGCAAAACTATGTTGCAGGTGATTTTGGGAAGGTGTACTTGGCTGATGGAGAGGCTTTGAATGTGGTGGGAATGGGAGACATTGATATTGCACTCCCTAACAAGAACAAGTGGATCCTGCAGAAAGTCAGACACATTCCTGAGTTGAAGAAGAATCTCATCTCTGTTGGGCAACTCGATGATTGTGGCTATTCAGTAGTGTTCTCAGATAGCACCTGGAAGGTCACTAAAGGGGCATTGGTACTGGCTCGGGGTAAGAAAACTGGTACACTTTATATGACTACTGGTTTGAATAATACTGTTGCTACTACCGTTGCAGAGAGCACAGCAGATTTGTGGCATTGTAGGCTTGGCCATATGAGTCAGAAGGGCATGAAAGAACTATTGGCAAGAGGCAAGCTACCAGAACTAAAGTCAGTTGATCTCAGTACGTGTGAGAGTTGCATTATGGGAAAACAAAAGAAGGTCAGTTTCTTGAAGAGTGGTAGAACACTGAAAACAGGAAAGTTAGATCTTGTGCACACAGACGTGTGGGGACCTTCCCCAGTTGCATCTCTTGGAGGTTCTCGGTACTATGTCATGTTCATTGACGATCACAGCAGGAAGGTATGGGTTTATTTTTTGAAGCATAAATCTGATGTATTTAATGTGTTCAAAAATTGGAAAGCCCTGGTTGAAACAGAGACAGACTTAAAGCTGAAATGCTTGAGGTCTGATAATGGTGGAGAATATATTGATGGAGGATTCAATGAGTACTGTGCAACTCATGGTATCAGAATGGAAAAGACCATTCCTGGAACACCACAACAAAATGGAGTTGCTGAGCGTATGAATAGAACCATTAATGAGCGTGCTAGAAGCATGAGGCTGTACGCTGGATTACCACCTACTTTCTGGGCAGATGCAGTCAGCACTGCTGTGTACTTGATAAACAGAGGGCCATCAGTTCCATTGGATTGTGGACTGCCTGAGGAGGCTTGGAGTGGGAAAGAGGTCAAATTTTCTCACCTTAAAACTTTTGGCTGTCTTTCTTATGTTCTTGTTGATTCTGATGCTCGTAGTAAACTTGAAGCTAAGTCAAAGAAATGTTATTTCATTGGCTATGGAGACGAGGCATTTGGCTATCGTTTCTGGGATGATCAGGGTCGGAAGATTATAAGAAGCAGGAATGTGATATTCAATGAGAAGATTATGTACAAGGATAAGTCCAGTACAGTTGCTGAAGCAGCTCCTCATGAGTTCGAGTTCGAGAACTTGGATGACCTACCAGAGACCACTGTGCAGTGTAGAGATGTGAGTGACGGGGAGAATGGGTCCGATGCACCCGTTCCAATTATTCCGCAATCAGAACCAGAGCCGTCTACTCCTGCAGCTGCAGTTCGCAGGTCAGTTAGGACTATTCGTCCCCCACAGCGTTTCTCACCTACTTTGAATTATATTCTGTTGACAGATGGTGGAGAACCGCAGAGCTACCAGGAAACCTTGCAAGATGAACATTCTAGCAAGTGGAAGCTGGCCATGAAAGATGAGATGGATTCCTTGTTAGGGAATCAGACATGGGAGTTGACAAAACTTCCATCAGGGAAGAAGGCATTGCACAACAAGTGGGTGTACCGGGTAAAGACTGAGCAAGATGGTAGTAAAAGGTACAAGGCCAGACTTGTTGTAAAAGGCTTTCAGCAGAAGCAGGGTATTGATTACTCTGAGATCTTTTCTCCTGTGGTAAAAATCACAACCATCAGGTTAGTGTTGGCTATGGTTACTACTGAAGATCTATTTCTTGAGCAACTAGATGTGAAGACAGCTTTTCTTCATGGAGACCTTGAAGAAGACATCTCCATGCACCAACCTGAGGGGTTTGTAGTACAGGAAAATGAAGATTCAGTTTGCAGACTGAAGAAGAGCTTGTATGGCCTGAAGCAAGCTCCTAGACAGTGGTACAAGAAGTTTGACAGTTTTATGTGCAGTGCAGGATACATTAGATGTCAGGCAGATCACTGCTGCTATGTCAGGCAGTTTGACAATTCTTATATTATCTTGTTGTTATATGTGGATGACATGCTTATTGCAGGGGCTAGTATTGATGAGATCAATAATCTGAAGAAGCAGATGTCAGAGCACTTTGCAATGAAGGATTTGGGAGCTGCAAAGCAAATTCTTGGCATGAGAATTGTTAGGGACAGAGTCAGAGGCACGTTAAGACTCTCTCAGGCTGAGTATGTGAAAAAGGTACTCAGCAGGTTCAATATGGACAAGGCCAAACCAGTTGGCACACCTTTAGGCAATCACTTCAGACTCAGTAAGGATCAGTCACCAAAGTCAGAAGAGGAACAAGACTACATGAGTAAGGTTCCTTATGCTTCAGCTATTGGTTCACTTATGTATGCTATGGTTTGCACTAGACCAGATATTGCCCATGCAGTGGGAGTTGTGAGTAGATACATGAGTATCCCGGGAAGACAACATTGGGAAGCAGTAAAGTGGATTTTGAGATACCTAAAAGGCTCCTCAGAAACGTGCTTGTGTTTCTCAGGAGAGGGCTTAGAGGTGCAGGGCTATGTTGATGCTGATTTAGCTGGAGATGTTGATAGCAGAAAGAGTACCACAGGGTTTGTCTACACCCTAGGTGGTACTGCAGTTTCATGGGGTTCTAATCTACAAAAGATAGTTTCTTTGTCGACGACAGAAGCTGAGTACATTGCAGTTTCAGAAGCTGCAAAGGAAATGATTTGGCTACAGGGTTTCTTGGAGGAATTGGGCAAAGATATTCAAAAGGGCACTCTCTACAGCGACAATCAGAGTGCAATATTCCTCGCCAAGAACCCAGCATTTCATTCCAGGACTAAGCACATACAGATCAGGTATCACTTCATACGATCATTGGTAGATGATGGACAGTTGTTACTTGAGAAAATTTGTGGAAGTAAGAACCCTGCTGATATGTTGACAAAGAGCGTTACACTTGAGAAACTGAAGCTGTGCGCGACTTCAATTGGTCTTCAAGCATAAAGATAGGGGCAAAAAAGATAGCGGAAGCTATGAAGATCTTCATCCAGGTGGAGCATGGCTGTGGGATCAGCCAAAGTCACAAGGTGGAGATTGTTGAGTTTGTTCCTTGGCTTCAATCCCACATGGGTAGGAAGTGAAGCCACAATAAGCCTCTTGGGCTATATAAGGAGGCTAAGACTTCTTGGTTAGACACACCAACTAACAAGTTATCAAGTAATAACTTGTGAATAAAATCCTCTATTAGCCTTTTCTTGTAAAAGGGAAAGAGGTGAAAGTTAAAGTTTTCTTAGTGAGAAAATTTTGTGAGTGTCATTTGTGGTGAGGAGAAAAATTGTGTGATTGCAACAATTTTTCACATAGTGTATTTTCTTCTCTGGGTCTGATGGTTTTTCTTCCTGCTTTGGGAGTTTCCAGGTAAATTCTTGTGTTATTATTATTTCTGTATATCTCTTTATATTCTTGCATAGAGGTGGATCCTGGGGGTGAATTTGGGAGGTCCAGATTCCCAACAGGTTACGGGGCTGTGGGATTGCACCGAGGCTGAGAAGTGCGAGGAGGCTGGTTGCCGTGAGGGGTAGAGGACTTGGCCGACTTGGGTGTGCGTGGGCGGTTACGTTTCGAGTGGCTTGGCAGCGACGTGGTTCGGTAGGGGTGCTGGTTGCATAGACCGTGACACAGTTTGGGGTTGAGATGCATGGGCTTGTGTGTGAGGCGGCAACCCAATCTCTAGAGGAAGAAGATAATCAAGATATGCATGATAATGAGGGCTAATAGCCTAATAGTGTATAAATAGATGAATCAAAAACCAAAAGAAATTCAAGAGGTAGCAAACTTGCATGCGCAGGAGGTTAATGTGATCAAGCCGTGTGTGCAGTGGAATGAAAACGTCATGCATGACGTGGAGGAAGGAACTCGGTGCAGGGAGGAAACTTACTCGGGTACTTGTAAGACGTGAATGGGCTTAATTTTGAAAGATTGGGCTTTAAGGAAATAGGTAGGGTCCATTTCAAAAATTTCGGACTCAAGTTTTTGGATAGTGAAAAATAATAAAATGGGCCATTAATCTTGTATTGGCCCCGATTCAAATTCAAAAATAATCCACCTTGTTTAGAAACTTATCTCGGCCCATAAAAGAAATTCTTTTAACCTAAATTGATGAGAAAAATTATAGTTTACCAAAACTAGAATTGTAAGCCCGTGGTATATTCTCGAGAGACATGGTCGCTGTCCTATTCGTCCTTCATGCCATCACTCTCTTTGTCGTGTTTAGGCAAACTTCCTTGCCACATTCTGAACAAGTGGCGAGTTGTTCCCCTCTTTGTAACGCATCAATATCCACTTTGCCTCAGAAGCGTGTTTGGACTTCTGACCTGCATTTAATGTAGTAAAGGACTCTTGCTGTGCATTTAAATGTCTTTGGCCGCTCGACATGCTTCAATCAGGCTCGCATTTAATGCGATGTGGCCTTGACAGTCTCTTACATTTAATGTAATGTGGGGGTGCCTGTCGCTCTCTTACCTGGCTCTGCCTGACATATGACTCGTTTGGCAAGCGTCCTTCTGCCCCATGTGTGTCGGGGGTCACCTTCCTTACCGAGTCCCGAACCGCTCGCCAAGAGGGGAGAGCGTCTCGCTGATTTTGGGGCTAGGCCTACCTTGGCTTTGCGATAGGTGATGAATGTACGAAAGTGTACTCTAATATTAGATTAAATTACTAAAATAAGAATAGAAATAATTGAATATAATTTATATTATTGAATTTTATTTTTATTCATATTAAGATAGATTTACATTGAATTTTATTTACATATGAAAGCAGGTTGCATTTTATTCTCAATTTGGTTGACTCTCCATAAGGACCCACACGTATGGATGGACTTCAAGCACACATATAGATATTACGGACCCAACTGCAATTAAAACAATGCTTGGACTTGACTTAAATAGGAAGGCATGCAATTTAACTTGAGCACGCCACTTTCATTTCACCTTAACCTAAGGCCCCGTTTGTATTCGCAACTCATCTCAACTCATATTCATTTCATCATTATATTTTTATGATTTTTTATATAAAACACAAATTTTATACACATTTTTCAAATCCCAATATACATTTCTCATATCCCAATATACTTTTTTCAAATCTCAAAATCATAATAATATTAAAAAATAAACTCAACTCAACTCATTTCATTTCCGAATCCAAACGGGGCCTTAAGGGCCTACTTGCATTTTAAATGGAACGCATCTCAATTTGATTTGGACTTTGGGAAAAGCAAGGGACTTCGATGCATGGTAATTCAAGAAAGTGGGACACGACACTTCATTAGAGTTTCACCTCAAGGCCCGCACGATGGTTGTATCTCAACTTAATGGACCGCACTTCAACTCTGCATTTGGGCCTCACTTCAGCAGTTGAATACTTATGAATTAATGAGTCATTTGGCACACAGCATCTAAATGGAAGGAATGCGGTACACACATGTATATATATATATATATATATATATGAGTTTTGAATGTAGCGCCATTACATAGAAGAACAGGGAAAGGCTACGGACGAGAATGCAGAGTAGAAACGAGAATTGAAGATGGCTGCCATTTGCTTTGTTTTTCTCTTGAGAATTTTGTTGTCCAATGTATTTATGGATAACTAAATTTTTAAGTAGGGCTAAGGATGAGCTCACACACTAGATATTATTTTTAATTTATTTTTGATTCATATAATTGATCTTAAATTAATAAAACTCTGTTGTTTTATCATTCTCAATATTGTTGATATTTTATTCTCCGAATAATCATAAAATTTATTTCGTTTATCGATTTAGTCATACTTTTCTATTGAATAGTTTAGATCTTTGATTATGTTTGTATCAATTGATTTTCTATATTGATTTAATTCTTTGCTGCAATATCACTCCCTGGATATATTGTTATTTTTTAATATGGATAACAATTTGTGTGATTTAAAAGTGATGAATGATTTTTTAAAGGGTTACATTTGATTTAATTTTCATTTATAATTCTATATCTTTAAATTAGGATTTTTGGAATTAAATTCTCAATTGAATTCTCAATAAATTATGAATAATTAAAATACCAGATATGTGCAAGGGATTCCCGACGCTCTACAGTTCGTCAAACTTGAATACTTTTCCCATTAATTATTTTGTTTCATTTTAATTTGCATTCAAAATCAATTTTTTATTTTCTCATTAATCATTTAATATTTTCTTTAGTTTCTTTGTTATCTATTTTCATTCTCTAATCCGTCTTTATGTGAAATCGACACCCCAAAACTATACTATAACTACCATGTTATTCTTGGGACGTAATCAAATTTTGGCGCCGTTGCTAGAGAGACAGTAGAAAAATTATTAGAAAGTTTGTTTTTAGTAGTTTGTAAATGTAGTAACTTCGTTCCCTTTTCTAGCATACTGCAACTTTATTTATTTTATTTTATTTTTCTCTTCCATAGTTTTTTTTAGTGTTGCATTTTTTTTTTTTTACTTTTTATTGTTATCTTGCATGCATAATAGGTATATGGACGCATTAGGTCGATTTGCTTGTAGCCCTGTTTTAGAGTCAGATTCAGAATCTAACTTTTTCAATCATTTGTTTGATAATTCTTCTATTTCTAAAAATATGAGTGAACATAAGAATCAACCTACTAGGACTCTTCAGGATTACCTCCACCCTACACGCATAGCCACACCACTATGCATCATGTTTTCACTCAATACTCGTCAACTTGATGTTAAAACAGGACTGATATAGTTACTTCCCACTTTTCATGAGTTAGAAAATGAAAACTCATATGTGCACATTAGGAAGTTTGAGGAGGTAGTTGCGACTTTTTATAGTCAAAATGCAACTGATGACATTGTGAGACTTAAACTTTTTCCTTTCTCTTAAAAGGATAGAGCTAAGAGTTGGCTATACTCTCTGAGACTACGATCTATCAGGTCGTGGAATGAGATGACTCAAGCTTTCTTTAATAAATACTTTCCCCAACATAAAATCAATGCTTCAAAAAGACAGATCTCCACCTTTGCACAAAATAACAGTGAGACTTTGTATATGTCTTGGGGAAATTTAAGGAGTTGTTGAGTATGTGCCATCACCATAGGTATGAGAGTTGGTGTTTAGTGAGTTACTTCTATGAGGGACTTCCACCTAGAGAGTGTCAAGTTGTGGAGATGATGTGTGATGATAAGTTCTTATAGAAAAATCCTAAAGAGGCCATAGAGTACCTCGATGAGCTTACTGAGAAGGCTCACATGTAACGAGTTGTACCCAGAGGGGGTCGAAGAATCACTACTGTCCCATATAAACCTGTCTCCAAACACAGATGACATCTCCATAAATTTTCTAAAGTAAATAAATAATTTCCCTTTTCCAAATCCATAGATAATTATCCACAAAGTTATAACTAAAAAAAATATAGCTAGAAACAAAAGGGCCCACAATCTTCCAATAATCTCAACAGAATGAATGAATAATACTTAAGTCCAATAAATTGGAAACATAACATCTAGAAGATATTAATAGTCTTTCCATCTATAGTGATACTTTAACAGCTTATTCATGCTCACAATTTCTAATCCTGGTCTTCTGCTGGGACATCCACAACTAGGTAAGCGGAAGACTTATACTAGAGTGTAAACATGAGCATTTATAAAGTACAACAAGCACAACAAAAATATCTTTCAGAATTATCATGAACAAAGCATATTTTTAAACGTAATAGAGTAATGATTTTTAAATCATGTAAAACACAAAAGTACTATGGCACAATAGAACAGAACATCGTCGTCATGTCAAAATAGAGCATCTCACAAAGCAGAGACCATGTTTAACCCCCGTGGTAGAATTGTGCTAATCCCGATGGTCAAATCAGGCAGAGACAGAGGTAAATCTTTCCCTTAATCATTCTCGGAACCCCGAGTATGCACACAGGAAAGTCCACATAATAATCACTTTGTTTCTAAATTAGGTGCACTTAGAGATAGAGAACTTGGTACAAAACTTGGTACCAAGCCAAACAAAGTAGAGACAAAGCAAAGCAGAGCAAAGACATAGTCAATACAAAATCAATATACCATACCAAAGGTTTTCAGAGTCACACTAAAATAATACGGAGTTCCAAAATATTTTCAGATTAATCTCACAAAAACAAAATAGAGTCAGAATATCTTTATAAATAAATGCACAAATTTTCAGATAATTAATATCGTTCTTTTTCACATTTCAGAAACAAATGACAAAAACTAAGCTTATGTCTACACAATGTATGACAGAAACATTTTTTCTTTCTTTCATATAAGTTTCATGAATAATGCAAATAACTGACTAAGAATGGTTTTTCTCGAGTTCTCATCTCATAACAAAACATGCACAGTTTTTTAGAAAATCAACCTCAGACTACATTTGGTATAAAACCAAACATATGAATCCTGCTTACCTAATTCCTACAATGTATTATCTATGCCTTGAATTCGACCTCTACTAGTCTTGTCACCTATTCATAAAATATTCACCAAGTGTTAATGACCAACCATACAACCTAATTCTACAAGTTAAACCAAACTTTTTAACATAAGTTTTAGCAAGTCCAAAACCAGTAGCATAATCTAACTATTTAAGGAAAAAAACTCCACTTCTTCAAGTTAAAAAAAACACACTTCCAACATATACCGATAGGCCCAACAACCAGATCTATTACATCACATGCACAATATGCTTGCCACCATGATTTCTAGCAAACAACCAACTCAAATAGCCACCCATATACACCTAACATCATATACAAAAGACTCCAATTAAACCAAACCCAAGTACTTGTTTCACACAGTCGTAAAAGCATCCCAAGAGTTGGTATTACTTCAAAAGGGCACCCAATACAGTACCCTCATCGTGTAGTCACATATTTATATCCATAACGTTACCACAAATTCCATGATTTTCACACAGCCCAAACAGCCAGAAAAATAAATCACTATAGCCCTAAAACTTCTTTTAAAATAAATCCAACAACTAGATTTCCTAGACTTAACATCACTACCCAAAGTTCCATATTGATTCTTCCAAATACAAATACCATACCACATGAATACCAAAAATTCCTAAAGTTAAAATTCAAGGTTACCTTGCAAAGAGGGTTGAGGAAAACTATAAACCACGGTGCACAATAGCAGTAGCACGCAATGCAAGAAAAAAAATCTGAAATTCGAGGTTACCCAAAACCCAAATAGTTACTAAGGCAAGAGAGATGAAAAGTAACTTATATTAAGGGAAGAGATACTTTGAAAATCAGCAAGGGGTGGGAAAGGGCTTACCAAAAAAAAAATTGCAGCAATAAAACTCAGAGAAACCGAAAAGATGCAAAAGGGTGAAAATCTGATGAGAGCGTATTTCTAAAGTGAAGGAGAACAAGGAAATGCAGGTGCGAATTTAAGGGAAAAAATGAGAGTCAAAATCGGAGCAAGTAAAGAGAAAGAAACTGAAAATAGAAGGGGAAAGAAAAATCGTTGGGAAGAGAAAAGGGAGAAAAATAGAAGGTTTAAGACCTTACCTGAAACGACACCATTTCTGGGGGTCCTGGGCTAAAGACTTAGAGAGTCGGTCCTGGGTCGTACATCCTCTCCCCCTTACAAAATTTCCGTCCTCAAAATTTGCTACAAGCTCTCCAAACTCTCATAAAAATAGTGTGGGTACTTTTCTCGCATCTCTACCTCAAGTTTCCAAGAAGCTTCAATAGTAGCATGGTTATTCCACAAGACTTTAACCAACAGTATAATCCGAGTTCGTAACACGTGTTTTCTTTTCCAATATCCATATTGGTTCTTTAATATAAGTCTTATCTTCCTGAATCTGCAATGGTTCATAATCAATAATGTGGGTGGGATCGAGAACATACCTTTTTAACATGGACACATGAAATACGTTATGCACTCTCACAAAATTTGGTGGGAGCGCTAACCCGTATGCCATCGGTCTAATTCGCTCAAGAATCTCAAAGGGTCCAACATATCTAGGGCTCAATTTACCTTTCTTTTCAAATCTTATAACTCATTTCATTGGTGCTATTTTCAAAAATACTTCACTTCCAACCTCAAACTCTAATGGGCGGTGTCGATTATTAGCATAACTTTTTTGTCGGTTCTGAGCCGCTTTAATTCTAGCCCGAATAATGTCAATCTTTTACGTGGTCTTCTGAATGATCTTTAGCTCCAAGATTTTTCTCTCACCAACCTCATCCCAATACAATGGAGACTTGCACCTTCTGCCATACAATACCTCATACGGTGCCATCCCAATACTAGTTTGGAAGCTGTTATTATAAAAAAATTCAACTAATGGTAAATGTCGTAACCAAGTCCCCTTGAAATCCATCACACATGCCCTCAACATGTCTTCTAAAATCTGAATAGTCCTTTCTGATAGTCCATCTGTTTGAGGGTGATAAATCGTATTAAAGTTCAACTTAGTACACATTGCCTCTTGTAAGCTTCACCAAAATCTAGAAGTGAAACGGGGGTTTTTATCTGACATAATGGAAACTGGTATCCCATGCAATCTCACGATCTCTTGCACGTACAACTCAGCTAGTTTCTCTAATTTATAAGAAACTTTGATGGGCATGAAATGAGCAGTCTTCGTTAAGCAGTCCATGATCACCCATTTTGCATCTTTTCCACTCAAAGTTCTTGGTAGACCTGTCACAAAGTCCATAGATATATGCTCCCACTTCCATTTTGGAATTTCCAGTGGTTGTAACAATCTCTGCCTTCACCCGTTAACAAGTCAGGTATTGTTCTACAAACTTAGCAATCTCTCTTTTCATACCATTCCATCAAAAAGACTCTCTCAAGTCCCGATACATTTTGGTACTCCCCGGGTGGACAGTGTACAAAGAGCGGTGTACTTCCTCTAAAATTACCTTTTTCTTTTCCATTATCAGTTGTTACACACAATCTACCTTTAAACCTAAAAACTCCATCTTCGGAAACACTAAAATCAGCTTTATTCCTATTCTTAACTTCCTCTACTAGCTTTACCAACCCCGAATCCACTTTTTGAACTGCTTTGATTCTCTCTGACAAGTCTAGTTGTACTATTAAAATGGCCATGAAAGTACTCGTATTATTAGTGATGACCTCAATACCGGTCCTCTCTAAGTCCATTAACAATTGGTGTTAAGTGGTAAGGACTACAACTGCTGGACCCATTGATTTCCTACTTAAAGTGTTATCTACAACATTTACTTTGCCTGAGTGATAATTTATAGTAAAATCATAATCTTTTATTAACTTGAGTCATTTTTTCTGTCTCATATTTAATTCTTTCTGGGTGAATAAATACTTCAAACTCTTATAATATGTGTAGATTTTGCACTTTTTCCCATAAAAATAATGCTTCCAAATTTTAAGTGCGAAGACAACTGCTGCTAACTCCAAATCATGTGTGGGATAATTTTGTTCATATGCCTACAGTTGCCATGAAGCATTACCTATAACTTTCCCATGTTGCATTAATACACACCCTAAGCCCAATCTAGAAGCATCACTGTACACCATAAATCCACCTCTCGTTGTGGGAACCAATAAAACTGAGGCAGTTACTAGCCTTTGTTTCAATGTTTGAAAGCTTTCTTCATACTTTTTCTGTCCACTTAAATTTGTTATTCTTCTTGGTGAGGGTGGTAAGAGGAACAGCTATTCTGGAGAAACCATCAATGAATCGGTGGTAGTTTGCCGCCAATCCTAAGAAACTCCTAACCTCATGAACATTCTTTGGTGTTGTCCAGTTAACTACTGCTTCCATTTTCCCTAGGTCTACTGAAATTGGAACAAAAAGGAACAATATAAAGAAGATTAGCATAGGCCCTGAGCAAGGATGACACGCACAAATCAAGAAATGGTATCAGAGTCTATCCCAATTAGATATGTGGGATTTAAGCCGTGCCACCTATGAGAAACAGGTTCGACAAAGATTTCGGGCATTTTAAGGGTGGTAGATTGTGATACCCTATATGATAAGAATAAGGGTGGGTGGTGTATAAGATCCGACATTGCTTGAGAAGAATAAGTTCTTACTCTTTATAAGGTTCCAATGAGGCTCCAATTGTATCATTGGCTAGTCTTTTTAAAGTATAGGCCATGTGGTTTGGGCCTTCCATTGGGGCATTACATCACACTTCGACTCGACATAGTGCTACTGAGAGCACAAATAGGTCACGACCTACAAGGAAGCAAAATAGTGGTGGAATTTACCATCTTAGGAAGGAAGATAACTTGAAGGCTAAGGTTGAGGTACTTACTAGGGAGTTAAAGTTGTTTTGTGTGTGCCGGGGTCAATCATCTCACTCAAAAGTGTCCTACATTTGTGGAGATAAGGGGTTGTATAAGGAACAATGTAATGCCTTAAGTATGTACAAGAAGCCTTTTTACGCCATTCTCTGAAACCTACAATTCAGGATGGCATGATCACCTCAATTTTAGCTGGAAGTCTAAAAACCAGCTACCTGCACAGCTTGCATAGCCCACTGATCATATCTTGCACCATATCATGCACCTTCATTTTCTAAAAAATTTTTAGAAGACACTTTGCATGATTTTATTGAGGCACAGGGTAAGACTAACCAAAAGTTTGAATATTTGATTATGCAGGTTGTTGAAGAAAACAAGGAGATAAGGAGTCAAGTGTCCAAACTGATGAGCTCTTTGACTGCGACTTAGCGAGATAAGTTCTATTCTTAAGCTTAGTCCACACTCAAAAGTCAGCACATATTGCAAGAGAACTTGAAGGATGTGAACGCCATTGTGACTCATAGTGGTAAGTCATTACACATCCTAACAATAGACAAATCAAAGGATGTGGAAAAGAATCAAGATAGTAGTGATGCCGAGCTACCCAAGGACCCAAAGGTGACAAAAAGCCTTGTTAAGATACCATTCCCTCAAGCTTTAAAATCAAGCAATCTAACTTTGGATCCTAGCAGTGAAATCCTAGAGAATCTCAAGCAGGTAAAAGTCAATCTCCCTTTTTTGCATGTGATTAAGAAAGTTCCTACTTATGCAAAAGTTATCAAGGATTTGTGTATAGTCAAGAGAAAGCACCATGTGAAGAAGACAGCATTCTTGATAAAGGAAGTTAGTGCTCTAATTGAGTAGTGGATTCCTCTAAAGTACAAGGATTCTAGTTGCCCAACTATTACATGCAACATTAGAAATCATGAGTTTGGGCAAGTTTTGTTAGATTTAAGAACTAGTGTGAATTTAATGCCTTATTCTATTTATTTGCAGTTGGAATTGGGAGAAATCAAACCAACTTCTATGGTATTGCAATTGGTTGACCATTCAGTCAGAGCACCACGGGCTTTGATAGAGGATATTTTGATTCAAATTGATAAATTTTATTATCTCGTTGATTTCCTAATCTTAGACACTACTTCTACTGTTGACTCTACCTCTAAAATTCCTTTAATTGTAGGTAGACATTTCCTTACCACTACTAATGCTCTAAGGAATGGTTTGATGAAACTCTCTTTTAGAAATATGACTCTTAAGATAAATATTTTCCATATTGCAAAATAACTAGAAGAGGATGACAAGTACTACCAGATATATATGATCGACTCACTTATAGACAGGAAAGTTTTCACAAATCGTGATTCTGATTCTCTTAAGTATTTCACTGTTAATTCTGAGTTTAATCCTATTAGTGATTCATCTGATGTGGCTGATATTTGTGAAGAACAGACTTGGCAACCAAAGTTTGAGGAGTTGCCTAAGAAAAGTGAAGAACAAGTTCCTTCATGTGGAGAAGTACCAAGAGTTGACTTGAAACTTGCCATCTACCTGTGGACCCGCATCGAGTTTATTGGGACAAAAAGCATTTCACTTTTGACCCAGGAAAGGCAGCTCCAGAAGTGGAAGACATTCTACATGTGAACCCGGTCTATCCACCTTGACCACACCATGCAATAATTTACTTTTATATTTATTTGTTTTATTTTGTTTTGTTTTCGTTTATTTTCTATTTCTTTATTTTTTAAATTATTTTCCGTCCTTTTCTTTTTATTTGATATTGCTTTGTTTGTTTCGCTTGTAGGTTAATTTCATTTTGTCAATTCAATTTGTCATATTTGGTGCTTAGCGAGTTGCTCACGTCATACATCAGGTGTATTCTATCCTTTTCAGTTACTCCCCATTTAGTCTTAATTGTTAAATATTGAGGACAATGTGTCATTTAAGTTTGGGAGTGGGAGTGAAAATTCAGCATTTAAAATGTTTGTTGGAACTCTATGGCATATTTCCATGTGTCAAAAATTTTTTTTAAAAAACATTTGCATCACATAAGTACATTTTCACATGTGTACTCATGCTCATTCATGACCATCTTAGTGAGTTTATCAAACTCATCTTAATCATTTTGCTGAAACATTCACATAACTTTTAATACATTTATCCAAGTTTTGTAGTAAGATTGTGGTTTGACACATGTAGCTAGAAAAATCTTTTGCTTAAGTATTTATGTGAATTTTTGAGAGCTTATAAATGTAGGAATTGTGATAAGTGTTTATTGATCTGTTGAATTTAGTACTTTTTTTGAGAATATCATTACAGGTTGGTGGTAAGATGGTGGATATATTTAGGATATGACGAATGTCAACTTCGGATTAACGTTTGAGCTTTTCAAGCTACCTCTTCTCATCATAGACCCTTAGTAGCCAATTTTGAGCTAACAAACACATATGGCCTTTTCCTTTTCATATGCCCACATAATCCATGTCTCTCCACATTGGAGTATAGCTTTTATACTAATTTTTTCTACCCTTATTGCTTCCAAGTGTGTACTAGATGTGGAATCTGTATATGTTATTTTGCAAAAAAAAAAAAAAAAAACCAAAAGAGGGAAGAAGAAGAAGAAAAGAATGAGAAAAAAAAAAGAAAGGGGAAGAGTACAAGTACGAAGTGCTCAACTGAGTGAGCTTCAAAATATAAAAAAAAAAAAGTTGAAGAAAAAGGAAAATTATTATTTGATGATCTAAAAAGTAGAAGAGTACATTAGGTGAGAATTTTGGTCAATGGATATATTTAATAAAATTTCCTTAGTGTGTACTTAGAAGTTTTTGAATCTTTTTTATTATTTTCTTCATATAGCCCTTAACCCAAGCCACGTTACAACTTTTTTGTGTTAATCGTTCTAATCCTAAATAAGCTTATAGAATGAGTGGCAGAAATCCTCATTTGTTAGTGGTCTTATCATAAGATTAATATTTGCTTGTTGCTTGTACATAATTACCTAATTTTTCGTGAGAGTGTGTGTACATCCATTGTCAACTCCATAGAGAGAACCCTCGGATGAAATACTATTTACCTGTGAGTTATGGAGTTGAATCTTTTGCTTGAGATGTTTTTGATGTTGCATGTGTCAGGATTTGCGGTTAGATGAATATAGTTTGAAACACACACACTCTATGAATTGCTATAGGTAGATTAATTGTGATAGGGTTATTAAATTCCTAAAATGTATTTGATATGTGAATATAAAAAATGTGACTTAGTGATCTCTGTGTGTATTTTTTTGGTCTATTTCGTTGTTTTGGTATGAAAATTGCTAGGGACTAGTAATGAGTAAATTAGACAGTATGATAAGTGCACGAAAGTGCACACTAAATACTCTAATATTAGATTAAATTACTAAAATAAGAATAGAAATAATTGGATATAATTTATGTTATTGAATTTTATTTTTATTTATATTAAGATATATTTACATTGAATTTTATTTACATATGAAAGCAGGTTGCATTTTATTCTCAATTTGGTTGACTCTCCATTAGGACCCACATGCATAGAAGGACTTCAAACACACATACGGATATTACGGACCCAACAGCAATCAAAACAATGCTTGGGCTTGACTTAAATAGGAAGGCATGCAATTTAACTTGAGCATGCCACTTTCATTTCACCTTAACTTAAGGGCTCACTTGCATTTTAAATGGAAGGCATCTCAAATTGATTTAGACTTTGGGAAAAGCAAGGGACTTTGATGCATGGTAATTCAAGAAAGTGGAACACGGCACTTCATTAGAGCTTCACCTCAAGGCCCACACGATGGCTCTATCTCAACTTAATGGACCGCACTTCAACTCTAGATTTAGGCCTCAATTCAGCAGTAGAATACTTATGAATTAATGAATACTTTGTGACACGACATCTAAATGGAAGGAATGTAGTACACGATGTGTATATATATGAGTTTTGAATGTAGCACTGTTACACAAAAGAACATTCGTAATATTGTTGATGTTTTCTTCTCCGACTAATCATAAAGTTTACTCCGTTTATAGATTCAGTCATACTTTTCCTATTGAATATTTTAAATCTTTGATTATGTTTGGATAAATTGATTGTCTATATTGATTTAATTCTTTATTGTAATATCGCTCACTGGATATATTAATATTATTGGGTTTTCTCAACGTGGATAACAATTTGTGTGATTTAAAAGTGATGAATGATTTTTCAAAGAGTTATATTTGATTTAATTTTGGTTTATAATTCTATATCTTCCAATTGAGATTTTTGAAATTAAATTCTCAATTAAGTTATCAATGAGTTAATAATAATTAAACTATCGAATGTATGCAAGGGATTCCCAACGATCTACTGTTCGTCAAACTTGAATACTTTTCCCATTAATTATTTTGTTCATTTTAATTTGCATTCAAAATCCATTTTTATTTTCTCATTAATCATTTAATATTTTTTTAGTTTCTTTGTCATCTATTTTCATTCTTTAATGTGTCTCCCTATGGAATCGACACTTCAAAGCTACACTACAACTACTGCGTTATTATTTGGGCGTAACCAAATTTTGGCACCATTGCCGGAGAGACAGTAGAAGAATTGTTAGATAGTTCTTCTTTTCAGCAGTTTGTAAAGACGGTAACTTCGTTCTCTCTTCAAGCTTACTGCATCTTTATTTATTTTATTTTATTTTTTCTTTCATAGTTTTTTTTTAGTGTTGCATTTTTTATTTTTTATTGTTATCTTGTATGCATAATAGATATAGGGACGTATTTGGTCGATTTGCTTGTAAGACTGTGTTAAAATCAGATTTAGAATCTAATTTTTCCAATCATTTGTTTGATAATTCTTCTATTTCTGAAAATGTGAGTGAACACAAGGATCAACCCACTAGAACTCTTCAAGATTACCTCTACCCTACACGGATAGCCACACCATCATGCATCATGTTTCCATCTAATACTCGTCAACCTGATGTTAAAACGGGAGTGATACAGTTACTTCCCACTTTTTATGGGTTGGAAAATGAAAATTCATATGTGTACATTAGGGAGTCTGAGGAGGTAGTTGTGAATTTTCTTAGTAAAAATGCAACATTTGACATTATGAGATTTAAATTCTTTCCTTTCTCTTTGAAGGATAGAGCTAAGAGTTGGCTATACTCATTGAGACCATAATCTATCGGGTCGTAGAATGAGATGACTCAAACTTTTTTTAATAAATACTTTCCCCAACATAGGATCAACACTTTAAAAAGACAAATCTCCACCTTAACGCAAAAGGATAGTGAGATTTTGCACAGAAGGATAATGAGGTTTATTAGCATATATGTTGAGAGATAATAAGAGAATGATGAAAAAAGGGATGACGAGTAGCATTACTCATGTTGTGTTTGTTTGTGCATATATATTATGTATTTTGCTCTTTATAATTGTAAAAGATATGTATACTAGGAGGGGATAATACATCTCAGGCTCATAATGGGTTTTAGGCCCAGCTAAAAAAAGATGGTCTCTTCAGAAGGGAAGAAGGAAAGAAAGGAAGAGGGGACAAAAATACTTAGAAGGAGAAAGGTGTCACGAAAAAAATGAGGATGTGATATAAATGAGGGGAGATGTGTTCTAAACTAGGCAAAGGATAAAGAGAAGAGACTAGAGCACTTCACGTAAGCAACTTCTAGATGATGTTTGGGGACTAACTTTGATTCCTCATTCTTCAACCTCACGACCAGAGCACTAATGATAAGGATACTTCTAGAAGAAAGACCTCCAATCTCCATTGGATAGTGAGGATAAGAGACTACTGCATTTACTTACTGCTTACTGCCATGGATGAACACACGAATAGCATACAACCGAATCGAATTAACGCCAGGGCTCCATATAACACCAATTAAGGTCCAAATAGTCTTAACATACCAGAATTGATTTTTTCAACCCAAATAGTCTTAATGTACCGAAATTGATTCTTTCTTCCTTTCTGGGTTGTTGCACTTTTTTTAGTTGTTAAAATTTGATGTCATGTATGGGATTTGATCTATCTTTTACACGAAATATGGGTGAAGGACAATTTTCCAATGAGCAAAATAATCTCTGGAGGAGTAGATAAAGTTTTCCAAATAAGTATCGTCAACTTTTCGATTGTTATTCTTATTAACAGTACTATTGGAAAGCATTTAGAGAGAAAACACCTTCTCGCCCTTGTGGTTAAGTAAGTGCATGGAGTACTTTTTATTCACCCAATGTGTATCACCCGAGAAGATAAGTCCCCCTTGCTACAAGAGCTAGAAATGCATTATACACTTTGACTATACACTTAAGAACTGGTAGTGCAGGTCAAACAGGCACCATAGCACACAACACGGACTAGACTCATTAGACGGGAAGGCATGCATGTGAGAGAGCTGTGCATCAAGTGCATAGTTCACGTAAGTGCACAATGCATTTTTTTGTGTATGGCACTGTGCATGCCATGAATAGTTCCATGATGGGTGCATGTGCAACACGCTCTAGCAAGCTTGCGGTGGTAGGTGCCACTTATTAATAGTAACAAGCGACTCCTCCCTCATCCAGCTGTCACTTTGGGTGGGCTAATAGGGTTGACAGATACATTTTTATTGCCAAGTCACGTCATTGGAAAGCTGGGAGCCAAAAAAAAAACTCCTTATTAGCCTAGGATGTACCTGACAAGGGTGCTGGCAACCACCAATAAGGTCATCGGCTATTTCAATGGTCACAAGAGTGGCACCCATTCGTAGAGGTAGTGCACTCAGTGTGTTGATAATACCGATGCAGTCAGTGACCACCTCACCCATTATCCACGACCTTCGAAGGTTGCCAATAGTTGCGAATACGCACTCCAGTGTCTTCTATTGCCGGCATGGTGAGTGGCAGTGACATGAAATGCTAGTGGAACCTTCCCCACTGATTACATGGCAAGAGGCAACGAATCTCGTGGTAGGCATCCTTGCCCAGTTGTGGCATGTATCTCGACCACCCTATGGTAGCCACCTCTCCCTCGGTCACGTCATCCCAACCACTCATGGCATGCATAAACATTGCTCAGCTTCTCACATGGGTAGCAACATAGCTTCTCGGCCGTGGTGTGTATCTCTAGCCCAGCCATTGACTAGCAAGCTTACCTGGCACCTTAAGTGAAGGGGCCTCCCTCTACCATCTCGTGGTAGGTCACTCTTTTCCCACTACAATAAGAAAGAAACTTTCTCGCCCATCTGCATCCCAGCTTTAGTCACCCATCTTGGCCATGAATTTGTCCCGGCCTACCTTGCATGGAAATCACGAATGCCTTGGCTACGTGAGCTACATGCACCAATGCCAAGCATAAAGTAGAATTAGGATTTATTATTTGGAAGGGCGATTTAAGTAAAAAATTTGAAAATTTGAGTATTGGGGGATAATTTTAATTATATAAAATTTCTAATTATTTACATACTAAATTAAATTTTAAAAAAAATTAAAGGGGACAAAATATATTTATATTAAGAAAATTTTAAAAATTATATGTTAAAATAAGATTTTATAAGCTTTTGAGGGATGGTTATCGCAACATGATGTTTCTGATGATGCTCTCAATGTTGCTGTTAATAGTGTGAGGCAGAGGCAAACTACCTGTCGTGTGGATACTGAAGAATTACAAGATACTCTAGATACTGCGTGTCGTTTAACTGCTTAGGACACATATAGAGACACACCAGATTAATCCCTTTTGCTATCATTTTCTCCTTTTTTGCTTTATTTGTGCTGTACATACCATTGTTGGCTTTGTCCACATATTACAGTAGGTAGTGAAATAACATAGTAGTTTTCGAGTTGTCTGTCGAAAGCTTTTGATGCAGCAGTATATATATGAATAGCTCCTTGTAAACATCATTCATTTGATTGAATCAATATCAAACAGAGTTCCTTTTGCTCTTCATATTAGTTTTCTCTTTTCTTACATGGTATCAGAGAGCAGACTCATTTCTTGCCTTTAGTCTTTCACTTCTTCTCTATAATGGTAGAACGCCAACCAGAATGCCCTTTTTTCAATTTTAGTGACCCAAACAACCCATATCATGTTGATAATGGAGATAACACCACTATCACATTAGTCACTGACCTTCTCACTTCAGAAAACCAGAAAACCTGCTACATCAGATCCTCTGTTTAATGCATGGGAACGATGCAACGATATGGTAGTTACTTGGATTCAAAACTATTTTAGTGCTATTGTGAAAACAAGTGTTACCTTTGTGGAGAATGCCCGTGACATTTGAGATGAACTCAAAGATTGTTTCGACCAAAAAAATGATCCCAAGATTTTTTAGCTAAAAAGGAGCTTGGCTAGCCTTTAACAAGAACAAGATCCTATGAGTGTGTACTACAGTGAACTCAAAACTTTGTGGGATTAACGAGCTATTTATGATCTAATGCCTACTCGCACTTGTGGTCAACTAACCATTTTAAATGATAGATATTAGAGAGATAGTGTTATTCAGTTTCTCATAGGATTAAATGAAAAATACTCTAATGTGAGGGACCAAATCATGCTGCTAGATCCTATAACCACCATTAGCAAAGTTTTCTCCCTCATACAACAACAAGAACAACATCATCACATTATCTCTGCTATCCAAATCTTAGGTCCATGGCATTAGTCACCAACACCTTTTATTCTCATTTCAATGACAATGCCAAATATCCCAATGCCACAAAGAAAGAGAGACCATACTATACCCACCGTCGCATACAAGGCCATACTCTTGAAATATGTTTTAAGATGGAAAATGCTCAAGTCCCTACATGTACCCATTGTAAACAAACTAGCCATGTTGCTGAAAAATGTTTTAAGCTACATGGTTACCATCGCGGTCACAAACTTCACAAGAGAAAGAATTTTGGACCTTTTGCCAATCAAGCCAACATGACAATGGACTCTAACTAAGAGGAAGCTCATGAAAACCAAGTTATTTTTCCCAAAGATCAATATCAACAGCTTATGGCTTTGCTCCAAGACAATGATCACTTGACTACATGCCCTTTTGTGAACAATGCTCAAGTTGTGTATCAACCCACCACAAGTGAGCCAAAATCCTCCAAGATTTCTGGTATGCATCTTGCCCTTTCCTCTTTTGCTCATTAAATTATTGATGGCAATGACATATCTTGGATTATAGACTCGGGTGCAACAGATCAGGTGATTTGCAACACCACTTCTTTCACTTCTATTAATTCCAAGGTTGCTTACCCAGTCAAGCTATCAAATGGAACTTCCATGCTAGTGAGTCATATAGGAGATGTTCAAGTCACCACCAACATTCTATTAAAAGATGCTCTATGTATACCCTATTTCTGTTTGAATTTAATTTCAGTTAAAATGGTAATAGAGACACTTACTTGTTGTTTACTGTTTCTATCTAATCAATGTTTCATTCAAGGCCTTTTCACCTGGACAATGATTGGGATTGCTGAAGTTAGAGAGAGCCTATATCACCTCTTTCCAGTGCTACTGTAATGACTAACAACAATGTTTGAGACCTTTATCATTATTGCCTAGGTCACATTTCAAATGCTAGGATGATTTTGATTAATCCAGTGTAAAAGATAATTTTAATATTAGGAAAGTTTTTCCCTACTTAGTTTGCCCCGTGGCTAAACAACACAGACCTTGCCCTACTAGCCATCATAAATCAACTTCTATTTTTTATTTAGTGCATGTAGACATTTGGGGGCCTTGCTCCACACTTCCCTATGATGAAACTAGATATTTCTTGACCTTAGTTGATGACCTATCACACACTACTTGTATATATTTGTTGCATGCAAATTCAGAAACTAGGAATTGTATTGAAACTTTCTACAACATGGTAGTAACCCAATTTGGCATCAAAATTAAAGTCATTAGGAGTGACAATGGGGTAGAATTTCAAATAAATGAATCTTTTAATCAAAAGGGAATTATACACCATCGTTAATGTGTTGAAACACCTCAACAAAATGGTGTTGTTGAGAGAAAACATCAACACATCTTTAACATTGCAAGAACACTTCGGTTCAATCAAGTCTCCCATTACATTTTTAAAACGATTGTGTGTTGATAGTTATTTATCTCATAAACAGAATACCAACCCCTCTCCTCAACAATAAGACTCCACATGAAGTTTGGTTTTCCACTAAACCTATATATCATCACCTAAAGGTGTTTGGATGCTTGTGTTATGCCACCACTTTGTCACATAGTCGTAAAAAGTTTGATTCAAGGGACAAAAAATGTATTTTCCTAGGATATCCTTTTGGGGTTAAGGGATATAAATTGCTTGACCTTCAATTACACCCCACTTTTGTTTCAAGAGATGTGATTTTTCATGATTTTCCTTTCCTACATGCTTCCAACTCTAATGACCATATCTCCATTCCCCAAACTCCATCTGATCTATCCTTCCTTATAGAAAAATCTGTCCATAATTCCTTTTCTTTTCCCACTGCTCATCCACCAGTCATTGATTTCACTTCAACTTCAATCAACCTGCCCCCTACATCATTCCTTCCAACACATGATAATCCCAACTCAGCTTCTGCGATTGCATCACCTCAGCTTTGAAGGCCAATGAGAAATAGAACTACACCTATCTATTTGAGGGACTACCACTGCCAACAGGTGGCTCTGACTTCAACATCACAATCACTTGGCTAGGTAAAACCCTCTCCCTTTTCTTCCTCTAAATGCTTATTTCCTTTGCACAATTACCTCGGTTCACGAGTCAATCCTATCAGCTGCTCAGCCTAATACTTAAGGACTGAGTTTTCAGTATGAGGTTGCCCTTTTTCCTTCTATCTAAAGATCAACGAAAGATTGATTCTCCTAAAGTTATAATCATCTTTCCCCTTCTTTCCAAGCCTTCTCTTCATCCCTCTCTGTTATGCTTGAACCAACCTCATTCTCAAGTATTCAAGGACCCCAATTGGTGCTCAACTATGGATGCTAAGTTGGCAGCTTTGGAGTAGAAAAATACTTGGGTTCTTTCACAACTTCCTCCTGGTAAAAGTTCTATAGGCTGGAAATATGTGTACAAGGTTAAACTTAACTCAGATGGGAGAATTGAAAGATCATGGCTTGTAGCAAAAGGATACACTCAAGAAGAGGGAATAGAATACACTGAGACCTTCTCACCTATTGTCAAGATGGTGACCATTCATTGTCTTCTTTCCATTTCTTCTATTAGAGGATGGTGTTTGCATCAATTTGATGTAAACAATGCCTTCCTCAATGGGGATTTAAATGAGGAAATCTTCATGAATAAACTACTAGGATACAGTAAGGGAGGCCCTAACCACTGCTTGCTTCAAAGCAGTGGTATGCAAAACTCACTGCCTGCTTGTTAAACTTTGGTTTTTCCCAATCTAAAACAGATTATGGATTATTTATTTAGTCCACTAATGTCTCCTTCACAACCTTTTTGGTGTATGTTGACGACATTTTAGTGGCAACCAATTCACTAGATTCCATTACTGATCTCAAGGAGTTTCTTAATGATAATTTCAAAATTAAGGATCTCGGTCCTCTTAGGTTCTTCCTTGGCATTGAAGTGGCAAGATCTTTAAAGGGAATACACATTTCACAGCGCAAGTATGCATTGGAAATCTTGGTAGACTCTGGAACTTTGGGATCAAAACCTATCAAATACCAATTGATCAAAACCTCAAACTCAACAAAGACTCAGGCACTAAGCTGCACGATCCTTCTTCTTATCAGAGACTAGTTGGAAGGCTCCTATATTTGACGATTACATGCCCAGATCTTAGTTTTTTTTTTGTGCACACACTCATCCAAATCATGTCAAAACCAACCATTGTTCATATGGCAACAGCATAAAAAGTTTTGAGATACCTCAAAACAGCCCCTAGCCAAGGTCTTTTCTTGGTAACCAACTCCTCGCTTCCATTGGTAGCATACTGTGATTCAGACTGAGCTTCATGCCCTAACACCTATAGATCAATCTTTGGATACTACATTCTCCTTGGAAACTCACTAGCTTTCTGGAAATCAAAGAAACAAGTAGTGGTTTTAGGGATCCTAGGCAAAAGGTGAGTATATGTCCATGGCAGTGATTTTTGTTGAAATTACTTGGCTCAAGTACCTTCTTGCAGACCATCAAATACCGTATTCGCAAGCTGTGCATCTCTTTTTGCTAATCAAGCAGCCATACACATTGCTGCAAACCCAATTTTTCATGAGAGATCTAAACACATCGAGTTAGACTGTTATGTGATTCAAGATAAGATCATTGATGTAACCATTTCAACTTCACATGTTCCCACTCATCTCCAACTGGCTGATCTCCTTACCAAGGCTCCCCCCTCTGCTCTTCTCAACACTCACTTGCTCAAGATGGGAATTACAAACTTGTATTCTCCATCTTGTAAAGGTTATCGCTGCATGATGTTTCTGATGATGCTCTCAATGTTGCTGTTAATAGTGTGAGGCAGAGACAAACTATCTGTTGTGTGGACACTGAAGAATTGCAAGATACTCTAGCTATTGCTTGTCATTTAACTACTTGGAAGGACACACATAGAGGCACACCAGATTAATCCCCTTTGCTGTTATTTTCTCCTCTTTTGCTTTATATGTGTTGTACATACCATTGTTGGCTTTGGTTATATACTAGAGTAGGTAGTGGAATAACATAGCAGTTGTCGAGTTTTTGTAGAAAGCTTTTGATGCAGTTGTATATATATATATATATGAACAGCTCCATGTAAACATCGTTCATTCGATTGAATCAATATCAAACAAAGGTCCTTTTTCTTTTGAAATGGATGCCTCAATTCCATTTCCAAGCATAAACTAAGTTCACAATTACATAGTCTCTTAGCATGTACAATAAATATAATCTCAATCAGACCCTTTTCTATCCAAAGTATTTCAACAGGGAAATTAAAAGCTAAATTAGCTAACAAATGAGCTACTGAGTTAGCCTCCCTATTCACAATATTAATCTTCCTAAAAGCTCCAGCTTTTCTCTAGGATCGGACCTTTTCCACCAAATTAGCATATGTTGTCGAGAGTTCCTCATTGTTGTTGGCATCCTTGCCTATGGTTTGGGCATTTCTCTAGAATCACCTTGGAGAAACCTAGCTCATTATAAAGCCTTATGGCCCTCCTCATGGTAAGAGACTCTCCCATTGCTGGGTTTTGGATACATTTTATAGTTGTGCATAGTGCTGCCATGATTTCATCTCCTTTTCCCTTACACCCACCCCTATTCTAGCATGTTTTCTAGTCATACTGATCAATGCATCCCAATTGGTTTTCACCCATTGGCGGGTTGGCTTGTTCCATGGATTTTTCTTGTCACACACAGCAGGTTGGTTTAGTAGTATTCCTCTCATCTCTTATGCTTCGACCTAGCCTCAGCACCCCTCATAAGCTAGTTGCATCACCTTCCTAGGCTCCAAGAATTTGTCTTCAAAGATCCAGGAATTTCTTCTCAACCAAATTCTTCTCATTACACAAGCTGTTAATTCCACCTCATCCCTTTTTAATTTTCCAGCAAGCTCATTCCACAGTTCCAAGTAAGAAAACCTAGAACAACTTCATTTTTGGACTGGACTAAGGGCTTCAGGCCAAACATCCGAGGTGGCTGGACACCTCCAAAGTGCATGAATAGGTGTCTTAGGTTACCTTTTACAAATAGGACACAATCTATCTTTAATAATGTGTTTCTTCCACAGGTTGTCTCAAGTAGGCAGCATATTTCAGCAAGTTTTCCATACAAATTGCTTTGCACAAGGCTGGACCTTCATATTCCATATGGATTGCCAAAACAGATCATACATTCTATAAGAAGTCTCACCTCCCAACTTTGTGCCCCTTGAGAATTCAAGGTGGTAGGCATTTTTAACACTGAATTTTCCATCCCTTGAAGCTCCCCAAACTCTATTATTAGACCTTAGATCATTTCCCACCCGAATACCTCTAATTAGCTCCACTTCCTATATAGAGAAAAGTTCATATAGCAAGTCCAATTTCCATACCTTTTTCTCGGCGTCAATCAAGCTACTCACTCTTAGGTTTTTGACCATATCTTTTGCAGGAGACATAATACTTGGATAAGAATGGCTTGGAAGCCATTTATCCCCTCAAATACACATGTTTTGACCATTACCCACCCTCCATGCCATTCCTTCTTTAATTAGGTCTAATGAAAACCATAAGCTTCTCCACACATAAGATGGCATCCTCCCCAACTTGGCTTGTAGTACACTCCTATTTCTGAAGTAGTTTTGCGTCATTACCATTGCCACTAGAGAGGAAGGTTTCATCATAAAGTTCCAGGAATGTTTTGCAAGCATGGCAATGTTAAAGTATTCTAAATCTCAAAATCGAAGTCCACCCTTGGCTTTCCTCTCACTAATTTTCACCCGACTTCTCCAATGAATTTTCTTCTCATCTTTGCTATGTCTTCACCAGAAGTTAGCCATAATAGAGATTGATCTCTACACATAATTTGTTTGGAAGCTGAAGAACAGTTATAGTATAAGTTGAGATTGCTTGATCCACAACTTTTAGAAGGATCTCTTTCCTAGCTTGAAAGAGAAAGGCATTTTTCCAGCTACTAATCTTAGCCCAAACCCTATCTTTAAGCACCCTAAAAGTGTCAAATTTTGATCTCCCTACCATGACAGGTAGGCCAAGGTACTTCTCATAATTACTACAAACATTAACCCCTGATACTGTAACACCCTATTCCTCTTTTCTCTAAGACTTAGCGAATCCCGAGGAAATGATATGATAGTTTGTTCATCTCTTTTGATTGGAATGAGACTCGCTGAAAGTGCCAGGTCTCGAAACATGTGCCCAACTTCGACTGCGTGCTTTAATAAATAACAGTTGATTTTAAAATACGCCCAGTATTTTAATGTTATCAAATATTTTAAATATCCTGAAAATATTATATGAGATATTTCTAGTATTATTGGACCCATGCCTGATTTATAAGGAACTGAAATTATAATATTTTGAAGAGTTTCAAAAGATTATAATTGTACAAAATCATTTTATCAGCCTGGTTTGAGTTATTTAAGATATTGTGAGATTTTAATTACATTTTAAATCTCTGATTTAAATATATGATTTTATTTCTTTTAAATAATAAGTAAAGTTCATCATTTTAATTAATGATGAGGAATATTATATTCTAAATTAAAGTAAGTTGAAATAATATTGTATTTTATTTATTTTGAATTGTTTTAAACTTAAATTGATATTACGAGCATTCAGAGTAGCATTTTAAGCACATCATTTGTTCGTTTGAAGACTCCAACGTGTAGGGCTTATAAATAGCCAAAAAGGCCAAGATCCATCACTTCCTTCCTTTTCCTTTTTCTTTTCTGTCTCTTCTCTCTCCTCTCTTCGGTGCATAGTCCCCCCTTTTTTGGACCGTTCAGCTTCTAGCCCTTGGCAGCGCCACCGCTGCCCGCCGCCCGCCTCCCGCCGAGCCTTACCGTCGGTCCCACCTAGACCCCTTGCCCCCGGCGACCTCCTATGCACTGGTGGTGCATCTCACAACAACCCATAACCGACGCGTGAGCATCAAACCCGAAATGGGTTATTTTGCTTAACTTCCTGTTTCTGACGTCACCTCCGGCCGCCTTGGCTCACCACTACCACCATTGGACTCCCCATCATGAGGAGTACAAAACCCATCGGCGATAGTCACCCTAACTCCTCCATTTCTCCTCTACCTGAAATGGGTCTCCAAATGGGCCTATCTTCGCAACACCGCCGTCCGGCCATTGTGGATCTCACCTCCATCACTAAAATGTTCCCCCACCTCAGCCAACCAACCTCCCTAGCTCAGTTTCCCCAACCGAGCCTCCACCTCCCGTGCACAAGCAAAAATTCAAAAATAGGTTTCCACCCTTTTGAGCTAGATCCACCACCTTTCGGTAGTTGCATCACCTCACCACCAGCACCATGAGATTCCTCATCCTCCAACGAGTATTTTTTCAGCTTTTGGTGTTAACCGAGCATCGTAGCCCACGTGGTTGACATCACTATACGCGACGTTAGCCGTAACGTAGGATGCATCTTTTGCCACCAATGAACTCTCCACCATATTGGCCACCCTCTTACGACCCAGGTTTAGTATTCGAAACCCTTGATCCGAACCCCGATGTTTTCCCTGCTCTAAGGTCACGACACTAGCCTCAGCGGAATAGTTAACACTCAAGTTAGTGGCTTTCAACGTGACTAGCTATGCCAAGAGGCGAGCAACGTATGAATTTACTCCGCTATGGTATAACCCTTTCTCCTTTGTATTTAAATTATTTTACTAGTTGTGGACTGTACTGTTAGGATTGTAGAATTTGCTGTGTAGTTGAGATGAGAGTTGGTTGACTGTATTGTAATAGTTATGGCGGTATACTGAAGTGTTGGGAACTGTGCTGTAAAATAGTATTATGGATTGTACTGCGTAGTATGGGGGTGCTCTGTGTGCAGTTTTGATGTTGTGACAGGTGTTGTGAATAGAGTATGCGTAGAGTGCACTCTGTGGGTTGGAGCACTACACCGTGCAGTGTGCACTGTACGGTGAGATGGAGTGGTGTGGTTGTAGGAGTGCACCTGGAGTGTATTCCATGGGGTAAGGTGAACACCGTGTAGCGTGTATCGTATGGGTTGTAGCGTAATGTGCTATGGAGAGAGTATACGTGAAATGCACTCGATGTGGGATTATACTTGCGGAATGGAGTGCGTAGCAAAAGCGTAGAGGGTACTCCATGTGTTGTATTCAGGACGCACTGTAAGGCATGTGAAGTATAAGGAACCGTGGAAAGGCGTCCCAAGGGGATGATGTGACTGGTGGCCTCGGCGGTTGTTGTCGTTGTATAACCATTTTATGTCTCGGAGTATGTGAAGAACCATACACATGCCGAGTCGAAGATGACTTGGGAGTCACGTGACGTAACGTCAGGTGAAGTGGTAAATAATAATGGTGTAGCTCGATAGTAGTCTCGAACTACGTGACGTGACATAGGTACTTTGAGGTGGATCTTGTAGTGTTAAATTTTTGGATGAACTCGTAAAAAGGGTCTTGGGTAGGGTACATATATATTCCAGTGACACGTGTAGCGGACAAGCTACCATTTGTAAAGGATACTCTAGTCAAAGTAAAGGTATGCAACGTCAAGCCCCAAAGCTTTCCTAAGGTTGCACGGGATCCGTGGTTGGGATGATGAGGGCAAGGATGACGTATAGGGTTGGAAACCTGTAGTGTCAGATGCACTGTTAAGGTCGGGATGTGTGACCTAACCGATCTGAGTCATGCGTTAGAATAGAGTTGAGTGGCAGGGGTATTGCCGTAAACTGACCCCGAAGGTGAAGCATAGCAAAGGTCACGTGAGCGCACAGGGATAGAGGGGAAGTGTCTGAGTATCCATGAAGGAGTCCCCAATGGTCTTAGTGTAGTGAGTATGGACTCCAAGAACATGAGGATAGTTGAAGACTGTCCATGAGTGAGTTTCCCGACAGTCTTAGCATAGTGAAGTAGAACTTCAAGAACATAGGGATATTGAAAGGTGTCCCAGTGTCCGCCGTAACTCTCCCGATGGTCTGAGTGAAATAGGACTTCAAGGACATAGGGATATCGAAATGTGTCTCAGTGTCTGCAATAAGTCTTCTGATTGTCTGAATGGAGTAGGGCCCCAAGGACCTGGAGATAGTTACAGAGTGTTCTAAGTGAAGTGTAGGGTCTTTCTAATTTAATTGCTTGTGTTATATATATATATATATTGATGCTAGTTATATGTATACTTGTAGGTTGATTTCTGTTATGTGCTAATGACTAGTAAGTGTTATATTCATATACCTTAGTATTTATTGGACTAGTAAAGAAAGATAATAGAATTGAAAATGTTAATATATGTATGTATGATCATTCTTGGTAGCCCCTTTTATCGAACCCCAGATGTTTAATTGCATGTTTGTGATTGGATGCCTATAAGTAATAATTATTGGATGTATTCTTCGAAAAGTATAAAATAAAACGTGAGATTTATGTCTCATGATTTTATGGAAGAATACCATGAACTGGTTCAATGTGAGGACATTATGCAAAAACCCTACGAGATGTCCCTATTCGATAACCCTATGTCCCGACAAGATTAAGTGTATGCGCATGCGTCTGGTTCGTGGGAATGCTTCTAAAAGATATTTTCTATGTACAGACTGACTAGGAAAGAAGGGATAGAAAGCATAGGGAATATAAGATAGGAAGGGTCTAGGGAAGATAAGGTAAAGAAAAAAAAAGAAGAGAAATTTTAAATGACTGTATGCTATAAAGTATGAGAATATGAAAGGGGTACAAAGGATGACCCAAGGGTCTAAAGGAAGACTCAGGATAGAAAGAAAGATCTGCCAACCCTAGCACATGGGGATTAACAGTGTGTAACGATCTAAAAGAAGTGAATGGATGTCATGTTATGTATAATGTGTATTGTATACATGATATGTATGTATTGAATGAGTGATTGTTGTTAGTTGTTTGATGACTTGTAGTTGTTAGTTGTTATTTTTGTTTGCTAGTTGTGCGCTTGCTTATTGTGGATGGTTTACTTGTTTATTATCTGCTTGGTATATTTCTATGCTTGCATAATCGATGCTTGCTTGTCTATCGATGATTGCTTGCCTGTTAATGATTTTGAGTGGCTTATTAATTTCTAAGAATAAGGAGAGGATAAGAAGGATGTCAAAGATTAATAAGAGACGAATGACATAATAGGGTTATAGTTACGAAAAGGATTACATGTATTGTCTTGTATGTATGTACGTATATTTATATGTTGGTGATATGATTGAAAATCCTACTTTATTATATATAAATAATGGTATGAAGTAATACTTATTGAGTATTCGACTTATTTTAGTTTTCTTTCTGTGTGTTTCCTTTCCCCCATACAAGAGTACACAACAAGGAGCAGACAGTTTAAGGGAAGAGCACGACAGTCTAAGCCTGTATGAAGGTTTTTATGTTTTACAAATAAAATGTTTTCCGTTGTAACCCTTTGTTATTGAAAAATATATTTTATTTTATAACGTAGAGTTTGGCACCTTGGATATGAATTGAAGAGTTTTAAAGAATCAAAATCAGTCCCGTTTTATAAATTTTTTTTTTTTTTTTAAATGTCACATAGGGGATGGGTCCTTACAGATACCCCTTTAATACTATGTCTAACAACTTCATTAGTGTTGAACTAAAAAAATATAAAAGTTTTCTGGAGGTTAAGGCATTGGCCTGAAGCATTTTTATAAACATTCAACAGCTTTTCATACTATTCTACTTAGATACTGGCTCTATTAGAGGTCAAACAATCATTTGCATACAATTAATGAGTCACCCTTAATTTCCCCTTAGCAACAGCAACACTCTCTACAGAACCAGCTGTTAGGGCCTCATTTGATAGAGACGTCAAACCTTCAACATACGGAATAAAATAAATATGTTAAAATAGGATACCTTCGGCCTTCTTATTATATCAGTTTTCTCTTTTCTTTCAACGGCAAAAAAACCATATGGGTCCACCTCTGACTACACACTTTATATGAATATCTTGTGAGCCGACCACTCAAGCTGTTCTCTTTCAAAGTACGGGCGATAATGATGGCAACTTTTATTTCTCGATCAATTTTCCAGTAAGTACTAGTGCAAAAGCTAGCCGTAACAATCATTGTGAAGATAATTTTATATTATTACGTATAACGTAGTCTTTATATGTCATTGATACGATCTCACTCACTTTGGTGCAGGTAGATGATAGGTCTCACTCAATATGGTCATTAATTTATAATCAGAAATACTAAAGCCATGTATGGATTTTCAATCTCATCTGTGCACTTATAATTTTTATTTTTATTTTTTAATTTCATAATTAAGAATCTTTTTTTAATATAATGTTATGATTTTTTAAATATTTAAAAATAATAACAAAATACATAAAAAAAAATTATACTAGGCGGGATCCCGACCCACGCATGTAAGCATCACTACAAGAAAATAAACATTTTACAACACCGATTTCATTGCTAAAATTAAGAAAAAATATTACAAAACGTTATTTCTAATAAAAACAATCATTTCAATTATATTAGATTAATTATTTCTATTTTTTTTAATTGTGCATACTAAAAGCACTATCAATTAATTCTCCTGGCTCTTTAAAAAAAAAAAAAAAAACTCTCCTTACCTGCATTTTTCGTAATTATTACTGTATTACTTATGTACGGGGTCATATCATACATGTTGGGTTATTGTATAGCTTTTCTTTGGAAGTGCTGCTGTCGCCAGCTTCGATTGTGGGCGTGTACAAATCGTATATTTTAATTTTAATTTTATTTTTAAAAGTAAAAGATATACTAATATAGTAAAGATCACTTAATCTTTAATTGTTAGATAAAAAAATAAGTATATGAGCGTTCAGGAAGATAAATTAATTAATGAGACATATCAGTCTTTGCTTTCTTCATGTTATTATACTCTTAATTATCAACTTCCGATAACCATAATATAAATACTTAATTACAATTAGATCTCAATTTCAAATTAATTAGCATATTCTCAATTAATCTAACTAACGATTATTCTCTTTTTTTTTTTTTTTAAATATGAAGATTTTCATTAATATAGGAAATGCAAAGACAGATAAACTCTGTTAACATTACATCGTCTGTTCTAAACAAACAACAAACATAATCTGCATTAAACCCTCCTCTATCCATACTTACTTTCTCTCACATTCTAAAACTAACTTAGCTAATTGGTGAGCCACAAAATTTCCTTCTCTATGCACAAAAGAAACTTCCTATCTAAATTTATTTCTAAGTTGATTTTGGACATCATAAATATAAGGGCCATAATCAACATATATTTCTTCATCACTTTTAACAACCTGCATTATAGTCTTGCAATCCCTTCAAATATAACATCTGCAAAGCTTGAGTCCGAGCAGAGTTCCATTAATTTTCTGAGAGCCAATCCTTCTACTAGAGTTGCTCTCATAGTAGGTTGTGAAAACAAACAAGCTAAAGCCATTATGTCTCCCTTCTCATTTCAAAAAATGATACTCACCATTCTGGTTTCGCTGTATATATACAGAAACATCTCAATTTGTTTTGATTTTTCTGGTAGGAGTCTGCCATCTTATATTTGCTCTAGTGAGAACATTGCCAAATGAATTAGAACTTGAGACTTCTTGAGATGCATTGAGCAGATCTTGATCAGATTTGGCTATTGAGACAACCTGTATTGGAGTTTTCAGATCTTTCTCATGACCAAAGAAATTTCTACTCAGCCATATTCCCCTCAATAAAAAGTAAGATAATTGAACCATCCCTTTTGATAATTTTGTAAGCAAAAATAACTAGAGGTTTGAGAAATTAAAAAAATGGCTAGGCTATTTTTGAACTGGGCAAAGAGATGTTGTCCATATTGCGCTTAATGCTGCTGGACAATTCCACAGAACATGGGTACTGAATCCTCTTCTCTTTTGCATATATTATAAATGTCAAAGTCTAATACTTTCCTTTAGAATAAATTATGGCAGATTGTGAGGATGTCATGAAAAACTTTTCACATAAAGAATTTTATCTTATTGGGAAAATAATTATTAATGATTAAGAAAATATTGTGTAGAAGAAAATATTGGCAAATTGTGTAGAAGAGAAGGTTCTAGAGAAGTACATTTACTGGGATTTTCTTCTCCACATTTTTATCAGAGCGAGCACCACACGGGTCTCACGAGCATTGTAAAAATAGAAAGCCACTCTCACACCACCAAAGACGAGTCACTTAGAAAAATCTTCTTCTTCTCCGTACCTCTCAGATCTCCATTCTTATCAGCCATCATCATGACTAACCCAATTCCAGCTCCAGCTCCAGCTCCAACTGCCGCACAGTTTGCCAAACCTCTTACCATCATCGGCACCGAGTACTGTGCACCTTATCCGGTTGATCTCTCTGTTGTCAAAAAAGACTGGACCATATCCAATGGTGACTTTGATATCACAGATAGCAACGGCACCCTCATTTTCAAAGTGGAAAGAAAGGCACTGACACTTCATGATCAGCGTATTCTGCGTGATGCTGACGGAAATCCTATTGTGACTCTTCGACAACAGGTTAATTATATATATATATATATATTTCATCATAAAGATATGTAAAATCTTTTTCCCCTGCAAGATCTGTCGAATAATTATATATTCTAGATCTGGAAATAGCGATTGACGATGATGTTTGTTTGCGTAGAGAATCACTTTGCATCACAGATGGAATGTGTATATGGGCGAAAGCGAAGAGCCTGATGATCTGATTTTTACTATTAAGCGATCTGAAATGACTCAACTCATAAAGGACAAGTTACTGGTGTTCTTGGCAAATAACATGACAAAGGAAAAGGTATGCGACTTCACGGTTGAAGGGAGTTGGGCTGGAAAAACTTGTGTCGTTTATACCGGATCAGATCGTACCAATATAGTTGCCCAGGTAAGCTCGTTTGCTTAGGTATAGCCTGTTTTCAATGAATGGGAACTGTGATGATTATTGTTTATATTAGAGAGAATAATTCCAATCACTTGATTCTTAATTTCGTAAAATTAATTAGATCTTGAAAGTTTAAGAACCAATATAATTAGAAACTAATGAATTGATTATCATGGGAATTAAAACGCAGATGGGTAAGAAGATCGGCGCTGGAAGTGAAGTGTTCTGATCGGAGAAGACTCGGTAAGTGTTCAACCTAACGTTGATTATGCATTCATAGTCGCGCTTATTGTGATTCTAGAAGATATGAACCACATGAAAGAGAGGGCTAAACTGACCTCCAGTTGTGCCATCACTGTCACGACCCTGGCTGGAGCATTGTTTGGAGGGAATTAACTATTAATGCAAGTGTGTTTAACTATACATTACATCTAATGTAATGATGGATAGACAGATGTTTTACATCAATGTGCTTGTTTGTACTTGTTAGTTGGCTGTGCATCCAGCTTGAACTAAGTCAACATTAAAGTTAGTTGAATGTGCATCACTTCGATGACAAGAAGTATGTCTTGAGCAATGCTAGAGAGCATCCACTATCTGAGAATATCCATCACACTCATGAGTAATGTTTAAGGATAAATTAGTAAATTTATCATAAGCATTGCTTATGAGTGCAATGGATGCTCTCAATAGTGGATGCTCTAAAGATTTTTTCATTAAAGAATAGTTACATAAAGAATAGTGATAGGGTACCATCACTTTACCACTCATTTTCTATCCACAATATATTTAATTTTTTTGTATTTTCTTTTATATATTTTTTTAACATCCTTAATGATTAAGAAAAAATTTAAAAAATATATAATTTTATTAATAATTCATTCCTTAATCATTAAGTAAAAAAATATTTTAAAAAAAAAATTAAAAAATTAAAAAAATGATAAATAAGTGGTTAAAGAAGTGTAAAGACTCGTTTGAATTTAGAAATGAGATGAGATGAGTTATGAATAGTAATAAAATGAGTAGTTGAGATGAATTGAAATTTAAAATGAGTGATTGAGATGAATTGAAAGTACGAAAATGAGTTATGAATAGTAAAATCCAATTTGTAAAACAAACCGGTCCTAACTCTATCATTATTCGTAATTAAAAGCGAAGCAATATCACAAAATTGAGGTATTTGAATATAATATATATACCTAGGGATGTGGCTTAGGAGGCGTGAGCTCTGTTAGGGTTTTGTGATTGTGAGAATCGGGTTGTACGATGGCTGCCGTTAGGGGCCTCCCGAGCTCGTTGATGCTAGTGGGACATCAGAGGATGTATGTAGACATGATGGCGTCGTCACCCCAGCCAATCCCTGTGGTTGAGGTTCCTCTGCGTGCACCTAAGATAATCGATGATATATTTTGTTGTTGTTTTCGAAGGAAGGGATTGAGAAATCAACTGCCTCTTTCAAGTTTTCATTGGTTATGAAATCTCTAAGGCAAAGGCCTTCGCAGGATGGTATTCGTGCTTTTATCAGACATAGGTGAGGTTTGAATATTCAGCTGGTGGTCTCAGCTATGCGGCGGCCACAAAATGTGTTCGTGCGTTTCTCCAATGAATTAGATTTTCTCAAGGCCCTTTCGCCAAAAATTACTGATGTTGATGAGGTCCCTTATCGTTGTTTTCAATGGTCCCTAGACTCTAGTTGATTTCGGCTTGGATTGTGTTGCCTGAGTTACCTCCGAATCTTTACTAGGAATCATATCTTACCAATATCACTATGCCGATTAGAGTCTATTTGCAATGTGATAATGCGACTCGGTGTGCACAAGAACAGATGGAGCAAGGGTTTGCCTTTTGATTCGGTATCTGGATCGGGCATCTGGATCGGTATTCCTCATCAGGAATCAAGTTTTTTTTGTGGTAAATGTCATTCTTAGGGCTACAATAAAAAGACTTGCAAATGGAAGGATGGTGGAAATTGTGATGGGCGAAATCCTAAGAAAACAGGGGAGAGGTAGCCGAAGATATGGGTTCCCAAAACAAATGAGAATGATAAGCAAGATGTAGCTATAATTGGCACTACCGAGGGTCCCCATGATGTGCTTGCAATTGAGAATAAGATTCAAGATGAGGTTAATAGTGAACCATTGGTGCAACCTGTTATGGAGCTACAAGTGCAGGATGAGGCTAGTCCTAGTTTCTCGAAAACTATTGATAATATTGAAGTTGCAGGAATGAATATTGTTAAACGTACTAAGGAATTAATGTCTGAAGAGTGGGAAATTGTAGAGGATGTTGTTCATATGGAGGCTCATGTCAGTGATGATTTGCTGGCTATGGATCCTATGACTATTCAGGAGTCTGAACGAGAATTACAAGTGCAGGTGGAGGTCATTGTAGATGAGGAAGTGGATTGGGGAGATGTTGAAATGCAGGGGCAGATATCAACAGAGGTTGTTGTTCCTTAGGAGGGTTATGTCTCGCAGGTGAGGGTATGGTATCTGACCATTTTTGTAAAGATAAAGTTTGTTTATTTGATTCTAATTCTCCTGCAAAACAGAATAAAGGAAAAATGGTGATCTTGACTCGTAGTTCCTCTCGGGTTTCAAGCAAATCCACTTGTTTCCTTTGATGATATGTGTTCCTTTATTTTGGAATATCTGTGTTTTTCGTACATCACGAAGAAGACTTAGAAAGATAGTGAGGAATTTTAAGATTGATTTTCTTATGTTGGTGGAACCTTTTGTTAATGAGTCAAGTATGCTGTTATTGAAGAGTAGTTTGAATTTTGATGGTTGTTTTTCAAACCAAAGTCTTGGAGGTAAACTCTTGTTGTTATGGGGGAAGGAAACTCAAGTTAATGTTTTGAGATCTTCAGATCAACATGTGACTTTTTTTTGTTGATTAATGGAAATGTTTAGATTTTAGTGGTTTATGCCAAATGTAGTTACTTGGAGAGGTGAGCTTTGTGGAGTTATTTGATTCAGGATATGCTGAGTAATGGGCCTTGGAATTGCCTTGCGATTTCAATGTGATCCGGGGAGATGAAGAAAGATGTGGAGGGAGGCCTCGGCTGAGATTGGCTATGGATGAGTTCAATTCATTTATTGAATCTTGTGGATTATGTGACATGAAATTGACGGGAAGAAAGTTTTCTTGGTGTAATGGCCAGCAAAGAATAACTAGAAGCCGGTCTAGAATTGACCGATGGTCATTGAATTCAATGGTCGCTTCGCTATTACCTAAAGCTTTTTATAAGCTTTGCCAAGAACCAGTTCAAACCATGCACCTATGCTATTTACTTTGCAGTCCAATGATTTTCGATATGGCCTGACATCATTCAAGTTTCAATAAATGCGGGTGTCCCATAAGGGATTTAAGGATGTAGTTAAAGCTTCTTGGTAGAAACCTACATCTGACTTGGTGTTGTTCAGTTTAGCTGCAAAGCTCAAAAGGCAGAATTTAGTTTTGAAGGAATGGAATAAGAGGGCATTTGGTCGCACAAAGGTGAGCACACGTGTAATGAAAGATAGAATTGAGAATATTGAGTTGCAACTACAAGCAGGTTTTTTTGAAAGGATGGAAATCGAGTTGCTTAGCGCTAAAGAAAATTTGGAGGTATGGTAGCTAAAAGAAACTACTCAGTTATTGCAACAGGCTAAATTGCAATGGTTAGACAAAGAGGAGGTGACAAGTAATTTCTTCAAATCCTTTGCTGCTATGTCTAAGCCGTTAGTAAAAGAAATGACTTTAAGGAATGGTTCTGTACTTGATTCTCTTGAAGCTATTCATAATGGTGCAGTTGGGCATTTTAGTTCTTTTCTCTGCGCTAGACCTCCTAGAGGGCTCCCGAACCTTTCCTTATATGTTGATGCAGTTGTGTTCGAAGAGAAAAATGAAGAGATTATGAAGCTTCCTTTAGTCCAAGAAAATAAGGAGTTGATGTTTTCAATTCCGATTGATAGTAGCCCAAGACCGGATGGATTTGGGTCGGGTTTCTACCAATCTTGTTGAGATATAGTTGAATTTGATGTGGTGGAGGTGGTTAGTAATTTATTTCGTGGTACTCCTATGCCACGATTTTTTTACGTTTCCTATATTGTTCTTATTCTTAAGGTGCCACAACCATTAGAATTTGATAAGTTCCGTCCGATTAGCTTGTGTTATGTGATTTATAAAGTTTATTTGAAGATTCTTGTTAAAAGGTTATCTTCGATCTTCAGTAAAATAATCTCGCCGGAACAAGGTGCTTTCTTCTAGGGAGGAATATTTTTTATAATATTGCATTAGCTTAAGAGATGATCCATATGATTAATCAGTCGTCTCGTGGTGGGAATGTATTTATTAAAATGGATATGACTAAAGCATATGATAGTGTGGATTGAGATTATTTTATACATGTGATGAAGTCATTTGGTTTCTCGTGAACTGTTTGTGAGTTGATTCGAAAGTGTATTTCCACTCCTTGGTTCTCGACTGTTATGAATGAGACGGATAAAATTTTTTTTCAGAGGGGTAGGGGATTGCGTTAGGGGGATTGTCTTTCTCCATATCTTTTTATTCTAATAGACGATATTTTATCTCGGATGCTGAAACTTAGTTTCCAAGTAGAAAAATTGCTTCTTTTTCACATCCTCGTGGTGCACTTCTCATCTCTCATTTGTTATATACTGATGATGGAGCTATTTTTTCTAATGGTGGCATGGCGCCGATTAAAGCTATAGTTGATATTTTTCAGCTTTATGAGGAGTGGTCTGGGCAGAGTGTTAGTACGGATAAATCTACAATTGTTTTTCTCAAAAAACATGTTGTTCAATAGGAAAAGAAGTCTTCTATGGCTTACATCTTTTTCGGAAGGGAATTTTCCTGTTAAATATTTAGGGGCTTCTCTTATCTCGGGTTGCTTAAAAACGGAACATTTTGGGTAAGATAAGAATTCGGTTGGAAAGTTGGATATCTACAATTTTATCCAATGGAGCGAGGGTGCTTTTAGTAGGGCATGTCCTGCTTAGTATTCCTATTCATGTACTTTTAGTCTTGTGAGCTCCTAAGAGGGTGTTTAACTGTTTGAATAAAATGATGAACAATTTTTTTTAGGGATCATCGGAGGGGAAACAAAAACATAAGTGGAGAGCTTGGCAGCATTTATGTAAACCAACGCAAGAAGGTGTGATTGGTGTGAGGAATTTAGAGGAAGTTTAGGCTTCTTTATTTATGAAATTTGGTTGGAAATTGTTAACTCAAAATTCATTGTGGTCAATTTTTTTAAGGCTAAATACCTTAAAAATCAGCATATTTCTGTGTTGGATCCGACAAAGCGTTCTGTTTTCTGGCATGGTATTATGGTAGTAATGTAAAAGGTTATTAACTATTCTATTTGGCGTGTGCGAGATGGAAATGTGTCATTTTGGAGAGACAAATGGCTGAAGTCTGGTGTGCTGTCAGACATGGGTCCAATCTCGGATGTCCCTACTTTGAGAGTTAAAGATTGTAGAATATATGATGGTAGGATACTCGGTTATTGAGGAATTTAGTGGGAGATGATAAACTGGAGGAGGTTTTAGAAAGGCTTGGAAAACATAGGGATGTGCTGATATCCTGATTTGGCACACTAAAATTGATGGGGTTTTTAAGCTGAAATCGGCATGGGTGTGTATCAGGATAGTTTGGAATGATTGGTTATGGAATGCTGTTTTACAAGAAAAATATTCTATTACTTGTTGGAAAGCATTAAATAAATGTCTAAGTGTGGATAGTCAAATTTTTGAATTAGGTATCCCACTTGTTTCTAGATGTGAATATTGTGTTGTGGGATGTGTAGAAGATTTAGACCATGTATTAGCTACCAGGTCTCTTGCTAATGATATTTAGTACCGGGTGTTCTGTATTCTTGGCATTCTTTCTTAACCTTGTCGACTATAGAGAGAGAGGATGGAGTTATGGATCAGCAGATCCAAACAAATCTTCTCAAGTTGGTAATTTACTTGGCCTTATAGCTGTTATCATTACATGGTACCTTTGGGTTTGGCGATGTCAAGCTCATATGGAAGGAAGAATGAACTCTTTGGAGTCTCGCTGGTTATCAATTAAATCTGCCATTACTTGGGTGGGAAGTAGTATTCGTGCTGAAAATAAAAGCAAATATGGAGATGAGGCTATTTTGCAAGCTTTGTCAATTCCATTAAGACCGTTGAAAAGGAAGCAAGTTGGCTTATTAAATGAGAGAAACCAGCTGCTGGATGAGTTAAATTGAATGTGGATGGAAGTTTGGATAATCCGGGCATTACAGGTGCAAGTGGTATCATAAGGGATGAGGAGGGGAACTTGAAGTTGGCTTTTGCAAAGGCATTAGGCAATGATACAAATAATTTAGCAGGATTTTTGGCTCTCTACAATAATCTGAAACTCTATAAGGATTTGGGTTTTCTTAATGTTGAAGTTGAAATGGATTCCAAGTTATTATTAATTGGTTTAAGAAAGGTATATGTAGTAAATGGTATTTAGAAGATTTCGGGGATGAGATTTGGGAGATGATGGAAAGTATGCACGTTGGTTTGAAACATATTTACAGGGAGATTAATTCTGGCGCTGATTGTCTAGCTTGCATGGCATCTTGGAATTTTAATGGAGCATGGAGACAAGCTAATGAAGTTCCTCATAAGCTAAAAGGAATTTTGAGATTGGATAAATTGGGTCTTCCTTATTTAAGAGATTAATTTTTGTTGATGTCGATTTCGTTTTACTGGAAGAGGTTTCTGGTTGCTACAGGTCCAAAGTTCTTTATTTCCAGGCCTTCATTTGCAAACATTTATCATGTGCCTTCAGAGACGTTGAGATCATTGTGGTCTGTCTTCAACGAAGTCAGCCAGTGTTAATGTAACACCCCGCTCCGACACCAAGCTTTCTTCAAATATTTTTTTTTCTTTTCCGAGCGACGCGGTTATTTTATTTACATTCCTAATTTATTGTATGATTTACTGATTTATTATCATTATTTTATTTCCTCTTTCCTCTCCATAATTATCTCACATTGCCGTAATTTCCATGCACGTATCTCCTCCTTCTAATTGCTTGGCAACCGAATAGAACGAGTATTTGGACATTTCTTCCTTTCCTAAAATAGTTTTGCCTCCATCAAGCCTTTCTTTCCCGCTCTACGCTTCCTTAGGGTTTTAGTATCATTATATATATCTATGCGAAGGAAAACCTCAATGACACAACGCCTTACGCACGTAGCCTCCCCCTCATGAATGAAGAAAGCTCCACGCCGCCGCTGTCCTCTGAGGTGCCTCAACCTAGCTCAGCCACTGAAAGCCTTCGCATAACTCAGCCTCGTCTAGACTTAGCAGTCTTGAACCCACGGTGGAGGAACTAGCTGCTAGCCATCACCGAAAACATCCACTGTTTTCACTGCCCGAAACAGAGCATCTCTTACCGCTGCTTGCTCCGTCTAGCTTGGTACCACCAGCCACGGCAAGGTGGTATCACCGACGTCGTGTAGGAAGACCCCAGAAACCGTCAACCTTGCCACCACCCCTGCGACACCACGTACTGCCAACCACCTCGCAAGGCTTTGCCTCACGTCGGATATCACCGAGAAACAACTCAGCCACAGCCCCAAACACCCTCTGTTTTACTCCACCCTAAACAGGCAATCTCCTTTTTCCTTAGTACCGTAAGCCACCAGCCACCGTTTCTCAGTTGCAAACTCGCTGCCTTGACCACCGTCTCCCAGCCCTGTGCAAAAGCTCTCGGTAAGCACGTTCCTTCCAGTGGGTATTTTTCCTTGCGAGAATTTGAGCATGTGTTTTTGCATGTTTTTATTTTCGGTAGAGTTATAAGTTGGTACTTTGGTGTTCCTTCAAAATGGACCTGAACAACCACTTTTTGGTCTAGTAATTATGTTCTCTATAAGCGGGCTCATTTTTATTTCCACTATAGGACCGTAAACCTTGATCTGTGGTGTTTTTTTTCGTAGCGCCTTGGCGAAGTTTGGTAGGAAGGTTGGATTAAATCAATTACTATTATTATTTTGTTTATTTATTTATATTGAGCTATTTTCAATAAGAGTTGATTTCAGCCCTTCCAAACTTGACAAAAATTTCCAAAGGAACGACCGGATTTAAATTATCTTTGATGTTCTTTTTTTAAATTTCTATTATTTGGTATTCTTTTGATCTGAGTCGTTTAAGGAATTTTAGAAGTGTTTAGAATTTGCGATATTTTGAGATTGGAGAGTTTGTTACTTAAAGTGTGTAGGAGAATTGGTTATTTTATGGTTCTAGGCTCAAATATTAAAATACATGGTTGATTTGAAAATTTATGGAAGTATGTGTCAATTTTATAGGTGGCGACTAATTTTTGTTCAGCCGTGTGGAGATAAATTTTGAGAAGCTAAGAAATTCAGGTAAGCGGGGTTTGTATGCTAGACTTTACATTAAAAATATGAATTGAGATTTATCTTGAAAAATATGCATGTTTTAGTTATGAAAAGAAATTTTGAAATCACCTCAGTTTTGTTTCGCATATGCATAAGAAATCGTATAAGAATAAAATATTTTCTGGCATGAACTGGTGTAGACATGAGCTATTTTTGTTGCATTCTATTTTTCGAATTGAAAAAGAGCGAATATGAAAATTTCTGCATAAATGATAATTATGATCTGATTCTGTTCTTGTTTTGGAAAAATTCTGTACTCGGGTATGATATGATATGATTTCTGAAACCTCTGGCATGACATTCTGGTTCTGTTTCGCTTTGTTTAGTCTTGGGTTGGTACCAACTATTCTGTTTCCGGTGCACCCACTTTGGTTGCAAAGTGGTTTTCTGCGTGGTCTTTCCTGTGTGCACACTCGGGGCTTCTGAGAATAATAAGGGGAAGATTCACATTCTGTTTCTGCTCGGTTGGCCGCCGAGGTTTGCACAACCCTACCACGGGGGTTAAACATGGTATTCCTATTTTGATAAGTCGTTTCAGTTATGCTATGCCAAAAGGATTTTATTTTATTTTTTTTCTGTTTCCGTTTATATTAAACTTTCGCTTTGATTTTTGATAATGTAATTTGTTCTGCATTTTTCTGAAAAGTAAGAAATATTTTATTCTGCATTCTGAATTTTGGTAAATGCTCATGTTTGCACACTAGTATATGTTCTTTGCTTACTGAGTTATGGATAACTCACCCCCCTCTTCTAATAACATTTTTCAGATAGTTGAGATGGTTCAGTGCATTATTAGCAAGGGTAGCCATTACTAGAGAGGCTTGGTGATTATAGGAGAATAAGTGCTCGTGGATACATTTTTTTTTTGTCGTAGTAAATATTTATCTTCATTGATATTTCTAGTATGTCAAGTTTTGGATTGTCACAAGTATTTGAAGTCATTTGATTTTATTAAAGTTTATGTTTAGTTTCTTGGAGAGTTTCATAAATATTTGTTAATTAATTATGGAGTGTCCTTTTTATATTAGTCGGTTATTGGAGAATTTGGAATATATGAATTGGTGTTTTGGGATGATTTGAGAAAAATGACCTAACTCTCTAGACTTTTGGGAGCGGGGCGTTACAGTTAAGGAAGTGGTTTGATTTTATTTTTGTTGTTTTTGTATATGAATTCGTTTTAATAAGATCGATCTGATTGTATAGGAAAGTTTAGATGTTTTTTATTGGTTTATTGGTTATTGGTTTGTTTGAGTGGATGTTTGGTTTTAAACCCGTGTTTCGATATTGATTGTAAAATCCATACGAGTATTTTATAACCACGATTTTCCTCCACCAAAAGTGAGGGATTATTAATAAATTTTGGACGAGACCCCTATATTTGTGACTACCGGTTAGCTCTTCGTAAAATGTGTATATATATATATATACCTGAAAGAAGATTAACTATTCAAGACATTTAAATTATGAGTACTGGTGCTAGACCCACTAAAATTTCACCGTAAGGCTAAATATATTACTGTAAGTGTGCTTAAATGTACATTAACTGTCATGCAATGAAGGATATATAGACAGATTTTTTATATCAATAAATGAGCTAGTTTGTACTAGTTTGTACCTGCTTGGACTAAGTCAATATTAAAGTGATGAGTTTGTTGTGGTTTGCTTGAGTAAATACTCCGTAGAGACTGAGACAGGTAATTTCTTAGACTACTTCAAAGAGACTGCATGGCATGGGGTAAAGTACTATATTAGTCAAGCGGCAAATTAAATGTTTGCAGATGTAGGAACTTCATCATGCTCTGGTCAGTTGTGAGCATCTTAAAAGGATATGGCAAGTTTATTTACCTGGCCTAGTTATTGATAAAAGGATGAGTCTTTTATGTTACTTCGAATCTTTGTGAAGGAAAGGAGAATGATAAGCTGTCCATTTTGTTTTACACTGGTGTGGGGTTTTTGGTATAGGAGAAATAAGTATGTGCATGAGCAGATGCTGCTGAGTCCTAAACAGGTAGCTCAAAATACTTTAATTATGTTGAGAAGTCGTAAACAGGTGAAAGTCTCGAGTGCAGCTTAAGCAACACTACAGATCGTGTCATTCACAACTTGATATGCTGAAGCTAATAAATATTGATGGTGCTTTCTTTAGAGAGCTTGGTAGAGCAGGTATTGGTGCAGTATTGAGAGATGGTTTGGGTAAGGTGATTATCGCTACTGGTAAATCTGAGCATGAGGTGGAGGAACTAGAATTTATAGAGTTATTGGCTATTTTTTGGGGATTAAACAACTCTATGCTAGATAGGTATTGCAAAGCTAATCATTATAAAAAAACTACTTATTTGTGACGAGTTATTTTTTATCAAAATAACTATATTTATTATCATAATAGATAATTTTCATTACAAATAGTCATTTTCATCATAAATAATATGTTTTAAATGCTCATATTTCTTGTAGTAAATGGTGAAAAGTGACTGTTTGATGATTTTAGAGGCTTTGCAGAAACTAGTATGGACAATTCAATGCTTGGAATGTTATACAGTGCGAGTAAAAAACTCACTATTTTGGTGAATTTATATTTTCTCATGTTTATAGGAAGGGTAAAAGGATATGTCATATGCTTGCTAAAAATGTTTGAACTCGCTATTTTGGTGATCGATGCATATTTTCTCATGTTTATAGGAAGGGTAATAGGGTATGTCATATGTTTACTAAAAATGTTTGGAAGGTTGAGAGCATTGATATGTGGTGAGATTGTATTCTTCTTTCAACGATCTCAAGTCTGATGACTTGAAAATGTATGGAGATGCAATAAGCATTTGTGAGAGACTACGTTTCAATCCATTTTACTTAAAACCAACAGTGTAAAAAAAAAAAAAAACCATAACAAGGTTCATACGATGCCTAATATATAATAAATATCAAATTTTCTTATGCAAAATTATGTACCTAGTATTGGACAGACAGAAAACTAGCTAGGTTAAGCAGTCTTAAATTAACATTAATGGCGAAATCATACGTGTTGTTGGCAAAGAATTACAACATATATACCGGAAAGAACAATGTACGCGCGTGTGGACTCAAGGGAGTTAGTTGAGGTAATTATGATCAGATATTCCCTAATATCATTGGCTAATTGATAACATTAAAATAAATCATGAAATAGATTCCGCTTAATATGTTTTTTCTTTTTCTTTTTTTCTCCTTGAATTTCAAATTCCGAAAGGAAGTTGTAAATTAATGCATATATATATATATATATATATATATATTATAAGCAAGGTTTTCGATCCCATACAAAACTCACCATTTAGTGTTCCTTATGAATTACTCTTTTAGAAATGTTACAAATTAACACAAAAGAAAATTACATATATAAAAACAAATTCACAATTAATGGCATCGTAGATGTTTGCACCGATAGGTGCAGTTTTATTTTTATTTATTTTTTGAGTTGGTTTTTTGTTTTTTTTCTTAAATAATATTATAAAATATTTCTTAATATTTTGAAAAAAAAATGAAATAAAATAAAATAATTGGTCATACATCGGTAGTACAGCATCGATCTGATCGATACAATCATTAAGTACCATATTAATTAGGAAATGCAACAACCATTATATATCAGTATCAAAATATTCTATTTTAATATTTAAACTGAAATAATATCGAATTAATGAAATTAAAATATTAATTTACTTTCTTCTCTTTTTTTTTTCCGTTAAAGTCATCATAACAGATATAATAAGTAACGTCGTACGTGATTCATAATGTTTTACAATCACTACTTGATATATAGTATTGATGATCACTCGGATCGACACTACAAGAAAAGGGATATAAATAACTAATTAAATGCATCCAAAACAAGTTAACAACTATTTGCAACCAAAACAAGATTAGCTCCATCAAGAGAATGACGGCCTGGACTTCTTAAAAGTTTAATTCACGATCTCAAGGATTTCTATGAAAGAATACTGCATGGTAGGTCTACTATTTTTTTTATTTATTTATATAAATTTGTATTTATCTCAATAAAGAATTGATTAAAAGAGTGTCAAAAATTTTGGATTCAAAGGAATTTAACTGTATAAACAGACAAAATATTATGTATATAATTATAAACCTTGATCAGATCATATAAAGCTAGGTAAATATTATAAATAGATAGATATAAATAGTCCCTTTTAATTGTAAAAAAAGAAGAAGAAGATATAATAACAAATTACAAATCGTAGTCCCTATTCCCTAAGACAGATAGATCTGAATCCTGATCAGCTTCCAAATAGCCCACAAACACTAGCTAATTAATTAAGATATCAAGCTTGTCCATATATAGATGCGTACGTGTGATTATTGTGGCCAAAACAAATTATTACAAAGCAATTATATCGAAAGAGAAATGTCAATTATTCGTGACCCAAAATTCCAGAAAATGAAAACAAAAAGATCGTGCAATATATATCAACGGTGGTGCAGGATAGATCAAAATAATTCATAGTCACCGTTAATTATATATATATATATATTGTATCTAGCTATAACAGCAATCATCACTGTTAATACCCTTGTTATTGGATGATTAAGAGACGTTCCATATGTATGCTGTATCCTCCAGTTTAGTGATCTGCGTCAGAAAAACCTTTTTAGCATCTTCTATGGTCAGCTGCCCATACCTTCAAAGAGCACCCTTGAAAAATTCAGCGCAGTAAGAAAGTTGACTTTCATTCATCTTATTTATACATAAGAAGACCATATTCTCCACCTCCCAATCTCTAAATATAATCCTTGCGCCATCTTCTTGTTCTTGGAATCATATGATGCAACCCAATTAATTTTTACCAACTTGCATTCCGGCTTCTTCCATCTTGCCCCACTCATGGTTTCTCATTTACATCACTTGTGATTCATCACCATATCTCTCTTGGCTTGCTGAAAATCTTCAAGATTCTCCTCTTTTTCACATTAGTAGAGGCGGCACATATGGGGCATAAAAGGTTCTCAATGCTTCCTTTGGACCAAATTTTTCATGGTAGGTTAGATGTCACGTACAGCTTTCCAAACAAAAAATTTCACCACTCACGAGACATGCATTTTCCAGATGATCTCTTTCGAAATAGCACTGTCACAGGTAAGCCTGTGGTTGCAATAATTAGTGATATGTCCATTGCAGTAAGTAGCGTGTAATGGCATAGTACAGTACCTTTTACCTAGCTACTTCCATGCTTATCTCCTCCTTTTTCCTGAAAAACCGCCTCACCGGCCAATATATATATATATATATATATATATATATTAAACCATTTTCACTTCTTTGTGAATAAAATATAATTTTTATTTAAGAAAGTGATGCATGCATCTCGAGTATATGCTAGCAACCAGTTTGACTCCCGAGATACATGTTTGCGTGTAATTCCAAAAAGACGTTCCAAAATGTACTTTTTTATGGCTTGGCATTATTTAAATCTTATTTTTTATATAAATTATCTTGATCTTCCACTTACATCTCTTTCAATGCCTAGTGGAGTGGAATGTGCCCTAATCAATAGGCCGGGCGCATCCAATATATAGTATTTTTAATCGCATAAGAACAAGAGTACGTGCATCAAGCCATAAAGTAAATACCAAGGTTGGACCGACAAAATTATTATATTCAATACTAGTATTTACGCCATTGATTTTCCCGCAATTTGATAATTAGCGTTTTTGCCATACTTTTGCTGGCTCTATTCTTTGATAATGTTATATATTGTGTAAAACTTAAATAGCGACAACAAACGGGGGACCTAGCATATTGTATAGACGTATATCTAAATTGACATCTAAATACAGTACTAATGGGCATTCAGTTGTGAATCTTCGTGCTCTATCATGCATGTAGTATTCACATTGAATAGATTTACCTGCCACGCATTTTATGAGTTCAGATATTGTAGATTCAGTACTTATATGTAATTTTCCCGTTATCCGTTTCCCAATAATTTTCTTCTAATTTTGATCGACAAGAGTACAAACAACAAAAATTCACGATCCAATTTAGAAACATGTTTGCTTATTAGGTAGGGCTTTATTAGAGGGAAGTACTTCATGAGCACCATCGTCATCCGCATCTAGCTTCCATGTGCACATTATTGTTTGTCTTAATCACAAAGGTCGCTGTATGCCTTTGATCAGCATGCAACGAGGGCAGACACGATGAGACCTAGTCCTGACAATCTCCAGGATAGGCCCATTACAGTCTTAGGATTATCACCAGTCCAATTCTCATGGTTATTCTTATATTTAATTCTATAAATTGTAATATTAAATATGTAAATTTAATGAATTTGTATGATTTTTTTTGTTTTTATATAAATGAAGCACCATCTTAAATAAGTGCATTGGTTCAGGAGTAATATTGGTATGTTGCTTCCAATGAGAGCGCATATGTTCAAATCACTATGATTATACTTTGAAGATTTAATTCCAATAAGGCTTAAAATAGCCCAAGGATTGCTTGGACCGAAAATGTACAATACTTGGGTGCATGGGGCGAGCTAACTCGGCCCAAGGGGCTAATTACTAGGATAGCCTTCAAATCAGTACCTTTGGTCTTTAAGTGAAATACTATGGCCTTTAAATTAGTAACTGCCAGTTGGAAAGCTAACATAAGTTAAGATTTGTAATTTTTTTATATGGTGCCACTTTATTTTCTATAAATAGAGGACGAGACCTAAATTTAAACATTATATTCTTTCATATTTTAGTCACTTACACAATTTTGTAGATAAACTCTAAAGAAAAAATTTCAAAATTACTATTTATAGTTGGTGACTTTATTGTATCCTAGAAATAAATTGCTTGTAATCCGGTAGCAAACTCTTTCGAATAGATGTAATTATTATCTTAAAGATGGTATTTTACACACTTTAAAATCACATTTTATTTCATATTATTATATCCGCATAATTTTTTCTATGAATTTTATAGCAATAATCACAATGAGATCAGAATCTGATATAACGACTTTCAAGATGATGAATCAAGATTTTGTCGAATTAGATAGGTTTTATGGAATGAATTTTACTCTCTGGAAAGATAAATTGATCTTTATTCTTACTACATTGAAGATTTCATATATTTTGCTTTCGAAAATGTCGTTACTTCCAAAATCCAAATCCGATGATAATGATGAAATTAAAGCAGAATGTAAGAAGCCAAGAAGCGTGAAGAAGATGAAGTGGTATATATGTAGACGACACATTTTAAACACACTTTCTGATCATCTTGATGACTTGTTTACATCAATCAAATCATCAAAACTAATTTGGGAGACATTGAAATATTTCAAGTATAAAACTGAAAAGTAAGGTACAGATAAATTCCTTATTATGATATATTCTAAATTTTCAATGAATAATAATACATCTTTGATGGATCAAGTTTATGAATTGCAAGTTTTAGTAAATAAATTTCGAGATCTTAATGTTGAAGTTTTGAACCTTTGTAGCTTGAGAGTATATTGCCAAACTTCCTCCAAATTGGACTAATTATAAAAGGTAACTTATGCACACAATATAATAATTATAAAAAGAAGTTTCCTCCAAGTTGGTAGCCCCTTTCCGATTTTCTATGGTCCTAAAATTCTTGCAACAATGCCCCTCTCTCGAAACCATTCATGCCTTCATTCACAACTACTGAGGACTGTCCTCAACTCCAGTTTCTCAACCATGCAACGGCCACATAATGTGTTTTTTGCAGTTTGCTTCTAAACTAGATTTTGTTAAGGCCCTAGCTATCAAGAGTTAATTGTGATGTAAACGGCATCGCCTACCGTGCTTTTCATTGGACATCTAATTTTCAAGAGGATGAAGAACCACAGTGCTATAAAACTTATATAACTTATAAAACTTACAACTTATATATTACACGCTATATATATATATATATGTAGGGCTGGCTCAAAGGGGTAGCCAACTAGGCCACCGCCTAAGGCCTCTCGGAAATTTTGATAAAAGAAAATAAATAAATAAATAATTATTTAAAAATATTTTATTCAAAATGTACAAAATTTTTAAACAATAGTAAAATTATAATAAAAGTAAAAAAATAATGTGTATTTTGATGTTGATGGCCCTTTTTATTTTCGAAATTAAATATTAAAAGAAATATATATTACTTAAAATGAAAGGAAGTATTTAAATTATAAAGAAGTATATTATATTTGCATCTCAAAATCTTCAAGTAAAAATTTATTATTTAGTATTTAAATATTTTTATTACTATTATTTTTAAATTAAAATATAATATACTTGATGATCGTCTAAGGTCACAAAATATTTTGAGCTGCTCCTGATATTATATCATGAGCAATGATATACATATCACCAATTTACAATAATTTTACAATTTAATAGTGTATTTGAATTTTTTATCATTTTATTTTAAATATTTTTTTAACATTCTTAATCATTAAGAAAAAATCAAAAATTATATATAATTTTATTAATATTCACCTTCTTAATCACTAAGTAAAAATAAAAATTAAAAAAAATTAAATATAAAAAAAGTTATAAAATGATAGTAATTATATCATTTCTCTTATATCATATATACTATGTATAACTTATATAGTATATAACTTATAATATATGTAGTTATAATATGGTATATTATGTTAATTATATAATATATAATAATATGTTAATAAATAATATATATAATGTTAGCTCTATATATTATTAACATATATTATATATGATAGTCTTTTTTATAAATATATAATATATAATATATAATATATATTTATATATGACATATCTAATACTATATATAAAAGTTGCGTTTAATGACTGGAGAAATATTTTGCTCGGCATTGGGCCCTTTGCACTCTCATAGAACTTTTTAAATAGAAAAAAAAATTAAAAAATTAAAAAAATCAAATAAATTTTTTCTACATATAAGTTTTTATTATTTTTGTAAAAAAAATAATTTGTGAAAAAGTGTAAAAAAAAATTGTATAATAAGAACGCAAAGTGCCTAACGCGGCACCACATATCACTGCTCTAAGGACTGATTTGGCATCCAACCCAGATTGCTTGGTCATCTGGCGTATCCGGCCTGCTTCACAGGTAGCGCAACAATTTCGTTTCTCTGACGTGTTAGACCAGTACTGGTCACCAACCTTTAATGTATATAGAATATAATTATGGACACGGGGGCCGGGCGGGGCTCCCACAAAATTTTGTCTCTTCATAACCTTGTATTTAAATGTTATTTTTTCACTACAAAGAGAGAACATTAATGTTATTTTATGTATTGTCAAATTATCAGCTAGTGAAATTAAATTATGAAGATGGAGTTTTTTCATTCGATTGTTTACTTTTCCTGCTGGCCTTCATTTTTTTTTTTTTTTGTTGTCTTTCTCACGACCAGTACCCGTCCTGTTTTGTCTCCTTAATCCTTTTCTTTTCTTAGCATATACTTCCAATGACATTTTTGCTCAAGTACTGTAGGATTTTAAAGTTCTTTAATCCAACTGGCTTGCACCTTGGCAATGGGCTTGCTCATGTTCCAAAGTAGCCAGCCAACTATGACCCAGCCCACCAACCACTCTCCTCTGAGTCTGAACAGCCCATTAATTCTTCGGAGGATCGAAGATTATGCCTTTATGTACACTTCCATATCAACCCCTGTCCAATAGGTTTTTCCTTTGCTTAAGTTCTGAGTAGCCTTCGATAGTTGACTGTACGTAAAAATCAACGATCTAATTAGTACTGCTTAACCAGTACATGATAGCTTATAATTGCAGTATTCTATTGTAATATCATAATTTACAGTTTTTACAAAGTACTCTTGGTTTTGGAATTTATGTAAGGGTAATTTGGAATTTAAAAAAAAAAAAAAAAAAAAAAGGTCCAAAGTGTTATAAACGAAGTCGGCAGCCACCCCCCTGTCCCACCACTAAATTATGTGAATGACCCCACCAGTATTATTTTAAATCTGTATAGTGACTTGCATAGTAACTTGCATAGTAATTTCAACGCCTATAAATATGGGCTTCAGTTATAATGAAATTCATAAGAAAAATAGAGAGAGAAAGAAAGTTTCAGTTCTTAAGAGTTTCAAGAGAATTTCTTATTTCTCTTTTGTAATAGTAGTTCCTTTCTTTAAGTTTCATAACACGTTATCAGCACGACGGTTCTGCCAATTCTGAAGCTAGTGGCCTTATTCCTCTAATCATGGATCACATTAATGAGTTTTTTTATCTCTGAGTTGAATGATAAAGATATATGTCTGTCTGACAGTACTACAACTCACACAATTCTCAAAGAAAAGAAATATTTTCAAAATCTAACACTAAGTAAAGCCTATATCCATACCATATCAGGTTCATCGGATTTAATTGAGGGCTCCGGAAGAACTTATATTGTGTTGCCTAATGGCACCAAATTTTGTATTGATGATGCTCTATTCTCTTCACAATCCAGAAGAAATTTATTGAGTTTCAAAGATATACGTCGTAATGATTACCATATTGAAACGACCAATGAAGGCAGTAAAGAGTATCTTCTTATTACTAAAACAGTATCGGGCCAGAAGCTCGTATTAGAAAAACTGCCTGCTCTATGTTCTGGATTGTATTATACAAAAATGAAAACAATTGAATCATATGTGGTAATGCACCAGAAGTGCATTGACCCTAAAGTATTTATGACTTGGCATGATCGCCTTGGACATCCGGGTTCTATAATGATGAGACGAATTATTGAAAATTCGCATGGGCATCCCTTAAAGAATCAAAAGATATTTTTACCCAATGAATCTCCGTGCTCTGCATGTTCTCAAGGTAAGTTAATTATTAGACCATCTCCCTCAAAAATCATTGTTGAATCTCCATCCTTTTTACAAAGGATTCACGGAGATATATGTGGGCCTATTCATCCATCAAGTGGACCATTTAGATATTTTATGGTTCTAATTGATGCATCTAGTCGATGGTCACATGTTTGTCTTCTTTCTACTAGAAATGTTGCATTTGCTAGACTTCTTGCTCAGATAATTAAACTTCGAGCACAATTTCCTGAGTATCTGATTAAGACCATTCGATTGGATAATGCAGGTGAATTTTCATCTCAAGTTTTTGATGATTATTGCATGTCAATAGGAATAGATGTTGAACATCCTGTTGCCCATACACACACACAAAACGGTTTAGCTGAGTCTTTGATCAAAAGGCTTCAACTAATCGCTAGACCTTTACTTATGAAATCAAGACTACCTATTTCTGTTTGGGGACATGCTATATTTCATGCAGCATCTCTAATTCGCATTAGACCATCTGCATATCATAAATATTCTCCGTTACAGCTTGCATATGGTCAACAACCAAATATTTCTCATCTTCGTACTTTTGGATGTACTGTATATGTTCCAATTGCACCTCTACAACGTACAAAAATGGGCCCTCAACGTAGACTTGGGATATATGTTGGTTTTGATTCTCCATCCATTATTAGATACCTTGAACCGCTTACAGGGGATATGTTTAAAGTACGTTTTGAGGATTGTCATTTTGACGAATCAAATTTTCCGTTAATGGGTAAAGAAAAGTCGGTGCCTGAAGCACGACAAGATATTACTTGGGATAATAAGACCCTGTCTCATTTTGATCCTCCTACAAATGAATGTAAACGGGAAGTTCAAAAGATTATTCATTTGCAAAATGTTGCAAATCAGTTACCGGATGTATTTACTGACACTAAAGGTGTAGTAAAATCTTATATTCCTGCTATTAATACTCCAGCAAGGATTGAAGTCCCTGAAGGACAAATTGTCAAAGCAGAAATAGGTGAATCTAAAATACGCCTGAAACGTGAAAGACCTATTGGTGCAAAAGACAAAATTCCCAGAAGGAAAAGAATACAAAATGAATTTGGTGTTCCTGAAGAACACGTACCCACAATACAGGCCACAAATATAATTGGTGCTCCTAAAGAGCTTAAATCTTCTATTCCAGAACCTCCTGAAGAGGAAACTCTTGAAGAGTATAAATCTCCTAAAAAGGGACCTCCTGAAGAAGTGTGTCATGAAATGTTTTCCCCTGAAGAGGAACAGGTACCTGAAAATAATGAGATCTCAATACATTTCATGAAAACTGGAGAAATTCTGGATAGAAATAAAACTGTTGTCGACAACATATTTTCATATAAAATGGCCCTTGACATTACCAGAAGTAATGAAGAAAGTGAGCCAAAAAGCGTCGAAGAATGTCGACGTAGAAATGATTGGCCAAAATGGAAAACAGCTATTGAAGCTGAATTAAATTCGCTAGCAAAACGAGAAGTATTTGGACCTGTTGTCCAAACACTAAAGGGTGTAATGCCTGTTGGATATAAGTGGGTATTTGTACGAAAACGTAATGAGAAAAATGAAATTGTGCGATACAAAGCACGGCTTGTTGCACAAGGTTTCCTGCAGAAACCCGGGATTGATTATGAAGAAACATACTCTCCCGTTATGGATGCAATCACATTTAGATTTTTGATTAGTCTGGTTGTTACAAAAGGATTAGAAATGCGGTTGATGGATGTGGTCACTGCATATTTATATGGATCCTTAGACCATAACATATATATGAAAATCCCTGAAGGATATAAGATGCCTGAAGCATCTACAAGTACATCTAGAAATATGTACTCAATCAGACTACAAAGATCTTTATATGGGTTGAAGCAATCCGGACGCATGTGGTATAATCGCTTAAGCGAATATCTATTGAAAGAAGGATTTGAGAATAATCTTATATGTCCATGTGTTTTTATTAAGAAATCAGAATCCGGATTTGTCATTATTGCGGTTTATGTTGATGATTTAAATATTGTGGGAACTCCTGAAGAGATCTCAAAAACCGCTATATATTTAAAGAATGTATTTGAAATGAAAGATCTTGGCAAAACAAAACTTTGTCTCGACCTGCAGCTTGAGCACTTGCCAAATGGAATTTTTATTCATCAGTCCATGTATACTGAGAAAGTCCTAAAGCATTTTTATATGGACAAATCTCATCCTCTGAGTACTCCAATGATTGTTCGAACACTTGATGTGAAGAAAGATCCATTCCGTCCTTGTGATGACGATGAAGAAATTCTTGGTCCTGAAGTACCATATCTCAGTGCAATTGGAGCTTTGATGTATCTTGCAAATTGCACTCGACCAGATATTACATTCTCAGTTAATCTGCTTGCAAGATATAGTTCTGCACCAACTCGAAGGCATTGGAATGGCATTAAACATGTCCTTCGTTACCTTCATGGTACGGTTGATATGGGATTATTTTATCAATGTGGTTCAAGTCCAGAATTGATTGGGTATGCAGATGCAGGTTATCTTTCAGACCCACACAGAGGTAGATCTCAAACTGGATATTTATTTACTTATGGAGATACTGTCATATCATGGAGATCTGTTAAGCAGACACTATCTACTACCTCTTCAAATCACTCAGAGATCATTGCTATTCATGAAGCAAGTCGAGAGTGTATTTGGTTGAGATCAGTTATTCAACATATCCAGGAAAAGTGTGGACTTCCCATGATCAATAATAGCCCAACAATCTTATATGAAGATAATACTGCTTGTATCACTCAAATCAGAGGAGGATATATCAAAGGTGACAGAACCAAACATATTTCACCGAAATTCTTTTATACTCATGAACTTCAAGAAAAAGGTGAAATTGATGTCAAGCAGATACGATCTATTGATAATCTGGTAGATTTATTCACAAAAGCGTTATCAACTTCCACATTCAAGAAGATTGTGCATAACATTGGAATGCGAAGACTCAAAGATCTTTTGTCATGCACTTTTCAGGGGGAGTAAATGTGCTGATTGTACTCTTTTTCCTTCGCTGAAATTTTGTCCCACTGGGTTTTCCTCTGCAAGGTTTTAATGAGGCAATCTTAAAGCACTTATGGATACATAAGAAGACTGTACTCTTTTTCCTTCGCCATTAGTTTTTCTTCCCACTGGGTTTTTACTTGGCAAGGTTTTAACGAGGCAGATTCTTTATGGGTGGTCATTCAAGGGGGAGTGTTATAAACGAAGTCGGCAGCCGCCCCCTGTCTCACCACTAAATTATATGAATGACCCCACCACTATTATTTTAAATCTGCATAGTGACTTGTATAGTGACTTGCATAGTAACTTACATAGTAATTTCAACGCCTATAAATATGGGTTTCAGTTGTAATGAAATTCATAAGAAAAATAGAGAGAGAAAGAAAACTTCAGTTCTTAAGAGTTTCAAGAGAATTTCTTATTTCTCTTTTGCAATAGTAGTTCCTTTCTTTAAGTTTCATAATACAAAGGAGATTGTTTCTGATATGATCATCCGGGAGCGGGTACATTTTGTGGGGGCCGGGGATAGGGTTAGGGTGTTGAATTTCTTGACCTTGCTGCACTGAAACATCATTGTCTTCTATAATTGTTTACATGATCATGCGTGTGTGAAACTGGTTTATAAATATAAAGAGACAGTACTACAGTCCTATATTTTTCTTGCTATTGCGTGTGTATCTCTGCCCGACGTCTTCTTCACACAGAAACACAATGCTACCCAACCCTAAAGCATTGGATCCAGCACATGAACGGAAACCAACATCACCGTCAGACCAGCGGGAGCAGAGGCACGAAACTTGGTTTCACGGGCGTCAACTCTGTAATTTCCATCCGTCGAATGCAAAAGGTGTTGTATTTATTTATTATATGTGGACTAGCATCACATCTGTTCTTTGGGCCCATCATGGGATGGGCCACTTTATAAACACTTATGAAAGTCTCTACTTTCACTCTCCTTATAAATAAAGCTAGCCCGTTGAGCTGATCTAAAATATTCTTGCACTCTTCCATTTTATGTCTTGAGCAAGAAAAAAATGAAAAAGAAAGAATAGAGAGGAGTTCTCTTTATAACTAGATTTTCTTCTTTTTCTTGTAGGAATTCTAAAGTTTTATGAAAAATTCATCACAAATTATTAGAGGTATGGACTCTTAATTTTATTGAATATATACTTTGATTATAAGAAAAAATTATCACATCTAATAATTTCAATAATTGATATAAGAGCCTCTTTTTTATTTTTCATGGCTGTGTTTTCTTTTATTTTTTCATTTCCTGTTGCAATGACTTGAGCTCAAATGAACATATAGCGAAGTTTTTCATGTACCATTGTGTAAGATCTCGTCGCACGATGAGCTCGTGCGAACGGGAAAGCCTCACTCCTGTTTATGCTAGTGCCGTGAGGTTGAAACCGTGGCAAAGTTGTAGACTTTCGCATCAGATAATGGATAACATCCACGTTAGCTTTCCTTTGGGTCTCATTCACATGTTTGTCTTACATGGATCTAGATGTATAAGATGTATCCTTTTGACTTTCTTTGTTGGTTCAGGCTACATAATGGCTACACGTTTAGCTATACATATATATATATATATATTTAATATTGCAAAATTCCTCCTTTTGTATATGTTTATGAATTTTGTAATATTGCACCATTTTTGAGTTAATCGAGAAAAAATTGACTAGCCTCTTTTGAGATAAATAGATTTTTTTTTTTTTTTGTTCATGTGAGTTACCTCATTTTGTTGTGATATCCATGATTTGGAGCTGCTATGTACTCAACTCTCCTTGGACTAGTCATAAAAAATTATTCGAGTTGTTGTACTGACCATGCTTTCGCTTAATGATATTCTACTAAGGCTCATAGGGATAGTGAATTTGTCCTGTCAGCAAACCATTATTTAATTGGATGCTTATGACGATAAAGATAATAGTTAAGTACTTGATATTTGGTGGCCTAGTCTTATCCTCTCGGTAGCTGATCATTTTAAGTCCTTGTATTTAATTATTTTGTTTTATCTTGCCTAAAAATTTTTTTTATGTGTTTTGGGCTTTAGCATAGTGCGTAAGAGTCTATTTTGAATAAGGCTCTAGCATGGACATAAAATTGCCTAATAGAGATATTTATGGGTACATGTTTCTTTTTCTACATGCATAATAAATTTTGATATATTCTCTCCAGTTCATGGCAATGCAGCTTTGTCTCTCTCTTTGTCTGCCATCAAAAGTTTAACGAGAACTAATTGTGAGGATTGGTACAAATCTCTCACTATTAATTTAGTCATAATGAATTTGGATTTTGCCTTGAGAGTTGATGCGCCTATTGAATCCATTGTAGAAAGTCTTGCAACTATAAGGACTCATTATGAGCAATGGGTGCATTTTAATAGGACTTGTATAATGATTATGAAGTATACTATTGGCAAGTCTAACAGGTAGAGCATATCTGATACAGATAATGCTAAGTAATATCTCGATATTATTAGAAAGAAATTTACTAAATTCGATAAGGCGGAAAATAGAACTCTGGTGAAACTTCTTACTACCACAACCTATGATGTGGTTAGTGGAGTACGAAAGCATATAATGAAACTTACTCATTTCTTTAACAAGTTTAAAGGAATGAAAGTTGAGTTAGCAGATGGCTTTCTTGTATGGCAAGTACTTGAATCTTTGTCACCTTAGTTTGATGTACTCAAGACCACTTATAATACTCAGAAAAAAGAATGTAGCTTGAGTGAAATGACTGGTATTGTAACTCAAGAGGAGGAGATGATGAAAAAGGCAAAATCTCATGATAATTTTATAGTAAATGCTAGTAAAGGAAAGAAGAAACTCTTCAAGTGAAATGGCAATAACTTTCGCAAGATGAAGAAATCTGGGAGACTTTTTCAGAAAGCTAGTGCGAGTATACTAGATAAGCCTAAAAGGGAAAGTTTTAAGGGAATGTGCAATTTATGTAATTTCTTTGGGCATAAGAAAGTTGATTGTAAAAAGTTTAAGACTTGGTTAGACAATAAAAATACACATTCGTTACTAGTGTGTTTTGAATCTAATTAAGTCAATGTGCCTTCTGATACATGGTGGTTAGATACTGATGCAACTATTCATCCTCAAATTATTTGCAGGAACTAAGAAATTGCAGAAGACCAATTGATACAGAGTTAATAGTAAATATGGGCAATTGGGTGAAAGTTAAAGTTGAACATATTGGTATAATCAAACTTAATTTAGCCTCTAAACATGTTTTAAACTTGTCTGATATTGCCTTGATACCTTCTATTAGAAGAAATCGTATCTCTGTTTCTGTTTTGGACAAATGTTGATATGTTTTTCATTTTAAAAATGGAAAGGTTATAATCTTTTATGACTCTGTTGTGGTTGGTACTGCTATCTTATATGATAGTTTATATAAAATTGACTTACTTCCTGCTTTAGATCCTGCTTCTTCTAATATCTCTATTGTGAATGCTATAGTTAGTTCTAAATGTAATAGATTCAATATAAACTCTTCCATGTTATGACACAAAAGGTTGGGTCATATTTCTAGAGAAAGAATGGAGATGTTGATTAATGATATAATTCTAGTTGATTTGGGTTTTTTTGATTTTGATACTTGTGTTGCTTGTATTAAAGGGAAGATTCCAGTGAAAACCAGAAAACAAAAGATTAGTAGAAGTCAGAATATTCTAGATTTAACTCATACTAATATTTGTGGTCCCATTTCACCTGCTACTTTGGGAAATTATAGATACTTTATTACCTTTATTAATGATTATTCTCACTATGGTTATATTGAGCTCATTCGAAAAAAAAAAAACAGATTCATTGGAAGCTTTCAAGGCTTCCAAGGCTGTTGTAGAGTTCCAAAAACAAAGAAAATCAAAGCGGTAAGATCAGATAGAGAAGGTGAATTTATGGAGATATAATGAAACTGGTAGAATTCCTGAACCTTTTGCTAGATTTATTGAGGCATGTGGTATCGAGGCTCAATACACAATGTTTGGAACTCCTGAACAGAATGGTATTGCAGAAAGAAGAAATTGTAACTCTTATGGATATGGTACGTGTATGCTTAGTCATTCCACCTTGCATGAATTTTTGTGGGGTGAGGCTTTAAAGACCGTTGCATATATTTTGAATCAAGTATCAAGTAAGTTGGTTCCTAAAACTCCTTATGAGTTATGATTAGGTAGGAGGCCTAGTTTGCATCATTTCCATGTTTAGGGTTGTAAAGTAGAAATAAGGCCTTATAATAATCCTCAGCAGAAGAAACTTGACCCTAAAACCATTACTGGTTATTTTATTGGTTTTTGTGTGGGATCAAGAGGCTCTAGATTTTATTGTCCTTCTAATGTTACTAGAGTTATTGAATCTGATAGAGCCGGTTTCTTTGAGGGTATTAGTGACAATGGGAGTTCTGCGCCACTTGAAGTTGTAGTTAGAGAGTAGTTTGTTGTTATACCTATTTAGGTTACTTCTGCGTCAGTGGCTGCACCATCATTGACAGAAGGAACTAGCATTGTTATCCAAGACCCTTTTGTTAACACTGCGATTGACTTTAATGTGAGAACTGAAGATATTATTTTGAGGAGATCACAAAGAAATCGTAGACCAGTAATTTCTGATGATTATATTTGTTATTTGTAGGAGCATGAGTTTAATACTGGTATGTCTCTTGATCCAGCCTATTTTAAGGGGGCCATTGATAGTCCTCAAACATCATGCTGGATGAATGCTATGCATGAAGAGATGACATCGATGTGTCAAAACAGTGTATAGGACTTGGTTGAAATGCCATGTGGCTATAAATTGATTGGTTGTAAATTGGTTTTTAAGATCAAATATAGTTCCAAAGGTCAAGTAGAAAGGTATAAAGTTAGACTTGCTGCTAAGAGCTTTAACCAAAAAGAAGGCATTGGTTATAAAGACAATATAATAGCCCATTTTTTCCTTAGGCAAAATATTTATTTTTAGAATTTATAATTATATTTTAAGGAGCTTTTGGAGTATAATCTCCCATAGGAATAAAACTTGAGAATTGGATAATAATTTTGAGTTAAGAAAAAGATTTAATTATGCATTCCCGGGTAAACTATGGTTAGATCTTCGAGAATTTTAATAAGGTATCAATTAGAGAAATTATATTTGGAATTAAGAAGAGGCAAATTTCTAAAATTTGAGGAGAAAATTCAAAGGGAAGTGATAGAACAAAATATCAAACACTTGGTGTGCCAAAACGAGCTCTCGGACTAGTCCGTCAAGTTTTGGTGTAAGGAACATAACTCTTTTATATGAGGTCCAAATGAGGTGATTTTAATTCATATAGAATCTTACGAGGTAGGTATAAAACTTTTATGTTTTTGGTTTTTGACAATTCTGATTGTACCAATGACTTATTTGGATTGAAATTAGATTGATCTGGATTGGACAAAAACTGGAACTCGAAAACAAAGTGTGCCACCACCTCACTCTAGGTGCTTAAATTTGATTGGTTCCTTCCATTTATCTGATCTGAAAATATGTGGGGAGACATGTAGAAAATGGAGATAAGTCATCTAGAAGTCTTGGTTGGCAAGGAAACAAAAAGAAACAAATGGTAAAGTCAGATTGGGTGTTCTCGGATAAGTTTCGATGTGTTTCGATAAATTAAGCATATCTCTATTATCTGATTTTAGAATAAGGTGATTAAAAATCCTATAGAATTTTAAGAGAATTATCTAAAAATTTCATGTTTTGGGTTTTCGAAAAATCTAATTGGATGAGGGACGTATTTGGGATGGAAGAAGCCAAGTAATCATATTACGCGTGGCTGGGCAGACAGCTAACCCATGCCAACTCATACCCCCCATGTGGTTATTTCTCAACTCTTGATCACTTGAGACAGCCAAGTGACTTAATCATAACCCTTATATGAAGATTAGACCAGCTAAGTCTAGATTAAAGGTGATCACTTAAGGCAGTCAAGTGACTTAATCCTAACCCTTAGATGAAGATTAGACTAGCTAAGTCTAGATTAAGGGTGATGATAACACCTAGGTAATAAGGGACACCTCACACATTCTGATATTGGAGGAAAAACTTGATGGCCTCAAATGTTTCACCCCTAAAGCCATACATTGAGACGTCTCCTATGCATATATATGTGTGTGTGTGTGTGTGTGTTTGTGTGAGCTTATCTTCTTTCCCTTTTAGTGATATCACACGGCCATGGTGAGAAAAAGTCAAGAAAAATATAAAAAATTTCCTTACATCATCTAAGTACTAAAAGAGAGCTAATTGAGGGCATTGAAGGAGAAATGGTGCAAAACCTATCCTAAGCATTAATTTAAGCTTGGAGAAAATTTTTAAGTACATATATTAACTTAAACTTGGAATGGTTTGACACCTTTGGTGATTAGATTATGTTTGATATCTATTTGAGTTTAATCTTTGTTTATGTGTTAAGTTGAAACATATTGGATTTTGGAATGGTTTTTGCTATGGAAAAATGATAGGAAAATTATGTGACCTTAGAAATATATTCTATGATGTTATATGAAGAGAATTATGTGAAAACATGAGGTCTTAATTTGGAAACAATCGGCCACTTGGTTTCTCCAAAGGTCAACCACATTCTATCCCAGATAAGTCCATGCTAAAATTCTATTCTTCCAAAATGTAAAACATAAAATTTTAAGATAATCCTCTTAGGGTTCTATAGGATTTTGAATCACTTAATTACGAGATCGGATGAGAGAGATATGATTAAATTACCAAACTACGCCAAAACTTACTCGAGAACACCCAATTCGAGCTCTCTATTTATTTTCCTTTATTTTCTTGACCACCAAAGCTTCTAGATAAATTATTATCAAATTGCCACATGTTCCCATATATGTCAAGACCTCAGAAATTTTGGCAGTCAATCACAATTTTCATCACATGGCCAAACATAAGACAAATCATCTAAGTCAGTTACTAGTTGACTCCTATCCTATTCGTCCACTTCACACCAGATTTAGTGCTTGATAAAGTCTTTATCTTCAAAAATCCAAAACATAAAAGTTATAGATCTCCTTCTGAAGGTTCTATAAGAATTATAATTATTTGATTTGGATCTTATATGAAGAAATTATGCTCCTTACACGAAAACTCGACAGACAAGCCCGAGAGCTCATTTCAGGCACACCAAGTGTTTGATCTTTGATTTGATCACTTCTCCTTGAATTTCTTCCTCAAATTTTAAAAATTCATCTTTTATAGGTCCAAATTGAATTTTCCTAATTGATACCTTATCACAAATCCTAAAGGTCAGTCCAAAATAGTTCTTCGAATGCATCTAAGCCTCAAATCCTATTTGCATGAAAGAATATACTTCTAATAAATACCTTTAAAATATTCTCAAGTAAATGTTTTATATTAAAAAATTGGGTTATCATAGAACTTATAAAAAAAAATTATTTTTCTGGCAAAGACCAACAGTGAATTTAACCAAGTATTTGGGCTTAATTTTCTCGAGATTCTCATTGGATTCACCCATAATCTGCGTAAACTAAAATAAAATTCTGGCAAAATAATTCCAGGTGAAAAGGAATTTGTGCCATGAGGATTGGTTGGAACATATATCTTGGAAAAATTGGTAGGTATTTCAGAAAAATACAGCAGTATTTTGATCAGAGGACAAACTTGGAGCAGCCTCCAGATTGTGCCATGAGTTGTATCACTCCGAGCTTCGTGATGCTCATTTGCTTCCAATGAATGAAATAAATATATCAACAAATTGGGCTTTATTTGTTCATCAACAGAAGATGAATCGAGCTTATACGCCTCTGTTAAACATTCCCTAGCAATTTCAAGACATTCAAGATCAACTCCAGCAGCAGGTTCAACTAACCGTGTGGTCGTAAAGCATTTCATCAAATAACTCATGTTCCTTCCAATAATCACACCTCCACGCTTCTTGCCCATATGCTGGAAACCTCCCTCTTTGAGTTCCCTCGTAGTAACACAAATTGATAGCAAAGATTTAAATAAGAATTTATAAAGGAAAATGATACTTTGTCCTTTTATTTTGACACCTCAATTCGACACCTCATGTATTTTAATTTTTTTTATTTTACTTAATGATTAAGGAAGTGATTATTATTGTATTGATATATTTTTTTATATTTTTTTAAAATTTTGAAAAAGATAAAAAAAAATGATGACAAAAAAATGGAAAAAAATTATTTTTTGTTATTTTTCTTTTCATATTTTTTTAATGTATTTAAATATTTTTAAAAAATATGAAAAAAAATATTAATACATTAATAATCACTTCTTTAATCATTAAGTAAAATAAGAAATTAAAAAAATTAAAAGACATAAATTGTCAAATTGAGGTGTTAAAAGAGAGGGCATAATAGCATTACCCATTTATAAAACCTATCTAGAGCTTCTTCAACCCAATCAGTGTTAATGTCAAAATGATGAATGGTTTGCTCTAAAAGGGTAAGGGTCTTTGTACTATCAATCGTAGCATCACCCTCATGTTGAAAAGTGAAAGGGTGTCTAGTTCATCCAGACTCGAGTGCAAAAAGGTTATCAGGCCCAAGGCCTGTGATCCGTACCCAACACAACGCGGCGTTCGATTCAACTAGGGAGACTGAAACCGGGGACGAGCCAAGTCCTTGGTTATCCCGACTTGGATAGAAGGAGGTTAAATCGGCTTCGAGAACACTCTAAAGCCAGAACGACGGCTCACGTACTGATATATCTCCTGGCCCCGTCTCCCATCAAGGTCACTCCCGCATTTATGAACAACAGACAACCGCCGGTCTACAGATCTCCCCTCTTAAATACGGAGATACTATAAACATATATCATTAATTGCTAGATTGACGAAAGATACGGCGGCATTTAATTCCCCTTTCTAAAAGGGTCTAATTGAGCATTAAATGAAGGGATACTCAATTAATGCGATGAGACCGACCGAATACCAGGTTTTCCTATCGAGGATGACGATCGAGTGATGTCTCGATTTCCGGTACTTTTGTCACACAAACCCTCCTTCCAAGGGAATACCTATAAATAATACCAAACCAATGACAAAAAGACGGTACACTCTCAAATTCTTTTACTCCCTCTATCATATATTTTCTCCCCTACACTAACTTGATCGTCGGAGCGGTCCCGGACCCCGATCTCCCTTGTTCTTGTTTTGTAGGTTACTATCACTCGGGATTCGGTAAACCAGACTGCAGAATACGTCCTTAACAAAAAGTATGGAAGTCTTCCACAGAACTCTTCGAACAACTTCTCGTGCCGACGTTTCTTAGCAAGCTCATATCGTGCCCCTCCAAACTCGAGCTACACTTTGAACACTTTGAAGCACCCGAATCCATTGGCAAGATAGGTGAGGATGGTGGAAGCAAGGGCGGAACCAGGTGGTGCTAGCCCCCCCCAAGATTTTTAAAAAATTAAATATACTATATATTAGTACAGGCTTTTCTCTACAACACCTTCAATGTTGAGGGTTCCTGCCCCATGCTAGATGGACATGTTCTTGCTTAAGTCCAATGGTCCATGTAAAAACTTGTGAGCAGCTCAAGTTCATTGTCCAATGGTCCAACACTCCAACTCCAAGGTAAAAACTATTGTGTATTTTAGTACGTAGCACACTCAAAACCAATGGTCCAATTTAATAACTTTTGAGCTATGTGAGTTGTGTTGCCGTTGGATAATAAATTCACTGTGTGAAGTGCGTTGTACTACTCTATTTTGAAAAGAAAAAATAGAGCAAAAAGGAGAAGCAACGGTGAAGTAATTCGTACATATTCTTGACAAAGAATTTAAGGAAAAATTGGTCTAGGTCAATGACTTGGTGAGTGTGAACTGTGAAGGTAGAGTTTCGTAAGGCATCCAGTTTATATAATTCATGAGACTGTATCATGGCAGCCCTTGGAATTGTGAACTTATGGGCTTGAATGCAATTGGGAGTAAAAGACGCGGATCATCATCTTTAGAGAATTATTAGGCTTTTCCCTGCTCTAAACATTGCATGCACTTCAGCACTTTAATTTGTTGCTGTATATATTAGTTTGATTTGTTTAATAACATCCTGGTTCATTGGGCAATTCTCTTAGTTCTCTTAGTTAGCATTTTATTTGCTTTCTGCACTACTTTCAACTGGTCCATGTTAGGTTTATAATGTGCTGCAATTAATTGAAAATGTCAACTAACAGACATTTGTTTTTCCTTTTTTTTAATCACAGTTTACATGTTTAGCGCCTGGAAAAATATATAAAATATTCATTAATTGAAAAATGATATAAAAAATCTAACCATTTTATATTATTAATTATTAGGTGTTTGATTTTAGTTTATTCTTGATTTATAAGTTTTTTTTAAAATATAGAAAAATATGGGTAAGTCAAGACGGCCAATTATTTTTTTGTTTTAAAAGAAAATATGGACAAGTTGGAGAGTAATACACATTTAGAGAGCTTAATTTAAAGGAAAAATTTATTTTATGAAAGATCGTTATCAAGCTTAATTTGAAATTCTAAGTTGATATTTCATATTTTTTTTTGTAATGATTTCTAACAAACTATGAAAATCTCAAGGAATATCATATTATAAGATTATTTATAGACATGTATTTTCTTATACAATTTTATATTGTATGATTATTATTTTTATATATAATCAAGTGCAGAAAACACATTATTTATACTCACAAATATCATGCACTTTGTCGATTGCTCCCCCAAACACCAAATCCTGATTACGCCCCTAGGTAGAAGCCAACACCCCAAATATACCCGATCCTGTAGCAGTGACAATGTTGTTCCCATCTCTACAGTTTTGACGGTGTGTGTGAATGCTAGGATCAAAAGTCCACAACCCAGTCATCAAGCTTCCCAAGAATGAGTGTGAATGGGTAAGGTCGTGGGAAATGCCTTTGGAAATAGGAGAAATGAATATAGACAGGGAAGTACTGGAATTAATGAGATTTACACGTGGTTTGGATTCGGAGTTGTCCAATTCAACCTATCTCAAATTCATTATTACACTTTCAAATCCCAATATAGCTTTTTTCAAATTCTATAAAATATAATATTCTAATAATATTTTATTCAACTTTCAAAATTTATCTCAATCTATCTCTGAATCCAAACGAGGCCTTAGGACTATGAATGGGGCAGTACGATTCTTGGCAATGTAGAGTATTATTTTGGGGCTAGGGGTTTGACTGTGGATATGGAAAGGAAAAAGGGAAATATTGTTGGAATAAACTCGAGATGGCACCACATCAATCTTTTTCACCTCGATCTCATTTTTTAAGACCCGCCCTGCATTTTTGTTGGTAATTTCATTGAAATTTTCTGCAATTTCAGGAAGATTGTGCTAAGCTTAGGACTTTTCATCCGGGTTCTTAGTTGAGGTAGGTCTTGGAGGGTGATGGTTCTTTAGAAATTTTTTCTTCTTCTATTTCTACAGAAACATCTTCTTTTGATGTAGTCTTCTTTGTAAATTTCATCTACCTCCAGTCCCTTTCTTCCTCCATGTTGGTATCGTCTTCCCCTTCATCCCAATTTGCTGAGCTGAAGTTGTCACTAATAGGAACTACAAAACTTGTTTTAATTCTTGAATATTTCTTAATTAGAGAATGCCGATTAGGAATATTTGAATCATTAATCAACCATTAAAAGAACACTTCTCTTAATTTATCCATAGAAGATCATAGGCTCATGATATCACTTGTAAGGAACCTAATAAAATAAATATGACCTTATAGTTGATGATGTGAAACAAGTATGAATAGTGAATGGAAACAATAAGAGATGAATTAGATAATCACGCTTTGGGATATTTGAGGTCTTCCATTCCTTCCAATGAAAATAACAATTAGTTTCAACAATAATCTTTTCGTCCCCCCCCCCCCCCCCCAACCCAATAGAACATAGCACTTAAATTTAGCAATAGTTACTAAAGCCATGGGCCAACTTCTACTAGCATTTAGGCCCAAGACCCACTAACTATTTAACAATTTTACTAAAAACCCAAATTAATGCTTTAGGGCTCATTAAGCTCAGCCCAATTAAATGGGATTCATAACATGGTATCTCTTTTTCTTTTTACTCTCTCTATCTCTTATTTGCTTTCACTACTTTTTGTTTTCTCTGGATTTCGTTTCGTATCTTAGCGATGTTCAGATTTCATATCTCGATTCCAGATTCATTTGCTCTTTAATTTCTTCATTTTCATGCGATTCCTACTAGTGTTTTGTAGCGTGTATTCACCTTTACTTTTTTTTTTCCTGAATTCCTATACCTACTTTGTTGAAACACTTTATCATCCTCCAAGTCCAGCTGCATTTCCACCATGTACTGTTGGCATATATTCATGGGGATGAAGCTTTCTTGTCCTGCATTAAGTGATGAAAAAAAAAATTGGTTCCTTAGTAGGTGAAGTCTCACATTGATTCCTTATTAGGTTCCATGATTATAATAATTCCAAGAATCTCCGAGTGTAACATTAACTTGTGTTTTTAGAGTATAAGCCCAGACCAATGTGGCTTAAGCTTTCTTTAAGCTGTTAGAAATTGTATTAAACCAACCTAATAACACCATATGGCATTAAACTAAGTGTGACATGAGTTTTGACGAGGACCTCCAAGATTTGAGTGGAGGAGATTGTAAAGCTAGCCCACTTAAAGCCTACATTAAGTGATGATCTATTTATGATAGAAGAGCATTGAGTGTCAAGCCTCACATTGATTTCTCATCAGGTGTCAGTGATGAAAGTGAGAGTCAATGAGTGGATTCGCATTGATGATAAGGCAATGTGCATTTGTAACTGCTGCAGTTTTGCAGTTAATAGAAAAAATGTAAATAGATACAATTAATACATGTAAAAATAATTGTTCACAAACTCCACTATCAAGTAGGCAGAAAACACCAAACACACAAACACACATACATATACATATAGAGAGAGATCTAGAGAGAGAGAGAGACCTATTGTCCAAGATGAGCATTAAAAATTTCCTTCATTGACATGCTTGACATATAGCCCAAGAAACCAGGAGCCAACACTAACATCATCATGAGCATGGGTATTAAGAATAGATTTGCATACTCAAAAAAATCTCATTTTAGTCTTTTAACATAAAAGGTGATATATGCACCAATGGAGAAAAGAACTAATCTCACTACAAGGAATATACCCTTTTGCAGTGGTTTTTTGTTCGTTGCAAAAGAAATTGACGCAACTGAAGACTACTTGCGTCATTTTAACCATTGCCATCAAATACTCAATGCTCTAGGCTTGGCAAGCGTGGATGAATAGTATATCATGGTGTTGCGGCAAAATTATTTTGTTATTACGTCGAATTTCATGCTGCAAATATGTATATAATTTTGTGTCAGTGATAAACTACATAAAAGGTTCTTTTTTACCGCGGGTTTATATGACTCGTTGTAACAAGTCCACTTAAATATCTCGATCGAGCCCTTGCAGTACTTGGATAATCTCTCTTCCCATTCCTTAGCACCATCGCACACTGTGTTCCCATCGAGTTTTCATTGCCAAATCCAACAGTCCCCTTCTACCATAGATCTACAACTTCTTTCCCAAATTCAAACTTAGTCAGGGTCTGATCATAGAAATCTTTCTTGTGGGCTTTGTCTTCAGTGTTCAGTCCGTGAGTCGATAATCCTAAGGATTGGTTAGCATATGTGTTAATTTCATTACATATGACAAATATGGGGCATATATAAACTGCTGCATCTCTAGGCTATTAATTTAGCATGGTTAAATGGATATGCCTTACTGTTTGCATGATTTCTACCCCAAGTGGAAATGTTGTGTGGACCTTTATTTTTTAATTAAAATCAAAAAATTGGAGTTCAAGTGGGTTAATTGTGATGTCTAACATGGGATACCTGGATATGCAGATGTGGCTGACTATCTATACAATTATTGGAAGCTAGAACTAAGGATGAGTGGGAAAACGTTGGATGATCTTGGTTTCAGTAAGGTGCTTCTCAATGCATCTGATCCAGCACCTACAAAATTTTCAAACAACTTTGGAGTTAAAGTTTATCCCACCCAAATTTAGTACATGGCAAGTTCTTCTATTAGTTAACATGTGATGTGATGGTCCATGTTTAATTGTTCAATTGACACTTGACTGGAAAAAATAGTACAGACATATATACATGTGTGTGTCTGGTTATTAACACGTGTAAATAACGATATGCTCCAGCTATAGATATTAGGAAGTGTAACTTGATGCCCACCCACATGTAACACTAAACATGATTATATAACATGCACTAGAGTGAAGTGTAAGTTGGCTGAATGAATGAGTTCTCTGTGTGCATCCTGTATTGTGTTTACCTCAAAGAGTAGATAGTGACAGGGATCTACTTTATTCAACTTGAGCATTTTCTAAAATATTTTCAAAGGGAATTGCTTGCAGCCACATCTTTATCATGTAGCTTGTGGTTTTAATGTTAGGGTAGATATGAAAAATTGATTGATGACAGGTTTGGGATTTCCATACATATGTGTGTGTATATATATGTATTAAGGGTGCTACCCGCTTATGCAGATGCGGGGGCACTCCAAATTTACCCTCTTCTCTATCCTTTGCGGGGTGGAGAAATTTCCTCCGCTTCCCGCCCCCCGTGCGTAGGGGCGGGGTACCCCATTCCTCCAGGGGGAACGAATTTGGGGGGGAATCCATTCATCCCCTTGGATCTTAGTTTTACTATATAATACGTAGAACCCTTAGGCAAAAAGCTAAACAACACCCTTTAGTACAACCGAAGACAACCCAGGCTCTTTGGGAAGAGGTAGCATCAGAGGCTCAGCGGGAGGGAAGAGGACGCGGCGGCGGTTCGGAGGCGCTGGGCACGCGTGGAAGAGTGAGTGATGTGAGAGAGAGAGAGAGAGAGAGAGAGAGATAAGAAAACACGGTGAGAGAAAAGACGTGAGGGAGAAAAACGGAGGTGGAAACAACGGCTTACCGCAAGGGAACCCAACGGACCTCGGGGAGTCACGGTAGCGTTTTTTGGGCCGGTGGTCACGGAGTGGAAGGGGCTGGTGCCGCGGGTTGGCTGGGCTGTGGCTCAATGAGTAGGAGCAGATGCTCTGTTTTCGGGAAGCAAAACAGAGTCACCTTTTTCCGTTGATATCCAATGGCAGCTACACGTGGTCCAACACTGGGCTTTGGCGGTGGGAGTTTTCCCACAGTGGTGCATGGCTCCGACGGTATTACGGCTTCGTGGAGGCGACCTGGTGCACGGTGGTTTCAAGAAGGGCTACGTCACTTCGGCTTGCATGGGACGTGCGCGGCAAGTTGAGGTAGCTTAGGTAGTTGCCGTGAGAGAGTTTGGCAGATTGCGGAGGTGCATGCCAATTTCAGTGGGATGGTGGCTGCTACGTGGAGGAAGTTCTTACAAGGCTTGGGCTGCGGCAACCCTAACTTGGAGAAGAAAAGATACATGAAGTCCGAAGTGTAGATTACGGCTTGAAGTTTCCTAGGAGAGCTGAGAGCTAACAGTAGGTATATACCTCATGAGTAAGGAGGAAAGGGGAGAAAGGAGGAAAGGGCAGACGTGCATGACTGGTAAATTGGCGTGAGCCGAGCATGGAAATGAAACCAACTTGGGGGTTCGCACGATGCACAAATGGGCTTGATTCCACGGGTATGGGCTTTGGGATATTGGTTAGGCCCAATTCAAGTATTTGGTCGCAAGTTTTTAGATAGCAAAATATAATTAAAAGAAAATGGGCTCTATCTTATGTTTTTGAGCCTTTTTATTTTGAGTCGTGATTTAAAACTCTACAATAATTTAACTAGCTCAAAAATTTTCTTGACCCATTAAGGAAACAGAAATTCAAAAATATTTGATGATTTAAAAACTAACAAGCCCAATAAAAGAAATTTGATATTAGTCAAAAATAATAATTTCGGACCATATAAAAATAGAAAAAACTTTCAAAAATGCCTTTCATTCATATAAACCTTTTTTTGTTTTTTTAGAAATCGAGCAGGGTGCTAGATCCAGTGTTACATAATGATATCGGTCCCGAAATATCGTTGGCTTCATGATAACATTAAATGCAATAGGTCCGGGTATTAAATTTTTTTTATTATCTTCTCTTTCATGAATTTCTTAATGTAACCATAAAATTTCGTAAAGTATCTTGATTTGTTGGCTAAGACGATCTTGTGCTATTTATGTTCAGGACTAGCTTATGTTAGGAATCCCATTAAGTTGGGCCATGATTGTTGGGCCTCCAACTTGATGGTCATGTTTATTTTATTAAGTTTCTTATGTTGTTAATGGTCCTAAACCTTAGTTAAACGATGTTATTTAGTGGCCTTTTTTCCGGTATATGTAAGGGAATGTACTAGTTATGGAGGCATCGAATAGCATATGAAATTAGTGTAATCCTGAACTTGGAAATTAGAGGAAGAGGACTCCTTGAAAGTTCTTAGCTTGATTAATGATGCAGCCTATTATCCTGTCTCATTTACATCCTGCATTTCATTCCATCGCCATTTACATTTCAATAGTTTTGTTTTGTTCTTATCATTGTTACAAACAGCATTTACCTACCATTTTCACTTATTCTACTTGCTGATTTATTGGTTTTATAACTAGGTTCCTTACAAGTGGTATTATGTGCCTACGGTCCTCCATGGAGGAATTGAGAGAAGTATTCCTTTAATGGTTGATTAATGATCCCAATATTCCTAATCGGCATGCTTTGATTGAGAGTACTCATGTCTTCAAGCGGAGGCAAAGGAAAAGATGAATCGAGAGATGGCAAATCCTGTGGTTCGTGAAGTAAATTCCATAATGAGTGACGACTTTGACTCAACTCAATTAGACGAAGTAAAAGATGCACCAAAGCACGAAGTGGAAGCAAACAATGTCATCATTCCAAAGGATCATCCTGAAACTACACAAAATTTCAAGAAAATTTGGACAAAGGGAATGTTGATACAGTTGTAGCAAAAGAAAAGTCTATAGTGGATATAAATGTGGAAAACTCGGTAATTACTCAAGAGATCCGTAATCTTGCACCTTCCATGGTTCTCGAAGAAAAGGAAGAAACAACTTATTGGAAGATAACATTGCTCAGGGAAGTTGTCGCCAACAAAATATCTTTATTTGATGAGAGGAAAAATGTAAAACTTTCTATGATTCTCATTGAATGGTTTCGATAACAATTTATATATAAATGAAATGAATAAATGAATTACAATAACTTAAGAGAATGTATAACAGAATTATCTGTTATGCTATTCTAGAAGTATTCGAGAAGCATTTGTGATTTGTTGTAATAAGGAGGTCTCATGACTGGGCTCTACTGATGAGGCCGATACGTGTGTTTTGCCTGCCAACTGTTTGTCCAAATGTATCAATGAGTCACTTAGTCTAATATTCCCGTGCAAGTCGAATGGGATATCAACCGCACTAAGACTTGATCAAAGATGATGAAAATGATCTGCAACTAGCGGCTTTGTGAAAATATCAATGATCTGATCAATTGAGTTACATAAAGAAACTGAGTTACATAAAGAAACCTGAAGGGCGCATGCTGCAACTCTATCTCTAACGAAAAGGAAATGGATATCCATATGTTTTGTTTTTGAATGGTAAACTATGTTAGCCAATGGATAAGTTGTTCCAATGTTGTCGCACCACAGAATTAGGGCCTTTGAAAGGGAAATGCCTAATTCACATAAAATTGTTTGTAGCCAAATTGTTTCAGCTGCCGAAGAAGCTAGTGACTCATACTCTACTTCAATTGAAGAACAAGCAATGGTGGATTGCTTTTTGGAGCTTCACGAAATTAGATGCGAACAAAGGTAGATGTAAAAGCTCCCAGTTGATCGACGATCATTGAGACACCTTCCCCAATTCGAATTTGAATAAGTCCGAAGGTGAAGACTGGGGTGTGGTTTCAAAATGTGACCAAAACTAATAGTACCTCTTAAATATCTCAACACACATTTCACTGCACTCCAATGGGAAGCTTTCGGTGAGTGTATAAATTGGCAAATCCTATTTACAGAGAAAGAGATATCTGGTCTTGTAAGTGAAAAGTACTGCAAGCCACCAACTATACTGCATTAAAGGATAGGATCTTTAAAATCTAGAGTGTCAAACTTGGACAACTTGAGATTAGTAGCCATTGGAGAAGAAATTGGCTACACATAGGCTATTTTGTTCTGACTTAGAAGAGAGTTGATATACTTACGTTGTTATAAAATGAAGCCTTGTGCAGTGTGATCAACTTCAACTCCAAGAAAATAGGAGAGTTTCTTCAAGTCCTTGACTGGAAAGGTATGCCCCAAGTCCTGAATAAGACTGTCAATAATAGATTGATGGAAAGCAATGATGACAATGTCATCAACATACACCAAAACATAAATGTGCACATCTAAATGATGAAGAATGAATAGAAAAGGGTTTGCCCGAGAGGAGGTAAAGCCATATTGCAACAACCAAGAGGATAATTGAGCAAACCATGCTCTTGGGGCTTGCTTGAAACCGTAGATAGTTTTGTAGAGCTTGCAAATGTGATGAGGCCTGGTTGGATCAAAGAAGCCTTGTGGTTGCTACATATCGTGTTGTCTTAATGGCTAGGCTATTGAAACAACAATCGATACAACCAGACTGTTGCCCAGATGACTAACACAAGAGGGGGGGTGAATTGAGTTGTATTAAAAAAAAATAACAATTATAAATCAAATATATAATATAAAATATAAATAAAATATGAAACAATAATAAATATAAAGAGGAAGGGTAAGAGAGAAGCAAACTCAGTATGTTAACGAGGTTCGGCCCCACTGCCTACGTCCTCGCCTCAAGCTACCTCTTGAGGATCCCCAAATCCACTATTCAATCTCCTTTAGGTGGAGATAGAAACCTATTACACATTTGAACAGCACCGCTCCAAAGAATCCGTGTAGAACACCCTCTACACTTCCAATCACCTCACACTTGGTGATTTAACTATTCCCCGTGTAGAACACCTTCTACACACACAAGGGTTATACACACCCTTTTACTGATACAAGAATTGATAGTAGGTAGACTATCAAAGTACACTCCTCAATGAGTGAGATAGAAACAATACAGCGCAACCTATATCTCTCTCAACAAGAACAAGAATTAAGGCTCAAAACTTTAGAAAAGAGAGAATGAGAGCTTTGAAGAAATGATGCAAAACTTAGCAATAGATGTGTAAGCTCTTGTTGTGATTTTTACAAAACTCAAGTGAGCTATTTATAGGTAAATGAGTCTTCAATTTCAAATTTGAAAAGATTCCCATGTCAAATAAGAGTACTATTCACTTTTCAAAAAATTCAAATAAAAACATTTCCTTTTTGCATTTGTCAAAGACAACTCCATTCATTTTTCAAAGAAATCAAACCTAATCTTTTGCTTTTCATACAAGACAAAATGAGCATGATTTATTTTTCAAACCAAATCATCTTCTTTTTGCATATGTCAAAAAAACACACAACCACCCTTTAAGATTTTCAAACAAATCATCTATCTTTTATATTTTTCAAAAAAACACACAACCACCCTTTAAGATTCTCAAACAAAATCATCTATTTTTTGCATTAGTCAAAAAAAACACACCACCTCCCTTCAAGACTTTCAAACAAAATATGCACATGTCAAATATGATAATCAATCATCTTATAAAATCAAGTTTTTATAAAAAAAAATAATTTTCGAAATAATTTTGTTTGATGGTGTTATGCACATGTGAAAAACATAATTTTCAAAACTAAGACATTTAAAAATGTCTTGCATATGTGGAAAAAGTAATTTGATGTTTTATGAGAAAAAAGAGTAATTTGGAGCCTTAATCCAATTTCTAATTTTATCAAGAGATGTACAAAAATAATCTATGAGCTTCATTTGTAGACTTGATATCTTTCTTGCTCATGCTTGATTTCTTGATGTGTTTAGCTCCCTTCATGCATAGACAACTTGAGCTTGAGTTTTCAATATTATTTGTTATCACCAAAATTTATACGTAAATACGAGACTTGAAACCTTGGGTTCAACACAGACGTATGGTGGACAACTTCACAACTAGACAAAAAGTCTCAGCATAGTCGAATCTGTGCTGTAGGTGGTAACTTGTTACCAAGCATGCTTTTTGTCGATCAAAGGAGCCATTGGCTTTTGTCTTTGTTCTGAAAATCCATCGGCATCCGAGAATATTGGCTATAGGAGGGGGTGAAACAAGGCTCCATGTTTGATTCGATTGGAGGGTGTAGAACTCTTACTGCATTGCATCCGGCCATTCTAAGTGTTTCGCCACTGTAGAGAAACTTGTAGGTTCACTAGGAATAGCAAGTGAGGTAGTAAAGCAATAACGAGAGATATATGGTATGGTCCCATCGGTATAAATTCAGGGTTAAGATGAGTTGGTTTGGGCACATGTTATAATGGGGGACCTAGGTGGAACAAGAGAAGACGTGGAGGGGATATGAGGTGATGAGGAGGTGATTGGAGAAGGAATAACAGAGGATGAGCGAGAGGTAGAACATGAAGGTATAGAAGTTAAGTTTGAGTGATGTGGATCTTGTCTAGGGCCAAGTATTGATGGGCTTGGACCTATATTACGGAGAGAAGGCTGAAATATGGGCAAAGGAATGGATGAGGAATGAATGGAAGATTTTATAGTGGGCCAAAATTTGGAAAAAGGAAAGAAGGTGTCGTTAAAGACTACATCAGGAGATATGTATAACCGATTGTGGGCTAAGTCCAAACACTTATACTCTTTGTGTGATGAGCTACAGCCCAAGAATAGACAAGAAACATATTTGGAACTGATTTTTTTTAGAGATAAACCCAAAGATTGGGCCAGCATTCACATCCTAATACTTTGAAAAAATTATAGTTAGGTTCAATGTCATAGACAAGGAAATGAGAAGTTTTATTTTTAAGTGTGGGAGATGGTAAAATATTAATTAAATGAACCGTAGTCTTAAAAGCATCAGTCCAATATGAGAATGGTAGAGAGGAATGGGCCAATAAGGCAATCTCAGTCTCGACAATATGTCAGTGTTTGTGTTCGACAAGCACATTTTGTTAATGAGTATGTGGGCAAAAGAAACAATATGTGATACCGAATTTTTAACAAATTTCAGTAAGGGATTTAAATTCCCCTCCATCATCGGTTTGAAGAGTTATGAGTTTTGTGACAAACAAGTGCTCAACATAAGGAAGAATGAATTGAAAACAGTGAGATCCCAGATTTACGTGTATTTTTATACGTTATTTTATTCTCGGTATTAATTATTTTAATGTATTTTAATAATATTATTAGTCGTGTTTTATTTATTTAAGATATTTATTTGAGCTATTGATTACTAAATATTGAGTTAGGTTACTTTTCTTATTTATTTTAATGAGTTAATTATTTTAATGATTATAGTTTAATTCCTTTATTCTATTATGTGAATTTATTTGATCTGCTTTTGTTATATTAATTATTGTTTTATTTTTAATATTGCGCTTGGGTTTAATTTATTTATATTGTTGGGGCTTTAAATATTTTATTTTATTGATATTAGATTGTAATATTTTGAGTGGCTTTTATTTTATTTATTGTGTTTTTCTAGTTGGATCCATTTTTTCTTCTTTTCCCTTTTTCTCTTTTTTCTTTTCTTTTTATTTTTTTTCCCTTTCTTCCCCTACATTCCCCCCCCCCCCAACCGCGCGATTCCTTCTCCCCCTCCCCTGTTTGGCCGTTCGGCCTTAGGCAGCCCAGCCCTCCACCGCTGCCCATTGCCTGTCGCCGCCCACCGCCTGTCACCGCCCATACCACCGGCACCTTTACTTGCCGGCGAGTCTACCTACACCAGTGGTGCACCTCCGGCAACCCCCTTGTCGGCGCGTGAGGCTTAAACTCGAAATGGGTATTTTTGCTTCCCTTGCATTTTTCGACCACCGCCGGCCACTCCTTGGCCTCCGACCACTACCACTAGACTCCCCACCCTCCGGCGAGCACAACCCACCGTCAGTAGCCACCCATCGCCGCCGGTTACCCCCTCTACTCGAAATGGGTCTTAAACGGGTCGTTCTTGGCCACGCCGCCGTCTGGCCACCGTAGGTCTCACCACCGCCACCAAAAGACTCCCCTCGCCCAGCCGGTCATCCCCCTAACACAGTTTCCCCAACCGTTGCCTCACCTTCCCGGTACAACCCCAAACCCGAAAATGGGTTTTCACCCCTTTTGACCCCGATCCGCCACCTTCTGGTTGTTGTGCTACCACACCACCACCTCCATGAGATTCCCCACCCTTCAAAGAGTACCTCCCTAAATTTTGGTTTCAAACCGAGCATTTTAGCCTAACGTACATGTGACCGCTACAAACGCTGCAGATTGGCGTTGTTCGAGGATTTACGCTTTTAACCGCTGTAAGTACTTTCCAAACGAGTTTTAAGATTTAAATATATTTTTGGCATCAACAGTTGTTATATTCGATTATTGTTGCTATGTGTTGGTTGATGTTGGTATTTGTTAGTTGATTGGATTAATTAAATATTGGGTAATTGCTGCATAGTTGTCTGCATTGTGTATTTACGTGCATGCTCATGAAAATATTTGGAAAGTGAATTTTTGCATGATTTCGGATATTCGTGTGTTGAGAATAGAAAATGGGATTTAAATTGAGTTTAACGGATTTTAATGGTTTTTGGCTGAGTCATAACGGGAACGGCGATACGTAACGCCCGTTGTGATCAGCGTGTGTGTGTGTGAATGACATAATGGGGACGGCGATACGTAACGCCCGGTATGAAATGAGTATGTGTGGATTATAATGGGAACGGAGGTACATAACGCCCATTATGATTTCGGGTGTGTATGTATATCATATCGAGGACGGCGATACGTAATGTCTATTGTGATCAGCTTGTGTGTGTGGATGACATAATGAGAACGGCGATACGTAATGCCCATTATGATCATTGGGTGTGCATTTCATATTGGGGACGACGATACGTAATACCCGATATGAAATGAGTGTCTGTGGATCGTAATGGGGACGGCGATACGTAACGCTCATTATGATTTCGCGTGTGTGTGTATATCATATCAGGGACGGCGATACGTAATGCCCTGTATGATTGGTTTTGAGGATTTTATTTTATGGAAAAGGATGGGTGATTTTATTGGGATTTTATTAAGGATTAAATTGGGATTTTGATGAGTGCGGTTATTTCATTGACTTTGAGGAAGATGATTTTAAGCCTCATGCATATGGTAATTGTTCATGGTTGTTGTTGTGGCATTAATGTATTTGTTATCTTTGGTTTGATTGGGTTGTACTTACCTACGATGCCATCTTGGCGTCGTAGTTTTTGGATGCAGATTTATGAAGAGGTTGAGCCTGAGGAGACAGCTCCGCCATTGAGGTGATATTAATATTAATTGTTATTTCGAAAAATTTATTTTCCCCTTTTTATAAATATGTATTTGTTTAATTTGTATTTTGGATAACTATATTAAAATCTTCTGATGGAGATTTTTTATTAAATTGGTTTGTAAAATATTTCTAAAAATTCTGATACTTAGATAAAAATTTATTATCCGCTGCGACCTATATTTTATGTATGTCACGTGTGCACACACGTTTGACACTTGTCGTTAGGATGTGTGACCCGTGTTGTCATCATCCTGATGCCTCGATTCTCATGTTATTTTAAGGGGAATTTGGGGGCGTCACAATATCGAATTTTAATTTGAGTGGAAACAACCAAGTATATCTAGTGAATTGATCAATAAAAGATGTGTAATATATATAATCCATTCTAGAAACATAAGGGGCCAGATTCCACACATCAATACATAGCAATTGAAGAGGCCTAATGTAAGTAGTCTGAAAATTACAATAGGGTAACTGATAAGCCTTAGCAACTGGACAAGAAGAACAGAAAAAGATAGAATCAGAAAAAGCCATTGGTAAGCAATTGCGATGCGAAACTTGATAAATGAGGGATAGGGAAGGGTAGCCAAGCCTTCAGTGCCACTAGGCCAGTGTAGTCGATTCACCAAGATGAGCAGCAGACATTGGACTTGAAGTTTGAGTAGGCATGGAAGGAAACACATATAACCCATTATGGGTTGGCCTTGTGAAGAGCATTTTCCCTATCGTTTTGTCCTTCATAGGAAAGTAAAAAGAGTAAAACTCAAGGTAGCAAGAATTGTCAAGACAAAAAGGCAAGACAGAGACAAGATTTTTGGAAATATCTGGAACGTGAAGTAAATTACGAAGCTGAAATGAGGAAGAGGAAGGGGAAAAATAGATTTATCGAAATTATGGATGGGAACAATAGAACTATCACCAACCCTTATTGAATCACTACTTGTATATTGCTCAGATGAAACATTCAAGTTGTTAAGATCATGAGTAATATGGTGTGTAGCACCCGAATCAAGATACCAAGAGTTATCAGAATAAGATTTGGGTACTATGTAGTTGACTGAAAAGGATCTCAAGCTTCATATTGATAAGCATGGTTGAATTGAAAATGACACTGGAGAGCAAGATGTCCCGTTCTGTTGTAGACCTAGCAGGTAGGTTGATGAGCATTATAGCTCTGTTGAGGAGAGTAATTTTGATTTGAGGAGCTACCATCACGATTGTTTAGATAGTTCTTACCTTTGTCACGACCCTGTTTGCCACCATGAAAAGATCCACGTCCACATTGATCACAGGTACTTGCAACGCTTAGGTTAGTAGTGGGCTCAAGTGAGGAAGTGATGGTTCTATTTTGGTGAGAGGTGCGACTTTCATGGATTAAGAGGAGTTGATAGAGTTCTTAGGAGGAAATTGGTTCGACATGAAATACATATACAATGACCACAACGGACGTTACATATCATCGTCCCCATTATGTCATTCACATCTACTGATCATAACGGGCGTTACGTATCGCCGTCCCCGTTATGACTTAATCAAAAACTATTAAAATCCATAAATTTGAAAATCACGGCTCACATTAAAATCCAAGTACCAAGTATACACAAAAGCCGTGTATTATGCAATATATTCCACAACACGAAAAATAACCAACAATTAATAAATTTCAATATCAACCAATAAATCCCAACATCAAACAAATACAATATTTGTCGATGCAAAAATATATTTAAATCTTAAAGTTCATTTGAAAAATTCTTATAGCGGATAAAAACGTAGATATTTGAGCAAGCGTAAATCTACAGTGCTCATAGCGGTCACTTTGCACGTTGGGTTAGAGTACTTGGTTTGACACCAAAATTTAGGAAAATACTCATTGGAAGGTGGGGAATCTTATGGAGGTGGTGTTGTGGCAGCACAACTACCAGAAAGTGGTGGATCAGGCCCAAAACGGAAACCCATTTTCGGGTTTGAGGTTGTATAGGGAAGGTGAGGCTGTGATTTGAGGAGCCGAGCTAGAGGGGTGGTCAGTTGAGGTGGGAGAACACTTTGGTGGCGAAGGTGAGACCTACGGTGGCCGAACGATGGCACAATGAAGAACTAACTATTTAAAGACCCATTTCGGGTGGAGGAGGAAGGGAGGAATTGAGATGGTTACCGGCAGTGGGTTTTGTACTCTGGAGGATGGGGAGTCTAGTGGTGATGATGGTGAGCCAAGGAGGCCAGTGGTGGCGCTGAAAAATGGAATAAAAGCAAACCCACCCATTTTGGGTTTGATGCTCACGCGCCGGCTAGGGGGTTACCAGAAGTGCTCCACCGGTGTAAGGAAACTCGCCGGAGGATGGGGGGTTGGCGACATGGGTGATGAAGGACGGTGGGCGGCAGTGGAGATTGGCCAAGCCTAAGGCCGAATGGCCAAAAACAGAGAAGGGGGGGCTGGTCACGTAGGGTTGGGGTAGGGAAGCAAGGGAAAGAAAGAAAAAGAAAAGAACAGAAGAAAGAAAAAGAAAAGAAAAAAGGAAAAAAAAAAGAAATAAAAACCTAGTACAAAAAAGAGCACAATAAATTAAATAAAAACCAACTGAAAATACTATAATTCAATATCAATAAAATAAAATATTTAAAACCCCACAATAAACTAATTTAATTTAAAGAACAATTTAAATATAAACACTAATTTATATAAAGAAAGCACATCAAATAAACTCACATAATAAATAAAGAAATTAAATCAATCAATAACGAGAACAAAACAATATGTAAAAATACACGTAAATCTGGGATCTCACATTCTCCCCCCTTAAAATAAATTTCGTCCTCGAAATTTGCTCCACTACAATTAATAGAAACTCCAATGCTCACTTACCACACAGCTTAACACTCATTCGAAGTATTTACACAATCACCTATTTTTCTTAAACACAAATGAATGTTATTCCATCATAAATGTATAGTCTCCAAATAATATTTCATCTCCAAGACTCCTAAGGTAGCAAAGTAGTCTGAAATCTCCATATGTACAAGGATTTTAGTACAATCTCCCAAAATCCTAATGTTCACTAACTCCATACAACAAATTGTACCACTCTCAAATAACTATCAAATTTATTTCCCAACTTAACTATCAATAAACATAATTTACTCAACCAAAAGATAAATCTCCACTCACAAATATCATCTCAAATTTCAAGTTGCCACTAATTTCTCAAAATCAACACAAGACTTGAACCTACAACTACATTGCAAGACATTACGCTTCTGTGCGCAATCTAAAACGTCACCAAATGCATGAAATTAAGTCCTCATAAATTATTACTATTGAGTAAAAACTGACTCAACACCTATTACAAGTAATCATATACCACACTTCCAAATCCTACAGTCTTAAGATCTTATAATTCTGATTATACCACCATGATTGATACCTAAACTCCAATGTACATCATTTAAAACTCCTGTCAACTCTACTCAAATTAGTTAGCATGGTAACCATAATACACATAATTCTCTCACTCATCTGGACCTTCAATACCCAAGAGAAAGAATAGTCTTCAATATTCAAAGTCCCAGGTGACTTCAAGTCACACTAATTCCCTAAGATACCTCGACAAGGCGACTATTAAATACTCCAAATATCATACTTAAGTTATCCACCTCCAACAACTCGCCCAAATTAATTTTTCCAAAAGCCTATAGTTTAAATCTCTTGAATTTAATACCATCACATCAAATCAACCTCTATCACTTAACAAAACAACTTTCTCCAAGTTAAACACAAATCAAATACTTGTACTATCCAAAATTTACACACATAACTATTACACATCAAACTCAAAGCATTCACAAGTAAAATTAAAACTTTACTAAAGAAACAGATAATCACTTACTATCATAAATATTCCAAAAACAGATTCTATAACAATACACCAATGGTCAAGGTTTCCACACTCCCAAGAAGAGTCCATCTAGAATACAATTTCAGCAATCTCTCATAAATCAATTAGAACTTAGAAACTCAAATACTTAATGAGATCCAAGTAATACACATTAATAACATAGGAAATATCAATAAAGAAACACAATTACATAAATACCAATAATTTACCAAAACAAATTCATCTCGCAAAGATATAATAATATACCCAAACACTAAATAAAACTTAAGTAATTCACATAAATATTATATAAAAATAAAACGAGGAAAGGATCTAATAAATAAATAAGTAAATGCTAACCGTTTAAGAAAACAAGACCACCTCCTTTGATAAACACAAAATCATCAAAATATTTTATTAAATAGAACAAGGAAATTGAATTAAAAGAAGAACAGGAAATAAAATGACAATTAAAGTTTTGAAATTCTCCTCAAAATCCAATTCTAAAAAGATTTATTGTAGAAATCTCTAAACTTTAAAACGTTTAAAAGAAATGAACCATAATAAAATAATTAAAAAAATAGGTTAATGAATAAAAACTAACAAGTTGCCAAAACAAACTCACTCGTCAAAATAAATAGATAATCTTCTAAAATAAAACTAGCGAAAAGGTGAAAAGATAATAAATTTAAAAACCTACTTCTATACATGTCTAAAAAAGGAAATATAGTAGCGATTTCATTTAAATTTTTGTCTCAATGAATCTCAAAGCTTCAAAAATATTTAAAAGACAAAAGCCACAATTGAAATAAAAAGATAATAAACAAAATCTAAAACCATCTTGTAGAAACTTATGAATTGAAATTAAATAAAACCAGATCATATGATAAATGCATAAAAGCTTAATAAAACAAAATAACCCACAACAAACTAATAACTTTAAAATAAGAAATTTCATAATACAATTATTTTAAATATAGGATTCAATAAAAAGAATGATTTAAAATAATAATCTAATCCGAAATATCCAAATTCCAATTTAAACCAAATAAAGACATATAAATATATATAAATAAATAGTTAAATAAATGTTCAACAACTTGATTAAATAAAATCAACTAACTAAGATCTGAACAACTACCCAATTACAATATAGAACAAATATTAAAATGAAATAAAATAAAGTAAACCAACTAATCAGAACTAAGTTAATTCTAAAAATAATAAACAGAATGCACATTAAAAATAAAAAGCACAACACAACTAAATAAATATTGAAAATCTTACCACATAACCTAGTAGCAAAAACTTAGAGAACAAATAGAATAATAAAATAGAGTAAAATAACTAAATAATAAAATAAACAAATTTTAAAACAATAAACTTTTTTGGTATTGTCCCTAAGTAATCTATGGATTTACCTAGAGTCGAACTGCTCTGATAACACCTGTGACACCCCCAAATTTCCCTTAAAAGAACATGGGAATCGAGGCGTCGGAATGTTGACAATATGAGTCACGCATTCCTAACGTCCAGTGCTAAGTGTGTGAACACGTGATATGCACAAATAAAAGCAGCGGATAATTATAGTCATTTCATAACGGGCGTTACGTATCGCCGTCCCGGATATGAAATACACACCCAATGACCATAACGGACGTTATGTATCACCATTCCCGTCATGTCATCCACACACTATCAATTATCATGAGCATTACGTATCGCCGTTCCCATTATGACTTACACACATTTCATAGCGGGCGTTACGTATCGCCGTCCCCGTTACGAAATACACACACAATGACCATAACGGGCATTATGTATCACCGTTCCCGTTATGTCATCCACACCCATTGATCATAACGAGCGTTACATATCGCTGTCCCTGTTATGACTCAGTCAAAAACCATTAAAATTCATAAATCCAAAAATCAAGGCTCACATTAAAATCCAAGTACCAAGTATACACAACAACCATGCATTATGTAATGTATTCCACAACATGCAAAATAACCAACAATTAATAAATTCTAACATCAATCAATAAATCGCAATGTCAAACAAATACATCGCCATGAGGGATAATTGTCTCCAGTGAGAAGTTCTAGAACTAAGAACGCTCCTGGATTGTCGGCAGCAGTGAGAAAGTCTGGTGAAGTGAGATCACTAATAAGCTGGGATGGAGTCTGTGCAGCCATAGTGGGAAAAATAAGCAAAAGGTGAAGAGATGTCATTGACTCAAGTGATTGAGTGATGGCTTCCTAAAGTGAGGTTATCATCTTGGGCGTGCTTCTTAGCTACTCATACTCATGCATGCCATCCCATCCACTTTATTTCACATTTTTCCTATTTTAAGAAATTGAGTAGAAGTTGCCATTAGTGTGGCTCCGGGAATATTGTTGGTGACAAACGAGTCATGGTGAAAGAAAAAATAATATGCAGAAGCAATGTTAGATATCCTGGCGAAGGAGATGCTCTGATACCATGATAAGAAATGTAAATGGAAATAGAAAAAAAAATTCTATTGTGTATTTAAGTACAAGGTAATTGCTAAGTATATATGTAAAAATAAATGATGCAAATTGTAAACGTTGTGAGCTGTACGCGTTGCTTGATGTGTGGTAATGGTTAATAATATATAGATGTACACGTGCTAGATATGCAGCTGGATATCTTGTAATGGTCAATATATGCAGTTGCTTGAGTTGTAATAGTCAATAATTATGTACCTAAGTACTGGCCTCGCAGATAGACAATTACTTGGTTGAGCAGTCTCAAATTAATAATAATGGCCGAATTACATCATCCATATATGTGTTCATAGCAAAGAACACGAAAGATGTTAAAAAAACCATGCAGGCGTCAATAATCAAGGGATTTAGAGTCTTGATGAAGAGTCTACAATTGTCTCTTTAAATGAGCTACACGAGACGTGGATTATGAGACAAAAAGTGTAGCGAGAGAGGACCAAATCTGCAGCCTTGAAGTTATTGAGACCATAAACTGTCGATAGAACCCCTTCAGTTGGTGCGTCATTAAGCCAACTCAAAATAAATTGATCCTCTTTGTCCAAAGAACAAAATCAGGATTAAGCTTAAATGGCATCCTCTGGAGAAGTGGAATTTATTGAGTTGGGTATGGCTTTGAGCCATCAACTATACCCCAATAGATCATAATTCCGGAGAATAATTGAGCTGGCCACTCGGGCTGCTCTCTTTCAAAGTACGGCCCACCACGATTATAATGGCAACTTTTATTTATCGATCAACTTTCCAGTAGTGCAAAGCTAGCTGTAACAATCATGTTACATATCATGTGCGCATGGGACCGGAATTAATCATGTCTACCAACAGGAGCTCATCATGTTTCCTCAATATTTTACATTCTTCAATTAATATTTAATCTTTATATTATCATTATTATATACGACATATATATCTCCGTCCCAATTTTTAATCAGATATTAATACAAGTCAAAGGCCTATCACCCTCCCCTAGCTCCAGGTCATTAAGTTCCTCTGGGCTCAAACACAACACGTACATGACCGGTTCAGATTGATCAATAATTGGTTGAACCAATTTGAATGATTCCATTTTTTTTTTCTTTTTTCAATCGTTTGTAATAAGAGAAAAGGCAGCTAACTGCTGCTGGTAGGTGACAAAGTCTCCTTCACTTGGTCATTAATTAATTATCCTGGCCAGCATCCGTTTTCAGAATATCATGATCGAACTTCGAAGGCCTCGCCATCTATATGCTTAATAATTCTCTACTCCCAGCGATCGAGTCGGCTTTCTAAGATTTATATCAATGATCCTCGATATAAATTACTTCTCTACCTCCACATAGCTTGCCTCTTAATGTAGCTGACTTCGATCGAAAAGAGATCAGAATAATTTCAGGCTGATAATTTCTTGAATAATTTCAGAATCCAAGCAATGCTCTGTTTTTGGGTGCTTGAAACAGGGGCAGCCCTCATACTGTAGTGGATAGTCCATAATGGTAACATCATACTCGCCAAGGGCGGACCTACTTGGGAGGTTGGAGGGATACAGCCCCTCAAAATTCTTCAAAAAATTCATCTATAATATATAAGTATATATATTTACATATATATAATATTTAATTATTCCCCAAATTATAAAAAAATTAATATATAGCACACCTTTTATCGATCGCCTCCTCAAATACAAAATTCTGATTCCGCTCTTAATACTCGCATAAAATTTCTAGAAACTGTGGATAGTCCATAATGGTAACGTGATTAATTGAAAGCAAGAATAATTTGCAGTATTGAATAGTAAGAAATGATGAGTGAATAGCGTGTAATTAACTAATTACAGTATTGCGTGAATAGCATGAGTTGTGGTGGTGTTGTCAAGTCGGATTGTAATACACCGTTATTATATATAAAAATAGATAAATTGGAGATATTGGAAGATGTTATAAAACTAAAAAAATAAACTATTATTGCAAGAGAGAAATATAAGAAACTCTTTGAAACTTTTAAGAACTGAAATTTTCTTTCTTTTTCTATATTTTCTTATGAATTTCATTATAACTGAAACTCCTATTTATAGGCCTTAAAATTACTATATAAGTTACTATGCAAGTCATTATGCAGGATTTAAAATAATAGTGATGGGATTATTCACATAATTTTAGTGGTGGGACAGGGGGCGGCAGCCGTCCCACCAATAACATAAGTTTCATTACACTTCCCCTTAAATGATCACTTATAAAGAATCTGTCTCGTTAAAACCTTGTTAAGGAAAAACCTAATAAGAAGAAAAATCAATGGCGAAGGAAAAAGAGTACAGTCTTCTTATGTATCCACAAGTACTTTAAGATTGACTCATTAAAACCTTGCAGAGGAAAACCCAGTGGGATAAAACCTCAGCAAAGGAAAAAAGAGTACAATCAGCACAAGTTTTCAAAACATTTACTCCCACTGAAAAGTGCATGACAATAGATCTTTGTGAATAAGCATTCTAATGTTATGCACAATCTTCTTCAATGTCGAAGTTAGTAACTTTGTGAATAAATCTGTCAGATTATCACTAGATCGTATCTGTTTAACATCAATTTTATATTTCTCTTGAAGTTTATGAGTATAAAATAATTTAGGTGAAATATATTTGGTTCTGTCACCTTTGATATATCCTCTTCTGATTTGAGTGATATAAGCAGTATTATATTCATATAAAATTGTTGGGCTATTATTGATCATGGGAAGTCCACACTTTTCTTGCATATGTTAAATTACTGATCTCAGTCAAATATACTCTCGACTTGCTTCATGAATAATAATGATCTTTGAGTGATTTGAAGAAGTAGCAGATAGTGTCTGCTTAACAGATCTCCATGATATGGCAGTATCTCCATAAGTAAATAAATATCCAATTTGAGATCTACTTTTGTGTGGGTATAAAAGATAACTTACATCTGCATACCCAATCAATTGTGGACTTGATCCACGTTGATAAAATAATCTCATATTAACCGTATCATAACGGTAACGAAGGACATGTTTAATGCCATTCCAATGCCTTCGACTTGGTGCATAACTATATCTTATAAGAAGATTAACTGAGAATGTAATATCTGGTCGAGTGCAATTTACAAGATACATTAAAACTCCAATTGCACTGACATATGGTACTTCAGGACCAAGAATTTCTTCATCGTCATCACAAGGATAGAATGGATCATTCTTCACATCAAGTGTTCGAACAATCATTGGAGTACTCATGGGATGAGATTTGTCCATATAAAAATGCTTCAAGACTTTCTCAGTATACATAGACTGATGAATAAAAATTTAATTTGGCAAGTGCTCAAGCTGCAGGCAGAGACAAAGTTTTGTTTTGCCAAGATCTTTCATTTCAAATTCATTCATTAAATATATAGCGGTTTTTGAGATCTCTTCAGAAGTTCCCACAATATTTAAATCATCAACATAAACCGTAATAATAATAAATCCAGATTCTGATTTCTTAATAAAAACACAAAGGCATATAGGATTATTCTCAAATCTTTCTTTCAATAAATATTCGCTTAAGTGATTATACCACATACATCCGGATTGTTTCAATCCATATAAAGATCTTTGTAGTCTGATAGAGTACATATTTCTAGATGTACTTGTAGATGCTTAAGGCATTTTATATATTTTAGGGATTTTCATATATATGTCATAGTCTAAGGATCCATATAAATAAGCAGTAACCACATCCATCAACCGCATTTCTAATCCTTTTATAACAACCAAACTAATCAAAAATTTAAATGTGATTGCATCCATAACGGGAGAATATATTTCTTCACAATCAATTTCGGGTTTCTACAGGAAACCTTGTGCGACAAGCCGTGTTTTGTACCGCACAATTTCGTTTTTCTCATTACGTTTTCGTACAAATACCCACTTATATCCGACAGGCATTACACCCTTTGGTGTTTGGACAATATTTCTAAATACTTCTCGCTTTGCTAGCGAATTTAATTCAGCTTCAATAGCTGCTTTCCATTTTGGCCAATCATTTCTATGTCGATATTCTTCGAAAGTTTTTAACTCACTTTCTTTATTACTTCTGGTAATGTTAAGGGCCACTTTATATGAAAATATGTTGTCGACAACAGTTTTATTTCTATCTAGAATTTCTCCAGTATTTATGAAATATATTGAGATCTCATTATTTTCGGGTACCTGTTTCTCTTCAGGGGAAAACATTTCATGACACACCTCTTCAGGAGGTTCTGAAATAAAAGATTTGAGCTCTTTAGAAATATCAATTATATTTGTAGCCTGTATTGTGGGAACGTGTTTTTCAGGAACACCAAATTCATTTTGTATTCTTTTACTTCTGGAAATTTTGTCTTTTGTACTAATAGGTCTTCCATGCTTCAGGTGTGCTTTAGACTCACCTATTGCTGTTTTGATAATTTGTCCTTCAGGGACTTCAATCCTTGCTAGAGCATTAACAGTAGGAATATAAGATTTTACTACACCTTTAGTGTCAGTAAATACATCCGGTAATTGATTTGCAATATTTTGTAAATGAATAATCCTCTAAATTTCCAGTTTAGATTCATTTGTAGGATGATCAAATTGAGACAGGGTCTTATTATCCCAAGTAATATCTTGTTATACTTTAGGCATCGACTTTTCTTTTCCCATTAATGGAAAATTGGATTCGTCAAAATGACAATCCTCAAAACGTGCTTTAAACATATCCCCTGTAAGGGGTTCAATGTATCTAATAATAGATGGAGAATTAAAACCAACATATATCCTAAGTCTACGTTGAAGGCCCATTTTTGTACGTTGTGGAGGTGCAATTGGAACATATACAGTACATCCAAAAGTACGAAGATGAGAAATATTTGGCTGTTGACCAAATGCAAGCTGTAATGGAGAATATTTCTAATATGCAGATGGTCTAATGTGAATTAAAGATGCTGCATAAAGTATAGCATGTCTCCAAGCAGAATCAGGTAGTCTTGATTTCATAAGTAAAGGTCTAGCGATTAGCTGAAACCTTTTGATCAAAAATTCAGCTAAACCGTTTTGTGTGTGTGTATGGGCAATAGGATGTTCAACATCTATTCCTATTGACATGCAAAAATCATCAAAAGTTTGAGATGAAAATTCACCTGCGTTATCCAATTGAATGGTCTTAATTGGATATTCAGCAAATTGTGCTCGTAGTTTAATTATCTGAGCAAGAAGTCTAGCAAATGCAACATTTTTAGTGGAAAGCAGACAAACATGTGACCATCGACTAGATGCATCAATCAAAACCATAAAATATCTAAATGGTTCACTTGATGGATGAATAGACCCACATATATCTCCATGAATCCTTTGTAAGAATGATGGAGATTCAACAATGACTTTTGAGGGAGATGGTTTGATAATCAACTTACCTTGAGAACATGTAGAGCACGGAAATTCATTAGGTAGAAATATCTTTTGATTCTTTAAGGGATGCCCATGCGAATTTTCAATAATTGGTCTCATCATTATAGATCCCGGATGTCCAAGGCGATCATGCTAAGTCATAAATACTTTAGGGTCAATACACTTCTGATGCATTATCACATATGATTCAATTGTTCTCATCTTTGTATAATACAATCCAAAATATAGAGCAGACAGTTTTTCTAATACGAACTTCTGGCCCGATATTGTTTTAGTAATAAGAAGATGCTCTTTACTGCCTTCATTGGTCATTTCAATATGATAGTCATTACGACGTATATCTTTGAAACTCAATAAATTTTTTCTGGATTGTGAAGAGAATAGAGCATCATCAATACAAAATTTGGTGCCATAGGCAATACAATATAAGCTCTTCCGGAGCCCTCAATTAAATCTGATGAACCTGATATAGTATGAACATAAGCTTTACTTAGTGTTAGATCTTGAAAATATTTGTTTTCTTTGAGAATTGTGTAAGTTGTAGCACTGTCAGCCAGACATATATCTTTATCATTCAACTCAAAGATAAAAACCTCATCAATGTGATCCATGATTCTACAAAAATATACAAAATTTTTATTACAGATAATAGAAAGAGGATACATTAATTGAGTGGAACATTTTCATCTCCAATTAAGTGGTCAATATTACCTTTAGGATGATTAAAGAAATTAAAGATATCAAGATGAGTAACATTTACATCTACAAAATCTAGTAAATCATCTAATGGTTCTACTAAATTTGTTTTATGCATTTTATTCTTTCCTTTAATAGATACTTGATATAAATCAGCTAAGTGCTTGGCCGTATGACAGGTACGTGACCAATGTCCAATCATTCCACATCTATAGCACACCTCATCACTTTTCTTTGAAAAATTATTTTGGAGATTTTTATCCATTTCTGAATTGTACCACTTCTGGTGATACGGTATATTATTATCCCTTTTAATGTTGTCACTTCTGGGATCAACATGTCTATAATTTCTCCTACCACGTCCACGCCCCCGATTTCATCTAAAGGATGCACCATTCATTTCTGGGAATGATGTAAACCTATTACCATTCACTTTAGGGGATGATATTTAGCCAGTAAGGCGTAACTGGTGGTTTGCTAATAAGAGCTCATTGTTTTGCTCAGCTACTAGAAGACATGATATAAGTTCAAAATATTTCTTGAACTTTCTCTCTCGATACTACTGCTGCAGGAGCACATTTGAGGCATGAAATGTAGTATAAGTCTTCTCTAACATATCATTATCGGTGATTTTCTCATCGCATAATTGTAATATTGAGCTTATTTCAAAAAGTGCGAAATTATACTCACTAACACTTTTACAATCTTGCAACCTCAGGTGCAACCAATCAAAACGAGCTCTTGGGAGGATGACAATCTTCTGGTGTTCATACCTCTCCCTTAAACTATTCCACAAAATATAGGAATATTTTATTATAAGATATTCAGTTTTTAATTTTTCGTGAAGATGGTGACGAAGGAAAATCATTGCTTTAGCACAGTCCTGCAGGGACGTTTGATTTTCTTCTTTGATCGTTTCACTCAGATTCATCGCATCAAAGTGAATTTCAGCATCAAGTATTCAGGATAAATAATTTTTCTCAGATATATCAAGAGCAACAAATTCCAATTTTGTAAGATTTGTCATTTTCTACACATATAAATAATGAAATAAATATGTGTATTTCAGAAAATATATTTATAAATTTACACAAATAATCATCAATAAAATATATTAAAGACTGCAAATAATATATTGAAAAACTTACAGAGGAATAAGACCACTAGTTTCAAAATTGGTAGAACCATCATACTGATAACGTGTTATAAAATTAAAAAAAAAACTACTATTGCAAGAGAGAAATATATAAGAAACTCTCTGAAACTCTTAAGAACTGAAACTTTCTTTCTTTCTCTATATTTTCTTATGAATTTCATAATAACTGAAGCCCCTATTTATAGGCCTTGAAATTACTATGCAAGTTACTATGCAAGATTTAAAATAATAGTGGTGTGATCATTCACATAATTTTAGTGGTGGGACAGGGGGTGGCAGCCGTCCCACCAATAACGTAAGTTTCATTACAGAAGTGAGTTTGATGGAATTATTCAATGAACAGAAAAGAAGTAATATTCAATTGCATGAGAATTAAGTTGCGCGCATATATTTGTGAGCATAAACGGACCAGTACTGATAATACTAATATCTGTACTATAAACATTAATAATTTTAATTAGCCCAAAATCACGTGCATAATTAACCAGAAGAATCAACAAAATACAAACCCTAAAATTCATATTATATAGGCCATGCATTCATCAGCATTTCATTATCACTGAGTGCAAACTTACCTTCCCCATAAAAAATTGTTGGAAATTTAGACTTCCTAATTCCTTCCATCAGGATCTACTTTTGACAGAATATCAAGAAAAATAAAGAAATAAATAATAACACAAAAATTAACATGGAAAACTCCAAAACAGGAGAAAACCCACCAGTCCCAGAAAAGAAAATATACTATGTGAAAAATTGTTACAATCGCACAATTTTTCTCCTCACTCCAACGACACCCATAAAAACGTTTCCACTAGTAAAACTTTAACTTTCACCTCTCTTCCTTTTACATACAAAAAGGACAACAGAGAAATTTAACTTAAGTCAAAAGTTACTAGATAAGTTTCTGACTAGTGTAATTAAACCAAGGAACCCAAGCCTCCATTTATAAGCTCTTTGGCCTTGCCCCTCTGAGATGCCCCCAACTCACGTTTGAGATTTAACGTAAGTCAAAAGGTCAGGATAAGTAACATTAAGCTACTCACCCGCGTACGTATCAATAACTTAAAACCTATATCTTGACTTTTTAGCATAAGCCATATAATTCACAGCGGATTAGGTACTAAAATATAAAAATTCTAAAGATCACATATGGTAAAATTTAACTTTCAACTTCAACATTCTCCTTTCATTCATCAAACATTGTATTGTTATATATATACATCCCAAAATAGTTATCAGTGTCAGCCAAATAAAAATACATATCAAAAGACCATCCCTATGGTCACTTGGGTTCCTTCTTAATTTCGGGAAATTCTCTCCCATAACGAAACATATCCAAACTAAGATAACGATCTTGCTGAATATACTGTCCCTGTAGTGTCGAATAAACCCCACATGCAGATAGGGAACCATCCAATCCCAAAGTTAAACAACAACCTATACGCTGCTCCTCCTCGACAAAAGCAGGTGTACTGTGATACCACAACTCCACCGACTGATCATATATAAAAAGTTCCAGGGATGCAAAAGTAAAATTTACATAAGGACTGTAATTAACAAGTCCCTCAAGACTTCTCGGAGTCTCCTGCGTCATCGGGGTTTTCTACCTGTTGTCCATCATATCCTGTATATAATTTACACATACCAGAAAGAAACATAAAACCACAAAAGAGTGAGATTTTTCTTAGAAATCTCAATAAATATATAATTAACTTAATAAAGTATAGACACAACCATCATTAATCTTTTTAGAAAAAAAAACTAACAAAATGTGATCAAAACATGTTTCATGCAACTTATCAATAACCTACATAGGTTTACACTTTTATGAAACTCATGTTCATTTTTCTTAACCATCAACATATTTTTAACACTTATTCAATTATTATCCTCAATGGGTGTTACGCATCGTCGTCTCCATCGCAGATAACTCTTTTACAACATATTTATCTCTTATCACCAATGGGCATTACGTATTACCGTCCCCAATGCATATAACACATCAATCACCCAGGTGTTACGTATCACCGTCTCCGTTATAATGAGTCTCATGTCAGTCTTCCGAGTGTTACGTCTCCTCATTCCCATCTTGACACGGAACATACTTAACATAGTGGGCGTTACGTCTCGCCGTCCCCACTAATCATATCACAATCACGGGCATTACATTTTACCGTCCCCATGATAATACATATCACTCTTATCATATGGCAGACGTTACGTATTGCCGTCCCTGTCAGTACGTTAATCATTTGGGCGTTACGTCTCGCCATTCTCGTCACGACGTGACTAACTTATCCATATCTCTTATTCTTAGTTGTTCATTTCTTATTCTTAGGAATGTTTCTCAAGTACATAATGTATCACTCTTCTTAAATCTCACCACAAATTAGAACATACATGTACTCTTAAACTATCACATACTCACATATGTATGTACCTTAAATTCTGCCAAGTGTTTTACACATGATATATACTTAGATAACACATATAATTCCTTCTTATTTCAATGTACACATTTATCCAAACAAAAGTCTTAAAAACTATAAAAAAGGGTATCTCGCTTGAGCGACATATCGAGTGAGAGTCGAGCGAAGTTTCGGGTTGAAACTCGCTCGAGCAAATTATCAGGTGATATAAGGCGAATATTAGGCAAATTGGGTATCTCGCTCGAGTAAGGTATCGAGTAAAATTCAAGAGAGTTCATGAATTAAAACTCGCTCGAGCAAGAAATCAAGCGAGTGTCGAGCGAAATCTCGAGTTGCACTTCGCTCAAGCCAGGCATGTAGTGAGAGTCAAGTGAGGGTTTACAGTTGTTCTTTGCTTGAGCGGGAGTTGAGCGAAGTTACAGAGCATGGGCTTTTCACATAAATTTGATTTTTATTTATTATAACATAGTTTTTAGGATCTTCTAACTTCATTTAGCACATTTCCATTAACAAAACCACTTCAAACAACACTTAGATTTATTATGACACTTCAACAAAATAGAAGTTCAATACTTAACATGTATAGTCCAACCTCTTAAATAGCCATCTCCATACTAGAGTTAAGCTAGAATATGAACTTAAACACTCTTTAAATGTGGTTGAAGATGATCAAACCAAATCTTTGCAAGCTTTCTCCTCAAAACTCCTATTAAGCTCACTTAGGATGTAGTTGGAGGTTAAGGGACAAGGGAAGGGTTTTGCTTGGTTTTCCTTCAAAGGATTTCGTGTTATGCTTCTCCAAAAGAGTTAGAAGACTCCTAGTTGTCTATTTATAGGGGTGGTGGTCGACTCATGTGAAGGAGACAAGAGGGTAACTTGGTAAAAACAGATGCTTTTTGGTTTTTCATGGGATGAGGCGTCCCTAAATATTTTTTTCATGATTAAATTAAATCCCGAGAAATCCTAAGTTTTGCAGTTGAAATGATCATCCAATGGTCAGTATTTGAGATATTTTTGTTTACCATTTGATCAATGGTTAGGGTAGAGGCTTATAGGATAGGGGATGAGGTGTCATCCTACCTACCTATGCATGCATCTCCTTATTCCAGCCCTCATCTGGTTAGCCACGCCCCTTAGCATTCCCCTAACTTTTTTGGTTACTTACTAACCTCTTTAGGAATCTACTTAATAAGTTCTAAAAGGCCACTTCTTAATTTGGTTAGGATATAATCTCATTTGGATCCATATTCTCCAACTCGAGTTCTGGTTTAGGCTTAGTCCAGAATTATCTACTTGATTTTGAAATACATCATTGATACTGTCCAAATCTTCAATAACTCATAACATAAAAGTTTTAGATATATCTCTTAGGATTCTATACAAATTAGAATCATCTCATTTGGATCTCATATGAGTAACTTATGATCATTACACTAAAATTCGATAGTTTAATTCGAGAATGGACACCAAGTGTTTGATATTTGGTTCAACCACTTCCTCTTGCATTTATACCCTAATTCTTGAAAATTCAACTCCTTATAAGTTTAAATTAAATTTCTCTAGTTGATATCTTATTCTAAATCTCAAAGATTCCTCCACAATATTTTTTTCTAATACATGATCTCAGTTATTCTAAATCCAATACTCTCATTTAGGTTTCCAATTTTATTATCCTAGAAAATATATCCAAAATATAGTCCTTTAAAGAAATCCAAATAATACTTCTTCTTAGAAATTTCAGGATATTACACCTTCTCCCACTCATTTCCCATGTGGGATTCCAAGAGCAAAAATTCAACAATCTCCACCTTGCGACTTTAACTGATCCCACAGGCACGCTCCACCGCAATGAGGATCTTCATAGCTTCTGCTATTATACTCCACCATAAAAGCATAACCACTCAGAATAAACCAATTCCAAACATTTCACTTTGGCCTATGTCGAAAATAAACTTGCTGAAAAATTATGGTGTAACTCCCACGTTTGGCTTTCCTGGAAGTTCATCAGTCATTAACATAAATTTCCACCACACACCTTGCATCAATGCCAAACCAATGCCCGTGTGCAAACTTGTGGAACCGCTAACATTAACACATCTTCTATCATGACAACTTTAAGATTAGCGGTATGCCATGAGGATGTACATATTTTTTTTAACATACATCGTCTTCTGTAAAGAGAGACATAATGTTAGTTTCATTGTCAGTATCTCCATTTGCTGATTTAGAGCCTTTTGTTGAACCTGCTGCACCTCTTGGACAATTTTTCTTGACGTGCCTAGATTGTCCACACACCTAGCAGACTACTTTATTCTTCATGGTGTTCTTCCTCTTCCAATCACTAATTGTCACTATTGCTAAGTTCTCAGGTGAACCATTACTTCCACCACCCAGCCTTTTTTCTTCATAAAAGAGTTTACTGGTAACCTTTGAAAAAATTATTTTCTCCTTCCCATGTATCAAAATAGGCTTCATATGCTCATAGGAAGATGGAAAAGACCAGATCAGCCTCAGAGACAATGCCCTTGAGAACAGTTAAATGATCTTAAATAGTCGTACCTTCACTCATCCGCAATGTATGAAGCTGCTCCTTCAGGTATACTCGATTCGAGATACCCTTCGTCTGATACAACTCTTCGAGCTTTTCCCAGAGTCTATTTGCCGTAAATATTTCATGCACATTTGTAAGAACATTCTTGGCTAGGCGCAGAGAAATCGCACTTGCCGCTCTTAAATCCAGATCCTCCCAATTTTCATCGCTCATTCCGGATCTATTCTTTATTTCACCAGTAGCGCTTGGACTACTACTAACTTTTGGGACTGGTTTGCCTTTCAACGCCTTATGTAGTCCTGATTGAATCAAGATATCCTTGACTTGTACTTACCACAAACCAAAATTGATTCTTCCATCAAATTTCTCCACTTCAAACTTGATAGGATTTGAAACCCTACCTCTTGACATAGTTTCGGTGAATTTTACCGTAGAAATGAATAGTACCTACTAAATAAATTCCTAGGAAAAACTGATCTTTCCTAAACATAATTTCAAAATTTCCAGAAAAGATTGGAGGGTCACAACGGACACATTTAAAAGTCTCAATCTCCTAAACAAAACCTTCTTAGACCGTACGTATCCACAGTACCACACAAAAACTTTACCCTACAAAAAGAACCTAGTGTCTCTCATACCACTTAGTGAAAATTTAGGCTTCCCAATTCCTCCCATCAGAATCTACTTTTGATAGAATACCCAAAAAAATAGAGAAATAAATAATAACACAAGAATTTACGTGAAAAACTCCAAAACAGGAGAAAAGCTACTAGACCCAAAGAAGAAAATACCCTATATGAAAAATTATTAAAATCACCCAATTTTTCTTCTCATTCCAACGATACCACAAAAACTTCATCACTAATGAAACTTTAACTTTCACCTTTCTTTCTTTTACATACAAAAAGGACAATAGAAAAATTTAACTAAAGTCAAAAGTTACTAGATAAGTTTCTGATTGGTGTAATTAAACCAATTAGCTCAAACCTCCTTTTATAAGCTATTTGGCCTTACCCCTCTCCTACTCCTTTTTTATTTGAGATTCAAGAAGCAAAAATCTAACAAAAATATCTTACAAATATATATATATATAAGTAAATCTCTCTCTCTTTCTCTCTCTCTCTCTATACATAAATGCTCGGAGAAATGTTCGGAAAAATCGTTTAAAACCACATAATATGCCTGATGTAATGAATCATATATGTGGAGGGACGGCCGCCGCCGCCTGTCCCACCACTAAAATTATGTGAATGACCCCACCACTATTATTTTAAATTCTGCATAGTGACTTGTATAGTAACTTGTATAGTAACTTGCATAGTAATTTCAAAACCTATAAATAGGAGTTTCAGTTGTAATGAAATTCATAAGAAAATATAGAGAGAGAAAGAAAGTTTCAGAGTTCCAGAGAGAGTTTTTTTTATTTCTCTTTTGCAATAATAGTTTCTTTTTTAATTTATATGGATTCTTAGACCATGACATATATGTGAAAATTCCTGAAAGATATAAGATGCCTAAAGCATCTATAGTAACATCTAGAAATATGTACTCAATCAGATTACAAATATCTTTATATTGGTTGAAGCAATCTGGGCGCATGTAGTATAATCGCTTAAGTGAATATTTATTGAAAAAAAGATTTGAGAATAATCCTATATGCCCATGTATTTTTATTAAAAAATCAGAATCTGGATTTGTAATTATTGCGGTTTGTGTTGATGATTTGAATATTGTGGCAACTCCTGAGGAGATCTAAAAAACCGCTATATATTTAAAGAATGAATTTGAAATGAAAGATCTTGGCAAAACAAAACTTTGTCTCGGCCTGCAGCTCGAGCACTTGCCAAACAAAATTTTTATTCATCGTCCATGTATACTGTGAAAGTCATAAAACATTTTTATATGGACAAATCTCATCCCTTGAGTACTCCAATGATTGTTTGAACACTTGATGTGAAGAATGATCCATTCCGTCCTTGTGATGACGATGAAAAAATTCTTAGTCCTGAAGTACCATATCTCAATGCAAATGGAGTTTTGATGTATCTTGAAAATTGCACTCGACTAAATATTACATTCTCAGTTAATCTGCTTGCAAGATATAGTTCTACACCAACTCGAAGGCATTGGAATGGTATTAAACATGTCATTTGTTACCTTCATGGTACGGTTGATATGAGATTATTTTATCAACGTAGTTCAAGTCCAGAATTGATTGGGTATGCAGATGCAGGTTATCTTTCAGACCCACACAGAGGTAGATCTCAAACTGAATATTTATTTACTTATGAAGATACTGCCATATCATGGAGATCTATTAAGCAGACACTATCTGCTACTTTTTCAAATCACTCAGAGATCATTGCTATTCATAAAGCAAGTCGAGAGTGTATTTGGCTGAGATCAGTTATTCAACATATCTAGGAAAAGTGTGGACTTCCTATGATCAATAATAGCCCAACAATCTTATATGAAGATAATACTGCTTGTATCACTCAAATCAAAGGAGGATATATCAAAGGTGACAGAACCAAACATATTTCACTTTAATTCTTTTATACTCATGAACTTCAAGAAATATGTGAAATTGATGTCAAGCAGATACGATTTAGTGATAATCTGGCAGATTTATTCAAAAAAGCGTTACCAATTTCCACATTCAAGAAGATTGTACATAACATTGGAATGTGAAGACTCAAAGATCTTTTGTCATGCACTTTTCAGGAGGAGTAAATGTGCTGATTGTACTCTTTTTCCTTCGCTGAAGTTTTGTCCCACTGGGTTTTCCTCTACAAGGTTTTAATGAGGCAATCTTAAAACACTTGTGGATACATAAGAAGACTGTACTTTTTTTCTTTCGCCATTGGTTTTTCTTCCCACTGGATTTTTTTTAACAAGGTTTTAACGAGGCAGATTTTTTATGGGTGGTCATTTAAGGGGGAGTGTAATGAATCATATAAGTGGAGGGACGGCCGCCGCCGCCTGTCCTACCACTAAAATTATGTGAATGACCCCACCACTATTATTTTAAATTCTGCATAGTGACTTATATAGTGACTTGCATAGTAACTTGCATAGTAATTTCAAAGCCTGTAAATAGGAGTTTCAGTTGTAATAAAATTCATAAGAAAATATAGAGAGAGAAAGAAAATTTCAGAATTCCAGAGAGAGAGTTTCTTATTTCTCTTTTGAAATAGTAGTTTCTTTATTTAGTTTTATAATATCTGAAAATATAATAATTTGATTTGGACATTTTAGCATATAAGTCCAATACATGTATAAGGTATTCTACTTGACTTGTTCTATCTCATGGAATCTATTAGGAAAGTGTACAAACGCATGACCCGGCCACATCAATTCAGAGCGCATTTTAAATGGAAGCCACTCACATTACAAACCCACACATCACCAAAGCCCTCAAGCAACATACACGAGTCTTCTTCTCCAGTGCTCTCCCCACTCTCATCGTCATGGCTCAGCCAATTCCAGCACCAGCTCCAAGTGGCACAAAGCTTGAAAACCCTCTTCCCATCGTCGGCACTCAGTACTGTGCAGCTTACCCAGTTGATCTTTCGGTTGTCAAAAAAGTCTTGACCATATCCGATGGTAACTTTGTTGTCACAGACATCAACGGCACCGTCATTTTCAAAGTCAAAGGAAAATTAATGTCCCTTCATGATCAGCGTATGCTGCTTGATGCTGCCGGAACTCCTATTCTCACTCTTCGAGAGAAGGTTGATTAATTTTATTATATATTTACTTATATATTCATGTCGTTATATTATATTTTCTGGAAATTGCAATTGATCACGATGTTTGTTTGTGTAGATAATGTCTGCACATGACAGATGGCATGTGTATAGGGGCGCAAGCAAAGAGCCCAGTGACCTGCTTTTTACCGTTAAGCGATCTTCAATGATCCAATTCAAGGCCAAGTTACATGTGTTCTTGGCAAATAACACCAAGGAAGAGGTATGCGACTTCAAGGTTGAAGGGAGTTGGTCTGAAAGAAGTTGTGTCGTTTATGCTGGAGATTCTCCCAATATAGTTGCCCGGGTAAGAAGCTACTTTTCGCTTTTACTTTATCTTTTTTCAAGTAGTTTAAGAACCTATATATATATATATATAATTAATAGAGACTAATTGAATTGATTACCGTGAAAATTAAAACGCAGATGTATAAGAAGACCACCGCACAAAGTGTTCTGATCGGAAAAGACAACTTCTCGGTGACTGTTTATCCTAACGTTGATTATGCATTCATAGTTGCGCTTATTGTTATTCTCGACGACATGAACAACGAAGACAGCCTCGAATGATCAGATCATGGCTTGGAACTCGACTACGCCAAGTTGAAGAAGGATGTTAAGTAATCTGATAAAAATATATATATATTGTTTCATGTTTATCCTTGTCTAGTAAATTAGTGTTGACCGCATTTTATAACTTAGATAAGTGAAAGTTGTACTTAGTCGATTGGGCACCTTGGACTAAGTCATAAATAAATTAAGTGATGATGAGTTAGTTGCGTATGCTTGAAGGAATAAATAATGTCGAGGCCAGCCATTAAAATTGGAGACTGTACTCACAGCTTTCTTATATTATATATAATATTTTTATTTATTTATTTATTTATTTTCATATTATTTTATTTTATTTTTATTCAATTAATTCATGAGTTGTTCTACTTATTATTCATACACTTGTGTTTAATAAAAAAATTAAAAAATTAAAAAATTATACCTAATGTGTAGTATATATAAAAATAACGAGCGTAAAAAATCTTCTAATTTGATGTCCTCCTCCTCCTGGTGGTGGAAATACTAAAGTTTCCTCAATGATATTAATATAAGGAGGTAAAATAAGGAACCATGAAATGATTGACAAGGAGTAATTATTAGCTCTAGTGTAAAGAAACATACACATATGCTCCTGCCTGCAAGAAGCCAAAATCGGGACTCAATGGTTGAGGCTGTTAGGGAGCCCACCAATATTAATGAATTAACTATTATGAATGGTAAATGAACGAACGAAACGGCGTCATCCCTGTCCCACCACTAAATTATGTGAATGACTCTATCATTATTATTTTAAAATCTACATAGTGATTTGCATAGTGACTTACATAGTAATTTGTATAGTAACTTCAACGTCTATAAATATGGACTTCAGTTGTAATGAAATTCATAAGAAAATATAGAGAAATAAGAAAGTTTCAGAGAGTTTCTTTTATATTTCTCTTGTAATAGTAGTAGTTTTCTTTTTAGTTTTATAACACGTTATCAGTACGAGGTTCTACCGATACTGAAACTAGTGGTCTTCTATTTCAAGTAGGTTTTTCAATATATTATTTGCAGTCCTTGAGATAAATATTAAAGGTAATATTTCTGAATATTACTTGATAAAATTTTATTTTTATTCTCATGATAATGTGAATATATTTCTTAAATTCACATATTTATTTTTGTAATATAATATCAAATATTGAGATTTATTACTATTGACATTTCTGAAAAATATTATTTATCCAGATCCTTGATGAGATCTATTTGGATATGATGATGAACTTGAAAGATACAATCATAGAAGAAAACCATGTGTCCCTGAAGGACCGTGCTGTGTATCTCATGATGAAAAATCATCTTACTGTGTGAAATAAATTAAGAGAGTGATATAAACACCAGAAGATGTAATCCTCTCAAAAGATTATTATGATTTATTGCACCTGAAGTTGTAAGATTTTAAGAGTGGTATTGAATATTCTGCACTCTTTAAAATCAGTTCAATATTAAAATTTTGCAATGAAAATATCACTGATGATGATATATAAAAGAAAACATTATTTTTCATACTTCGAATGTGCTCCTGCAGTAGCAATATCGAGAGTGAAAGTTCAACAAATATTCTGAACTTTTGTTTTGTCTTCCAGTGATTGAGCTAAATAATGAGTTTTTGTTATACCAGTTACGTCCTATTAATGATATCGAATTTACACAATTCCCAGAAGTGAATGGAAACTAAGGGCGTAGACGTGGTAGAAAAATTATAGAAGTGTTGGTCCTAAAAGCGACAACACTAAAGATGATAAAAATATATCGTATCACCAGAAGTGATCAAACTCAGAGAAGGGTAAAGGCCCTCAGAATAATTCTTCATAAAAAGATGAAGATGTTTGTCATAGATGTAATATGACTAAACAGTAGTCACGTACCTGTTGTACGGCCAAGCACTTGATTTATTTATACTAAGTTTTTATATATAAGCTTATTAATATTTCATTATGTTTTGAAATAATGAAATATCGGTGCCTGAAGCACGACAAGAAATTACTTGGGATAATAAAATCCTGTTTAAATTTGATCCTCTTACAAATAAATGTGAACCAGAAGTTCAGAGGATTATTTATCTGCAAAGTGTTGCAAATCAATTACATAATGTATTTACTGACACTAAAGGTGTTGTAAAATCATATATTACTGCTGTTAATGCTTAAGCAAGAATTGAAATCCCTGAAGGACGAGTTGTTAAAACAGCAATAAATGAGTCTAAGATACACCTGAAGTGTTGAAGACCTATTGGTGCACAAGAAAAATAAAAATCGGTGCTCATGAAGAGACCGTATTTTCTGTATAAAATATAATCCTCCTGAAGAGGAAACCTCCTGAAAAGGTAACTCCTGAAAAGTGTAACTCCTGAAGAGTATAACTCCTGAAGAGAAAACTCCTGAAGAGTATAAACTTCCTGAAGAGGAACCTCCTGTAGAGGTGTTTCATGAAATGTTTTCCCCTGGAGAGGAACAATGAGATCTCAATACATTTCATGAGTACTGGAAAATTTATGGATAGAAATAAAACTGTTGTCGACAACATATATGATAACACTTGATATTACCAGAAGTAATGAAAAAAGTGAGCCAAAAATCATCGAAAAATGTCGACGTAGAAATGATTGGCCAAAATGAAAAGCAGTTATTAAAACTGAATTAAACTCGCTAGTGAAGCGAGATGCATTTGGACCTGTTGTCCAAACACCAAAGGGTGTAATATTTGTAAGATATAAGTGAGTATTTATACGAAAGCGTAATGCGAAATGAAATTATACGGTATAATTTATCGCACAAGGTTTCTAGTAGAAACCCGAGCAATTATGAGGAAACATATTTCCTTGGTATGAATGCAATCACATTCATATTTTTAATTGATTTGGTTATTACAAAAGGATTAGATATGCAGTTAATGAATGTGGTCAGTGCATATTTATAAGCATCATTAGATTATTACGATACTTGAAGCATCTAATCCAAGTACATTTAGGAGTATGTACTTTATAAAACTTCAAAGATCTTTATATGGGTTAAAGCAATTCGGACACATGTTGTATAATTGAATCAACGAGTATCTATTGAAAGAAGGATTTAAGAATAATCCTATATGTTCATGTGTTTTATCAGAATCCGGATTCGTCATTATTGCAGTTTACGTTGATGATTTACCTTATTAGAACTCTTGAAAAGATTACAATGGTTGCTATAAATTCAAGGAATGCATTTGAAAAGGAAAGATCTTATTATTCAATTCATAGATGAGTTACAAGAATTTGAGACTTCTAGTCTCATCTCTCAAATGCATTTGCTCTTCATAAAGCAACATACCATCCTTATCTAAAGGATTAGGCAGTCGAAATGAAGAGGTAAGTAAGGATTTTAAATCCTTATTCTCCTGCTTTAAGTCTGCAATTTTTTTGTCAGACTCTTGAACGAGTCGTTGAAGTACAGAAACCTTCTCGTTAAACTCCTCAATCTCACGATTTTTGGATTGTAATCGGTTGGAAAATCCAACAATAGAGGAGGAGTATCGGGTGTCGAGAGTCACCAGCTCATAAACAGCTTCACGATCTGACTTATTAGCCAGATCATTTGCTTGCTGCAACATTGCACCTGAGGAAGATGCAGGATCAACTTGTAATTGAGGTGAAGGATACCTCATATGTTGATTGTGGGAAATAGTAAAAGGAAATTGATGAGCCATTGGAAATTTGTAGAATAAGAATACAAATACAGATGAATTATAGATATGAGAAGAAGATTTGATGCGTACTAAATGAAACTAAAGACGGTTCTTATAGAATTGGAAATAAGAACAAGACAAACCATCATCTCTTCAAATCTCACTTTACAAGATATGCTGGATGCATAATTTCAAAAGCCAGCGAGATTAATTACAGCTATCCCTATTTTCTTGTAAATGCTGAACCTCTGCCGTTAGTTGCTGTTGTTGACTTTGTATCTGAGCTCTTTCTCGTTCCAGCTCTTCTACTCGTGTTTTCAGGTCACGAGAATACCAGTCTACAAGTTTCTTCAGCTCCTTGTTATCTTGTTTTAAATCTTTATTTTTTCTATCTTTAGTTGCAAGCGTTTGATGCAACTCAGATATTTGATTTTTAAGATGATCAACCTCACTCGTTCTCGCCAATAGCCTCTGTGACATGGTTGTAAGAGAAGCAACATATTGAGCACTGAGGGTTCTTGATGCTGCAACAATTTCAGGATCAGATCTACTAGATAGATATATTTAAACAACAACCCGAAACCTTCAAATCTCTTCAAGATCTCGTTTGTCCACAATGTCAAGCGAATTTGATTTTCCGCCGAACCGATAATATTAAACCTCAAAGCTTTTACAGCTTTTATCATACATAGATGGTTTCCAATGTTATTTCCGCCGTATATAAACAAATTCTTCCTAATAACGCCGAATGAGGGGGAGAAAATTTTAGATGAAAATATTATCATACTCTCTCTAATGCATTATTTAGTTGGAGATCGTGTTTGAATTCTTAACTTGTTATATATACTGAAATCATATTTGCTTATTACTTGAAACACTAACGCATATTATCAGGGGGAGTTTAAGTATTACTACAGGTATCAGATTTCTATTAAGTTTGTCAACCAGATATTATTTTTCATCTTCAAATCACTCAGAGATTATTGCAATTCATGAAACAAGTCGAGAGTATATTTGGCTGAGATCAATGACTCAACAATTTTATACGAAGATAATGCTACTTGTATCACTCAAATCAAATGAGGATATATCAAATATACGATCAAGTGATAACCTGGCAGATTTATTCACGAAGACATCACCAACTGCGACATTCAAGAAATTTGTGCAGAATATTAAAATGTGAAGATTCAAAAACTATTGTCATGCACTTTCCAGGGGGAGTAAAAGTCCTGAAAACTTGTGCTGATTGTACTCTTTTTCCTTCGCTAAGGTTTTATCCCATTGGGTTTTCCTTTGTAAGGTTTTAATGAGGCAATCTTAAAGCACTTGTGGATACATAAAGAGACTGTACTCTTTTTCCTTCGCCATTGGTTTTTCTTCCCACTGGGTTTTTCCTTGGCAAGGTTTTAACGAGGCATATTCTTTATGGGTGGTCATTCAAGGGGGAGTGTTATGAATTGTAAATGAACGAATGAAACGGCGCCGCCCCCTGTCCCACCACTAAATTATGTGAATGACCCCACCACTATTATTTTAAAATCTGCATAGTGACTTGCATAGTAACTTGTATAGTAACTTCAACGTCTATAAATATGGGCTTCAGTTGTAATGAAATTCATAAGAAAATATAGAGAAGGAAAAAAGTTTCAGAGAGTTTCTTTTATATTTCTCTTGTAATAGTAGTAGTTTTCTTTTTAGTTTTATAACATTACCTTAGTTGTAACTTTCAAGCGCTTGGAAAGCCTCGTACAGCTCGTAAATTGCACCATTTAGTGAAAACAAAGCTCCCAAAATTTATTTTTCTACTTGAGACTAAATGAATTTGTCCGCAGAACCAACTGCTTCGGCCAGGTGTATGGATTGGTCTCCCTAATAATCCGAATAGTTGGTTTCAAGAAGTTGATTATGAAACTATTCCAGCTTTCTATCAACATTTGTCTGGTGCAATGCCACAATAAGAACAGCTGCAAGGGAGCTAAGCGCATTACGCATGAGCAGTTGAAGGAGGGTGGAAAACATGGCAAAGTTTAGATAAAGAAAATCTAAGGAAGATGCAAAGAAGGTGCAATCAGATGATGTGATTCCTTCGGTGGTTGAAAAGTCTCGTGATGAGGAAATAGTTGTTAAACAAGAAGACGAAAATATAAAAGATGAGATGTTGAACTCTGATGTTGCACTCGTGGAAAAACGTGGCTACAGTAACTATGGATCCTGTTGTGGAAGTTGTAAATGATAATGATAAATCAAGTGATATTTTTGTGACGCCCCAATTTCGTAGGGGTCATAGGATTACTGTCTATCACAAAATTCACATTTCAACAGACTATTAAAGACTCAAAGTTCTCCAATAATATATATATTTGGTTCTAAAATCATTTTCCTTAATATCATCAATTCCAAAAATGCTACATCATAAAAATATAATAATATTTCTTTATTAAATCTTGTCAAGACTCATATAAACTCTCTACATTCAATTTATTATTCTTTAGTCTTCTCACCCAATATTTCATAATTTGATCCTCCACTGAAAAATTCAAATTCATCTAAAAAATATTTAAAGATAAGGGTGTGAGTTATCCACAACTCAGTAAGCGGAGGACATATACCAGAGTGCAAATATGAGCATTTTACATAATTCAATATGCATAACAATAAATATTCTTCAGAGTTAACATGCAGATCAAAACACATTTTCAAATGTAATAGAACGATGATTTTTAAATCATAAGAAATATATAATATTTTGGCATAACAAAACTGAGCATCATCATCATCAAAACAGAGCATCTTACAGAGTAGAAACAATGTTTAACTCTTGTAGTAGGGTTGTGCTAATTCCGATGGCCAAACCAGGCAGAGATAAATGTGAAACTTTATTTTATTCGTTCTCGGAGTCCCGAGTGTGCACACAAGAAAGTACATAATAAATCACTTTGTTTCCAAAATGGATGCACTCAGAAACAGAGAATTTGGTATCAACCCAAACAGAGCAGAGCAGAGACAGAGAAGTTGGTATCAACCCAAACAGAGCAGAGACAGAGCAAAGCAAAGACAGAGTCAGATACAAACTAGTATACCATGCCAAAGATTTTTAGAGTCATCAAAATAACACATAATTCCAAAATATTTTTAGAATCATTCTTATATAAATAAAATAGAGTTAAAATATCTTTATAAAATCAATGCACAAATTTTTAGATTTTAATATCGCTCTTTTTTCACATTTTCAAAAACAACATAATAAGAGCTACCGTTATGTCTGCACAATGCATGACAGAAACATTTTTCTTTCTTTCATATAAATTTCATAAGTAATGCAAATAACTGATTGTTGTTGGCTTTTGTCAAGTTCTCATTTCATAATAAAACATGCACAGTTTTTCAAAAAGTCAACATCAGTCTACATTTGATATAAAACCAAGCATATGAATCCCGCTTACCTGAACTTTTAGTTTTTCAGAATTTCTCCAAACTACGCTGAACAAATAAAGATTAACACCTATAAAATAATCAAGTAATTCCTTAAATTTTCAAATGATCACAAATCTCAAAAATAAAACCCAAGGCTTAACAACCAATACTTCTTTTAACATCTAAAAAATCCTCAAAATATTGAGTATCAACTCTTTTCAAAATGCTTTGAATATATTAAAATATCTCCAAAATTCTAAAATATTAAAAATCTTCCTAATACCTCAACTTTCACAAATTATTCACTTAACCCAAACTTCAATACATCACCCATGATTCGATCTGAAATAACTTAAAATATGAATTTCAAATAATATAGAGCCCAACTGAAGCCAAGAACATATAATTTCTAAATGATATAACAAAACACAAATGAACATAAAAAGAGACCCAAGAGAAACAAGTCCATGAAACCAAAAGTAAGGTTAACCCAGTGAAAAACATAACTATAAATACCATCCTTAAAACGGAGGACAAAATGTGTAAAGTCAGAACTATCTTCCTAATAAGTAACTTTACGTAACTTTGGCAAAAAAAGACAAGAAGTTAGCTTGCAGGAAAACCAACATAAACACAGAATTTCAAAATGCGAGTTACGGAGGCTCACTGAGAGAAAGCTTTGAATTGGCGGAGTCATGGGCGGAGCTAGGACAATGACTGGGGAGAGAAAGAGAGAGAGAGTTATCATGGAGATAAAGAGGAGATACGATAAATGAAAATGGCGAGAGAGGCAGTGAAACTTTGGCAAAACTTATTGTGATAATACTCTGCGATGGACCTAGGGAAAACAAACAGAGGTCTCGTGAGTTTTTTGGGTGGTTTCTGGTGTGCTGCTAGGCTGAGAAAAACTGAGGAGCACGGAAAGCTTTTCTTGCTCTGTTTTGGGGGTGGTGAAAACAAGGGCATAGGTGAGTTTCGATGATGATCATGGGGGAGGTTCTAGGTGGCTGCTGGCGGTATACGGTGGTTCTCTGAGGGAAGAGGCTGCGACATAAGGTGGCTTAGTTTTGGGCTGGCGAGGCTACAATGATGAGTTTGGGTGATTGTCGTGGCCCTGGGGTGCGGGGAAAAACTGAATTACGACTAGGTGGCTCTTTGTGAGCTGTAGTGGTGGCGTAGGTGGATGTAGTGGTTCACAGTGATGCTAACCGTGGTGGGTTTTCTCGTGGAGGAAGCTATCGGTGGTGCAGTGTTGAGTGGAGGGGGAGCTTTGGCATGTTTACGGAGGTGCAAGAGGTGTGGGTTAGTGTTTTCCTTCATGCAGTGGTTTTGGTGTGGGAGAGATGCTTCATCGAAGGTTTGCGGCAGTGTGTGGGATGGTGGTTGGCTGTGGTTGTGCAATGATGTTGGACAAGGAAGAATGTTGTGGCCTTGTTCTTCCTTTGATCATATGTCACAGCAAAGGATTTCGGAAGGTTTTTCACATACTATGTTCAATATATGTCATATATATCTATATAGATGGCTAGACCCCTAAAGAGAAGAAAGAAAGTCGTGAGTATTCTAAACGGTTGAGAGAGGTTTTTGTGTGAGAAACAGAGAAGGTAACTGCCGAATTGTGGGAACTTTCACATGAAGAGGGAGAAAAATCAGGAGGGGAGATACCAAGTGATTGGGAAAATCTTTTTATAATCCGTACTTATACATAGCAAGATGGACAACCCTAGAGAGAAAATAAGGTAACTGGTGACGTGCGGGAAAACAATGCATATAGGTGGTTGAAAACCTGGTAAAACGAGAGTGGGATTCTGGGTATCAAAACTGTTGAGATATGGCTTGAATACACGCTTCCCTTGCACTCTCGCTCGAGCGAAGGATCCCCGCTCAAGTGAGAGTCCAACCCAAGAGTTCGTTCGACCTTCGCTCGACGTCTAAATCGAGCGAAGTACAACTCGAGAGTTCGCTCGACTTTCGCTCGACATCTCGCTCGAGTAAGATTTAGGCAGAGATTTCGCTCGATAGTCGCTCGACAGCCCGCTCGAGCGAAGTACCAAGTGGTCGTTCGCTAGCTACTCGCTCAACGTTCAGCTCGAGCGAGTTTAACCTAGAAATGTTAGCTCAAGCGAGATCACATAAATATAAATATCGCGATATTATTTCTGCTTTCATCCTCGACGAACTCCAGCGCCCCTGTTTTGCCCCAAAGAACAGAGCAGTCTCAAGACTTCATTTCTTCTCTATTTCTTGAGTGGTTGAGTGTAAACACATGAGAATTGAGTGTATACACGTAAGGTAAATGATTTCTACTGTAAGAATCTATTGATTATCTCTCTGTAATCTCCATTTGATCTAGTGAAACTTTGAGACCAACCCCACAGTGGATGTAACCTCAGTTTGAGTTGAACCACTTAAATCTTTATGTTCTGTTGTCGTTTACTATTTTATTTCTCTTAATTGCTACTGCTGCATTTGATTTTATATTTGTGTTGTTTGTTTTATCGATTTATTCCCAACAAACTGGTATCAGAGCTATCTAGTTCTGTGAATGTTTGAAGGGATGAATACAACATGATTTGAAGTAAAGTAATTTGATGGACAGAACAGTTTCAGTCTATAGCGCTTGAAGCTGAAAGTTTTGTTGTGCCAGCAGGAGTTATTCAAAGTTCTAGAAGAAAGGTCTGCGGATTCTCTAGCACCAACTAAGAAGGATGAAGAAAAGGTACACAGTACTATTTTATTGTCATTATCTGATGGAGTATTAAGAGAGGTAGCTGAGGAAGAGACCGCTGAGGGCCTCTGGAACAAGCTTGAGAGCTTGTATATTAAGAAATCACTTACTAACCAGTTGTATTTAAAACAACTGTTATATACACTCAAGATGAATGATGGTTCATCAGTTACTGAACACTTAGATGAGTTTAATAAAATTGCTGTGGATATTAGAAATGTTGACATTAAGCTTGATGATGAAGATCAAGTTTTAATTGTTTTGTATTCATTACCTGCATCATTTGAGAAGTTTGTTAATTTTATGCTATATGGCCGAGACGCCATCTCCTTAGCGGATGTGAAGTCAGCTTTGAACTCGAAGGAGTTGAAGAGCAAGTATAGTGATAAGGGTAGTGAAACTCAAGCCAGTGGGTTAATCATCAAAGACTCCTTCAACAGAGGAAGATCCAGTGCTAAGGGTTCAGAGAAGGGTAGAGGAAAGTCCCGGGGGAAGTCTAAGTCCAACAAGAAAAACATCAAGTGTTATTACTATCAGAAGTTTGGACATTACAAGAGTAAGTGTACAAAGCTGAAGAAGAAGGAGGAATCTACGAGTTCCTTAAATTCCGTCAGTGTTGCTAATAAATCTGATGGTTCTGACGCAGTCCTTGCAATTTGTGATTCGAGAAATCGGTTTAGTGACAAGTGGGTCATGGATTCAGCTTGCACTTTTCACATGTGTCCTAAGAGGGACTGATTCATGACTTATGAACCAGTCAACAGTGGTTTTGTTTTGTTAGGGAACGACACAGCTTGCAAGATTGTAGGATCGGGTTTAGTGAAGATCAAGATGTTTCATGGGATAGTTAGGACATTGACTAATGTCCGACACATTCTAGATCTGAAGAAGAATCTTATCTCCATGGGAGCCCTTGATTCTTTGGGGTTGAAGTACAATGGACAAGGTGGAGTACTGAGAGTCAGCAAAGGCTCCATGATTATTATGAAGGGAGACCAGAAATATGGTCTCTATTTCCTCCAGGGCGGTACTGTCAGTGGTGAAGCTGCAGCTTCAGTATTCGATGAGGCAGAGTCAGATAACACTCGTCTATGGCACATGAGATTGAGTCATATGAGTGAGAAAGGGATGTCTATCCTCAGTAAGCAGAGGTTGTTAGGAAGTCAGCATTTAGGCAAACTAGACCTGTGCGAGCACTGTGTGTTTGGCAAATAGAGCAGGGTCCAGTTTGTAACAGGGGTCCACAGCACTAAAGGTACAGTGGACTACATTCATTATGACCTTTGGGGTCCATCCTCAGTTCCATTGAAAGGTGAAGCAAACTACTTGCTTATTTTGATCGATGATTACTCACGGAAGGTGTGGATTTATTTTCTGAAGCAGAAAAGTGATGTCTTCAAGAATTTCAAGGAGTGGAAAGTTCTGATAGAGAACCAGACTTGCAAGAAGGTTAAATGGCTTCGGACTGATAATGAAATTGAATTTTGTAGCAGTGACTTTGATGAGTTCTACAAGAATGAAGGGATCGTCAGGCACCGTACAGTTAGGCACACTCCACAACAAAATGGGGTAGCTGAACGGATGAATCGAACCCTCATAGAACGAGCATGCAGTATGCTCTCCAATGCCCTGCTGACTAAGGACTTTTGGGCAGAAGCAGTTAACACAGCCTCCTTTCTGGTGAACCGCTCTCTAGCTACAGTTATTGGTTTGAAGACACCTGATCAGGTATGGTCTGATATACCTAGTGATTATTCAAATTTAAAAATTTTTAGTTGTCCTGCTTATTTTCATGTTAGTGATAATAACTTAAAACCTAAGGGAAAGAAATGTATATTTATCGGATATGCTACTAGGGTAAAGGGATATAGGTTATGGTGTACTAATCCTAAATCACCCAGATTCGTGATTAGCAGAGATGTTGTTTTTTATTAAAAATCTATGCTTAATCCGAGAAAGGAGATTCTTGTGTCTACAGGGAAGAAGGTGGAGTCACAACAAGCTCTATAGATCACACCACCGGTTTCTCAGGATCATGCTGTAGTTGATGAGTAGGATTCTGAGTCTGAGACTGAAGCACTGGTTGAGAAGTAGTATTGTATAGCTTCTGGTAGATAGAGGAGGCAGATCATGCCACCTTAGAGATATGCTTAAGTAGACATGGTTATATATGCACTCGCTACAGCAGAAGAAATTGTTGGGCAGGAGCCTTCCAGTTACTCAGAGGCTGTAAAGAGTATCGAGTCTGCCCAGTAGTGCTCAGCTATGACTAAAGAGATTGAATCTCTTCACAAGAACCAAATATAGGACATGGATAAGTTACCAGTGATGACTAAGGTTGTGGGCTACAAATGGGTCTTCAAGAGAAAAGAACGAATTCAGTCTGATACAGATGCAAGATATAAGGCTCGCCTAGTTGCTAAAGGCATAGTCAGAGGGAGGGGATTGACTTCAATGAAGTATTCTCTCTAGTTGTAAAACACAGTTCAATCTTACTAGCCATCACAGCTTTGTATGATCTGGAGTTTCAGCAGATGTGAAAACAGTGTTTCTACATGACGAGCTTGAAGAGACTATCTATATGCATCAGGCAGAAAGATTCATTGTTGAAGGCAAAGAGGACCGGGTTTGCAGACTGAAGAAGTCTTTGTATGGTTTGAAGCAGTCGCCTAGGCAATGATATAAGCATTTTGATTTGTTTATGATTGATCATGGCTATTTGAGAAGTAGTTGTAATTGTTGTGTGTATCATAAACAATTGGCTGATAAGTCTTTCATTCACTTATTACTTTATGTTGATGACATGCTTATAGCTGCTAAAAGCATGATTGATTTTGATTTGATGAAAACTCAATTTAGAAATGAGTTTGAGATGAAAGACTTAGGTACTACTAGGAAAATTTTGGAAATGGAAATTAACAAGGATAGGAAAGCTGGGAAGTAGTATTTATCCCAAATAAAGTACATTGATAAGGTTCTAAACAGATTTGAAATGTCTAAGTCCAAACTTGTAAGCACGCTGTTGGCGATGCATTTTAAACTTTCAGCTTCCCCATCTCCCCAGACAGATGAGGAGGAACAATCTATGGCAAGAGTTTCTTACTCTAGTGCTGTTGGCAGCATTATGTATGTCATGGTTTGTACCTGTCCACACATTTCACAGGCAGTGAGCGTGGTTAGCAGGTACATGACTAAGCCTAGTAGAGTTCACTGGCAGGCAGTGAAATGGATTCTGAGATACTTGAGGGGAACCTCGCATGTTGGCTTGTTATTTGATAGAGATATTAATCTTAGTTCTGATATGGTTGGGTTTGTTGATTCTGACTATGCTGGAGATTTAGACAAGAGAAAATTATTGACAGGCTATGTTTTCACATTATGTGGCTCTGCAATTAGTTGGAAAGTAACACTTCAATCAACTATTGCTTTATCAAATACGGAGGCAGAATACATGGCAGCAGCGGAGGCTGTCAAGGAGGCCATTTGGGTGAAGGGACTGATCAATGACTTGATTTTTCAGCAGGAGGGGGTGACAGTATTTTGTGATAGCCAGAGTGCTATACATTTGACCAAAAATCAAATGTATTATGAGAGGACGAAACACATTGATGTTAGATATCATTTTCTCATAGAAGTAGTTGCAGATGGTACAGTGAGTATTTAGAATATTGCTACTTCAGAGAATCCAGTACATATGAAGATTAAGCCAGTTGTAGTTCATAAGTTCAAACTCTGTTTGAACTTGATTGGAGTTCGAGGTTTCTAGGTCCCTTAGGGGATTTTGATGGGGTTGGTTTCTTTTGTTGATTTGGGTTCAGTGAGTCTTATGAGTATTCAAGATAAGGTGGAAATTTGTTGAGATATGTGAGATCATAGATTTACGTGTATTTTTATACATTATTTTATTCTCGATATTAATTATTTTAATTTATTTTAATAATATTATTGGTTGTGTTTTATTTGTTTAAAATATTTATTTGAGCTATTCGTTTGTAAGTGTTAGTTTTATATTATTTTTATAATTAAATGTTGAGTTACGTTGTTCTTTATTAATTTAAATGTGAGGTAATCATTTTAATGAGTGGAATTTAATTTAATTTATTTTATTAAGTGATTTTATTTGATGTGCTTTCTTAATAATAATTAGTGTTCTATAATTAAATTGTTCTTTAAATTAAATTGGTTTATTGTTGGGTAATAAATATTTTATTTTATTTATATTAAATTGTAGTATTATCAGTCAGCTTTTATTTAATTTATTGTATTTTTCTAGTTGGACTCATTTTCCCTTCTTTTTCCTTTTTTCTTTTCTTTTTCTTTTCTTTTTCTCTTTTCTTTCTCAAGTTCGGCCTCATCTCCCTTCTCATCTCCCTTTGCTTCTTCCTCCTCCCCCAGGGCCGCCGTCGGCCACCCACCGGCGACACCACCCAGCCCAACCTCACACCCACATGCCGGCGAGTTCAATGGCACTGGTGGTGTCACCTCCGGCCACCCCACCTCCCCTCCATGGGCTGAAACTCAAAATGGGTGTTTTAACTTCCTCTGCATTTTTCGGCCACCGCCGGCCACCCCTTGGCCTCCGACCACCACCACTAGACTCCTCACCCTCCGGCGAGCATAACCCACCGTCGGTAGCCACCCATCTCTGCCGGTTACCCCTCCACCCGAAATGGGCCTACAACAGGTTGTTCTTTGCCGCGCTACCCTCCGGCCACTATAGGCCTCACCACGGCCACCAAAAGACTCCCCTTGCCCAGCTGGTCAATCCCCTAGCTTAGTTTCCCCAACCGCTACCTCACCTTCTCGGTACAACCCAAAATCTAAAAATGGGTTTTCACCCATTTTGAGCCCGATCCGCCACCTTTCGGTGGTTGTGCCACCACACTACCACCTCCATGAGATTCTCCACCTTTCAAAGAGTATTTTCCTAAATTTTGGTGTCAAACCGAGCGTTTTAGCCTAACATAAAAGTGACCCTTACGAGCGCTGAGGAATGACGTTTGTTCAAGGATTTGCGATTTTAGCCGCTGTAAGTACTTTCCAAACAAACTTTTAAGATTTAAAAATATTTTTACACTAACATCTATGTGTTGGTTGATGTTGGTATTTGTTGGTTGACTGATGATTGATTGTATTTATTAAATGTTGGATGTTGGGTGCATGGTTGTCTGTATTGTATATTTACGTGCATGCTCATAGAAATTTTTGAAAATTAGATTTTTGCATGATTTCGGATATTCATGTGTTGGAAATGAAAAATGGGTTTTAAATTGAGTTTATGGATTTAATGGTTTTTGGCTGAGTTATAACGGGGACGGCGATACGTAACGCCCGTTGTGATCAGCGTGTGTGTGTGGATGATATAATAGGGACGGCGATACGTAACGCCCATTATGGTCATTGTGTGTATGTCAGTCATAATTGGGATGGCGATACGTAACGCCCATTGTGATTGATAATGTGTGGATGACATAACGGGGACGGCGATACGTAACGCCCGTTATGGTCATTGGGTGTGCATTTCATATCGGGGACGGCGATATGTAACGCCCGGTATGAAATGAGTGTGTGTGAATCATAATGGGGACGGCGATACGTAACGCCTATTATGATTGGTGTGTGTGTTTATCATATAGGGGACGGTGATACGTAACGTCCGGTATGATTGGTTTTGCGGATATTATTTTCTGGAAAGGATTGATGATTTTATTGGAATTTATTGTGGATTAAAAATGAGATTTTGGCGTGTATATATCTTAATTATTTTGAGAAATATGTTCTCTTGATATTCATGCAATTGGAGTCGTGTTCATGAGTTTTGTTGTTGCATGAGTATATTTCTGTCTTTTGGTTTGGTTTGGTTGTACTTATCTGTGATGCCATCTTGGCGTCGTAGTTTTTGGATGCAGTTTATGAAGAGGCTGAATCTAAGGAGACGGCTCAGCAGGTGATGTATTATTGTTATAAAATTGTTATCTCGGGAAATTATTTTCCCTTTTAAAAATATGTATTTGTTTAATTTTTATTTCGGATAACTGTATTAAATCTCCCATTGAAGAGTTTATATTAAAATGGTTTGTAAAATATTTCTAAAATTTTGGTGCTTAGATAATAATTTATTATCCATTGCGACCTATATTTTTGTGTATGTCACGTGTGAACTCATGTTTGGCACTTGTTGCTGGGATGTGTGACCCGTATTGTCATCATCCCGACGCCTCGATTCCCGTATTTATTTGAAGCAGAATTTGGGGACGTCACAAGATATGGTTTGAATACACGCCTTCCCTGCACTCTCGCTCAAGCAAAAGATTCTCGCTCGATCGAGAGTCCAACCCGAGAGTTCGCTTGACTTTTGCTTGACGTCAAGCTCGAGCGAAGTGCAACCTGAGAGTTTACTCAACTCTCACTCGAAATCCTGCTCGAGTGTGATTCAAGCAGAGATTTCGATCGACAATCGTTCGACAACCCACTTGAGCGAAGTGTCAGGTGCCCGTTTGCTTGCTACTCGCTCGACGTTCAGCTCGAGCGAGTCTGACCTAGAAATGTTCACTCGAGCGAGTTTAACTCTCACTTGAGTGAGATTGCATAAATATAAATATCGTGATTTCATTTCTGCTTTCATCCCCAATGAATTCCCGCGCCTCTGTTTTCGCCCCGAAGAACAGAACAACCTCAAGATTTCATTTCATCTCCATTTCTTGAGTGGTTGAACGTAAACATGAGAGGATTAAGTGTATACACGTGAGGTGAGTGATTTCTACTATAAGAATCTTTTGATTCTCTCTTTGTAATCTCTATTTGATCTAGTGAAACTTTGAGATCAACCCCAGAATGGATGTAAGCTCAGTTTGAGCTGAACCACTTAAATCTGTGTATTCTGTTATTGTTTACTGTTTTATTTCTCTTAGTTGCTATCGCTGCATTTGATTTCATATCTGTGTTGTTAGTTTTATCGGTTTATTTCCAACAAAAACTGTTGAGCGAGAGATTTTGTGTGAGAAACTAAAACGGAAACTGCATAAATCGTGGAGAGGAGGTGAAAAAATATAAATATATAAATGTTATAAATCTACACATATAAATAAAAGAACTAAAAAGATAAATAATATGCATTTTGGAATTTTAAAGGAGGAGAGTACTATGTTTGTTTGAAATAAAAGACATACAAAGAAATAAATCATGAGTTGGAACAAGAAAACTAAATTAGATCTCGATTTAACATAAAATAAAATAATCTAACTTGTTTTAAAAAATAATGACCAATAAAAAGTTTTATAACAAAACTATCAAACTTAAAGAGAAAAACATAGATCTTCAAAGCAAAAGTTTTAGGCCCGTAATTTATTTAAAAAAAAAAAATCTTGAAAACAAAGTGGCGTTGGAACCGGGTGTTACAATTTCGATGGAGGTGGAAGTGGTGCCGGGAACTATTAAAAATGTTTATGCGGATGGGAAATGTTCGAAGCAGAAAATTGGAGAAGTTGAGAATGCAGGGGTTGAGTTCGATGAATCATCCCTTGTTTCAGCACCATTGAATCAATTAATTATCAAAGTTCTAGGCTCTGTTTCGAGTAAGGAAGTTGGAACATCTAGTAGTGTGTGGGAAAAAAAGATTGAAGTAGGGACGTCCATTGAGGTTGGGTCTTGTTTGGATGGGGAAATATCTAAGCCTGCGAATGATATTTACAAGGAAAAGATTTATGATTCTGAGAATGGTAGAAGGAAGAAAAAATAGAAAGAGAAAGAAGTTGGAATCAAAGTGAGAAGTTCAGCTAGGGCTCAAAGCAAGCCCAATTGAACAAACATATGATACATTGACGCCATAGCGATTATTGTAGGCTAGTTTTAATAGATAATTCACAGAAAAGAATACAAGGAAATTGCCCAAAACACAAAAAATACATCTCTGAGGTTCAACTGAATATTATCAAATTAAGCAATGTCAAAAATCAGTCTACAAACCGGACTGTATAGGTAAAAATCTTCCGACCTAACAAACAAAATATTACCAAAAATAGCAAAAAAAACTAAAAATAGTGATTTAGAGGAGAAAACAGTGGAATTTGAGTTAGGAAAAAATGCACATCGAGTATAGCTAGTGTCTTAGCGTGCATGCTGAAAATAGCTTTTCGAATTGGGATCTTATATGCTATTCCAACACCCATAGCCAAAGTTATGGTTAAAAGACTGAAACGCACCAAAACCTGCCCCAACTAGAAAAATATCACAATCACTTCCTGCTTTTGCGAAGATCTGCCAATTCATGTTATCTCAGTACCATCAACGTGCAATCTAATAGCTAAGGATCATGTGTCTCAAATCCCCCTACATCACAATTTGTGTTATATTGGAATGTGAGGGGTCTGGACACCTCTAGAAAAAGATTGAGGAAGTTGGTAAAAGAATTTAAACCTTGTTTTCTTGGTATAGCAGGACCTTTTTGCTCTCAACAACAATTTATGATGTTTAGTAATGGTCTGGGCTTTGCCCATGGTATATCTAATCAAATGCAAGGTAGAAAATTATGACTTTTATGGACTTGTGGATGGCAAGTTATAGTGTTGTCTATGAGTGATCAACAAATTTCAGATTGTGTGACTCTAATGAGATGGAAATTTTTCTCACTTTTGTTTATGCTTGATGTACTCAAGTGGACCATAAAATATTATGGGGGGAATTGATTAGACTAAATTACATCAATAAAAGTGGGTCATTATGGGTGACTTTAACATTATTCATAAGGATCATTCCAAAAGACATGGTAGTTGGCCTAGATCTTTGATTGCTACGCAATTTTTTAATGACTATATTGATGCGTGTGGTGTATTGGATGTCAAATTTTCCACCAGCTGGTTCTCATGGTGTAATGGGCCTAGGGGACAAGCACGAAGCTAGGCATGTTTAGATCATAATCTATTGACATGGAGTGCTTTACTATTTTGACATGTTGCTATTGTGAAATATTTGCCAAGAACTACTTCTGATCATGCTCTGATGGTGTTGCAACTGTGTAAGTCATTCTTATATGGTTTGCCTTCCTTAAAATTCCAACAGATGTGAATTAAACATGAGTCCTTTTTTATGTTGATAAAGAAAGGATGGGAGGTGAAAATTGGGGACTCAGGTCTCTTATGGCTTGCTAGGAAATTAAAATGTATAAAAATCTCTTTGAAATAATGGAATAAGAATGGTTTTGATAATACAAAAAGCCATATCCAAGATTTGGAACAAATGGTTGAGGTGCTTGAACAAGACATGTAGGTGTCCTTTTTGGAGGACAAGCAATTGGGCCTACTAACGTCTAAAGTGGAACTTGATATGTGGATGTGCAGAGAAGAAATTCGCCTAAGAGAATTGGCTAAAGTTAGCTGGATGAATCAAAGGGAAGCTTCAGCAGATTTTTTTTGTGCTATGAAATCTACAAAAGAAAGAAACTATCTTCTATAAAGCTTTCGGATAGACAGGTCCTTTATTCGCTTTAAGTAGTTCATGTAGGGGCTATGGAATATTTTGTGGATTTTCTAAAATCAAAGTTAAGGTCTCTTCTCCCAAATTTATCTTTTATTGTTGAACCATCTCTCGCCAAGGAAGAAAATGTGACGATCTACAGGGTGCCTTCGATGGAGGAAGTGAAGAACGCGATTTTTTTCAGTTCCCATTAATAGAAGTCCAGGTCCAGAAAGTTTTGGAATGGGTTTTTTGAAATCTTATTGGGACATTGTGAAGGCAGATGTGCTAGATGTTATTTGTAAATTTTTAGGGGAGAATCTTTCCCTCGAGTTTATTCGGCCTTCAGATGGTTATGGAGCGGGCTTTTTCATATCTTATTAGGGCATTATGAAAGCAGATGTTAGATGAAAGCTTATTCCTAAATTCGAGAACTATTCTAGTTTTGATAAGTTCCGTCTAATCAATTTGTGCTCTATTATTTACAAATTTTGCTCTAAGGTACTGGTTCAAAGACTCACCCCATCTTCTCTAGACTGCTTTTGCCTAAGCAAAGAGCTTTCCTTCCTGGAAGAATCATTTTTAATAATAGTAGCTTGATTCAAGAAATGATCCACTCAATGAATTCTAGAAAAAGATATGATAATGTCTTGATAAAGGTGGATGTAACAAAAACATATGATAGTGTTGAATGGTATTTCTTATTGCATCATGTGATGGAAGATTTTGGATTTTCCCTACAAGTATATGATTTGATTTGAAATTGCATATCGTTGCCCTGGTTTTTTATGGTGATGAATGGGGTCTCTAAAGGTTTTTTCAAAGGTGAAACGGGTCTTCGGCAAGAAATCTATACGGAAAATCTTGGATTTTTTTTACCTTTATGCAAGTTGGTCTGGTCAAAAGCTCAGTGTTGGCAAGTCTTTTTTGCACTTTTCAAATTCCATCGATCTCTCTCGGCATTGGGAGCTCTTGCGCGTAGCTAGTTTTCAAGAAGTAAGTTTCCCCTTTCGTTATTTGGGAGTCCTATTGGCTTAGGCAGGTTGAAGGTGGTTCACTTTGATGACTTGGTGCACAAAATTTAGATATAATTTGTGGCAGGAAATCCAAGATACTGTCTCAAGGTTCTCGTTTGATTTTGATAGAACAAATTTAAATGAGCTTGCCGACTCAACTACTTTCTTGTATAAAAGTTCCTAAAGCAATGGATGCTTTAGTAAATTCTTTTAGGACTCTTCGGATGGGAGAGATAAATGTTGTTGGCGTTCTTGGAAGGAAATTTGTTTCCCTTTTGAGGAATGAGGATTAGGTATAAATGGTTGGAGGATATCCAACTTTTTCTATATGTTAAATTTGCATGGAATATTTTATATGAGAATTCTCTTTGGGCAAGATTTTTTTGAGCTAAATATGTGAAGAATAATCATGTGTCATTGCTTGGTTCTTGTAAGACCTCAAGAAATTGGCATATGATTAGGAGAGTATACCGTTGGTTTTAACCATTCTTGTTGGAAAATATGGGAAGGAAGAATCTCCTTTTAGTATGATAAATGGTCAGATGAGGGACCTTTAATCAACCATTTCTCGGTTTGTCCATTCCCAAAGATTACGATCCAAGGATGTAAACTTGATAAGCAATGAGATGTCAATTTGTTTCTACAAATGGTGGGTGAGGAAAAAGTATACTCTATTTTGCAAAGATTGGGTTATCATATGCAAGGTGAGGATATTATGGTGTGGATCAAAAATGTGGATGGGCAGTTTGCCACCAAAAGTGCTTCGTCTTGCTTACGTATGCAAGTTGAGGAGGTGGAATGGTCTAAGTGGGTATGGCACTCTTGCTTACCTAAAATAATTTTGGTTTAGGTTTGGAAACTGTTTTACAATGCATTGAGTGTGGATGATAGTGTTTGCAAAATAAGTATTCCTATGATTTCCAAATGCAATTGTTGTGAGAGTGGGAAATATGAGAATCTAAATCATATGTTTGCTAAAGGAGAACTTGCGGATTTAATATGGGGAAAAGCTTGTACTTGTGTGGATTTACAACCTATGAGAGGAAGGGGATGGCGAGAAAAGGGAAAGCATGCTTGAAACTCGATTCACTATTTGGTGTCATACCATGTATTCTCTTATGGTGCTTATGGAATAGAAGATGTTAAACTTGAATGGAAGATGTATGTGAATCTTTTCAAATGGTATGGGTTCGATTTAAACATCAACTTAGTTGGTCGGTGTAAAAACTGAAAAACCAGGCAGAGTTCACGTCCAAAGATCAAGAGATTTTGAAGATGCTTATAGTCCATTTTAAGAGGGTCCATGCAAGTTCGCCTATTCAAGTTCTATGGCACCCTCCAAATGTCAATCGTATTAAATTAATTTCTGATGGTAGCTGCATTGGGAATCTTGGTGTTATGGGAGCTGGTTGAGTATTTCATGATCATCATGGTAAATTTCTGGCTGCTTACTCTTATTATTTTGGTGTTGGCATGATTAATAAAGTTGAATTATTAGGATTGTTATATTGATTGTAGATTTTAAAAAAGTATTGGTTTATTAATATTGATATGGATTCGGTGTTGGTTATACAATGGTTGACTGATAAGAGATGCTCGGTATGATATTTGGAAGATTTTGGGGATGATATTCAAGTTTTGTTGAGAGGAATGAATGTGAAGTTTATACATGTTAATCGGGAAGGGAATTCTTCAGTGAACTATCTTGCAAAATTAGGCATGGAAGATGTGTTAGCTCATTGGGAGACTTATGATGATATTCTGATGTTGCTAAGAGAATATTTGAAAACTAAAAAACTTGGACTCCCTCAGCATCGTATGTAATTTCATTTATGTAAAGGATTACTTGATTTTTAAAGGTTGTTTATGGTATTGATTGATTTATAATAATTTGGTTGATATTGGAACCACGGTTTTGTTCCATCACATGTGGGAATTATTAATAAAGTGTTGGAAGTACCAACCTTCTTTTGACCCAAGAAAAAGGAAGGCAAAGAAGATAAGAAAATAACTGGGTTTCAAAAACAGTTTTATTGTGGACAACTTGGGTAGGAGTGGTGGACTAGCCTTCTTTTGGAAATGACCAATTTGAAGTTACCCTTGATTCTTATACTCAAAGTTACATCTCTCTGAAAGCCGCTAAGAAAGATTCAAGGATAACATGGTTAATGACAGGTTTCTATATATGGGAGTTCTATAATAGGTAGAAGACCAGATGATTGGAGACTTTTGAAAGCTTTAAATCAAACCACTAATCTATCATGGTTGTATTTAAGTAGTTTTAATTAAATCCTTTGTTGCCCAGATGACTAACACAAGAGGGGGGGTGAATTGAGTTGTATTTAAAAAAAATAACAATTATAAATCAAATATATAATATAAAATATAAATAAAATATGAAACAGTAATAAATATAAAGAGTAAAGGTAAGAGAGAAGCAAATTCAGTATGTTAACGAGATCCGGCCCCACTGCCTACGTCCTCGCCTCAAGCTACCCCTTGAGGATCCCCAAATCCACTATTCAATCTCCTTTAGGTGGAGATAGAAACCTATTACACCTTTGAGCAGCACCGCTCCAAAGAATCCGTGTAGAACACCTTCTACACTTCCAATCACCTCACACTTGGTGATTTAACTATTTCCCGTGTAGAACACCTTCTACACTTCCAATCACCTCACACTTGGTGATTTAACTATTCCCCGTGTAGAACACCTTCTACACACACAAGGGTTATACACACCCTTTTACAAATACAAGAGTTGATAGTAGGTAGACTATCAAAGTACACTCCTCAATGAGTGAGATAGAAACAATACAGCGCAACCTATATCTCTCTCAACAAGAACAAGAATTAAGACTCAAAACTTTAGAAAAGAGAGAATGAGAGCTTTGAAGAAATGATGCAAAATTTAGCAATAGATGTGTAAGCTCTTGTTATGTGTTTTGCAAAACTCAAGTTAGCTATTTATAGGCAAATGAGTTTTCAATTTCAAATTTTGAAAAGATTCTCATGTCAAAAACATCATCATTCATTTTTCAAAAATTTCAAATCTAATCTTTTTACTTTTTGCATGTGACAAAAGGAGCACACTTTACTTTTCAAAAATTTCAAACAAAATCTTTTACTTTTTGCATATGACAAAAGGAGCACACTTTACTTTTCAAAAATTTCAAATAAAGACATCTACTTTTTGCATAAGTCAAGAAAAGCATCCACTTCTTTTAAAAATATTCAAATAAAACATGCACATGTGAAATATGACAATCAATCATCTTAATATTTTCAAAGTTCAAACCTTTAATCATGTCATGCACATGTGAAAGATGACAATCAAATATCTTAATATTTTCAAAATTCAAACCTTTAATCATGTCATGCACATGTGAAAAATGACAATCAATCATCTTTCAAAATTTTCAAAGGTCAAACATTTAATCATGTCATGCACATGTGAAAGATGACAATCAATCATCTTTCAAAATTTTCAAAATATTCATGCACATGTGGAAAATATATTTTAATGCTTTATGATAAAATATTAATTTTGAACCTTAATCCTAATTTCGAATTTTTAAGAGATTTACAAAATTACTCTATGATTTTAATGTGAACTTATTCCCTTCTTGCTCATGCTTGCTTCCTTGATGTGCTTGATTCTATTGTGTGGACAACTTGAGCTTGAAACTCGTTTATTCTTTGAATTCATTTGTTATCATCAAAATCCATGTGTAGATTTATATGAAACTTGAAACCTTGAATTCAACATCCTTAATCAACATGAAAAGCTTGGTAGAGCTCTAAGGCCTTACAAATAATTGGAAGAGTTCTAAGAGGTGACTGTGGCTTGTGATATTAATAATCTGGTCTATCAAGGTGGCAAGTACATAGCTGAATTGAACTCAATATTGGTTCAAGATATCAATAATAAAGAGATTGAAGAGGCTCCACTCCAAATGAATATTTCCTGGTCCTGATGGTTTTCCAACAATTTTTTACCAACAACAATGGCAAACAATTGGCAAAGGTGTATTACAGTTGTGTCTAATGCTTTAGAATAGATACATGGGCTAAGGAGATAAATGATACTTTTAAAACTCTTATTATTGAGGTCTCAAAGCCAACCCGAGTCTCTAAATCCAAGTCCATGATCTTTTCAATATGCAATACAAGAACATTGCAAAAGTCTTGGTGAACAGGCTGAAGAGAAGACTTCCCTCAATTATCTCTTTAACACAAAGTGCCTTAATCTAGCCAGGTTGATCTCTGACAATATCATTGCTGCTTATGAATCTTTGTAATCTATGAGTTATAGAATCAGTGGAAAGAATGGATTCATGGCCCTAAAACTTGACATAAGTAAAGCTTAAGATAAGATTTAATGATTCTTCCTTAAAGCTATAATGAAGAAAATAGAATTTGGAAGAAGATGGATTGAGCTAATAATAAGGTATCTCAACTATTTCATGCCCTCTACTCATCAATGAAAGCCCTCAAAGGAAGTTTAAACCAACAAGATGTATAAGGCAAGGTGATCCTCTCTTACACTACCTTTTTATTCTTTATTTTGAAGCACTTTGAATTATCTTGAACAATGCTAAAGCTGTAGGCCATATTATTAGAATTCCTTTAGCTAAGGGATAGATCCATATCAACCACCTATTTTTTACTTATGACAGTTTGGTTTTTGCAAAGCCAATCCGTTAGAGAAGAGTAGATTGGAAAGGTTTTTTGAAATTTATGAAGTGGCTTCTGGTTAGAGGCTCAATAAGGAAAAAACTCCCATCCATTTTAACAGGAATACAAGAGCAGATGTTAAAGATATAATCATCAATATTGTTTGAGTCAAGGCTACTCAATCTTATGAAAAGTATCTTGGTCTTCCAGCAATGGTGGGCAAATCTCGAGTTATTTTTTTCAGTAACATCCTAGACAAAGTTAAAGCCTGAATCATCGATTGGAAAACAAAATTTTTTATCACAATCTAGTAAGAAATCTTACTAAAGTATATGATCTAAGCAATTTTCACGTATTGCATTGAGGTATTCAAGATCCCCAAATCTATATTGCTGAAAATCAATAGGCTTATGCAAGTTTATTGATGGGGACAACAAGGGACAATGAGAAGGATTCAATGGATTTCATGGGAACTAATGAGGAAGAGGAAGGTAGTGGGAGGTTTTGGCTTTAGAGATTTGGAGCATTTTAAGCTTGCAATACAGGCTTAAACAAAACTGGAGACTAGTGCAAAATCTGAATCCCCTTGCTGCATAGGTATGTGATTATAGTATTTTCTTGGAGGGGACTTGATATATGCTAAGATATGGAGGAAACCATCCTATTTACAAAGAAATCACTTGGTAGCTAGGCCTCTCCTCAAATAAGGCTTAAAATTAAAACCTATAACGAAAGGTAGCCCGGATTTGGTCTAATACATGGATTTCCATGCTTGTCACTTTCAAAGTTCAAATTAAGGTGTCTATTCTAACTAATAATGCATGTCTCTGTGTTGATCGTTGAGGATTCTAGAAAATGGAAGATGTAGCTAGTTCGAGATGTATTTACTAGTGAAGAGACTAATATGATTAGAAGAATGCCCATAAGCCCTTGTGTAAGTGAAGACAAACTGACTTGGAAGTGTGCTAAAAATGACCTAGTCTCTTTCAAGTTAGGCTATCACCTGCAACTAGACTTTCAAGAGAGAAAAAGGACAATTTTCTGTAATTCTTGTCAAAAGGAAAACTTGGTTGCATTATGGGGATTAAACATTCCTAATACTAAAAAACACAATCTGGAAAGCTTTTCATTAGAGATTGCCAATAAAATTAAAGTTTTATAAGAGAAAAGTGACATACAACCCTTTATGCCTATTGGTGAACAAACATAAGAGACAGTTGAGCATGCTCTGTGGTCATGTGCTTCAACTAGGGATGTAAGGGCTTCTTGCTCGAAAAGTTACAAAAATGCAGTGTGATAAATCAAAACTTTAAGGATACTATGCTAAATAGTTTTGAATTTATAGACGAAGATGAACTAATGGTGGTAACAGTGGTGATGTGGAAATTGTGGAAAAGAAGAAATAAAGTGATCTTTGAAAAGCTTTTCACAAACCCCCTCACATTGTACAAACAAGCTTATTGAAGATTGTATGATACTCATTCTACCCACGAAAAGCATAATAACCCCACTGAATTTCAACTGGTGGTAGATCTCAGTGGGAGGCACCCTCAAAAGAAATAATAAAAATCAATTGGGATGCTGCTCTCGAAAAACCCGTGTAGAGTTGGTATAGGAGTTGTGGCAAGGGATAATGATGGACATGTGACGGCTACATTTAGAATGAACTGATCACTCTTTCCAATCCCATTACTAGCAGAATCTCTTGTCGCTTTTCAAGCTTCTATTATGGGACTTAATCCGAGTTCTCAAATAATCATCCTTTAAGGAGATGCTTTAAATGCGGTGTAGGCTATTAAGGCAGCAACTCAAGGGTGGGATGGCAGTGGCATGATCATCACTGATACCTACAAGATTCTATCCTATTTCAAGAGCTTATCCATTAGACATTTTAAAAGAGAATCAAACCATGTTGCTCATGACTTGGAAAGGGATGCTTTAGCACTTTATGATGTTATTTTTGACATTGAATAAGTTCCTCATTCTATTCAAACACTTTATAGAGTATGATTGATAAAGTTTCAATTTCCTTCCACAAAAAAAGAAAAAAGAAAAAAGAAAAAGTAATGGCCAAACAAATTGACAACTTGGTTAAAAGGTCTTAAATTAATAATAATGGCCAAATCACATCATATAGATGTGAAACCAAGGGATCAAGTTTGTTAAAGTTAATATGATAACAATCCCATAATATCACTAGCTTCATAACATCAAATGTTTAGGTCCCAAATATTATGGTTTTTTTTTATCTCTTTGAATTTCACCACGTGACCATGAAATTATTTAAGGAATCTTGAATTTTGATTTGTCAGCTAAGAAGATTTTGGGCAATATATGTGGAGGACAGGCTTCACCAATTTTTTTCTTTCTAAGGGAAAAAGTTAAACATTATTGATATACTTCATCAAATGACAGGAAGAACATAAGAAGGACACTGCCAATTCAATAACATCCTCACACATTCTAAAGCAGTTTTAGCTAAATTCGTCTCACATGTAGTCTGTTTACGGTTGTTGATGACTTTCACAGCATCCCCTTCCATAATTGTCTTACTCAAGCCAATCTCTCCAGCAAGAATAATAACCTGCAAGGCCATTTTCAGTTCTGGGAGGTGATAGTTTAGAGATTCACTTCTCTCTCCATATATGAATTGCATGGCCATTTTCAGTCCTCCGCAATGTACCTTGTTCTAACATTGCCTTGTTGCAATAGTGCTTCTCCAAGTGAAAGAAGGTTTGCTGCCCACTCTAGCTTGATAGAAGGATTCCTCTCGAAAATACAATCCCTTTAATACGTGTGAAGCTAGTGTTTAAGGGTAATGAATTAACCGCCACCTCTGCTTAGCTAGTATTGCTCAATCTAATCGACACATTCCTCGACAATTTTTAAAAATGCAAAAAAAAAAAAAAATTACCTTTGTTCGGATTCAACCCACTCATGGATATCTCTGTATATTTTATCCTCAAGCTTTTGCATATTTTTAACGAAGTATGTTATTTCGATTTCCGTTCTGTTATTATTTTGGGTGTTGAATGCGTTTTTATTCTCTAACTCATCCCTCGAATGCAACACCATCCAAAATATAATTAATTGAAACCAATATGACCGGCCGATTCAGATTGCTAGATAATTGGTTGACCCATTTGAATCGAAATAATTTTTTTTTAATCATTTGTACTGAGACCGCGAGTAAAGTAGTACGCCTATTAATAATGCTTGGTTCTTAATTTGCAGGTAGGTGGTATAGTCTCACTCACTTGTTATTAATTAATTAATTCCCGTCGCCTAGACCTGCGTTTTCATATTTATTGTATATTTAATTATCTACGAGGTCATATCATGTACGCTTTCATGTTTTTGTATAGTTTTTCTTATTATTATACTCTTATTCTCTTAAAAAAATTATTGTAAAATAAATATGATCAACTTTCTCTAAGCATAATCCACATAATTAAACCCAATTAGAAACTTTTATTTGTCTAGAAAAATATTGTAATATAAATATGATCTACGTCCGATAAGCGTAATACAAATATTTAACTCCAATTAGATACTCTTATTTGTCTTTACAAATATTGTAATATAAATATTATCAACTTCCAATAAATTTAATCCAAATATTTAAGTTCAATTAGATCTCCATTTCATTTTAAAATATCATATATATCAATATATATACATATATAGAGATACTGACAAAGTACAACATCAATCCAGAGCGAACTTCAGGAGGTCGATCTTCCCTTATTTTGAAAGCAAAGCCACACCCAGAACATCCCCACATCACCGAAGCCTCAAGCAACATAAGCGAGTCTGCTTCTCTAGTGATCTGTCCAAATCCTCATCATCATGCATAGCACGGCCAATTCCAGCTCCAGCTCCGAGTGGCACAAAGCTTGAAAACCCTCTTCCCATCATCGGCACTCAGCACTGTGCACCTTACCCCGTCGATCTTGCGGTTGTCAAAAAAGTCATGACCATATCTGAGGGTAACTTTGTTGTCACAGACATCAACGGCACCGTTATTTTCAAAGTCAAAAGGAAAACTGATGTCCCTTCATGATCAGCGTTTGCTGCTTGATGCTGCTGGAAATCCTATCGTCACTCTTCGCGCGAGAGAAGGTTACTTAATTTGGTTTATAATATTTACTTCATCATAAAAATTTGTAACAATATCCTTTTCTCCAAGTCTTGATTTCGCTATATATTTTCAAATAATTATAGCTTAAAATGATAATGTTTGTTTGCGTAGATAATGTCTGCACATGACAGACGGAATGTTTATAGGGGTGAAAGCAAAGAGCCCAGCGATCTGCTTTTTAATGTTAAGCGCCGATCTTCAATGATCCAACTGAAGGCCAAGTTACATGTGTTCTTGGCAAATAACACGAAGGAAGAGGTATGCGACTTCAGGGTTAAAGGGAGTTGGTCTGAAAGAACTTGTGTCGTTTATGCTGGAGATTCTCCCAATATAGTTGCCAGGGTAAGAAGCTAGTTTTCGTTTTAGTTTAGTTTAGTTTTTTCTCTTTCAAGTAATCGGACCCGTGAGGATGTTCATATTAGAAAATTAATGAGATTAAGTTTAAGAACCTATATGATCAGACATTAATTGACATGATTACCGTGTTAAATTAAAATGCAGATGTCTAAGAAGACCACCGCTCAAAGTCTTGTAATCGGAAAAGGCAACTTCTCGATACTGACTGTTTATCCTAACGTTGATTATGCATTCATAGTTGCGCTTATTGTTATTCTGGACGACATGAACAACGAAAACAATGACGACTTATCAGGTCATGGTTTGAAACTCAACCACCGAGAATTGATGAGGGAAATTAAATAATCCATATGTGTTCAAATATATTTGAGTTTAATAATATAGACACAACATGCAGATCTTTCCATAAATTTTACATAATTATGTTTTACAAAATGATGATACCTTTATGAAATATTTTATCAAATTATCCTTAATTTAAATCATAATTATATAAAAGATTATGAAAAAAAGGTTTTCCCTTAAACATTTTCTATGTTGTCATTGACCTAGTTTAATGTTGATGAGGTTTGTACTTAGTCAATAAAGTTAAAGCCGATGATGGTTCGTTGTTGTTAATTTTCTTGACTCTAGGGTTTGAAAATGAGGAAGTGGTTTCCAGGATGATGTCTAAGTTGAATATGAGTTTGTACTTTAACTTCCTTGTGATTCTCATATAAGACCCAAAAGCATAAGTTGCCACCTATCAAGGACTCACTGAATATTTCTCAAACTCTTATCGTTATTCTTTCTATACCAGAATTCCCAAGTCAAAGCTGGAAAATTGCTAATTTTTGCTTATCCTTCTCCTTCCCCCTCAATAAGTCTTGTTTGGTATCTAAAGTAGGGAGAAATTCTCGCCATAACCTTCTATTGTGAATCCAATTGATAATAGCATGATCGATATCTTCCACAGATTGTGAACAAAAACTGCACTTTCCATCTGATATTATTACTTGCTTCTTCAACAAATTATCTTTAATTGGAAGTCCTTCCTTACAAGTACGCTAGGCAAATTGTTGAGTTTGGCTTAATTTCCTAATGAAAATGTATTTTCTGAGGCATGGCTTGATGTTATTTAGCTTTGGCTTGATCTGACTCAACACTGTAGATATGGCTCGACACTGTAGATATGGCTCGACTCTCGCTCGACACTTGACTCGAATGAGATTCAGGTAGAAATTTCGCTCGACCCTCGATCGACTTCTAGTTTGAGCGAGATTTGCATCCGAGATTTCACTTGACACTCGCACAACATCCAGCTCAAGCGAGACGTGCGCAAACCCTATGAGTCGCTCGAGCGAAATTTAATCCCGCTCGAGTGAGCCGCCGTTTTCTAGGGTTTCGCACCATTTGCATTATAAATACATGGTTTTTTCACTGTATTTGAGTGAGACTTGAGAAAGACATTTTTGAGAGTAGTCATACACTTTGTGAGAGAGAGATTTCTCTTGTTAACAATCCTAAAAGTGCATTGGGTGTATTAGAGCTTTAGGATTGAGAGAATTTGTGAAAGATCTCTTTGTACTCCATCTTTTTAATAGGGAATTTATTCCGACCGACCCGACAGTGGCCGTAGGCTCATATTGAGCCAAACCACTTCAATCCTATGTTCTTGATGTGGTTGTTGAATTAATTTTTTTTGTGTGTTTTTGTTTCCATTGTGATATACTTCAAATTTACCATTCGTTTTAAGGCTTAATTCTCAATAACCTTGTATCAGAGCTTCAGCTCTATGTTAGATCCATAAGGGATTTCTTTTATGGCAAAATTTGAAGTAAAAAAGTTTGACGGTCATAACAGTTTTAGTTTGTGGTGCATCAAGATGAAGGCGATGCTTCGACAACAGGGGTTGGCTAAAGTGCTAGACAGTAAGCTAGACTCTCCCATACCCAAGAAGGAATAAGAGGAGAAGGCACATAGTGATATCCTTTGCTGTCAGATAGAGTTTTGAGGGAGATTGCTGATGTGGAGAAAGCCAAGGAATTGTGGACTAAACTTGAGAGCCCGTATATAACGAAATTGCCCACCAACCAGTTGTATATGAAGTAACGGTTATACATGCTCAAAATGAAGAGAGGTACTCTTATCTCTAAACACTTAGATGAATTTAATAAAATTATTATGGATCTGAGGAATATTGACATTAAGATTGATGAGGAGGAACAAGCCTTAATTGTCTTGTGTTCGTTGCCTATGTCGTATGATAACTTTGTCAATACCATGCTTTATGGTAGAGACAATTTTTTTAACTGATGTTAAATCTGCTTTGATTTCAAAGGAATTGAAAAGTAAATTGAATGGAAAGGGCATTGAAAATCAAGTCGATGGTTTGTTCGTGAAAGGTTTCTCTGGTGATAGATCTGTAGATGAATGTTCAGGAAATAACAAGGGTAATTCCACTGGTAACTCTAAATTTAACAAGAAAAAAGGTAAATATCACTATTATCACAAATCTGATCATTATAAAAATGAGTATCCTAGATTAAAAAATAAGGAGGAAGATAAAAATTCATCCAATGTTGTGAGTGTTGAAGAACAGCCTAACAACTTTGATATTTTCTTATCAGTCAGCGACCCTAGCGGTTATTTTGGAGACAAGTGGGTCATGAATTCAGCTTTTACATTCCATATATGTCCAAAAGGGATTGGTTTGCTACTTACGAGCCAGTCAACGGTGGTTTTGTTTTGATAGGGAATGATATAGCCTGCAAGATTGTTGGGATCGGTTCAGTCGAGATTGAAATGTATGTTGGAACCGTTAGAACTTTATCTAAAGTTTGACATATTCCATTTTTGAAGAAAAATCTCATATATTTGGGCATTCTTGATTCCTTTAATTATGAGTATTCAGCTGAAAGTAGAGTCATCCGAGTCTACAAGGGCTCTTTAGAGGTAATGACAGGGAAGACGACAAATGGTCTTTACTTTCTTTAGGACAGTATAGTGATTGGTAGAGCATCTTTAGATGTTACAGATTCAGATATTACTTGCTTGTGGCACAAGTACATGTGATTGTGCCAAATGAATGTGGTCATTTATGAGTAGGCACCTTTAGCTTGGTGTGATCAGAAGATAGAAAGGCTTGATTCTTTTGTTTGCATTGTGTTTCTTATGAAGCAGTGAAGAATTAGGTTTTCTGCAGTTATTTTTATTTTTATTTTTTGGGTAACACTGTGTGTGATATTGTGCTCTATTTGTACTCATATTTGTTGATGACCATTTGAGAAAGATTCTGGATTTGTTATATATTTATGATGTGTTTGATGTGTTCAAACGTTTGAGAATACTAGTAATCTACAGACAAGAAGGGAGAGTGTTATTCAGAATAGATTGTTGGATCCACTCCACATAAATGGAGTAGTTGAATGGAATGAGGTGCACTAGTGTGTAAGAGCCCACAGTATGCTTTGGGTTTGTCAGGCTTGTCTACAGATTTGAGTTAAACGGTCAATACAACTTGCTATTGGGTGAACTTTCTCCGTTTATAATTTGTTTTCATTTGTTTCCACAGAGAATGAGAGCTAAATTATAGCAAAAAGGTGGAGTTGTTAGGAGAACTTCACAATAGAGTCCATGTGGTACTCTAAATCATGTTATTGAGATTAACTATGATTTTGATTTTGATTTTGATTTTTACATTGGCACACAGTAAGAACAAGTCTACAGTTTCGTCTAATAGATAGAAGGGACAGTGTGGTCACCTTTAGGATATGCTCATATAAGTTTTGTGACATCTTACTTTGGTAGAGAATATTTGCTGGTAGTATTGATGTATATTTATAAGCAGTCTGTATATGGGTGCATTGCTATTTGTGTGAAAATATTGATTCTTCATTAAGACCAAGCTTGTGATTTTGTCAAGTCATCTATGGTATTGAAAACCTCTATGTGGAAATTAAGTTCTTCAAGGATAAACGTTGTGTTCGGGTTAGTGATTTCCTTTTGTGATTTGGTGGAGGGATTTGTCGATTTTTTATGAAGAATGGATTTTGTTCAGGCTTGACGGAATTCAAGCAAAGTTGGAGATTTGTTGAGTTTGGCTTGATTTCTTGATGAAAATGTATTTTCTGAGGCGTGGCTTGATGTTATTTGACTCTGGCTTGATTTGGCTTGATCTAGCTCGACTCTCGACTTTCGCTCGACACTTGGCTCAAGCGAGATTCAGACAAAGACTTCGCTCAACTTCTAGCTTGAGCGAGATTTGCACCCGAGAGTTTGCTCGATACTCGCTCGACATCCAGCTCGAGCAAGATGCAAACCCTAGGAGTCGCTCGAGCGAGATGCCATTTTCTAGGGTTTCACGCCATTTGCATTATAAATCCATGGTTTTTTTCACTATATTTGGGTGAGACTTGAGAGAGACACTTTTGGAGAGCAGCCATACACTTTGTGAGAGAGAGATTCCTCTTATTAACAATTTTGAGAGTGCACTAGGTGTATTGAGACTTTGAGACTTTGGGATTGTGAGGATTTGTAAAAGATTTCTTTATACTCCATCTTTATGATAGTGAATTTATTCTGACCAACCCCAATAGTGGATGTAAGCTCACATTGAGCAGAACTACGTAAATTTTATGTTCTTGGTATTATTGTTGAATTTTCTTTTGTGCTTTTGTTTCAGCTGCAATATAATTCAAATTTACCATTCATTTCAAGGCTTAATTCCAAACACAAATACTTTAAATTTATTGAACACTCTCATTTTCTACAAATCCATCAAGAAACTCTATTCTTCTTTCATGTTGAAAGAATAACTCACGTTGAAGCTGATCAATATGATCAATGGCGCTGCTAGCTAGGTTGCCCCGCTCACATGGTCTTGCCATGTCAAATGTTTTGTATTTTTTTTTTTTTTGTTTTAAAAAGATTTATTCACCACTCATGTTAAGGGGTAAGATGTACATTTAAGAGATAACTTAACATTTTACAAATATTAATAGAGACAAACAGATTTACTATTTTCTCAGACTGCTTACTTTAAAGAGACGATGGTAAACTATATTAATATCTCTATATCTATAATGTTTAGAAACATGTTATAATGATCATTGAAAAATCAATTATACTAGCAAGAACATAATGATCATCATCAAGACATGATATCTTATATGGAAAGACGAACACTTCAACATATAGGTTCGACTTTTGGTGTCCAAAAACTCTTCAACAACCAGTAAATTGTCGCTATACATGAGTTATTACGTCTGCATGAAACATACCATAAATAAACACCAGAAATGGTCCACTTAGGTGCATGAACAGTGGTTGTCTGGCTTTCCATCCAGCATTGAGTTTTGGTGTCGTTTTTATGTGGTGGAAATGTCATTTACACTGAGTAGGCGTGTAGGGTTGATTGCCACCAGTCCCAAAAATTAGTTTACTCTAACTGACCAAGCATGTGTAATCTTTGGCGTCCACTTCATTGACGTCAAAGATGAACTTTTTATACATAAAGTTAGACCTATTCATCTAGGTTTCGAATTCGGGAATCTGGGTTCGAATAATGAGTAATTTTCTAAAATTTCTTGGTAAAAAGTGTCAAAAATGTTAAAAAATAAAGAAAATTTCAAGATCAGGCTGGACAAAACCAGATGAATAGGCCTACTTAAAGCTCCTCTGCCCCAACTCATTGAATTTAGACCCAAATTTTCCTCGCGTCCAGCTTGAGCGGAAGACACTGAGTGATATCAAGCACAGCTCCAGCTTTGGGTAATATTAATTCACCAAGAGTGGGGGATCCAAATTTAGATATACAATTCAAATCTCCCTTACTGATACTGCCTCCATTGAAATCTCATCTTCACAGCTTACAACTCCACCCTTCACTTGCCCAGTACGTACTTGCTACCTTTGTTCTACACTTAACTCCCCTCCTTGAATGTTTATTGTTGTATTCTAGACATGCATCGTATACTTATTAAGAGTGTAACGTGGCTTTATGCAGTTACATAAAATACTGTGCAATTGAATATTTCCACTTGCATGCCATTTATTATTTGATATTATTCTCCTATAAACATTTATTTACCTTTGCTAGAACTTTTTGTTTTGTTGGTTGTTTGTATTAATTCGGAATTGATGTTAAACTGAAGAATTGTTGTGCTTGACATGGAATGTATACTAGAAAAAAAATAAATATTTATGACGGATTATTTACGGTCATGATGACTATTTATGACCGAAATAGACTCATTTTAACAAGAAAATATCCTTTTAACAAGAAATAACTTGTTATAAATAAACAATTTTTTTTATAGTGATACCTTCACTTCTAGATTATTTTATACATCTTCATACAAACAAAATGATGCTCATTAATTTGTCAGATTAAGGTTTGGGTCATGAGGGTGCAACACGTTTTGTTTTCCACCAATATCTTTGTTTTCCACAAAATGATGCTCATTAATTTGTCAGATTAAGGTTTGGCGCCATGTTATGAGCCACAAATGATTTTCCTTGCAGTTTTTACAGTTCTAGTTGACAGAAATGATCAGCGATAAAACTCCTTTATCTGAGGCCTGCACATTGAAAGCTTAAAAGGAAAACGAGAGTTTAATTATTATTTTTTTTCCCTTTCAGACAGCATGTATACAGGAGAAAAAAGTTCCGTGATGAATGTTTTAAGAATGGCATGATCGACATGGAGTATCGGACAGTACTTGTGATGCTCGGTCCAATCAATACGCTACTAATTAAATTAGCTAGCTAGCTAATACGAAATAATATATATATATATATATATCTTTTTAGATAATTTCTCTGGAGAGTGACCTGGAATTGATTCTAAATCTAATCCTTCTCAAGTAACTTATAATTATCTGGAGAATATATAAGCTGTATCTATATATATTCTGATATATATAATTTATTACACTTAAAAGAGAGCCAAAATTTGATGACTCAACCGTATTTAACTACAAACACACAAAATATTATTATGTATTTCCCTCTCAAAATTCATGTAAAAACATTCAAAACATATAATAACAGAAAGTTGTAGTCCCTAAGGCAAATAGATCTCCTCCCTCATCCTCTCATATCATATGGGAGCTTGCTTGCAAGAAATGCTGCTGAGTTTAATATTGATTCTAAAGCATTTGAGTTGACTTTTTGGATCTAGCCAACCCAAAAAGACTATTTCAAAGGCGTAGTAGCATATATAATACTTACGAGGGATGCATATATCATCATACAATACCATATATTTTATATAATTTGAACTTATTTTTAATTTAATTTACTTTACTTTATTTTATTCTTGTTAGATTAATTGAATTATTCTACTTATCATCGTGCACCATATATTTTATATATTTTAAACTTAGTTCTAATTTAATTTAGTACGGAATGGTGTGTTGGTATCGATGGGCATCCCTCATATATACAGTTGTAAATTCTAGAAGACCAGTGCCACCCATGCACATGTACACCATCCACGAATCTTTCACCATCGCACTCAGTTGTAGCCTCACACTGTATGTCTCACCACCACATTTGTAGAACCACCCCATATTCACTAAAAGGACAAGTCATTGATCAAATTGCAGTTACATTGGAACCTTATAAAGAATAAGAACTTGTTTTTTCAAGTAATCTGAAACCCCATGCTATGTTTATCCATATTCTTTTCATATGGGATATCACATTCTGCTCTCTTAAATTCTCGATATCATTGTCCAATCTGTCCATTGTAGGTGTCACGGTTCAAGTTCTATATTTCTGATTAGAATAGACTTTGATACCATTTATAACATTCCAATTGAATTCTCAAACTGAAAGGTTTATACTCCAAGGTTTCTATTAAAATAGACTTTGATACTATTTGTAACGTTCCGATTGAATACCCAAACTAAATAGTTTATATTCCGAAATGATTAGTCAATGATACAACTAGAGCCAATTAATTGAAATCTTATAAAAAGTAAAAACTTCTCTTTACCAAAGAATGTGTGATCTCAAATACCACATATCCTTATGTTTATGATCATATGGGATATCACAAATTGCACCATACCCGACCTCACGATAGTCCCCTCTTTCCCCAACCAAAACTGAGGCCACCACACTTTGTTTTGCACAAATATAGGTTGTTTTAGTACTTGTGGTTATAACTTGGAGTATGTGCTTAGGTATTTGCAACAAATATATATTTATATATTTTTTCGTAAACCCTCATAGATTTTTATACAAAGAGTATTAGTGGGGATTTTCAATATATCTTTATTTACGTTAATAATTGTAACCGATGGATAAATATTACATGAGACATTTATATATAGATAGTTTAAGAGCCTTATCCACTATTTTTTAGCTAGGGTTGCTTCCAGCTTCCATTATGGTATGTCACTACTGATCTATTGTAAATGAGTGGTACCTTTATTTTAATTGGCCAGAGTTTTTATTATAAATATACAGCTATTAAAATAAATATATATACATATATATGTATAATATATCTGAAAAGGTTTGACATGTAAGTCATTTTTAATGTTGTATTTGGGTAGTGAGTTGATCAAAAATATTTTGTGCATAATAATAAAACAATAATCATAAAATATTAAATTAATAGTGAGTAGAAATAAAAAATAGTCAATCACAACCCAAACGGAGTCTTAGGTTTCATTTAGATTAAGAAACTATTTTAACTCATCTCATTATTTCAATTTTTTTAAATTTCAAGTCAATATACAATTCAACATTTTTAATTTTTAAAATGATAATAATATTCTAATAATATTTTATTCAAATTTTAATTTTTATCTAAAATTATTTTCTCAATATTTCACTATCCAAACCTTAATCTATCACAAAGAGGCGTGGTGATCTTTCAAAATACTCTGGTAAAACCACACGTGGTGTCAAAGCAATTATTGGAGAACACCGCATCATGATATTATAGTGTTTCAATTTTTTGGTATACATCCACAAGGGCGTTCTGTTTGACGGGCTCTTCCCCGCAATTTAACAGAAAAGCTGCCACAAAAGACTTCCCACATCACCAAAGCCCCCAAGCAACATAAGCGAGTCTTCTTCTGATCCAGTGCTCCGCCTCCGTCCCGATCATCATCAATATCATGGCTCAGCCAATTCCATCTCCAGCTAGTACGACTGCCGCACAGTTTGCCAACCCTATTTCCGTCATCGGCACTCAGTACTGTACACCTCACACCATTAATCTTTCGGCTGTCAGAAAAGACAAGTTCATGTCCCCTGGTAACTTTGTTGTCACAGCCACCAACGACACCGAGAGCACCGTCGTTTTGAAAGTGAAAAGAAATTTAAGGACCCTTGATTTTGATCAGCGTGTTCTGCACGATCCTGCTGGAAACCCTATTGTCACTCTTCAACACAAGGTTAATTAATTTGTCTGATAATATGTATTTCATCAAATACATATGTATTTTTCTGGAAATTGCGATTGACGATGATGTTTGTTTGCGTAGAGAATGAGCTTCCATAGCAAATGGAATGTGTATAGGGGCAAAAGCAAAGAGGCCAGCGATCTGATTTTTACTGTTAAGCAATCTTCAAGGATTCAACGGAAGCCCAAGTTACATGTGTTCTTGGGAAATAACACAAAGGAAGACGTATGCGACTTCTTGGTTGAAGGGAGTAGGTCTGAAAAGTCTTGTGTCATTTATACCGGAGATCGTACCAATATAGTTGCCCAGGTAATTAGCTGGTTTTCGCTTATGTTTTCATTGTTTACAATGACTATATAGGACATGTCAAGTTGTTCATATTACGTGGTTCTTAATTTGGTTAAATTAATTAGATTTTGAAAGTTGAATAACTTATATATAATTAGAAACTAATTGAATTGATTATCGGGGGAATTAAAACGCAGATGCATACGGAGATCACCGTTCGAAGTGTTCTAAGCCGAAAAGAAAATTACTCGGTAACGGTTCATCCTAACGTTGATCATGCATTCATAGTCGCGCTTATTGTGATTGTAGACGACATGTACAGACCCTCAAGCTCATCAAGCTCATCAAGCTCATCAAGCTCATCAAGCATGACCATGAACATGACCATGACTGGAGGAGATTAAATATTAATGAAAGTGCGTTCAAATATACACTTGTTGTGTAATGATGGATATATTGACAGACTTTTTACATGAATAAATGAGCTAGTTTGTAACACCCAGGCCAACACGAAACCTGGGTTCAAATATTTATGTATGAATGAAAAACTCCCTTGGGTTTTAATGAGTAAATTTGGGTTTCGTCTACGGGCCCAAATTATTTATGAGGAGCCGGCTCATGTTTTGTTTGAATTCTGGGAGGAAGTTGTAAAATGCATATATATATATATATATATATATATATACAAGCAAGGATTTGGATCCCATACAAAACTCACCATTCAATGATAACTTTATTTGTGAATTAATTATTAGAAATGTCACAAATTAACACAAAAGGATTACATATATAAAAATAAATTCACAAATTTACATGATAAGTTCATATAAGTTGTTCCATCTATTTTATAAAATAAGTTTATAATCTAATCTATTATGGCATTAAACAACGTCTATTTGTGGTTTAATTAATTTTGTGTAGTTAATTTTGCTGGCCTGCATATATATATATATATATAAATATAAAATAAAATAACTTTTGAATTTTCCTAAGTATCATTGAAAAATCAATTATCATAGCAAGATCAATATATTAAATGATCATCAAAACATGATATGTTATATGGAACGGCAAATGGTTTTCGTTCAATTTATTTACAGTTATGATAGGAATGATCGGCAAAAAACACCTCTATATAAAATCTGCAGAATGAAATCTCCGGACTTGACAGATGTTCAATATAATCCATTTTTTCTCAGCTCATTTGCTATAATGTCCGACGTCCGTGCAAATAGAGAAGGCAGTCGACTTGATGATTTGTTTTCAACTAATGTTAGATATAGTAACGAGTTATACACTCGTTGCATATTTTTAAAAAAAAGTGTAGTGCACCATTAAAAAATTAATTTTTTTTTATGTATGTTCTATATTTACTAATTTTTTTCAACAGAAGAGAACTATCGCGTGTGTTGGAGTCCTCTCCTTCCAAGGGTGGGGTTTTTCTCTCCAGTAGAATCCGTCCCTTAGACTAGCCCTCCTCTCAGCTGGTTTGAAGTGGAATGATGGCAAATGACCTTGCGGAGCAATGGAAGAGGTTTAGTCTCACAGAGAAGGAAAGGGCCGAGATTACTCTACCCTCAAAACCCCTTAATACTATGAACAATGGGAGCCTTAATTGTTTGCTAGCCAATATTGTAGCAGACAGACCAGTTAACCGTGAAGCTTTCAAGTCGACAATGGCCAAAGTTTGGAAGTGCAAAAGCTGGTTGGAGTTCTCCGAGATGGGGCCTAACAAGTATTTGATAGAATTCCACACAGCCGAGGACCTTCAACTAGTTATCAGTGGACGGCCTTGGACCTTTGACCATTGGCTTGTCTGTACTCATCCTTTTGAAGATGAGAAATCCATTAACGAAATACCTTTCGACTCGAAAGAGTGCTTGGTATAGGCTACTAACCTCCCATCTCACGAATGAACCCAGAAGTTGGGAAACAGATTGGTGCCGCTATTGGCGCTTTCATAAAAGTGCAGTCTGATGAGCGTGGTTTTTGTTAGGGGAGCAGTTTAAGAATCCGTGTGAAGCTGGACATCTCAAAACCTCTGCAGAGGGGCCTTTTCCTCATGGTCGACAATAGAAAGGTATAGATTTCTCTTAAATATGAACGTTTGCCTAATTTTTGTTTCAAATGTGGTAAAATCAAGCACCATCACCAAGGTTGTTTGGTACCCCATGATACCCCCAACAAGCAACAATATGACTCCTGGTTGAGGGCCACAACCCCTAGGGATGTTGATAGCACCAAGAAGAGGTACGGGCGTACAACCTCAGGGGAAGATGCAGAGGAAAAACAATGGAGGCCAAAGAGAGAGGAAGGAGGTGACACACCTTCCAAAGTCCCTGCAACACCTGCAACACACCAAGATTCGAATCAGGAAAAAGGAGCTGCACAGAGCTCGACATGGAAATGGTAAAGCAAACATCCCCTCCTCTAAAGACAGAGGTCTCACAAGCTCCTTTTAAGGAAACAACAAGTACACCTCTGCAGGAGGTCTCAAGGACGAAGGACAACCAACTCTATAGCACCCAGAGAGAGGAAGAGGGGCTACTGGATTGAAAATCTCCAAAATGGCGCCAACAAATGTTAGGCTGGGCCATGCACCAGCAGTTGGCTGCCTTAGCAAATTGGACCTAAAAGCCCAGGCTAATGCGTTGACCCATTTCTTCACTGACCAGGTCCAAGCACTACAAAAAGTCAAAAAACAAGCCTGCTAGAAGAGGAAGGCTAGAGAAAAGAATACCCTTTCTTCTCTGGCTGATCACGAGGGGAATAAAGAAAACAGATTGAGTGGTACTAAGAGAATCATGAACCAGGTCTACGAGGAGCCAAGCAAACATGCCCTAAAGACACCAAAATTGGAGCATGATGATAGTGATACAACACCCGACGAAGCAATGGTGGTGGTTGGTCTCCAACCCCACCAAAGAAAATGAGTTGTTTAGTATGGAATTGTCGAGGGCTTGTTAACCCTCGAGAAGTGAATAATTTGCACTTTATGGTGCAAACTAAGAATCTCACCTTTCTTTTCCTAATGGAAACACAGTCCAATAGAACTAGGATGGAAGCACTTAAACGGGCCTTAAAATTTGATAACAGTTTTATTGTGAACTCAGTTGGTGCAAGGGGGGATCTTGCCCTATTTTAGAAAAAGGATTTTGCTACAAAAGTACTGAACTACACATGGTCACACATCTCCTAGCGGTTAAAGGCATGAATGGTAGCTCTTCATGGAATCTAATAGGGTTTTATGAGGACCCAGTGATAGAACAAAGACTTGCTAGTTGGCAGTTGTTGAAAGCTCTTAGGCCCACGAACTCCACTGGCTAGCTGTGCTTTGGGGATTTTAATGAAATCTTCACACAAAAAGAGAAAAAGGGCGCACCACAAAGACCCAAAAAGCAAATGGAAGCCTTTAATCAAGCCATTGAGGAGTGTGGTCTACATGACATGGGCTATGTTGGAAATAAATTCACGTGGATCAATAGGAGACATGGCCATGCTTTTACCAAGGAAAGACTTGATAGAGCCTTTTGCAACCTCTAGTGGTCTGACCTATTCACAAAGTCGAGGGTGCATGTTCTCCCCTACCTCAATTCAGATCACTGCCCCCTGTAGATCACTTTAGTCCACTACCAGCTGATTGCTACTAGACCTGATAGGCATTTTAGATTTGAGACAAACTGGTCCCTTCATGAAGAATGTTCCTCAATAGTGGAGAAGGCATGGCTTACCCCAAGACTAGCATATAGCAAGCTTAATTATACCACTGCAAGTCTAAACCAATGTCAGCACATGTTAACTCAATGGAGCAAGAAGTTGCAGGGACATTCAAACCTTCAAGGAGCAGGTGAAACAAATTAAAAAACTCCAGGAAAAGAATACAGGGGACCTAACTAAAGAGATAAAAGTACTACAGAGATGCCTCGAGAAACAGTTGGAATGTGAGACCATTAAATGGAAGTAGAGGGCTAAGAAAAGATGGCTTAGGGAAGGTGATAGAAAATAAAGTTCTTTCACCAAGTAGCTTCCCAAAGGAGAAAAGTGAATAGAATAAAAAAGCTGGAGGATAATAGGGGTCAGGCAGTGTGTTCGAAAGAAGGGATCAATGAGCTTTTTCAAGCTTATTTCACTGAAATTTTCTCAACCTCCCACCTCTGTCATCCATCAACCTATCTCAACACATTGAAAACTCGAGTAACAGAGGGCCAAAATGCAGTACTAATATGACCCTACTGCCAAGCTAAAGTGGAATGGGCCCTTTTCTCAGCTCCCCCGGTCTAGACTACTTCCCAACGTGTTTTTACCAAAAACACTGGTCCACTGTAGGACCCCAAATCTATGCAGTAGTCCTCACTGTTTTAAACACTCAGACAAGCATGAAGGAGATCAACAGCACCCACATTGCTCTAATTCCCATGAAGAAGTCCCCCTCAAAGGTCACGGACTTTCGTCCCATATCTCTCTATAATGTTCTTTATAAACTTATTTCCAAAGTGATTGCAAATAGGCTTAAGAAACTACTCCCTAGCATTGTATTCGAAGCCCAATTTTCTTTTGTTCCAAATAGATTAATAACTGACAATGTCATTGTAGCTTTTGAAGCTTTACACACGATGAAATGTAAGTTGACAAGTCAAGATGGCTATATGGCCTTATAGCTTGACATGAGCAAGGCGTATGATTGCGTGGAGTGGAGCTTCCTCTGAGCTGTCTTAACCAAATTGGGGTTCTGTGAAAAATGGGTTGCGCTGATCATGAACTGCCTTCAGTCAGTCACCTACTCCTTGCTGGTCAACGGTGAGCCACAACCTCCCTTTTCCCCCACTTGAGGTATAAGGCAAGGTGAACCCCTGTCACCTTACCTTTTTATCCTTTGCACGAAAACTTTAAGTAATCTACTATCAAAGGCTGAGGAAAAGAAAGTCATAAATGGAGTGCCCTTGGCTCGGGGTCAATTAAGAATTTCCCATTTATTCTTTGCCGACGATAGCCTAATTTTTTGCAAGGCAAATGCTCTAGAATGGAGCTAGCTTATCAATCTTCTCAGAACCTATGAAGCAGCTTCCGGTCAAAGGCTAAATTTAGACAAAACTGCCATTATCTTTAACCGTAACACCAAAAAAATTACCCAGGATTATATCCTTTCCATTGCAGGGGTGAGATCAACAATGCCTTATGAAAAGTACTTGGGACTACCCTCAGTTGTGGGCAAGAATAGGTGCAAGACTTTCTCAAGTATCCTGGACAACATTCAGACTTGGCTCAACAATCAAAGAGTGAAGTTCCTCTCAATGGCAGGCAAGGAAATTTACCTAAAAGAAGTCATACAAGCCTTACCTACATACACTATGAGTGTGTTCAAGTTACCCAAGACCCTACTTCAGGCTATCATCACTATAATGAGGTGGTTCTAGTAGGGTAAACATGGTAACAACCACAAGATACACTGGACAGCTTGGAAGAAAATGGGTTCTGCTAAATCTGAGGGGGGACTTGGATTCAAGGACTTAGAACTCTTCAACCAAGCTATGCTTTCCAAACAATGGTGGAGATTAGCGCAGTTCCCTTCATCCCTTACGGCTAGAACACTAAAAGCTAAATATTTCCATAATGTACCCATCCAAGCAGCCAAGCTAGGCTCAAAACCCTCATTTATTTGGAGAAGCATGCTAGCTGCTAGGGAAGTGATGGAAGCAAGGTCCATTTGGAGACTCGATTCGGGGGAGCAAACTAGGATATGGAAAGACAAATGGGTAGCCAAATCCTCTCCATCGATGGTTCAAAGCCCAATCAACACTTTAAGCCACGATGCCACAATATTAGAATTGTTTGATCCCTCAACCAAGAGTTGGAACACTGAGTTGGTTTGTGCCCTTTTTTAGAAAAATGAGATTGCTGCTATATTGAGGACCCCCCATAGTACACTAAATGCTAGTGATAGGCTTTGTTGGCATGGCACAAAGGATGGATCTTTCACTGCACGCAGTGTATACCACATGCTTAATACTATTGAAAAATCAAGTCAAGGTGAAACTTCAACGGCAACAACCTCAAGCATGTCTGGAAAGCCCTATGGAAGTTGCAAACCGCACCAAAGAATCGCATGTTCTTATGGAAAGCTTGCCAAGATTCCCTTCCCACTAGAGCCAACCTCTTTAAAAGGAAAGTAATATATGATCCTTTCCGCCCAATCTGCTCCATAGAGGTAGAGAATATGCTTCATTCCCTGTGGAATTGTGACTCAGCCCATGATGTGTAGGGATCCTGCTCCAAAATGCTTCAAAAATGCCACTCCTCCAACCTACCCATGTTGGACTTTTTTATATCCTTACTCAAAGACTTTAATGACCAAGAGCTGCTCGAGTTTGTTGTGGTGGCACACAAAATTTGGTAGAGAAGAAACCACTTGACAAGGCTTCCGTCACCCTCCACAACAAATATGGACTACTCTCAAGTATACACATCTAGTGGAGAGTGGCAACCTCCGCAAGAGCAATGGCACAAAGTAAACTGGGATAGTGGAATTGACAGAGCCAAAAGCATGACAAGCATAGGGGTTATAATCAAGGACAGTCAGTGTCGGCGCCCCATCTTGCGCTTGAGATCGTACGCAAACCGTGACGTTGGAGAAGAGCATCACAGGAAAGTTCACCCCTCGTCTTATCGTATACTGGACTTTTTTTTTTTTTTTGTTTATCGCAGCGGAAAAATGTCAAACCTTTCTATGCGTGTATCACATGGCTTAATACAATAACATCTCAAAATATTACATTACCATTAATACAAACATAAGGATCCTTCATAAGTGTTCATTTTTTCAAAATAACAGAAGACCAAAATATATGCAAATAAATACAAAAGCTGCATAGAGGATCCCCAACCATCACTTCTTAAACCATTGGTTCCTTCTTAATCTCCTTGAAATTTAGGCCGTAACGGAGGCAGTCCGAATCTAAGGCTAGTCCCACCTCACAACTTATCCCGAAAAATGACTTATAAAGGCGAACCATGTGGAGGGAATCGTCTATGCCGAGGACTATACAACACCTAGTAGGGCGTATATTATCAAAGACGTATGCAGCTAGGGGTAGTGACTCTGCTGCCCAATGGCTTAAGTAGTCAAAAGTCACTAGCTCGAAGGTGACAGACTCAGTCGGGCCCTTAGGGATCCAAGGCACCGTCCCTGAGGTCATACTCTGCAAAGTCGTCATTACCTACAACTACTTTTATCATCCCAAAAAGATAATAGTGGAGAGATAAACACGGGTGAGATTTCGGGAGAAATCCCAGTAAGCACATTTATATCATAACAAGAGCAATTTAAGCATGCAGATAAATGAATAGTAAACAATTAGTCATACTTAATGCATTATGAGACTCATAACTTTATGGTGTGCACATGCTCATGCTCATGTCTTGAAATTTCTCTTTTTCTTTTCGTATTCTTTTCATATGCTTGTTCGTAATCTCAGAAAACAAAACAATGGAGTTTTCTTTCAAAATTCATCTTTTCGCAAATACTTTTCATTTTTTTTTCTTATCTTAGGCGCCACTTATCATATTATATATGGCTCGAAAGCCCATCTTTTGTCATGACCTATGTTGGACACCTCATGGTTCTTCTACGCACCATATGTTCCTGCTAGTTATCATAGCACCCGGTAGCCGTGTCAAATCTACGTAGCTACGTTTCGCGGCCTTTCACGCTCTTCATCACTTGCGATTGATCACTCGCCAAGTGACTACAAACTTTTCTGTATCGGTGAGGCCGAAACCAACACTGTTCTGTATGCACCCACTAGTTTTAAATGAGACCACGCTCCGGACATCCCTTTGGAGCCATACATGATCTGCTGACGATTTTTTGTCAACCTAGGGGATTTCACTTGACTTTAATCACTCCTGAGTGAACAAAGAATTCCACTGAAACACTACCCCATCCCAGCCTTTGGAGTTCTTATAAAACTTTAATAAATTTCTTTTCTTTTAAAAACATGTTTAAAACATGATTTTCGTACTATATGCATAAGACGTGAGACATATTACGGAACATATACAACAGGTGACGAACATAATGCTTACTCTACGTTAAGCTATTTAAAAAAATTTCGCACCTCATAATTTTACTTCTTTCCGTCCCAAAATACTTTAATGGACTTCCAATACACTTAGGGGTGCTCGGCCCCTTCCCACTAGGGTTGGGCCGAGACCCTCCCTTTATATTATCCTAGCTTTTTGTCTCTTAATTTTCTCCAAGCACTCTAATTCAACTCCAATCACCTAAATGTATTTTCCTAACCTTGAAAACAAGGCTTGGCCAAAACTCTATGTCTTTTAATTTCTCATTTTATTCACTTTTCTTTCAAGATATCTCACCCAATGATTTAAGTGAAAACCATCAATCAAGCTAACGCAACCATTTTGTTCATAGACATCTAATGTCTCCAAATATTCAAGCATAGTACCATAACATAGCACAATAATCAAATCAATAATTTTTACCCAAAGAAGTCCTTAAATCCGAAATATATGCATGCATAACCCAACATTTTCATCTCCATGTCAAAATCTAGCAAAATATTTTCACCTTTACTCAGCTTGTTGATCATACCATATTTTCCTTTCATATCAAATATTCAAATTCTCTACATGAATTAATCTTTAATCTTAACAAGATATTTAAATTTAACATAGATTTTACTACTAAATAAATAACACTAAAGGCATTATCTAACATTATACTGGTAAACCTTCAATCATGCATGCATTTCCTTCATTCCACATCATGCTAAGTAACTAACTAAACCACATATCATTTCAACTTCTCAACTTAGGAAAAGTACCATAACTTAAATATGAATTCTTACTAAACTAAACATGACAAGTTTTCCCTCTAAAGATTTCATTTTCTACATACCTACAAAAAGAATCAAGCAAAACAATCAAATTCATTCAAAAGTATACTAAGATTACTAAAGGTAGGATAAGAATGCACTTATCGTTTCAAGAGTAACTTCTCCTCAAAATATTTTTTCTGACTCTTTTCTTCTAAGGATATGGTGATGTTTAGAGGTTAGAAGAAAGTAAAACAATTGAGAGTGGAGGGAGAAGAGGGGTTGGCCGAGAGGTAAAGAGAAAGAGAGCTTATGTGTGTTTGTGAGCTAGCTAAGTGAGGGGTGGTCTCCTCAAGGGTATTCGGCCATGCACTTCTCTTTAGGGGTCAAGGACACTTCACCATACTTTGATTTGAAAGACATAAGACTTGGCAAGGGTGGTTGCATGGGAAAAGAAAACAAATGATGAGAAATGGGAGAAATGAGAAACCGGATACCTTGCCTCCCCAAAGTCTCCACCGAAACCTCCTCTCCTCTCTTACTTCATTCTCTTGTCATTTCAATCCTATGATATACTCAACTCACCACTCTCATGTCAATCCACAAGATTTCATAGTCATGCCTTTGGGAAAGAGAGCTTGCATGATCCGGCCATGCCTTCGTTCCAAGTGTCGTCCGAAACTCCCCCCCACCATTTCTAGCTTTCTTCCATTTCAAGCAATCTCCACTCATTTTCTTACACCACCATGCATCTTACACATCTTACACTATGTACTTCATCTTCTTACACAAGTTTAAGATATTCCTTTCATTAGATTTGCAAGTACTCCTAGGAAAACTCCAAAGGATGCACACGGCAACCTCACCCAGATCCCTCCTAGCCTTTTCTTCTTCCTTTTCCTTTCCTCTTTCTCATGACACCTCTCTTCACTTGTCAATCACATTGTCACCTCTCTCTTACATGATCCTATGATGATCACTAGCTTAGATTGAAGAGAATGACATAGGAAAAACCCCTAAAGGGTTTTGGCAACTAGCCTAACCAAATGCCCTCCCCATCTCTTCTCTTCCACTTTTCACTCCAATCCACAAGTGTCACTCCCCTAAGCATGACATGTACTAACTAGAATAAAATAGGCCATACCTTAGCATTTTCCAAAAATATTCCAATGATGGAAAAATCCTATCACAAGATTTTTCACTCAACCTCACCATTCACCCACTAGTCAACTCTTACCTAATGGTAATTTCTCATTCCCACCTACTAGTCGTAGTTGACTCTCTAGGATTTTCCTATGAGTGACAAGTGTCCCAAGTGTGGGTTTAATGGGTCATGGGTCATTCTCATGGGCATGTGGGCTTGCCACTTCTTCCTAAGCCCAATAGCTCATTCTAACTTTCAGGGCTCTATTCTTAAACCCATGCCCTATTTTCTCACTTTCGATATAATTAATCTGGTTAATTAATTAACCGATCCATCAAAATAAATATTCAATTAAATAGTACGAATTAAAAGTCTCGTGTCGTCACAATCAGGGACTAATCACAACAACAATGAGGAAGAAACACGCTCTTTACCCAAATCCTTTATTCGCAAAGTCCTATGGTGCAGTGGTAGCTGCTAAATTCGTTTTGGACCTAGGACTTCAACATATCATTTTAGAGGGAGACTCAACTTAGGTCGTAAAGACACTTTAAGAGGACAGTGCTCCTAGCAACAGCTCTAGTTTGTTCACTTTTGAAGCTCGTTCACATCTCAAACTTTTTGCAAAGTGGTCAGTTTCTCTTGTTAGGAGAAACAGTAACACTATGGCTCACTTACTTGCAAAAGATGTTCTTTCCATTTCAGACTACCTTGTAACTATGGAGGATGCCCCTCCCTATATTGCTAGTTTTGGTTTAATGAAATGGCAAAGTGTTCCCCTTTCAAAAAAAAATAATAATTTTTTTCAAGAGAAGTTCACAATACTTTGAAAGAGTGGCGCACATGTCCATATTAGGCTTATTCATCCAGGTTGCGTATACCCGATCCGGTTTGAAATTTTCTTTATTTTACAATAATTTTGACAATTTCATTTAAGAGATTTAAAAAAATTTTGGATTCAAAATCCGGATAAACGAATTTGAAACCCAGATGAACAGACTTAATCCACAGTGCCACTTATTCATCTCTTGGCCAAATTCCTCCACATGCAATGGGTCTTCTGAGATCAGGAAAATATTGAATGCCAAGTTTTGTTCATATGTACGTACTTGCTTTTCCTTTCACTAATAGTAGTTCCTTTCGCTGACAGAGAAGGTAGTCTTATATATAACTAAAAAGTGAAGCAACATCCTAAACTTTGAGTATAACCTCTTATATATTTATGTATATCTCTATTCTATTATAATAAGTGATTATCTAATGGTCACTTAACGGATTTTCTCATTTTTTCGTTAAGTGGTCGTTAAATTTAACAGCCACTTATTATATCTAAAATATCATTTCAAAATTTAAAATATCATATATTAATTTAAAACCAAAACCATGATAATCATGAGTATACTATATATTAATTAACTAAAATATAGAATCAAGCTCATGGCTTGCTTTGGAAAATCGAATCAAGTTATTATGATGATTTAAGTACGTACATAACTTTAAATTTTCTATTATTTAAATTATATAAAAAACCATTTATATATTACAATTTATATTATTAATTTTTCTTATCTTTAGTTATATACATATATTTAACATTCATTCGGATGACTGGTACATTGAATCAGCCATAAATAAAAATTAGAATATTTAACATTCAGCCATCGATAAAAAGTAGTCTTTTAATTATTTAATAGATACTGTTTTCTATGATATTCATGAATATTCAATAAATATTTCAATTATGATGAATTGGGTCATATTAACATCAAAGAACAGTTATGTTGATGATATAAATGCATTACTAATTCATAGATTTCCTGGTGAGTTTACGCGATATTATATCTTTGATGAAATAATAGATGCATTTGAACAATTAGTTATGAAAAATTTTCTAAATACTCTAAGTCCAAATGAACATCCTCCTCATGAATTGTTATTGAAGAAAAATTTTCTCATTATGCTGCTTAGAAACATTAATCATTTAAAAGGATAATGCAATGAAACATGTCTAATTTGTCGGGCTTTTGATCGAAATGTCATTGATGCAGAAATTGCAGTTGGGCAACATAGAAGAAAAATAGTTTTTATTTAAAGGATCTCATTCTTATCAAGTGTTGATAAAATAGTGGTTTTCCATTCAAATGAACTCAATTTCCTAATAGATTAAGTTTCGCAATGACTATAAATAATTCACAATGGCAAACATTGGATTTTGTTAGCATATATTTATCTCATCTTAATTTTTCACATGGTTAATTATATATGACTTTATAAAGGGTGAAAACTGCATCTACATTAAAGATTCTAATACAGTTGATGTCAACTGAACGATATAAAAATAACTGCACAAAAAATATTGTATTTACAGAATTATTAAGATTATCATGTTTAAATTAATGTTATACAGTTAACTAAGTACAATTTTATAACTTCAATTTAGTATATATTATAAAATTACTATATAAATTTTGAATAAGAATTTTTGTCTGTTGATCTCCAACCTCATTCTAATATTCATGGATGTCAAAATAATCTGCTCATGAGAGGAAGGAAACCAGAAAGATGATGATGGCACAAACCAAGTTTTACGTTTGAGTTATTATTATCTATATATGCTTGTTAATTTTATTTTTTTAAATTATATTATTTTTGTAAAAAGATAGTTTCACTTAATCAAGCAACGTGCAAAGCACGTTGCACTTGACCTAGTATATATACATATACCTAAGAGAAGATTAACTATTTTTTTTAGCAAGTAAAATTCATTAAATAACCTAAAGGATTATAGGACACAAGTTTAAGTAGGAGGAATCCCCTACAATCTTTGTAAAAAGCTACCACACAATACAAGCTACCACACAATACAACACTGAAAAAGAAGTAAAGCAATGAGGGCAGTTCACCCAGTTCCAAAACATGGGAAGGACGGCTTAAAATTGATTTTTGGCTGTAACAAAAAGTCACAACAGTGAAGTGTATGTTCTACCTTGAAAGTCTAGGCCGACAATAGAAATTTCTATGCTTGCTTTAACTCGAACCTTGGTTAAGAAAAATAGGAAGAAAGCTGGAAAACACTTCTCTATGCACGATCGCCGGCTAGGAAACAACAGCCATGATGGTGGCGTGTGCATCATACGCACCACTAAAAAGAGGACACCGACGACTAGGATTGATGGATTTGTGGTCATAGAGGCTATCGGATTGGTGCGTAGCACCCAAAGACCTGCCAAGAATGTGATGCCCCCAACTTTCACTTACAGAAACACAGGAATCGAGACGTCGGGATGCTAACAACACGGGTCACACATCCCAATGACAAGTGCTGAACATGTGTGCACACGTGACATACATAAATAAAAGTCGCAGCAGATAATAAAGTCGATAACTAAGTACCAGAGTTTTTGAAATATTTTACAAACTAATTTAACATAAATTCTCCAACAGGAAATTTAATACAGTCATCCAAGGACCAAACATACATTTATATAATTAACAAGTAGGGAAAAACATCTCCCAATATACAACTAGTTCAAGCTACTCCAACGGCGGAGCCGCCTCCTCAGGCTCAACCTTCTCGTCCTTTGCAACAAAATCTACGATATCGAAAAATGGTACTGTAAATAAGTAAAATCTCAAACAAACCCAAGATAATAAATACATTAATGTAACAACAAGAAGTATGAACAAAATACCATATGCATGAGTCTTAAAATCGTCACCCTCAAAATAAATAAATAAACCACGTACTTCAAAATCATCCATCATTTTCCCAAAAAATGAGGACCATAAAGTCATTAAAATCACAATCATTTTCCCAGAAAATAGTCCATGTAAAATCGATAAATAAAATTCGCAATTTTCCTAGAAAATGGCCTAAACAACCATTTTATTAACCATATGCACCATGATCTCCCCTAAGGACTATCCGCACACCCTGACTATCATCATTACACCAAAAGTAACGACCACGTATATGATTTCAGAACGGGCGATGCCTAACTAACTGCGCCCAGCACGTACCATGACCAGGCATCCCTTAGCTCCCGCTAGCAGAGGAGCCACGAAGTCAGCACGAGAGCGTTACCATCCAGTCCAATCCCATCGTCGCCTGGCGACGATCGAGGATACGTCACTCAGTATATTCTGCTCCCCGGTGACCTAAAGAGCTCCATCAAGATAATGCCTCATCTCGACTTGGGGTCGTGATACACACGCACCCGAAACCATAAATACAATGAAAATCCAGTTTTCATTTCCAACACATAAATATCCGAAATCATGCAAAAATCTCATTTCCAAATATTTTCATGAACATGCGCGTAAATACACAATGCAGATGACCATGCACCAAATAGCCAACAATTAATAATTTTTAATACTGATCAAACACAATATTTGTTGATGCAAAAAATATATTTAAATCTTAAAATTTATTTGAAAAAAATACTTACTGTACGCTCACTAATAATTTCTAAAGTTATCGAAAATGCCAAATAGCGATTCCACGCTTGCGTCCGCGTACTCGCCGCTATAGTCAAACCCAAAGCATTAACGTATAAAATCATTACAAAAACATAAATATTAATATCAAAAATAACTAAAATAATCAAAAAACCAACTTAATTAAAACACTAATAAAGTATAGTAACATCAACAAAACCAATAAATAAACCTAACAATTTAATTAAACCAATAACATAATTAGAACCATATATATAAATATAACCGATTCAAATAATTATCCCAAATGTTACAACCAAATAAATTAACCATCTTATTGCAAATAAATAAATAAAAATAATTATCATTCAACTAAATTAAACACTTAATCATAAATAAAATCATACCACAAAAATAAATTAAAGTTAACACAAAAATAATTTAATCAATTTAATTAGAGAAAAACTTATCAAGAGTGTCATAAACGTTAAATACGGTATTCTTATGGCACAAAATTAACCACTAAAAACTCCACTACAATTCTCGGATTTAGATGGGTTTTAAAGAGGAGATGTCTTAGTTTGATTCGTGAAGAAGAAATGCTCTAGATGGGGACTTAAGCACGCGATTTAGTAGAGGAAAAATAGGAGATTCGGGTGAGTTTTAATGAAGGAAGATGACGCCTTTTAAAGATTGAACCCATTACTATTTTGGGGGATTTTGGGTGGGAAAAAGTCACGGAAAACTTACTAACTACAAGCCAAGACATCAAAGCTGAAAACAAAGAAGATACATCAGCTTTGCAGATGACAAAACCATACTGAAATCGCCCTGTTCAATCAGATTTGTTGGGCACGTGAAGCCTCAATCGAAACCAAAATCAGAGGGGAAATATTCCTCAGGGTACAGGGTAATCAATGGAACAACACGTGGATGAAAAGAAGAAGAGAAAGGTTGTAAAACTTGACCTGGAGCATCACGGGTAAACAGGATGAACAGAGGAAGAAGAAGAAGGAAGAAGAAGAAAATCGAAGAAGGAGAAGATGCGCCTCCGGAAATGAAATGCCCAGAATTCACTTAAGGAATAAATCAAACGGTGGCATTTTGCATCACTAAAGGGGCTGGGTTTAAGGTTGCACGGACTGGGCTTCTTAAAACCAAACACACACACACACACACACATATATATATATATATATATATATATAAACCGTAAGCCACTAATCCAAATAATTGAAACCCAAATCACAACTCAAGAAAATAATTACATATAATAATAATATCTTTAAGGCCCAACCTGAAACACAACATAAATTAATTAAACACATTAAATTAAATTAGAATATTCTACAATACATTTAATTCAAATACTAACATAATAACATAATGAAATAATGAGATTAAATTCAAGCCTTAACTTAAATGCAACACAATAATATAATAAGAAAATAAATTAACTTGTAGTTAAATCATTTAAATAATAATATACCCCATCTCATAACACCCAAAATTAAATTAGTACATAAAATATATTTAACATTAAAAAAATTAAATTACATAGGAAATAAAATTACGAGTAATCACAAAGAAGCCATAGCACGAAGGCGGCATGCTCAACCTAAACCGCGCGTGAAGTGGATGCACCCATCGGAAGCACAAAACCGTGCACGAAGTCAATTACAGTGGCGCGTATTAACTTAGTGACTCTGACAAACAAGAGACCTGCATGGTGAAGGTTGGAAAATGAAGGAGAAAAATGGAAAACAGTAAAACAACAGACAGAGAAGAAAAAAAAAAGGGAAAGGATTCCGAAAATAGCCAGGAGAAAGGATGCCAAAAATCGCCTGGAGGAAACGAAAATCACCTAGGAGAGATTTTTTTTTGTTTCTGGCTGTGAAGATTAACTATTTGAGACATTTAAAGTATTGCTAGTATAAGATACGTCACAAATAAGGCTAAATGGTCTATTTTTATTATTTTTATAAAAGAAAATACTCTTAAACGTTTTTCAAAAAATCACAACATCAATAAAACAACACTTCCTTGTTAAGTAAAAAAAAGGTGACCATCCTCGACACTTTCTCATTTACTTCAGTATCATCGTTAAATTGTATAACCTTTGAAGTGAATACTTTCAATTTTTTTTTTCTCTGTTTCTGAGGGAAGCGTATTTTGAGTATATGAGGAACTATATACCATACTATTATTCTACATTCATTTCACTAAGTAAAATTTGGTACATTTATTATCATTGAATGATAATTTATTACATATTTTTTTATCATTCAATGGTAATAAATGTGTCATATCCTACTTAATAAGATAAAAGTAGGATAAGAATATAATGTATACCAGTACTCTTGAATATTATATACATTATAGATGTAAGTCATGGGAAATGCATTGACACAGTCAACTATAGAAACAGTGCTCGGTTAAATCTCAAGCTACAATATCTAGAACACTACAACAAATTTGAGCTTCTGAGGTGATTTTCCTTAGAACAAAATGAAAATCGTCCCAAAAGATATGATTTAGGAACGAAATTATTCATTCATCCCAAGAGTAGACTGTCTAATTCATACTATTCGATTAGCTTAGTGACAAAATATTTCATCCCTAATTAAATTATTATTCATGGGTGTGATAAAGATGGGCAAGAAAAACACACCGAAAATTGAGTGAACATTGGAAAACTACAACACGTTCGAACGTTGGGTCTCTAATAGAATTATTATTCACGAGTGGAATAAAATGGGTGAGAAAAGCGACAAGAATTGAGTAAGTGTTCGAACATAATTATAGACCATTCGAATAGCCATGTACACATTCGAAAAAGACAGGGAACCGTTTGAATGGTAAGCTAACGTTTGAATGGTAATTGCATGTCCGAATAGTGATACTAATTAAATAAAGAAATTAATCAATTACAGAAATAATCATAATAATCAAAGATTAAGTTATATATATTAAAAGATAATGGGCATAATTAATTATACTGACAAAACCTCAAATATAGTTCATACCAAATAATAAAATATTAAACATTGTCCCAACTGTTTAAGGACATCCTCACGTCTAGATACTTTCGTCTTTATCTGTGTTAGTCGAGTGCATATCACCACCTGAGTCCAAGATAAGAGACCAACATCCCTCGCTAAATCAGAATTCGCAAAAGAAATCTCTACACATAAGCCAGAGAAGACAACCTAGATCTCCGTACGCACTTTAGTGACTATATCCAGAATGTGTGCACGGATTTCTTTTCGCTATATAAATAATCTGACCAAGATATGCGCCGTAACGTATGCAATCTCTGATCGCATTCCAACGAATATAAAACCCGGAAGGTCGAAAGGCACCATATAAGCGAAGCGTATCATAAACTTTGCTTGATCTATGTTAACCTCCGTCTTGTGCAGCTGAGGGTCAATGTTGTGGGTGATAATTAAGTTTATCATCCTAAACAAAACTTATAAATGAGCATGTTTCATGCTCTTCGTCCCAACATAAGAAGGAGCATTCGGATGAACAATCAACTGCCTCATCTCAATATCCGGGAGGCCATCTAGTCCATCAGTAGGTGTGCCCCCGTCCTCAACCGTCTCCTCCATCATTTCCATATCAGTTGTAGACTCCTTGATACCAAGTTTAGATATGCTGTCATTATGTCTGTAAAAAATGGATTTGAACAATCCCGAATAGAGATGATGTAGATACATCGGCATCGAGCCCTTTATAAAAATCTATGATGAAATCCCAATATGCTATATACTGCCACACGGGGTCCATGGGTCTAGAATTGATGCCCACTCGCAATGGAACATTAGTGATGGCAAGGAGCAACCCTCCCAAAAAAGATCGTGAAAATCATCAATTTTCATTTGCTTCTCTAACAAACTGATCAGTCTGCAAATGAATCGATCGTACAAGGAGCAAATTTGCCCTAGTCTGACACGTTTTACTCTCATTTCTCTGGCATTTCTCTGGCAGACATTTCGACCTAAAATAATGGTAATAAAATTAAAAAATTAATTGCAAAATATAATACAAAGAATAGTCATAAATTATAATATAATTAAAAAAGATAAATATATTTGGTGTGAATATGCATTTGAACGTGATGCATAACGTGTGAATGTTGCACGACTTCAAATTTTGAAATATAAGATGAAGCCGTTCAATCACCTTTGAGCGCAAAATAGTCGTTCGAATGGTCTAAATCATTATCATACGAACGGTTAGGAAACGGTTCCCAAGGTTGACGCTCGGGTTCGAATCGTTCAAATGGCATCCGAAGGCGCTGGAACGATTTAATTGAGTCGTATGCAGCAATGGCTGACTCAACTTAACGATAATTTCAAATGAAAAAATGGGTATAATTTCTTTCACTTTTTCAATAAAATACTACACACAAGGTCGAAAATGTCCATATAAACTTTTCGGCGTTGTCTTTTTTAGTCCTACAATCTTAAATATACTCCTAGATGTTATGAACGAAGTAAAACGACGGCAGTCGCTTCCTCTTCCACCACTAAAATTATGTGAATGACCCCACCGCTATTATTTTAAATTCTGCATAATGACTTGCATAGTAACTTACATAGTAATTTCAAAACCTATAAATATGAATTCAGTTGTAATGAAATTCATAAGAAAATATAGAGAGAAAAAAAGTTTCAGTTCTTAAGAGTTTCTTTTATATTTCTCTTGCAATAGTAGTAGTTTTCTTTTTAGTTTTATTATACGTTATCTGCACGAGATTCTATCGATACTGAAACTAGTGGTCTTCTACTTCAAGTAAGTTTTTCAATATATTATTTGCAGTCCTTGAGATAAATATTAAAGGTAATATTGCTGAATATTACTTGATAAAATTTTATTTTTATTATCATGATAATGTGATTATATTTCTTAAATTCACAGATTTATTTTTGTAATATAATGTGATCCAACTCAGAGAAGGGTAAAGGCTTTCAGAATAATTCTTCATAAAAATATGAAGATGTTTGTCATAGATGTGGTATGACTAAACAGTAGTCACGTACTTGTTGTACCGCCAAACACTTGATTTACTTATACTAAACTTTTATATATAAGCCTATTAATATTTCATTATGTTTTGAAATAATGAAATGTCGGTGCCCGAAGTACGACAAGAAATTATTTGGGATAATAAAACCCTGTTTAAATTTGATCCTCTTATAAATAAATATGAACCAGAAGTTCAAAGGATTATCTATCTGCAAAGTGTTGCAAATCAATTACATGATATATTTACTGACACTAAATATGTTGTAAAATTATATATTACTACTGTTAATGTTTAAGCAAGAATTGAAATCCCTGAAGGATGAGTTGTTAAAACAACAATAAATGAGTCTAAGATACACCTGAAGCATTAAAAACTTATTGGTGCACAAGAAAAATAAAAATCGGTGCTCATGAAGAGACCATATTTTCTGTATAAAATATAATCCTCCTGAAAAGGAAACCTCCTGAAAAAGTAACTCCTGAAGAGTGTAACTCCTAAAGAGTATAACTCCTGAAGAGAAAACTCCTGAAGAGTATAAACCTCCTGAAGAGGAACCTCCTGTAGAGGTGTTTCATGAAATGTTTTCCCCTGGAGAGGAACAATGAGATGATAATACATTTCATGAGTACTGAAAAATTTATGGATAGAAATAAAACTGTTGTCGACAACATATATGATAACACTTGATATTAATAGAAGTAATGAAAAAAGTGAGCAAAAAATCATCAAAGAATGTCGACGTATAAATGATTGGCCAAAATGGAAAGCAATTATTAAAACTGAATTAAACTCGCTAGTGAAGCGAGATGCATTTGGACCTGTTGTCCAAACACTAAAGGGTGTAATATTTGTCAGATATAAATGAGTATTTATACGAAAGCGTAATGCGAAATGAAATTGTGCGGTATAATTTGTCGCACAAGGTTTCCTGTAGAAACCCGAGAGCAATTATGAGAAAACGTATTTCCTTGGTATGAATACAATCACATTCATATTTTTAATTGATTTGGTTATTACAAAAAGATTAGATATGTAGTTAATGAATGTGGTCACTGCATATTTATAAGGATCATTAGATTATTACATATATAAAGATTTACGATACTTGAAGCATCTAATCTAAGTATATTTAGGAGTATGTACTTTATAAAGTTTTAAAGATCTTTATATGTGTTAAAGCAATCCTGATGCATGTGGTATAATTAAATCAACAAGTATCTATTGAAAGAAGAATTTAAGAATAATCCTATATGTCCATGTGTTTTATCAAAATTCGGATTTGCCATTATTGCAGTTTACGTTGATGATTTACCTTGTTAGAACTCTTGAAAAGATTCCAAGGGTTGCTATAAATTCAAAGAATGCATTTGAAAAGAAAAGATCTTATTATTTAATTCATAGATGAGTTACAAGAATTTGAGACTTATAGCCTCATCTCTCAAATGCATTTGCTTTTCATAAAGTAACATACCATTCTTATTTAAAGGATTAGGCAATCGAAATGAAGAGGCAAGTAAGGATTTTAAATCCTTATTTTCTTACTTTAAGTCTGCAATTTTTCTGTCAGACTCTTGAATGAGTCGTTGAAGTATGGAAACCTTTTCGTTAAGCTCCTCAATCTCACGATTTTTGGATTGTAATCGGTTGGAAAATCCAACAATAGAGGAGGAGTATCGGATGCCGAGAGTTACCAGCTCATAAACGGCTTCACGATCTGACTTATTAGCGAGATCATTTGCTTGCTGCAACATGGCACCTGCGGAAGATGCAGGATCAACTTGTAATTGAGGTGAAAGATACCTTATATGTTGATCATGAGAAATAGTAAAAGGAAATTGATGAGCTATTGGAAATTTGTAGAATAAGAATACAAATACAGATGAATTATAGATATGACAAAAAGATTTGATGCGTACTAAATGAAACTAAAGACTGTTCTTATAGAAATAGAAATAAGAACAAGACAAACCATCATCTCTTCAAATCTCACTTTACAAGATATGCTGGATGCATAATTTCAAAAGCCAGCGAGATTAATTACAGCTATCCCTATTTTCTTGTAAATGCTGAACCTCTGCCATTAGCTGCTATTGTTGACTTTGTATCTGAACTCTTTCTCGTTCCAGCTCTTCTACTCGTGTTTTCAGGTCACGAGAATACCAGTCTACAAGTTTCTTCAGCTCCTTATTTTCTTGTCTTAAATCTTTATTTTTACTATCTTTAGTTGCAAGCGTTTGATGCAACTCAGATATTTGAGTTTTAAGATGATCAACCTCACTCGTTCTCGCCAATAGCCTCTGAGACATGGTTGTAAGAGAGGCAGCATATTGAGCACTGAGGGTTCTTTATGCTGCAACAATTTCAGGGTCAGATTTACTAGATAGATATATCTCTACTCCTATCAGGGTGTTTACAGCTTCAGGAGAAAATAGAAATAGTTGAGGTATAAAAGGTTCATGGTTTAAATCTAGGACATTAGAATTTCTATCAGACATAATATCGTTTTGAATGAATAACAACTGAATCTATGAGGAATGCGAGATCTTTTTGCTGGATAAACCAATGGTAAAATTGGTTATATTTAAACAACAACTCGAAACCTTCAAATCTCTTCAAAATCTCGTTTGTCCACAATGTCAAGCAGATTTGATTTTCTACTGAACCGATAATATTAGACCTCAAAGCTTTTATCATACATGAATGGTTTCTAATGTTATTTCCGCCGTATATAAACAAGTTCTCCCTAATAACGCCGAATGAGGGGGAGAAAATTTTAGATAAAAATATTATCATACTCTCTCTAATACATTATTTAGTTGGAGATCGTGTTTGAATTCTTAACTTGTTATATTTACTAAAATCATATTTGCTTATTACTTGAAACACTAACGCATATTATCAGGGAGAGTTTAAGTATTACTGCAGGTATCAGATTTCTATTAAGTCTGTCAATCAGATAATATTTTGCATCTTCAAATCATTCAGAAATTATTACAATTCATGAAACAAGTCGAGAGTATATTTGGTTGGTTGAGATCAATGACTCAACAATTTTATACGAATATAATGCTGCTTGTATCATTCAAATCAAAGTAGGATATATCAAATATACGATCAAGTGATAATCTGGCAGATTTATTCACGAAGGCATCACCAACTGCGACATTCAAGAAAATTGTGCAGAATATGAAAATGTGAAGACTCAAAAACTATCGTCATGCACTTTCCAGGGGGAGTAAAAGTCCTGAAGACTTGTGCTGATTGTACTCTTTTTCCTTCGCTAAGGTTTTATCCCACTAGATTTTCCTTTGTAAGGTTTTAATGAGGCAATCTTAAAGCACTTATGGATACATAAGAAGACTGTACTCTTTTTCCTTCGTCATTGGTTTTTCTTCCCACTGGGTTTTTCCTTGGCAAGGTTTTAACGAGGCAGATTTTTTATGGATAGTCATTCAAGAGCGAGTGTTATGAATGAAGTAGAACGAAGCAACGGCAGCCGCCCTCTGTTCCACCACTAAAATTATGTGAATGACCCCACCACTATTATTTTAAATTCTGCATAGTGACTTGCATAGTGACTTGCATAGTAACTTGCATAGTAATTTCAAAATCTATAAATAAGGGTTTCAGTTGTAATGAAATTCATAAAAAAATATATAGAGAGAAAGAAAGTTTCAGTTTTTAAGAGTTTTTTTATATATTTCTCTTATAATAGTAATAGTTTTCTTTTTAGTTTTATAACACTAGAAGGGTTTTTATACATTTTTTAAGTTAAAATTGAAAATAAAAGCAAAACGACAAAAATAATAATTTAAAAATATACCTTTCCATTATGTACATGCAAAAACATATATTTATGATGAGTGTCATACGTTTAGTTTTAAATATTTTCACGGCGTCGACACAAGGGTAGATTGGCTAGAAAGGAATTTTGATGTCAACCAAGCAAGATGGTAGAATGGGTTTTCTATGTTTTCACAATAAGTGCAACCACTTGGTGTAACACATGGTTATGATTTCGTTAGAAGGAAAACTTATTTGCGTAAAATAATCTGTACGTGTATAGAATTGTAACAAGTAGTAAAGTGTTTTATAAAAAATAGATGTCGAACTCACAGGGATTAATTATGTTATTGAGTACTGAAATTCACTAAATTAATTACTATTTGAAAAATAAAAAATAAATGAAATTATTCTACTATCTAAATTTAATTAAACTACTTAACAAATATAAATCTATAAATAAAAAGTAACAAAACTTAAAATCTGAAAGTGTAAAAATATGATAAGAATGGATCTAGAGCATTTGATTTCACCTAACAAATCTCACACAATTTATTTTTTTTAGTTCTTAAATTCTAATAATCTTTCGTTGATGATTAAATTTTTTTTAACTATTGAATATCTTCTTTCGAATAATATCAAAAATATTTCTAACTAACAATTCTATATCTTTATGCAAATTTAGTTAATTGGAGACTCATTATGTAGTTTGAATTTTTTGAAAAGTCACACTATTCACAATAAAATATTTCTACTTTTGCTCAACTAATGGTGTTTAATTCTAGAACTAAAACCACAAATCACCTCTCAATCTCATTATAATTCAATTGATTAAACAATAATTCGTAAAAAATTGTAAGCATTAAAAATAAAAATTTAAACATTTAATCATGAAAATATTAAAAATAAAATAACTCAGAATATAAACTATGTGTTCAATGCTAGACTACATCAATACTAAAAAAAATAAAATTCAGTTTATTATAAAATTGAAAAGAAAACAAATAACATTTGTATTTTTCATTAAGATCGATTGATGAAACATACAACACTGCCAAAGAAAATCTCCAAAAATACTTTTCTAGACATCTTGGCCTTAAGTTTTTATATCTCTCTGGTCTATTGTGCTCGGCGCATCCTTTGATCAATATGCATGCCAAACTCGTTAGAGATGCCACGCGCAAGTGGGGCTCACTTATGAGTGAAATTCTGCAATTAATTTGCATGCGGTGCCTTGAGATTAAAGTGCCGTGCCCTTTTGAAGCTCCAGTCCAAGTGAATGTGCTGCCCCAATAGAAATTAAGGGTATGGGCCTCAATGAATGAGCTTGAAGTCCAAATTCAAGTCATGAGCGTGGGGCCCTATGAATGTGAAATTGTTGATGAAGGTCCAATGCCAATTCTTACTTTTATCCTCGATCCTTTAAACACAAAAAAATAAATAAACATAAATAAAATAAAATAAAATAAACAAATAAAAAACTAACAATTTTAATAAGTAAAAAAATAATAAATTCATGTAAAAATTATATTTATCAAACGAGATTTGAGAAAACTCAGTGATATGTGCTCAACATTTGTCTCAAGATAGAGAATGTCGACGCCCACAACCTATGCTTGGATTAATGTAAACTTGAAGCACCGAGAACACGTAACAAAAGGCTACATGCCCCTTTTTCATGAAAAATATAAACCTAACTTACTAACAATATGCAATAATTATCATAGTAGAAATGTTATTCTAATAAGATGGGTAAAATAACTAAAATATGCCATCAATCACATAGTTATTACTAGTGCAACTATCTTAAAAGTTTTAAAGAAACTGCACCTCAAAATAGTATGTCAATTGTTTAAATTCCCAAAAACACTAGAAACCTTAAAATCCAAAAAGCACTAGAAACCTTAAAATCCAAAAAGCACTTAAAAGTTAAATATCTTATAAGAAAAGTAAACTAAACCCATGTCTCATCTTCTCAAAATGAGATTCTATCTTAACCTCCTTAACCCATTCTCCAACAATTAAGCTAATCAAACTCAAATCTTGAGCTCGCTGACGGTATGGCCCTTCTCTCGAGGCATAAACATTGTCTAGGACTAAAATACCATTTGGGTTCAAAATGATGCAACAACCTATAGATGGTGGGGCCTCTATCGATGGGGCCTTATTCTACTTGATGATTTCTAGCATCCACTCAAACAAAAATTCTTCTACTTCCTCCTCGAGCCTAACGTAAATGGAGCACTAAGAAGGGCCCTTAGGGCTCTTTGGGGTCTCCTAAATCTTCTCGGGAGGTGACCAATTTCACTTTCCTATCTAGTTCTGCAACCACTTCTATCATCCTAAAAAAATGAACGGTAGTTGAAACTACTAGAGTGAGATTTTGATAAACTTCAGTAAGTATATAGATAACATAGCACATGTATCATAAGTATATAAAGATAAACACACAAAAATGCATGAATCATGAACAATGAGACTTATGACTTGACTTATGCAACATGCACTTTCATAAAATGACTTTTCATTCTTCTTGGACTTTTTCTTGATATGTATTCACAACATTTCATATCTTTCATAGCTTTCATGACTGACTTAACTTTTGATAACATTTCATGTCATTTTTATCATCTGTATCATTCTTAGGCACATAGCCTTCCTTGTCATAACTTTCATATAAAATATTGGTCATGTTATTTATGCGTGTTGAGAACATGTTGTTTACTTGCTTGAATGGTTTTTTCTTTTCTAGTTGCTTGGAGTGTTTTTTGATTGCTACTCACTCAGACTTCATTGTCTGATGGTGGTTTTTTTTTCTCATCTGTGGCTTCGTATTATGAAACCTAGATTTTGATGTAGAGGAGGAGAGTGAATCCGAGAGGCAGGTTCTGCTAGAGGAGTGAATTATGTTAATGACTATGAATGTGGATCTATATCCCCTGATGACGTCATTTATCTATTTATTTCTTGGATGATTGTATAATCTTCTTCCGGAGAATTATTTTCGATTGGGTTGTAAATTTTAAATTCCTGGTACTAGATCATATGCCCTTTTATTTTCGCTATGAATATGAATTGTACACTTTTTGCATGATGCACACACTTTGGAGTACTTGTCGATGGGTGAGTGACCCTAGTGTCGCGAGTTCCATTAAATCACACGTGGAAGTCGTGGGCGCCACATCTCCTACGTACCTCTTCAGCAAGGACCATGTCACGTATGTTGTCATATTTACGTTTCATCTTGCCGTCTGAATTACTCATAGACATCCTCATAGTCTCATAACTATTTGAAAAGCAATAACAACAAAATTAATGCTCTAATCTCATCTTCAAATTCAATCTCTACAGAACACAATTGATTTGTGATCGTGTTGAATTCTTCAAGTGTTAGGCCATAGATATATCTTTCAACATCTTCAGATTGATCAATTTCTTCATCAAGTGTACTTTGTTATTTGTCGACGACTATTTAATCATACTTGACAAAGTCGCCATGAGACTGTCCGTAGTCTTCTCCTTACTGACATTGTGTGCCATTGTTTTGGACAAGGTCAGCTGAACAATCCCTAGAACATGTCGATCTAACAGGATCCACTCAGCATCAGCCATACTCTCCGGCTTCGTACTCAACAGTGGAAGGTAGAGCCTCTTCCCAATACACAAAATCAGTGCCGTCAAATTTCTCAATCTCGAGTGCATTCACTTTATCTCCAACCATTGTTGTTCTTCAAATCCAATCTTGGCTCTTGATACTAGTTATTATAGGTAAAATACACACACACCAACGATAGGAAATAAAAGTAAAAGCAAACACAATCAATCATACGACACAAGATTTAAGTGGTTCAAAAAATTGCCTACGTCCCCAGAGTTGTATAAATCTTATTACCAGAGGATATTACAATCACTCGATATCAACTTACTCTCTCTAGAGCTTTTTACTCTCTCACATATGCACTTCCTAAGCAATTGATCTCTCTCGGAATATGTTAAAAACATGTTTAAGTAGTCAAAAATAACATATTTATAGCGAAAAGGGCACTAGAAACCCTAATTCTGATATTTCTACAAATCTTGTTCGAGAAGGATGTCGAGCAAGTGTCGAGTGAAACTTTTTATTTGAATCTCGCTCAAGCTAGGGTCGAGGCAATTTCAAGCGAGATCTCGCTCAGTCCAAGTACAAACCAATGTTGAGTGAGATTCGTGATACTAAATTTTCAGCTCGCAGACCAGTCTTCACATGCAATCCAACAATCTACAACTTACAGGATCGGCTTTTGGTGTCCAAAATCTTTTTGACAATGAATAAATGGTCGCTATACATGAGTTATTACATCTGCAAGAAGCATACCGCAACTAAGCACCAAAAATGGTCCACTTAGGTGCATGAATAGTGGTTTGTTTGACTTTCCATTACGCTCTGAGTTTTGGCATAGTTTTTATGTGGCAGAAATATCCTTTTCATAGAGCAGGCCAAGTAGTGTCGATTACTACCAATCCCAAAAACTAGTTACTCTAACTGACCAAGCATTTGTAATCTTCCTGGCATGCAGCTTGAGTGGAAGACACTAAGTGTTGTCAAGCACAACTCCAGCTTTGGGTAATATCAATTCATCAATAATGGAGGACCCAAATTCAGATATGCCATTCAAATCTCCCTTACTGATATTGCCTCCATTGAAATCTCACTTTCACAACTTACAACTCAATCCACCCTTCGATTGCCGGTACTACATCAATATAACCCACATCAATGCGCACTTAAATTGGTAGAGTACATATTTGTATCCTCTATTCTACACTTAACTCACCTCCTTGAGTATTTATTATTGTCACTACAAAAAATAAGTTCATTTCTAACGACTAAAAGTCGCCAAAAATAAGCTAAAACTCGTCAAAAATACTTATTTCCGGCTAGATATGTCTACCCATATATCACCACTAATTTAGAGCCAAGTAAGGTTATTTCTAGCGCTTATAAGAATTGACAGAAGTATTTTCGTTTGTGACGACAACTGGTTGCTGCAAATAGCATAAACATTTGCCACAAAAAAGCTTACCCACATCTGGCTGTTCCTAAATTTAATATTTTTTTGCAATTTTTTTTTTGTGATTGTAATTGATTTGTTGGTTTGCCTCAAAATTCCAAGCTCTGAGATGAATGGATTCAAAACTTTGGCAATTAGTCTACGATCTAATTGGGCATTTGAAATAATGAAACTTTACCACTACTATTGCATCAGTAGACATTGCACATTTACTTTAAAGGGTGCTACTGCATGTTTCATGAAGAAATCGATCTGAGTTGATCTACAAAGAGAAATTAGGAACCAAGGAATGTCATTACTATTATAAAAAAAAAATGTGATAAAAGTTAGACCGTGTAGTCGCACTACAAGAAAAAATATCATTTCCGACAACCAAAGTCACTATATAATTGTCAACTTCTAACAAATTATTATGGTTAACATCATGTCCAAGTTATATCAACAATTTGTACATTTTATCACTGAAAGTTCAGCTCCAAAAGCTGGGAAGATAGTAAATTTGTAAATATCATTTTTCACATTTCAAATGTCACCGCCTCTCTTGCTGTTGTCACCTATGAAAATCATTATTTTTTTAAAATTAAAAAAAATTACAGAAAAAAGTATAAAAGATTGCAATATTTTCTTTGAAATGTAAACCTGCCCAATACTTTAAGTTTAGTAGATATTTATTAAAAAAAATGAGATGCTATAGTGGGTAGAAAATGAGGGGTGGGAGGACTTGTGAAACTACACCATATATTTCACTTTCGAATAAAGGGAAATTTTTGAAAGCAAAATATATAAAATGGTTGCAATTTATTGAACCTATGTCATGAAACCTTATCTTCTTAGCATAAATTACCATGGCAGTAGTGGCAGTACTACCAGCACCAAATAGGGGCGCAATGAGGGCACCAAACATTGTATATTTCCGCCTCAGACCACGTATGAATGCACCCATTACCATGACTGGGAGAACCTGAAGGCACCCAAAATCATAATAATGAGAAAATGTCTTTGAGGACAAGGAAATCTACATATAATTAGCCACAAAAAAAAATCAATCTAAACAGATTTTGAATTAAAATTATAGGAATAAAATACCCAAAAATTCCTCAATTGACTTTAAAATAAGACACATTTCTGCAAATTAAAATCCTTTCAATTTAAATATCAAAGATATTGGGCCTAGCTAAGTTACCAATAAAATATAATCTCAAAGGGCTTCTTATCCATAAAATTTTAAAGAGAAATACTGGCCCAAATATTTGACTAGTCTTATAATCATAGGACTACTTGGAACTTAACTATTTATCATTGAAAAGTTCTCCCTTTATGAGGCATTTACTTCCTTGTTTAATGATGATTCCGTGTTCACAAGACAAGTCCAAGACCTCAGACTCACAACAAAAGCCTTTCCGAAATTGAATTCTCAATTCAACCATTTTCACTTATTGCCATAACTGAAAAGATAGATGTTATATATAACATATAAATAGAAATTTTAAAAATGACTCAGCATACCAATAACGACCTGTTTAAGAAAAACAAGAAGAGTTCGGGATTGGCTTAATGAGTAATGAATTTTCTAAATGCTTGAGTCATTATTCTCGATTGTCCATCCTTGGAGGTGCCACCTATCGTTTGATTGAGCTCACATTGGGGGACAAGGGCAGCTACCTGAAAGGCCAAACATGCTAAATAGTATATAGGTGACAAGATGAAATAGAAAGTTGTAATAGTATAGGCTCTAATACCAAACTAACAGAAGATATTGCCACTAGGAGTTGTTAAGCTGTTTTCCTAAAAACACAAAAAGTAATAATAATTACAACAATGGGTAGAAATTATCATTCATAAGAAGAATGACTTCTACTGAAAATAGATATGGTTAACTTCTGTGAAAGTACTCAAAGTTGAACTCTCCTCTCTCCCAAAACCCAAACCATCCCCTGGAAAAAATTATTCCAATCGATACACCGCAATCATTCACATCGAAAATACTTCCAATCACAGAGTACAAGAAGACAAAATTAGTATGCACCTCCAAGCTTTTGAGCTTCTTTGATAATGTGAAGGCTGAGTATAGTTTTACCAGATGCCTCTTGCCCATAAATTTCAACAATTCTTCCCCGCAATGAGCAGCGTAAATCTCTCAGAACAGATATTACAACTTCAATTTTATTTTTGCAGTTAAACTTATAACTTGAAACCAAAATCCTTCAAATCACATATCATTAACTTGCATTCTCAAAGAACCAGTTAGATGTAAGCTGGTACTCCATAAATTTATTGTTTTAAACTATTTTTTTTTTGGGGGGGGGGGGGGATGCACTCCTTGATTGAAAGGCAGTATAGACTCATATTGATGGTCTAGGCAGAAGAAAGCCCAATTTGGCCAACTAACATGCCTATCTGTGTCAAACAAAATCAAAACCTAATATTTTCCAAACATCTCTAATAGTGTCATCAACAAGGAATTTGCCTCTAGCTCTCACATATACCACTTTAGAGTTTGCAGTAGGTGATTGAATATACCTTAAGATCTCCCCTATGAAAGGTGTGACACGATTTGGCAAAAAGGGAAAATCAATTCCTCAGTATGTCGGACTGTATGAAATTGTGGAAAAAGTAGGAATGGTAAACTATCGTTTGGATCTACCAGAAATATTGCAAGGAGTATGTAATGTTTTTGCATGTCTCTTCCCTAAAAAAGAGCTTAAGAGAAGGACCTGTAGTAATAATGAATTCTGATAATGTCAGGTTACGCCCCAACCTAACTTATGAAGAGTGGCCGATACGATTTGAAGATAAAAAAGAACAAAGGTTATGGAATCGCTCAATTTCTCTTGTTAAAGTGTTCTAGAACAATTCTACTTTTTAAGCTACCTAGGAGCACAAAGACGTTATGAGGGCTAATTACCTTCATATGTTTGAGAATTAGTTGAATTTTGTATGTAATTTAAACTTTGCTATGGCTGAGTGTGATTATGTTTGTTCCTTGTATGAATACAATTGAAGTTGTTTTCTAAAACTTTTGTTGAATTTGTTTGATAGGGTAATAATTTTGTTATTCAGTATTGAACACGGAATGACTCATTTTAAAAGAACCGCACATATGTTAGTGTTATCCGTAAATTAGTTAAGAAAAAAATCAGAAGAGCTTAGACATATGATCCAATTGAACAGACTAAAACAATTGAGAGCAGAAAGATTAAAAAAATTAAATTATTATGAGAAACATCGTACACAGAATGGATGTAGATGATCAATGAAAGGCAATATTTAGACGTGCTCTACCAAACAAGGAAAGGCAACCACCCAGTGATTGGTTAAGGGCAGAGAGAAAACGTTTACACAGGTTAATTCGAGGAAATGAAGAAAATGAGGGAGTAATGACTTTAGAATTGTTTGATACTTCTAATGACAGAGTACGTTAGAGAGAAGAGGGACAATTGATTGAAGATACTGACTCGAAAATTGTACATAGGATTAATGTGACAACAATTAATGTACTAAGATTCGGATCTAGAAGACGTATTCTACTACTCCCAAGACTCCGTGACCATAGAAGGTGATATACCCTTTTATTCATCCTTAGAAGAGTCCACTGCTACAAGTATCCAAGGTATAAATTTCATTTTTTTTTTAATTTGATGATAAGAAATCATATCTTAGCGATTTTGAATACAAAATCTTTTTTTTAGGGAGGAAGGGAGAGTTGTGACATTCTGATTTTTTTTTTTTTTTTATCATGGTAGATTATTTTATGTTGATAGTGTGATGTCCTAATTTTTTGTTATATATAATCACCTTAGAAAATTTTTTAGTCATTTTCTTGGAACTTTTAGAAGTATATTGCTATGTTAATTAGATAGGTTTTTTTTTTTATTTTATATATACTAGGTAGTGATTTGTCTTGTTTCAAGTTGTTGAGGAATTCAAAAAGAATTATAGTAGATTGAGGTTACGGTTTAATTCCTTAAGAAAGCATATTTATGGTTTTTTTTATTATTATTAGTATTTATTTATTTTTATATATTTTACTTTGTTTGGGATACAAGAGTGAAGAGGTGGAAATTGGTGATTGGTGGATTTTTTTTTCCTTAGGTAAGTTTCGGTCGTGGTAAGCTCAAGATTTATTTTAATTGGCTGGAAATCAAATAGGGACACATGGCATTAGACTAACTAATGTAGAACTTAGAAAGAAGAAAAAGAAGATTGTCTTGTAACTAGATGAAGTTGTCGAATGATAGGATGCAAAAGTGGAGGCACCGACTTATATATATGTAAACCGGTTTAGTTGAATTGTATAGATGAATAATCATGTGACACATGGCACTCAATGAGCTTAAGAAATAGATGAAATCTGGATAAACTATTGATAAAGGAGTAGGTAGCCGAAATTACAATAGAAACGTGTGTTAGTTTTGTCTTGATCTCCAAGTGTTTATCTACTTCAAGATAAATATTAGATATTAGCAAGAATTTCCAGCTAAGTTTAGATTGAGGGGGATGATTACTCTAGGGACACATGGATCGATCAAAAGGGGTCTAAAGATTTTCCTGAAGTGTTGTCCACGTCTATTGGAGTATAAATAGAGATCATATGCATTGATAAGTATTTTTTGATTATTTTTTAACTCAAGGCTCTCGGCCAGACATTCTTCTTTCTCTCTCTCACCTCTCTAACAAGCCTTTCTAGAAGCCTTGGTGGAGATCTTCTTCAAAAACTTTGGTAGAGACTTTCTTGTAAAAGACTTTTTAGCTAATAACTTGAAAAGAGTAAGTACTCATTTCATAAGTTTAATGTTCTATATATACCTATGTGTGGCTGGTGTCTTAACGATTTAATTGGATCAATTATTGAATGATTAAATTATGCTTCTCTATGTCTTGCTAATTTTTTTATCACAAGCCTTGATTTTTTTGTATTTGTACGACTGATGGAATTTGAGGAAAATAGAAAGATTATGCAAGAAATATGTAATAGGATAATTTTAAGTTATAAGTGGAGTGAGTTAAACAAGCTTGGGGAGAATAAAATATCCCATTTGAAGACCATGGATTTCGGCTCTAATAAGTTTTTTAAAATAAATATTATAATTTTTTATTTGTAGATATTCTCATAATATTATTAAGTCCTTAAAAGGTTTAAAGGTTGGAAATTATAGATAAACATTTAACCTATTTATTAGGAAGCTAATAGGTAAGAAATAAGTTTAAGAAATTTCTAAGATTTAGTTAACTCTCTAGTAGATAAATACTTGATTTATTTACTTTAAAACAGTATGAATTAATAATAAGAAGAAAAGGAGAAGAAATTTGAAATTTGAAATTAGTACATGAATATATATATACATGTCTCGGTCCTAACCTTTGAAAGATATAATTTTGTAACTAAATTATTCTTTTGAATATTTAAATAATTAAGATTTCTTAAAAGAAAATACATGTAAAGAAAAAAAATAAGATAAATTTTGTAAACACTTCTTGGGTTGCGGCCCATACATGTAAGATATAAATTATTTATTTTGTTTCTTTTAGCTTGGAGTTATAAGTACATTATATAAAAAAAATATATATATATGATGATTATGTTTGTATATGGTAACATGGTTAAAATAAATGTTGAATATGAATATTTTGTATGTGTAATGATTTACATGCTTGGAAGACAAAAAATCATATGCATGTCATATAAGTGAGAAGTCTCGTGTCTATTGAGTTGGCATATATTTTAAGAGAAAATAAGTTAGTAGAATATGTTTATATATATATATATATTACAAGAATTTCAAAGGCTGGGACGGGAAAGTATCGCAGTGTAACTCCTCTGTCCACTCTGGAGTGAATAAAAATGGAGTGGAAACCCCTGGACCGATGAAGAACAATTGACGAGACACAAATGACTCATTTGTAAAGGTTTTCTAAACGTGGTCGAACCTAATGTTAATGGGTGCCAAAAATGGCAAGGGTGCTATCATCTGCCATAAGAATTAAGTTTATGATTATGACGTATTCACCTCAATGTGATGTGGTAACCAGTAAGGAACACACAAGATATAGGAGAATTATGAAATATCCCATATAAAAAGTTATAACAAGAATGACTAGCCTAAAGATAGATAAGAACAAAAATGGAAATGATATGTAAAGTTATGAGCAATAAGAAAAGTCTTGAAAAGTTACAAAAAAAAAATTATCAAGTTTTACATTCCATTGATTTTTCCAGGATGAGAAATTTTTAAGAAATAGCATCAAACATAAATAATGCAAAAGTCATTTTATATATTCCATTAACGGAAGTCTGTCTTTGATTGTTCTTCTCGGTTCTTTAAGTCAATAAGGGAATGAACATTGGTCACTTGTGATATATGTATTTCATTATTTGTTTATGGTTAATAATTTGTTATGTTATGACTAATTGAGTACTTACTGAGATTCTGTAATCTCACTCTTCTTTGTGATTATTTAATTTAACTATCATTTTTTTTAAATGATACAAGAAATTGTAGGTTATAATGATGTCAAACCGAACCTTGACCTTCCAGGAGGGTCTGTTGAGCCTTGAAGGCCCATTAGACCTCTCCCTTTTAGATAATTTAACCAATCTCACATATGATCACTTGCTGGAGGGTAATATGCATCATGCCTCTACCTCCTCTATAGAAAATATGCGTGTTGGTAGTTGTATAGTTTTAAGTCTTGACAGATCACTATCCCTAAATGGCGTATATGTCACGCCCGATGTTAGAAGATGACATTTGGAGTATGGTCATGTTTGTATTTTGATAAACTATGTTGTAGAAACTGGGCACTTTGGTTCTGTAAATATTATGTTATAGATATTATAGTTATGTTTTGACCATGTGATTACATTGCAAAGTTAGTCTTCTTTGCATGTTTTAATTAATAGTAGATAAGTAAACCGTTTCGCTGTGAAACACATAGTATACAGTTAATAAATTTAAGTACATGCATGCAGTTAGTACAGCACAAACGAGAGGTATGTAACTTTATATTATATGTCTCGACGCTTCGATCTGTGTTAAATCCTAGACGTAGGCTGGAGGCGTCACAGAAAGAGTCCATCACTAGTAGGAATTACTTCTACTCCCAAGAAAAAATGTAGTGAACACATATCTTTCAAAGTGAATTTTTTTCCAAGTTGATCAATAATAAAATTTACAAACGTGGAATTATTCCCAATAAGCACCAACTCATCAACATAAACCAATAGATAGCACACAGTTGACTGTATATTGTAAATAACAAGAGTCAGCTTTCAAAGTTTGAAAGCCAAGCTGGATGTGGACGTGTTTCAAGGTTGAGTACCATGCCTTAGGTGTTTGTTTAAGCCCATAAATCGCGTTATGTAATTTGCAAACATGATTGGGTTTTGTGACATCTTTGAATCTAAGGGATTGCATTATATAGACATTTTCACTAATCTGCCTGTGAAAGAAGGCATTGTTTATATCCATTTGCCTTAGTTCCAAACCATTCATGATAGCAAATGATAACACAACTCTAATTGTTGCTGATTTAACCACTGGCGATACATCTCTTTATAATCAATGCTCGAACGTTGGTTGTAGCCCTTGGCTACAAGTCTGGCTTTAAACCAATCCACAAACCCATCAGAGTTACGTTTCACTCTAAAAACTCATTTACATCCAACTGGGTTATAGTGAGGTGGTGGAGGAACTAAATTCCATGTCCCATGTCTCATAAGGGCAATGAGTTCATGAGACATGACTTTACGCCAGTGAGGTTCAGACACATGTTAACTCATATAGGTGGGTTCAATGGCGTCAGGTAAGGAATATTTGGTGACTGAGTTGAATTGTTTGGGCTTGTAGATTTGTTCATGGATTGAGTGGTCATTTGGTGTGTTCAGGTATTCAACTTTGGACGAGTGGAGGGATCATTTTGGTGAACACACTTGAGTGGATGGCTAGGACCAGCAGTTGAGATTTCTTCAATGCAAAAGAGAATGGTGTGTTTCGGACTTGGGGAATTAGGGTTTGTGCGCAGTGATTGGGCAATATGAGAATCCAAACCATTTTGAAGTTGTAAAATAGGTGAGGAAGAGATATAGGTGTTACCTAGAGGTGCAGTGACTGTGGTGACTTCATTTGCCAGAAGCACTGGTGTGTGGAGCTCCATTGATGGTGGCACGGGAGCATGAATAAGGGCAATATTTGGGATAGAAGTCGAGGGTGTTCGGATGGAGTTGAAGGAGTAGTGATCGAGACTGGGCTTTGTGGGCTAAAAGGATTTTGGGCTTCGTAAAAAAGGATGTGCTGTGAGATATATGTCTACTTGGTTAGTGGATCCATACACTTATAGGCACTTTGAGTTAGTGAATAGCCCAAAAAAACACATGGCTTAGATTTAGGCTCCATTTTGTTACTATTGTAAGGTTTGGTGAGAGGGTAGCACAAACAACCAAATTTTTTTTTTTTAATTTGAGGTAGTTGGGCTGTTGGCCAAAGAGTGCTTGGTAGGGTGATTTGTTTTGAAGTAGTGGGGTTGATTGACAATTTATGAAATATGGGGCGGTTTGGAAAGCATGAGGCCAATAGAATAGGGGAAGAGATGCATCATGTAGGAAAGTGAGACTGGTCTCCACCAGATGACGGTGACGACATTCAGAAATGTTGTTTTGTTGAGGTATAAAAGGAGCGGTTGTAAAATGGCTTATCCCAAGTTGAGATAAAAAGGATTTTAGGTTCACAAATTCACCTCCATTATCTAAATATAGAGTTTTGATTTTACGGTGGAAGCAATTTTCAACAAGTTTTTTGTATTGTGGAAAAATGATGGACACAGTTGATTTTGCTGCTATCAGGTAGCACCACATATATTTTGTGTGATGGTCAATAAAAATGAGATAATAATGGGAGCCATTAAGACCAACACTATGAGCGGGAACCCAAACGTCAAAATAAATTAATTCAAGAGATTTCATACTCAAAAGACTAGTTAAATGAAGGGGTTGTTGATGTGCTTTATTGGTGGAACATGAAGTAAGAAGAGAAGATTGTTTATTTGATGTTATTGGAAGTGAAAAATTGCGAATAACATGATGAACAACTTTGGAGGACGAATGGCCAAGTCTCTTGTGCCACACATCAAGAGAGGTCCATTCATGCACATAAGCAACTGGTTTGAATGGAGGTGCCGCTAGTGATTTCGAAAAGACGTAGACACCATTTTCACATTCACCTCATAGTAGCGTTGCTCCCGATATCTTGTCCTTCCCAAGAAAATAAAAAGGGTGAAATTCAATAGCCACATTATTTTGAGAGGTAAAATGATATACATAAATAAGATTTTTGCGAAGGCTTGGAACGCAAAGTGTGTCTTTCAAGATTTAAAAAAAAAGGGTGATTTTAGGGTTAGAGAACCAATGTGTGAGACTACCAAACTTGAATAATCACCAATCACAACTCAACAGTGCCATCGTATTCGAAATGAATTGATAAGTTTGCGAGATCACCAGTGATGTTGTGAGATGCAATTTAATCAATGAGCCATTTATTGTCTTTGGTACCGAAGCAGATGTAAAATTCATAGTTGCATCATTAGAGCTAAAAAGAGAACAATACTTGGCCATGTGGCCAATTTGCTCACAAAGCTAGCACTTGGGCTGATATTTCTTGTAGTTGGAATTGGGTCAGCCCAAGTTGTTATTTGAGCACTTGGAGTCCTTATTGGACTATTGAGAGTCGTGATTTGAGCCCCGATTTTTTGAGGGCCCGGTCTGCTTGGGAGAGTTCCTGCCATTTAAGCCTCCATTGGAGGAATTTCTCCTGTGGGTGTAGTTCGCCAAAGCTATCTTCTGTTGTGTGGCGGTCTCCAGTTGCCGAAGGTAGCTATCATGACCCACCAGTAGATCATGAAGCTCCTCGAAGGCCAAGGACTTCTTTCTTACGTGGATTGGTGCTACGATTTCTCTAAAATTAGAACCTAAATCATTAAGAACATAGAGGGTTAAGTCATCATCTGATATGGGGTGACTGCTGAGAGCAATCTCATCTGTCAGTGCCTTCACAGCTTGAAGGTAGTCCAGAATAGATTGACTTCCCCTTTGGATCAAGGTAATTTCTTCCTTAAATTGCATAGCTCTCATTCACGATTTGCTAGCATACATATGGTTCAGCTTCTTCTAGGCCACTTGTGATGTTTTAGCCATAGCCATAAGGGAAGTAATTTGGTTTGAAGTTGAGGCAAGAACAACACTAAGTAATAGCTTGTCTTGACAAGCCCAGTGATTTTTCTTTGCGACTGAATTGGGAGTGCCATTAGATGATGGACACTGTCAGTCACCAGTAACATAATCTAACAAGTTGCACTCAATTAGAAGGGCTTCGAATTGAGCACGCCATTATGGGACTATTGGGGGGGGGATAATTTCTGATTGATTTGGGTTGTGATGTTGAGAGCTACTAGTGGAGTGTCAGTTGGAGATTGGGGTTGATTGTTTGGGGAAGAAGACATTTCAGGAATGGAGTGTAGCCTCGTTAGAGTTTTGGTCTCCTAATACGATATTGAGAAATAAGAGAACACAGGACATGATTCAATGGAAAGTTTTTCCTCAATTGCATTGAACATTCGTTAGCAAATTTATACAAGTATGTAGCCTAAAATTAAGGGATTTACAACTATCAAATAACGGGAATTTACCCTTGATATTATAATCTAGCTGTACAGAATATTTACAATAAATATAGATGTTAACAGCATGATTCTAGGTGATGAAATCCGCATGTAATGGGCTAGGTATCTGCTGTGTTGTCTTCAACTTGATTCTTGGGATCTTGAGCTTTAATCTTGGAGGTTGTCTTAATAAGATACATATGTTTTGATATCATTTTATCTCATTTAATCATTACACTTTTTTCAAATTCTAATACAAAATAATATAAATAATTTAACTTTTTCAAATCTCCATATAAAAATCATATTAAAAAATATTTTATAATAATATTTTATTTAACTTTTAACTTTTAACTTTAATCTTAGCTTATCTCATCTTATCTCAATCTTATTTCTGAAAACAAACCAGGCCTTATTACACTTAAAGAGAACCAAAATTTGATGACTCAACCATATGTAACTACAGACGCACAAAATATTATTATGTGTTTCTCTCTCCAAATTCAAGTAAAAACATTCATAACATATAATAACAAAAAGTTGTAGCCCTAAGGCAGATAGATCTCTTCCCTCGCCCTCTCATATCATATGGGAGCTTGCTTGCAAGAAATGTTGCTAAGTTTAATATTGATTCTAAAGCACTTTTGGGTTGACCTTTTGGGTCTAATCAACCAAAAAAGTCTATTTAAAATCTCAAGATTGTTTTTTTGTGTCTAGCCAACCCAAAAAGACTATCTCAAAAGTCGTATAGCATATATAATATTTATGAGGGATGTATAAATCAACATAAGCCATATATTTTATTTATTTATTTTAAATTTAAATTTATCTTTAATTTAATTTTGTTAGATTAATTGAATTATTTTACTTATCGTCCCTATTAGGGGTGTTCAAGCGGATCCGGGTTTTTCCCGGATCCGATTATAACTCCGAAAAACTGCATAATAGGACAACTATCCACCCGGGTTAAATCGGGCGGATATTAGAATTTAAATACCCCGAAGCAAACGGTTCGATCTCTCGAAACCAATCTCTTCGTTTCTCTCGAATCCGGCCTCTCAACTTTCTCGATCTCCTTTGTCGAAACCCTAAACGTAAACAGAGGAGATCGACAAACCCTAAGCGCCTCTCTCAACTCTCGATCTCTCATCGACAAACCCTAGTCGTCTACAACTGTAAGTCACCGATTGCGAGTCTCTGAAACCAAAGGTATGTTACTTTCTCTCTCTCTCTCTCTCTCTCTCTCTCTCTCTTATTCTGTAAAGGATTGGTTATTTTGTTAATCAAAATTAAATGAGATAGAAAGAGAGAACTAGAATTCCCTCTGATTGAGACGGTTGATGATTGATATAAGATGTTAGACTCACTTGCACAATTAAAATTTCTTGAATTTAAAAATTTAGGAACCTACAAAATTTAGAACTCCCAACATGTTCTGTGATAGAGAAATTAATTAGCTCTTCGTTCCAAACAAGATTAAGGCAGCTATTGACAATCCTGGTCTTTGTGGTTTGTGATTAAGGCAAATTGTTTATTACTGCTAGCTAGGGATGGTAAGATATGTTTTCTCCTTTAATTGTTTCATGTCAATACCTTTTCTTTCCCAACTGTTTTCAGTGGAACGCTGGACATTAGCTTTATTAACCCTTTTATCTACTAGCTATAAGTCATTTGCTTTAAGCATTAGGGTGTTCTTTTCCCCCTTTGGCATCTAATGATCATTAAAGCTTCTTATTTTAATAAGCACTTTTGATTCTTGAGCAGAGGATTGGTTCTGTTAACATGTCAAATACGTGCTATAAACATGATTGTTATATTAAGTTTTTTGTTGAGGGAAAACACATATCTATAGTACTTGTGAATTTCTGCATCTGGAAGTATTAATGAAAACACATATCCATGGATAATCTTTCTTGCCTGAAGCTCAATGCATGAATTGCCTGAAGCTTCTTGGATGCCATTATAAAAATGGCACTTCATCATTGACACACCACCTAGAATGGAGTTGTCAGAATTCTCCCCTTAGACGGAATAGAAATCGTGGGATAGATAAATCACCGCCACACATTGGAGTTAGGATGGAAGGTAGAGGATCTAGTTCTCAAAGGTTACGACAATATGATCGTGAAACATTAAAGGCAATGATTTCCAATTTATTTATCCAGTGTGAAATGCCATTTAAGGTTATAAAGCATCCGGCATTTGTTAACCTTATGGGTTATTTAGAGTCTAGACACAACTTGCCATCCCGAACCACCTTCCAAAGAGAGTGTATTGGTATATACAAGGAGGAGAAGCAAAAGTTAAAGACTTTGTTGAGTAATCAAAGAGTTTTTTTGAGCACCGATATATGGTCATCGTTACAAAACAAGAGTTATATTTGTGTTATATGCCATTATATTGATCAAAGTTGGGCATTAATAAAATTGGAAAGGCTAAAAAATTAATCTTTTCTCATAAAACATTAAATTGCATTTTTTTATGTATGACATAAGCATGATATATGCACGACATCATTAAAAACTTTAATTTGAAAAATTATATTTTGCATGTGCATGATATATGCAATGATCTCATTAAAAACTTTATTTTCAAAAATTATATTTTACATGTGCGTGACATATGTAATAACTTCATTCAAAAATTTAAATTTTGAAAATTGAATGACATATGCAATGACTTCACCAAAATTTGAATTTTGAATTTGAAAGATGATTGAGTGGGACTCATTTGCCTATAAATAGCTCACTTGTGTTTTGCAAAAATCACAACAACAAAAACTTATACATCTATTGCTAGGTTTTGCATCATTGTTTCAAATCTCTCATTCTCTCTTTTCTAAAGTTTTGAGCCTTTATTTTTATTCTTTTGAAAGAGATATAGGTTGCACTATATTGTTTCTATCTCACTCATTGAGGAGTGTACTTTGATAGTCTACCCACTATCAATTTTTGTATTTGTAAGAGGGTACGTATAACTCTTGTGTGTGTAGAAGGTGTTCTACACGGGGAATAGTTAAATCACTAAGTATGAGGTGATTGGAAGTGTAGAGGGTGTTCTACATGGAATCTTTGGAGCGGTGCTACTCAAAGGTATAATAGGTTTCTATCTCCACCTAAAGGAGATTGAATAGTGGATTTGAGATGCTTAAGGGATAGCTTGAGGTGAGAACGTAGGCAGTGAGGTTGAACCTTGTAAAAATACTGAGTTTGCTTCTTCTTACCATACTCTTTACATTTCTTATGGCTTTATATTCTGTTTATATTTTATATTGTGTATTTGATTTTTAAGTGTTAATTTTTATAATATAACCCAATTCACCCCCCCTCTTGTGTTAGTCATCTGAGCTACAATTGGTATCAGAGCAAGAGCTCTATTATAAGATTAATTATCTATTGAGTTAAGATTATATGGTTAACATTGCAACTACATTCGCTGAAAGTCAATCCATTAGTCGGCCTCTGCTATTTTGTGGAGACGATTATACTTTCTAGAAAGCTAAAATAAGAATATTCCTTCAGTCTCAAGGTCGTGAAATCTGGAAATATATTGTAAATGAGACTTATATTCTAACAAAAACTGTTGATGGAGTAAAAGTCAAAAAGGAAGAGGAAGAGTTTGATCGCGGAGACAATAGACTTCATACTGTAAATGTCATGGCTATGAATTTTCTATATAATGCTCTCAATGGTAATGAATTTAACAGAATAATGACTTGCGGGACAACAATAGGAAATTTGGGACAAGTTGGAAGTAACCTATGAAGGAACTTCGCAAGTTAAAAAATCAAAAATTTATGTTCTTATGTATGAATATGAAATGTTCAAAATGAATGATGATGAATCTATCTCTTCTATGTATACTCGTTTTACTAATATTGTAAATAGTTTGACATCTCTTGGTAAAATTTATTCCAGCTTGGAGATAGTAAGGAAAATTCTCAACTCCTTGCCAAAACGTTGGGAATCAAAAGTAACGGCAATTCTTGAAACTAGAGATCTTAAAAAACTCGAAGTAAATGAACTAATCGGGTCACTTATTACCCATGAGTACACATTGAAAAGAGGAGAAGAAGAAGGAAAGTAAAAGAATAGCTTGGCACTCAAAGCCGTTCCTCATGAAAGTGAAAGCGATGAAGATGAAAAAAGCGATAACGAATAGATTGCAATGATCACTAGAAGATTTAAGAAATTCTTGAAAAATAAAACTCCTCCAAGGAAACCTTTCAAAAAATCTTCCAACAAAAATACAGGTAAAAATGATTTATTATAAATGTAAAAAGTTTGGACATATCAAAACAGATTGTCCCCTGCTAAAGAAAGATCGATACAAAGACAAGAAATCAATGAAAGTTACATAGGATGATGATTCAAGTAGCTCAGATAACGACATAAGTAATAAATAATCTGCAAATCTTTGTTTTATGGCTAAAGATGATATTGAGGTAACAAATCTTGAAAATCCCTCTTATGAAGAATTACAAAATGCTTTGGAAGAGGTATATGAGGAATTTGAAAAATTGGGTATTAAGTATACCGCTTTGAAAAAGAAAAATTCTTCTTTAATAAATGAAATTGATGTTTTAAGAAAAGAAAATATAGTTTCAAAAGATGATAATGATGAACTGAAAAAGAAAGTAGCTGATTTAGAAAAGATTGTTGAAAATTTTACAAATGAAAAAAGAAATTTCGAAAAATTTCTTGGTAATCAAATATGTGTTTTTGATAAGGTAGAATTGGGATATATGCCAAAAGAAAAACTCAAACCCTATAAAAAAATTTTTGATAAACTCATTAACTCAAAACCAGATTTTCAAAATTCTTTTCCTAAAAAGAGATTTGTCAAAGAAATACATTATTACAATCACTCAATTTCTTCAAGTATGTTACATGTTATTTGTAATTTTTGCAATTGAAATGGTCATAACTATCATGCTTGTCCTATTAGGGCCATATGGGTACCAAATAATCTTATTTCTTCTAATACTAATAAATAAAGGACTCAAAGAACATGGATACCAAGAAAAATCATTTTAATTGTTTTTGTAGGTATGCATGAAGTCTTCCGTAAGTAAAACAAGATAGTTTTTAGATAGCGGATGCTCAAGACACATGACAGGAGATAAAACTAAATTCATTGATCTCACTCCTAAAGAAGAATGACACGTGATATATGGAGACAATTCAAAAAGGAAGATCGTGGGAATAGGTAAAGTTGGTAATAAGCCTTCTCTCATAATTGAAGATGTTCTACTTGTTTAAGGTCTAAAACATAATCTTTTAAGTATAAGTCAATTATGTAATAAAGAATTTACAGTTACCTTCAAAAAGGATAAGTGCATTATTTTGAATAATCATGATTGCAATGTTTGTCTTATTGCACTTAGAAACAATAATGTTTATACAATTGAATTTGAAGAAATTACCTCACAAGATACTATTTGTTTATCAGCTCAACATGAAAATAGTTGATTATGGCATAGAAGGTTAGGTCATGCAAACATGGAACTTATTTCCAAACTTTCAAAAAATGATCTTGTGAGAGGTTTGCCAAAGGAAAACCTTTTTAAAGACAAAATCTGTGATGCATGCCAGTTTAGTAAACAAACAAAAACTTCTTTCAAAATCAAGAAACATATTTCCACTACTAGACCTTTTGCAACTAATACACATGGACCTTTTTGGACCAAACAAAGTTGCGAGTCTGGGAGGAAAATATTATATATTTGTTATTGTTAATGATTTTTCTAAATATACTTGGGTCATCTTTCTCGCTCATAAACATGAGATACATAATGCCTTTATCAAGTTATGCAAGAGAATTCAAAATGAAAAGGGTTATACTATTTCAAACATCTGAAGTGATAGGGGGAAAGAGTTTGTCAATAAAGATATTGAGTTTTTTTGTGATGAAAATGGTTTTTTATATAATTTCTCTACTCCTCGAACTCCTCAACAAAATGGGGTAATAGAGAGGAAGAATAGATCTCTTCAAGAAATGGTACGAATAATATTTAATGAAAATAGTTTACCTAGTTATTTTTGGGCCGAAGCGGTAAGCACTGCATGTTATGTTATAAATAGAGTTATGTTAAGGTCTAAATTAGATAAAACTCCTTATGAGCTTTGGAATGAGAAAAAGCCCAACATTGATTACTTTTATGTATTTGGATGCAAATGTTTTATACTCAATGACAGATATAATTTAGGAAAATTTGATACAAAATTTGATGAAGGTATCTTTTTTGGGTATTCAACAAATAGTAAAGTTTATAGAGTATTCAATAAAAAGACTTTGACTGTACAAGAATCTATGCATGTAGTATTTGATGAATCTAACACTCTACTCTCCAAGAAATCTATTGATGAAAAATCAAAAGGTACAAATAACACAAATAGTCTCAATCTCGACAAAGAAAATACTATGGAAGAAGTCCAACATGGAGACATCAGGAAAAATCATTAAGATTTAGTACAAAATGCAATCAACCAATGGAAACATGTGAAAGATCATCCAATAGAACAAATTCTAGGAGAATCTTCATGAGATGTAAGTACTCGATCATCTCTTAGAAATATTTGTAATCACACTGCTTTTTTATCTCAAATTGAACCAAAAAATATTGATGAAACACTTATTGATGAATCGTGAATTCTAGCTATACAAGAAGAGCTAAGTCAATTTGAAAGAAATAATGTATGGACACTTGTTCCTAGACCCAAAAATCATGCTGTTATTGGAACAAAATGAGTTTTTAGAAATAAGAAAGATGAGTCTGGAATCATCACTAGAAACAAGGCTCGACTTGTAGCCCAAGGTTTCAATCAAGAGGAAAGAATCGATTATGATGAAACGTATGCACCTGTCGCAAGATTAAAAACTATTCGAATGTTATTTGTATATGCATATTATAAAGATTTCAAACTTTTTCAAATGGATATTAAAAGTGCTTTCTTAAATGGTTTTATGAATGAAGAGGATATATGTTGAGTAACTTCTAGGTTTTGAAAATTATATTTCTCCTAATCATGTTTTTAAGCTCGCAAAAGTATTATATGGACTCAAACAAGCACCTAGAGCTTGGTATGAGAGGTTTAGTGGTTTCTTGATTGAAAAAATATTTTTCAAAAGGAAAGATCGATACAACTTTTTTTATCAAATATGAACAGGATGATATTTTTCTAGTTCAAATTTATGTTGATGATATAATATTTAGTGCTACTAATGAAAATATGTGCCAAGATTTTGCTAAGAGCATGCAGGAAGAATTTGAAATGAGCATAATGAGAGAATTTAATTTTATTCTTGGATTGCAAATCAAGTAAGCAAAAAGTGGAACATTCATTAATTAGTCAAAATATATTAAAGAGTTACTTAAAAAGTTTGAGATAGAAGGTGCGAAGGTAATTGGAATACCTATGAGTCCAACCACCAAACTTGATAAAGATGAAAGTGGTAAGCCAGTTGACTCAAAGGTATATCGAGGTATAATTGGTAGTTTATTATATTTGACAGCTAGTAGACCTGGTATTATGTTTAGTGTATGCTTATGTGCACGTTTTTAATCATCTCCAAAGCAATCTCATTTGATTGCAGTCAAGCGTATTTTTAGGTATCTTGTCGGTACCATTGACCTAGGGTTATGGTATCCTAAACACACTTATTTCGATCTTATTAGTTATTCAGATGCGGATTATGCTAGTTGCAAAGTTGATCGAAAAAGTACTAGTGGAACGTTTCATTTTTTAGGTCATGCACTTGTTTCATGGTTTAGTAAAAAGAAAAATTCTGTTACATTATCTACTGCTGAGGCAGAATATGTTACTGCAGACAGTTGTTGTGCTCAAGTTCTTTACATGAAGCAACAACTTGGAGATTTTAAACTTATGTACAATCAAATTCTAATAAAATGTGATAATAGAAGTACTATAAATCTTTCAAAGAGATCTAATACAACATTCTCGGATTAAATATATTGAAATTAAATATCATTTTCTTAGAGATCGTGTGCAGAAGGGCGATATTGTATTAGAATTCACTAGTACACATGATCAATTGGCAGACATTTTCACAAAACTCCTACCAGAAGATAGACTATGCATGATTAGAAGAGAAATAGGAATGATGCATGCCATGAATATCTTCTAGATACTTTTATTCATTTATCTCAAGTGACATACAGAAACTTGAGACATTTAGCCTTATCATTCAAATGCATTTGTTTCTCATAAATCATCATGCTATCTTTGTCTAAAGGATTAGGCAATCGAAATGAAGAGGCAAGTAAGGATTTTAAATCCTTATTCTGTTGCTTTAACTCTACTAATTTTTTGTTAGACTCTTAAACAAGTCGTTGAAGAACATTGATCTTCTCATTAAGCTTCTCTATCTCGCGAGTTTTGGACTGCAACTGAGCGGAAAACGCGACAATGGACGATGAGTATCGAGTTCCGAGACTCACAAGCTCGTAAATGATATCATGATCTGATTTATTAGCCAAATCAGTATTTTGTTGCTTCATGGCGCCTACAATAGATGCAGAAATAGTTTGAAGTGAAGAATACCTCATATCTTGATCACGAAAAGCACTGAAGGAAAATTGATGAGTCATTGAAATTTTGTAAAGTAAGAATCAAGATGAACTATAGAAATGAGAAGAAGATTTGATGCGAATTAGATAAAACTAAGGATTGCTTTTATAAAGATGGAAATAAGTAGAAGACAAACTATCATCTCTTCAAATCTTACTTAGTCAAGTTTACAAGATATGCCGGATGCGTATTGTCAAAAGTTACCGAACTAAGCCAGTGATATTAATTACAATTGTCCCTGTTTCTCGCGTAAAACGCTGCCATTATCTGTTGATGTTGACTCTATGCTTCAACTCTCACTCGTTCCGATTCCTCTATTTGAAGTTTCAGAATACGAGCTAATGCCATCAAATCTTTATTTTCTTGTTTTAACCTCTTATTTTTTCTACTTTTATTTGCAAGCTTTTGATGCAGAACAAATATTTGATTGTTAAGTCGATCAACCTCATTTGCCCTCGCTAGTAATCTCTAAGACATTGTTGTAACATAGGCAGCATATTGAACACTGAGAGTTCTTGATGCTGCAACAACTTCAGAATCAGTCCTATTAAAAAAATGCATATCTGCTTCTATCATGGTATTAACAACCTTATGAAATAAAATGACTGGTTGAGACGGTTACTGATTCAAATCTGGAATATTAGACGAAATTTTCTCCGTCATTCTATCATTTTGAATAAACGAAAACTGGATCAATGAGTGGTGTGAAAGTTTATTTGAGTATTCAACAGGTGAAAATGGTCTTTTAAACAGCAACTTTCAAATCTCGATAATATATAATTTTTCAACATCATGCAGATTTCAATCTGCTTCTGCACCGACTGCTAGAGCTAGGCCTCCAAGTTTTACAAGTTTTGTCGGACACGCATAGCTCCGCACCGAATTGCCAGAGCTAGACTTCCAACTTTCGTAGGTTTTGTTGGACACGCATGGTTTCGCACCGAATTCTTTACAGTCTCTACTAATGCACCGTTTTATTTGTCTATTGGTTATTGTAGAAAGATGTCTTATTGAACTAATTATGATTCATTTTTAATGATGCCAAAAAGGGGAGAAATTTTAGACATAAATAATGGGGAGATTTTTGAATAGACATAAATATTTAAATTTTTAACTCTGTTATATATGCTGGAATTATGTTTATCTATTACTTGAAAAACTAACACATATTCTCAGAGGGAGTTTAAACATTACTGCAAGTCTCAAAAGTCTAGTAAGTATTTGTCATCATCAAAAATGGGGAGATTTTTGAATAGACATAAATATTTAAATTTTTAACTCTGTTATATATACTGGAATTATGTTTATCTATTGTTTGAAAAACTAACACATATTCTTAGGGGGAGTTTAAGCATTACTGTAAGTCTCAAAATTCTACTAAGTTGAATCCAAAATTTCAAGTTTCATATCTACGTGTAGATTTTGATGATAACAAATGAATTCAAGTCTCAAACTCAAATTATCTACGCAATAGAGCGAAGCGCACATCAAATATAAAAGAATAAGTTTACAAATGAAACTCATAAATTATTTTTGTACATCTCTTGATAAAAGTGGATTAAGGCTCAAAATTAATCTTTTCTCATAAACATTAAATTGTATTTTTTTATGGATGACATAAGCATGATATATGCATGACATCATTAAAAGCTTTAATTTGGAAAATTATATTTTGCATGTGCATGACATATGCAATGATCTCATTAAAAGCTTTATTTTCAAAAATTATATTTTACATGTGCATAACATATGCAATGACTTCATTCAAAAATTTGAATTTTGAAAATTGAATGACATATGTAATGACTTCATCAAAATTTGAATTTTGAATTTGAAAGATGATTGAGTGGGACTCATTTGCCTATAAATAGCTCACTTATGTTTTATAAAAATCACAATAACAAGAATTTACACATCTATTGCTAAATTTTGCATCATTGTTTCAAAACTCTCATTCTCTCTTTTCTAAAATTTTGAACCTTCATTTTTGTTCTTTTGAGAGAGATATAGGTTGAGCTGTATTGTTTCTATCTCACTCATTGAGAAGTGTACTTTGATAGTCTACCCATTATCAACTTTTGTATTTGTAAGAGGGTACGTATAACTCTTGTGTGTGTAGAAGGTGTTCTACACGGAGAATAGTTAAATCACCAAGTGTAAGGTGATTAGAAGTGTAGAGGGTATTCTACACGGATTCTTTGGAGCGGTGATGCTCAAAGATGTAATAGGTTTCTATCTCCACCTAAAGGAGATTGAATAGTAGATTTGGGATCCTCAAGGGGTAGCTTGAGGTGAAAACGTAGGCAGTGGGGTTGAACTTCGTAAAAATACTGAGTTTGCTTCTTCTTACTCTACTCTTTATATTTCTTGCTGCTTTATATTCTATTTATATTTTATATTGTGTATTTGATTTATAAGTATTAATTTTTATAATATAACCTAATTCACCCTCCCTTTTGTGTTAATTATCTAGGCAACAGTAAACATGTTTATTTGTTAATTTGATTTTTTTTATGACTAATTTATTTATTTAACTTAACTTCTACATTTTTTTGTTTTGTTTAAGGTAACTCTCTTTCTTCAACTTTAACAACATAAGCATATGGACTCACACTAATGCATTAAAAACTTTCCTTTTGCAGTAAGTTAGATTATTTATATATATATATATATATATTTATTATATTTTGATTGTTGGAGTTAGTAAAAGTGGGTCAAAAGAAAACTGAAGCTGTATTTTGATTGTTGGAGTTAGTAAAAGTTATATTTTAATTTATATATATATATATTTACAGATATCATTTATTTGTACAGATTATTGAGATCCTGAAGCTGGTAAAAAGGTCACCATCAGTGATGAAGAAATAGAGGTGGCAGAGGAAGAAGAGGAAGCTGAAGGAGGAGGAACAAGCAGTTGTGCCTTTGATGGCCCTATCCACTGACTCTGTTTTTGCCTTTACATAAAAAGAAAAAGTACCCTTAACCAACCAACACATATAATACCTTTTCATGTCGTTTTAGCTTTACTTTTTCCCTAGTTTTTAATATATTCATGAAAGGAAGAGAAAATCAAAAGCTCATCCCATTTGGGCTTTTAATACATATATATATATATTTATATATAATTAGATTAGATATGAAAAAGAAGAATGAAAGGGATAGTCACGGAAAACAGAGGGTGATAGTTGATAGAATGACATATTTGAAGTTTATCAAAATAAAACCGTCAAGCTTTCTAAATCTCAGTCGACTTCAATTTCCACAGCATCTTGTTCCCATGCGTGGGCTCTTGCAGTAGTCAAAAAATGATATTATAATTTTTCTCAAAAAAAATTTTTAGTTTTAACTCTTATTTAAAAAAAAAAAAAGTAAAATCCAGATACCCGTATTCGGATTTTAAGAGAGAAAGAGAAAAATCCGATTATCCGATTTTAAAATCAGGTATTCGGATATGATCCGGTTATTTATCCGGATTGTAACCGGATTTAATTCGGGCGGATAACTGCCAGGTTTTTAAGATCCGATCCGGATCCGGATCCGGATCTGGATCCGATTATGGCCGGATATTCGGATCCTGATCCGGTTGAACAGTCCTAGTCCCTATACCACATACTTGTTATAAGAAAAACAAAAAGAAAATATGTACGCTATGGTATGGTGCTATCGATGGGCATCCCTTATATATACAATAGTAAATACAAGAAGACCAAGCCCATGCCGATGTACGCCATCCGTGAACCTTCCACCGTCGCACTCCGTTGAAGTCTCACACATTACGCCTCACCACCACAACTGTAGAATCACCCAATATTCGCAAACCACCATGTAACATCTAATGGAAGGCCTAAACTAAATGACTTATACTTCAAAAGAATTAGTCATTAATCTAATTGCAGCCATATTGAAACAATCTAATTGCAGCCATATTTTCCAAACAATCTAGGATCTCATACATTACTTACCCTTTTATATATATATATATATATATAGATATATAAAGTATTATATTCTGTTTATTATAAGTGACATGGTTCAAGTTTTACATTTCTAATTAGAATAGGGTCTAATGTCATTCGTAACATTCTATTTGAATGCCCAAACAAAATGATTTATATTTCGAAAAGACTAGTTAATAACTTAATTGGAGCTAAATTGAAATCTTATAAACAAAAAAAAACTTCTCTTTATCAAATAATATGAGATTTTATATACCACGTACCTTTATGTTAATGATCATATGGGATATCACACATGTACCATACCCAACCTCACGATAGCTCCCTGTTTCCCGAGCCAAAATTGAGGACGCCACACTCTGTTCTACACAAATCGAACAAAGCATGTTGCATGGTGCATATGGAACGTTGAGACCGCTACGCTGCTCACATTGTTGTTCCCTAATGTGGACTAACATCCTGTGCAACAACTCACGATTGCAACCCCCAAATCAAAACAAAGACCATCGAAACCATGATGACCCACCACTTGCAACTAGTCTCTTGCCACGCACAACTTTGCCAATGCACAACCCAGCCGTAGGTCACTCACGTTGAAATTCACTGTAGGCCCTCCGGTCCAAGCTTCATGCCAAGGCTAGCTCAATCATTAGGCAAATTAGACGATTGTCTAAGACTCAGGGTTGTCCAGGGCCGCATATTAAAACAAAAACCAAAAAAAAAATTAAATAATTCATTATTTAAAAAATTAAAAAGAAAATTATCTAAACTAAATAGATTAATCTTAAAAATTAAAAACAATCAATTATATTCTGTTAAAAAAATAACATTAGCAACACTGGCTAATGGATTTTAAAGCATCTCTGTAGATTATAATTTCACTTGGGAAAATCAAAAGTCACAATAAATAATTATAACTTTATAGCCAAAAATTAACGTTACAATTCATCTTTAAAAAAAAAAGAACATAAAAACACCAACAAATTTACTTCATCTGAGATCTCTATTCTTTATCGACTTCAATCTCTAATTTCAAACTCTAATCCCTCTTATATTTTGATCTATCTAAGATCTTACTTGAATTTGGCTTCGAGATCGCTCTCATTATTGCATCAGCATCACTACACTTGAAGTCTTGAGCAGGAAGAAGGTAAGAATCCTTTTCAGCTTTATATTTGATCGCTCCCTCGCGAGGAAAAATGAATCGAATATTGAAATCCTTTAGGCTTTTCACCATCACGTCTTTTAGTTTTAGTTTTATATTACTTCATTTATGTGTTTGTGTGGTATAGAAATAGCCACATCAATGTTACACTGTTACTGTACCATTTACTAATTAGGCGTTGAGGCGACTTTTGAGTGAGGAGTGTAAAGTTTAAACGTTCTGAAGGTCTTTTTTTTTCTTTCGTTTTTTTTTTTTTTTTTATGTATTTGCACTATATGAAGTTTTGAACTTCCTTGGTAAGGGTCATGAGTTTCTTAAATTTATTATTTGTCAGTCTGTTTTTTTTTTAATATTAATTTATTTATTTGATTTTTTCTATTAATGTTAATATATTTATTTTATTATGCAGATTAATAATTTATATAAACGTGGAGCTCATTTATTATATTAAAGTGAAGTCTATTTGCTAAATCAGGTTTAATTGTTTTATATTAATATTTATTTTTTTATAATATTTATAAGCATAATAAAATTTATATAATAGACATTGTTCTTTTTTACTATAAAATATATCTAATAGAAAATATGCATCTCGATATGAAAAGCTTCAAGAAAAAAGAAGAATAGAAAAAATGATTGAATCCCAAAAAGGATCTTTAAATAAATTTATTACTATTAATAAACAAAATATAACAAAAAATTTAGGTGAAATATCTATAGATGATCAATAAATACACTAAAAAGAATCAAAAGATAACAATATAAATCAAGAAATACAACAAAAAGAATATGGAGATAATGAAACCATCCAACAAAAAGAAATTGATGATAGTGCTCATGAATGTACTACTGTAGTTATTCCTTCAAATATTTATGATCCTGCTCAAATGATACATGTTGATATAAAATTAAGAGATTTATTAGTAGAGAAAGGTCCAATTAGCTATCGCAATAAATATTTTCTTAAAGATGAAAACTCTAGACATTTTTCTACTACATATTATGTACGAAACTTGTCAAATAGGGAGAAACGTGATAGAAAATGACTAGTGTATTCAAAAGATTTGAATAAAGTATTTTGTTTTTATTGTAAGTTGTTTAATTCAAAATCTAATATAAGTCAACTAGCTAATGAAGGAACTAATGATTGGAAAAATCTTAGTATTAAACTTAAAAAATATGAAACAACCATTGAACATATTACTAACATGACTACTTGGCTTGATTTAGAAATAAGATTATTAAAAAATAAAACAATTGACAAAAAAGTCTAAGAACAAATTAACAAAGAAAAAGATTATTGGAAAAAAGTATTACTAAAAATTGTTGATGTAGTAAAAACCCTTAGTAAAAATAATTTACCATTTCGAGGACAAAATGAAAAGATTTACCAAGAAAATAATGGAAATTTTTTAAGTTTGATTGAGATGATTTCTGAATTTGATCCGATAATGCAAGAACACATTCGATGTATTCAAAATGGTGAAATTCATAATCATTATCTTAGGCATAATATACAAAATGAATCAACACACTTGTTAGGAACTGAAATTAAAAATTATATCTTTAAAAAAAATAAAGAAAGCAAAATATTTTTCAATTATACTTGATTGTATCCCAGATTCAAGTCATCAAGAACAAATGTCTCTTGTACTAAGATGTGTTAATATTTCAACAAACCCAATAAAAATAGAAAAATATTTTTTAGAATTTATTAAAGTAGATAATACTAGTGGCAAAGGCATTTTTAATGAATCATTATATACAATAAAAAATCTTGAACATGATATTAATAATGTTCGAGGACAGGGTTATGACAATGGGTCTAATGTGAAGGCAAAGAGCAAGGGGTGCAAAGAAGATTGCTTGATATAAACCCTAAAGTATTTTACACGTCATGTGGTTGTCATAATCTTAATCTTGTTATATGTGATATGGTTAATTCTTTTCCTAAATCTATTTCATTTTTTGGAATAGTTTAACGTATTTATTATTTATTTTCTTTATCAACAAAACGGTAGAAAATTTTACAAGATAATGTGTCAATTCTAAGTCTTAAATCACTCTCACAAACACGTTGGGAAAGTCGAATTGAAAGCATCTACGCAAAAAAATTTCAAACTTCACAAATAAGAGAATTTTTATTGCAATTAGCAAAAATGATTGAAGATCCCAAAACATAAAGTGAAGCTAATTGTTTAGTTGCATATGAAATTGAGAAATTTGAATTCATATTAGGCATGACTATAAGGTATGATATATTATTTGAGGTTAATACTATAAGTAAAACTATGCAATCCTAAGATATGCATATAGATGTTGCCATTGATCCATTAAAAGATCTTATTTCTTTTTTTCAAAATTATAGAGAAAATGGATTTGAATTTGCCATGATTTCATCAAAAGAAATTGCAATTACTATGAGAGTAGAACCTGTATTTAGAGAAAAGCGAGTAATTCATAGAAAAAAATAGTTTGATGAAAATACTAACAAAGAAACAACACAATCTGTTGAAGAATCTTTTGAAATTAATTATTTCTTATTTATAGTAGATCAAGTAATTTCTTCAATTCAAAATAGGTTTGAACAATTTCAAATATATGAGATTATTTTTGGTTTTTTATTTAATTTCAAAAAATTGAAATCACATGACGATATTAGTTTGCAAAAAAAAAAAAAAATTCATAATCTTGAAAACTTTTTGAAAAATGATATTAGAACAATTTTTACCAATAGAAGAAATCACTCTAATTAATATTTTAAATTATATAAAAAGACTTGATTTTTTTCCAATTGCATATATTGCTTATAAAATCTTATTGACAATACCTATTACTGGTGCTTTTGCAGAAATAAGTTTTTTAAAATTAAAATTGATAAAATCTTATCTAAGATCAACAATGTCTCAGGAAAGATTAAATAAATTAGTTATATTATCAATTGAAAAGAAGATATTAGAAAAACTTAAATATAAAAATTTGATAGGTAATTTTGTATCTCAAAAAGCAAGAAAAAAAAAATTTAAATAAAAATAATTAGATATAACTTAATTTAGTTTAATATAAATAACATGCTTGATTTCAACTTTTTGCATTTAACCTCAAAATCTTTTGAACCACCCCTGCTTCATGCTCAATTCCAGATGAAGACAGCTACGACCTCCACTCTCGATTGCCCCCACATTTAGATGACCATCACTCTTGCAGTTAGTCTCTTTCTATCTCTCTCCCACTCCAATATAACTAAATTAAAAAATATCCTAGTGCACTTTTTTTTATACATAGGAGGGAGAATTTGGTCCGTGATTCTCGTAGTGAAAAACCTAGGTACTACCAATTGATCTAAAAGACGTCGGCACCTATCCAAATAGTATTGACCGTAGGGTTTACTACTGTGATGATTTCCTACAATAAAATTATGAGAAACAAATGTTTGGATGAGGAGATACTTTTACGGTTACGAGAATTTTAAGGTTTAAGAAAAATATAAGTTATTTGAGTACTTTTGGTTATAACTTGGAGTATGTGCTTAAGTATTTGTAGCAACTATTGTTTCTTTATTGTAAGCCCTCGCAAATTCCTATACTAAGAGTATTAGTAGAGATTTTCAACCTATATATCTTTATTTACGTTAATAAAAAAAATATTACACGAGGCATTTATATATAGATAGTTTAACAGCCTTATCCACTATTTTTTAGCTACGGTTGCTTCCTTCCATCATGCAGGTAGGTAACTGCTGATTTATTTTAAATGAGTAGCACCTTTAGTTTAATTATCTAGAATTTTTATTATAAATATAAACTTATTAAAATAAATATATGTAATATATTTGTAAGGGTTTAACATGTAAGCCACTTTTAAAGTTGTATTTGGGCAATGAGGTAATAAAATAATAATGATAAAATATTAAATTAATAGTGAGTAGAAATAAAAAATAGTAAAAAATATGTGAAGTAATATGACAAAATAGTAAATCACAACCCAACAGAATCTTAGGTCTCATTTGGATTGAAAAATAATTTCAACACGTCCCATCTTTTTAATTTTTTTGAACTCCAAGTCAAAATACAATTCAACATTTTTAATTTTTAAAATAAAATTAATATTCTAATAATATTTTATTTAAATCTTAATTTTTATCTAAAATCAATTCATTTCAATATTTCACTATCCAAACCTTAATATCTAACCTTAATATCTCACAAAGAGACGTGGTCTTTCAAAATACTGTAGTGGTAAAATCACATGGGGTTTTTACTTAAGGGCAAAAAGGCGCATATGATAGGTTGTTTCGATATTTTGGTATATACATCTACAAGCGCGTACGTTCTGTTTGACGGGCTCGTCCCCGCAATTTAACAGAAAAGCCCCCAAGCAACATAAGCGAGTCTTCTTCTGATCCAGTGCTCCGCCTCCGTCCCGATCATCAATATCATGGCTCAGCCAATTCCATCTCCAGCTACGACTGCCGCACAGTTTGCCAACCCTCTTTCCGTCCTCGGCACTCTACTGTACACCTCACACCATTAATCTTTCGGTTGTAAAAAAAGTCAAGTCCATGTCCCCTGGTAACTTTGTTGTCACAGCCACCAACGACACCGAGAACACCGTCGTTTTCAAAGTGAAAAGAAATTTAATGACCCTTGATTTTGATCAGCGTGTTCTGCTTGATCCTGCTGGAAAGCCTATTGTCACTCTTCGACAGCAGGTTAATTAATTTTTCTGATAATATATATTTCATCAAAAACATATGTATAATTATATATTTTTCTGGAAATTGCGATTGACGATGATGTTTGTTTGCGTAGAGAATGAGTTTCCATAGCAGATGGAATATGTATAGGGGCAAAAGCAAAGAGGCCAGGGATCTGATTTTTACTGTTAAGCGATCGTCAAGGTTTCAACTGAAGGCCAAGTTACATGTGTTCTTGGCAAATAACACAAAGGAAGAGCTATATTGCGACTTCATTGTTGAAGGGAGTCGGGCTCAAAAGTCTTGTGTCGTTTATACCGGAGATTGTACCAATATAGTTGCCCAGGTAAGCTGGTTTTCGCTTATGTTTTCATTAATGAATACATAGGACATGTGAAGTTGTTTATATAACGTGGTTCTTAATTTCGTAAAACTAATTAGATTTTGAAAGTTTAATTAAGAACTGATATAAATAGAAACTAATTGAATTGATTATCGGGGGAATTAAAACGCAGATGCATAAGGGGATCACCGTTGGAAGTGTTCTGATCGGGAAAGATAATTACTCGGTAACGGTTCATCCTAACGTTGATCAAGCATTCATAGTCGCGCTTATTGTGATTGTAGACGACATGAACAGCTCATCAGATTAGGCTTGACCATGGCTGGAGCTGGAAATTAAATATTAATGCAAGTGCGTTTAAGTATACATTTGTTATTTGTTGTGTAAATATACATTTGTTGTGAAATGAAGGATATATAGACAGATTTTTTGCATAAATAAATGTTGATTTCGTAAACCTTATGTTTACTCAGAACAAACTTGAGTCAAGATCAGTGTAAAGAAATTGCTTAAACAAATCAAGAAAAGAAAGAAAGTAACAGAAAAGCAAAAGAAATAGAACACAAGGTTTTTACGTGGTTCGATCCCTATTGGATCTACATCCACGGTGAGAACTGACTTAGGGGACTTCTTATTGATCAATCCAACGATTACAAGGTGAAGATCCAAGCTATATCAGCTTTAGCTTTCTCTCATACAAGCTTCTCTCAACCCTTACCCAGATCGATCAATGCTCTCGGATTCTCAAAATGGTAAAGTAACTCTTAACCCTAATCCTTCAGCCGCTCGCATCTCTCTCTGTTTTGTTACTGTGCTAATCAGATAAGTGGCCTTATATATATGACAGAAACGTATAGCCCTAATTGCCCAGATGAAGACACGTGGTCTCTTCATAGACCATTAGATTACATATCAGATAAAACCCCATATTACCAAACAGCCCAGCTAAGATCAGCTTAATTACACATATACCTTACAATAAATGAGCTAGTAATTTGTAACACGCCGCCCAACACGAAAAACTCCCTTGGGTTTTAATGAGTAAATTTGGGTTTCGTCTACGGGCCCAAATTATTTATGAGGATCCGGCTCACGTTTTGTTTGAATTCTGAAAGGAAATTGTAAAATGCATTTATATAAGCAAGGATTTGGATCCCATACAAATTCTGAAAGGATTTGTAAATATATCCTTCAATAACTTTTGAATTTTTCCTAGGTATCATTGAAAATTCAATTATCAAAGCAAGAATGTATATCATGACCATCAAAACATGATATCTTATATCGAACAGCGAATGGTTTTCGTTCAATAATTCCCTTTTTTCTCAGCTCATTCGCTATAATGTCCGACGTCCGTGCAAATAGAGAAGGCAATCGACTTGATGATGGTTTTGTTGTCAACTAATGCTAGGTACAGTCACGATCAAGAGTTATACAATCGTTGCGCATTATTTTTTTAAAAAAAGATTGTAGTGCATCATTAAAAAATGTACTTTCTGTATTTACTCTTTTCAAGAGAAATTTCCAATACTTTGAAAAAGAGTGTGGTGCATATGTCCATAGTAAGCATATTCATCCAGACTTGGGTGAATCTGACACGGTTTTAAATTTTTTTTTTATTTTTTAATAATTTTGATATTTTTATTTAAGAGATTTTAAAAAAATTCCAGATTCAGAAGTCAAATGAACGAATTATGAACCCAGATGAATAGGCTTAATCCATAGTGCCACTTATTCATCTCTTGGCCGAATTCCTCCGCATGCATTGGGTTTTCTGAGATTAGGAAAATCTTGAATTCCAAGTTTTCGGCACCTCTTCTGTTCATATGTACTTGCTTGTATTTCCTTTCACTAATAACAGTTCCTTTCGCTAATAGAGAATGTAATCCTATATGTAATTAAAAAGCGAGCCAACATCACTAAAGTTCGAGTATAACCTCATACATCCACATATGGGAGACGGTGGGGTACGGTCGAGCTGCACCCTAGCACCTTTACAGTCCCTCCCCCTCCTCTTTAATTCTCTACAAAAACACAATAAAATACAATAAAAAATATTTAAAAATATAATAAAAATACAATAAAAATAATAAAATTTAAAAAACACAATAGAAAATTCAATAAAATAATAAAACAAAAAACATAATAAAAAATAAAATGAAGATTAATTTTTATAGTAAATTCGGCCACACCCAGCCCGCGTCGGCGCCTGCGGCGGTGGGCGACACCGCCCAGCCCATTGGGGCTTCTGTACCGGGTCCGAAATGGGTTTAAGGCCGCCGAGGGTACACCGGAGGTCGCCGGGGCTCACCGTCGCAGAGGTAGGGTCGTCGGCTCCCTCCGGTCCCGATGAGTTGGGCGGTGACGCCCACCGCCGCCTGGAACGGTGGGGGCTGCAAAATGGGGGAGCGGATCGGTCGGACCGAACCCCAAGAGTCTCCTATATATATCTTTATACTTAAAAAGCCTTTGTGAGATCCCAGATTTACGTGTATTTTTACACGTTATTTTATGCTCGATTTTAATTATTTTAATTTATTTAAATAATATTATTGGTCATATTTTATTTATTTAAGATATTTAATTGAGTTATTAATTAGTTGATATCGAGTTGCGTTGCTTTTTCTTATTTATTTTAATGAGTTAATTATTTTAATGATTGAGAATTTAATTCCTTTATTTTATTATGTGAAATTATTTTATCTGCTTTCGTTATATTATTTATTGTTTTATAAATAATATTGTGTTTGGGTTTAATTTATTTATATTGTTGGGGCTTTAATTATTTTATTTTATTGATATTAGATTGTAGTATTTTGACTGGCTTTTATTTAATTTGTTGTGTTTTTCTGGCTATACCTTTTTCCCTTCTTTTCCTTTTTTCCTTTTTCTTTTTTCTTTTCTTTTCTTTTTCTTCTTTCTTTTTCTTTTTCTTCTCTTTTTTCCTCTGCCTTTCCCGTGTGCCTAGCCCGCGTCCCCTGCCTCCCTCTCCCCTTCGCCCGTCTCTTCTCCTCAGCCCCAGGACTGCCGCCGGCCACCCACCGGCGACACCGCCCAGCCCAACCTCACCCCCTCATGCCGGCGAGCTCAACGGCACCGGTGGTGTCCCCTCCGGCCACCCCACCGCCCCTACACGGCCCCCTACCCGAAATGGGTATTTTTGCTTCCCTTTCATTTTCCGGCCACCTCCGACCACCCCTTGGCCTCCGACCACCACCACTAGACTCCCCAACCTCCAGCGAGCATAACCCACCGCCCAAAGCCACCCATCGCCGCCGGTTAGCCCCTCCACCCGAAATGGGCCTTAAACGGGTCGTTCTTCGCCACGCCGCCGTCCGGCCACCGTAGGTCTCACCTCCGCCACCATTCGACTCCCCTCACCCAGCCGGTCAACCCCCTAGCTCAGTTTCCCCAACCGCGGCCTCACCTTCCCGGTACGACCCCAAACCCGAAAATGGGTTTTCACCCCTTTTGGCCCCGATCCGCCACCTTCCGGTGGTTGTGCCGCCACACCACCACCTCCATGAGATTCCCCACCCTTCAATGAGTACCTCCCTAAATTTTGGTGTCAAACCGAGTGTTTTAGCCTAACGTACATGTGACCGCTACAAACACTGCAGATTGGCGTTGTTCAAGGAAATGCATTTTTACCGCTGTAAGTACTTTCCAAACAAGCTTTAAGATTTAAATATATTTTTGGCATCAACAGTTGTTGTATTTGATTATTTCTGATATGTGATGGTTGATGTTGGTATTTGTTGGTTGATTGGATTATTTAATTGTTGGATAATTGTTGCATGGTTGTCTGCATTGTGGATTTACGCGCATGCTCATGAAAATAATTGGAAAGTGGATTTTGACATGATTTTGGATATTCATGTGTTGAGAATGGAATCTGGGATTTAAAGTGAGTTTAATGGATTTTATTGGTTTTGGGCTGAGTCATAACGGGGACGGCGATACGTAACGCCCGTTGTGATCAGCGTGTGAGTGTGTGGGTGACATAATGGGGACGGCGATACGTAACGCCCATTATGGTCATCAGGGTGTGCATTTCATATCGGGGACGGCGATACGTAACGCCCGGTATGAAATGAGTGTGTGTGGATCGTAATGGGGACGGCGATACGTAACGCCCATTATGGTTTCGGGTGTGTGTGTAATCATATCGGGGACGGCGATACGTAACGCCCGGTATGATCGATTTTGAGGATATTATTTTATGGAAAATGATGGGTGATTTTATGGTGGATTAAATTGGGATTTTGACGAGTGTGGTTATTTCATCGATTTTGAGGAAGATGATTTTGAGCCTCATGCATACGGAAATTGTTCTTGGTTGTCGTTGTGGCATTAATGTATTTTTTGTCTTTTAGTTTGGTTGGGTTGTACTTACCTGCGATGCCATCTTGGCGTCGTAGTTTTGTTTGGATGCAGACTTTGGAGAGGCCGAGCCTGAGGAGACGGCTCCGCTATTGAGGTGATATTATTAATTGATATCTCGGGAAATTTATTTTCCCCTTTTTATAATTATGTATTTGTTTAAATTGTATTTTTAGATGACTGTATTAAATCTCCTGTTGGAGAGTTTTTATTAAATTAGTTTGTAAAATATTTTCAAAAAATTCTGGTACTTAGATATTAATTTATTATCCGCTGCGACCTATATTTTTATGTATGTCACGTGTGCACACACGTTCGACACTGGTTGATGGGATGTGTGACCCGTGTTGTCATCATCTCGACGCCTCGATTCCCGTGTTATTTTAAGGGAATTTGGGGGCGTCACAGGTGGTATCAGAGCAGTTCGGCTCTGGGTAAATCCGCAAGTTACCTAGGGACAGTACCAGAAAAGTTTGTGGTTTTTAAAAATTTATTTGTTTGATGATTGGGTTATTTTATTTTATTGTTTTATTATTTTATTTGTTGTCTTAGTCTTTCGACTAATTTATATGGTAACATTATCGATATTTATTTTGTTGTGTTGTACTTTTTATTTTAATGTTTATATTGTTTATTTATTTTCATAATTAACTTAGTTCTAATTGATTGGTTTGTTAGCTTTGTTTTATTTTATTTTAATTTTTGTTAAATATTGTACGTGAGTAGTAATTCAGATTTTTGTTAGTTGATTTTATTTGGTTAGGTTGTCGAGTATTTATTTAATTATTTATTTATTTTATATATATGCCTTTGTTTTTGTTTAAATTAGAATTTGGATATTTCGGATTAAATTATTTTTTAAAATCAATCTATTTATTGAATCTGTTATTTTAAACAGTTGTGTTATAGAATTCCTTATTTTAAAGTTTATTTATTTTGTTATGGGTTATTTTATCATCTTAAGCTTTTACTCAATTATCATCAGGATTTGATTTTAATTTTAGTTCATAGGTTTCCTATGAGATAGTTTTGGTTTTGGTTTATTATTTGTTTATTTAATTATAGCTCTTGTATTTTAAGTATTTCTGAACGTTTGAAATTTATTTAGACAAAATATAAAAGCATCACTGCCTTGTTTCTTTTTAAGTTTATGCTTTGAGATAAATTTAAATTGATTATCTTTTCACATTCCTGTTGTTTTATTTTAGGGACATGCTTTGAAGTAAGTTTTAAAATTTATTATCTTTCCGCATTTTCGTGTGTTTTATTTTAAAAGTTTATCTATTTACTTTAACGAGTGGATTTGTTTTGGCGATTTGTTTTTATTTATTTATTAATTAATTTATCGATTTAATTATTTTATTGTGGTTCGTTTCTTTTAACAGATTTTAAATTTTAGAGATTTCTACAGTAATCTTTTTAAGAGTTGAGTTTGTAGAGAATTTTAAAATTTTATTTGTGATTTTGTTTGTTGTTCTTATTTTAATATAATCTCCTTCTTTTATTTAATAAAAGTTTTTGGTGAATTTGTGTTTATTAAAGGAGGTGGGTTTGTTTTCTTGAATGAGTGGTTTTTACTTATTTGTTTATTAAATCTTTTCCCCTTTTTGTGTTTTTATATAATAATTATGTGAATTACTTAAATTTTGTTTAGTATTTGGGTATTCTATTATTTGTAATTGCGATATGGATTTGTTTGATAATTTGTTGGTATTTATGCAATTGCATTTCTTTGTCGATATTGTATATGCTATATTTTTGTGTATTTATTTCCTGGGTCTCACTGAGTGTTTGAGTGTCTAAGTTCTGATTTTATTTCTGGGAGATTATTGGAATTGTATTTAGATAGACTCTTCATGTGAGTGTAAAATTCTTAGCCATTGGTATGGTGTTATAGAAATTGTTTTAGTAATGCTTATGATGGTGGGCGATCAATTATTTTCTTGGTGAAACTTTGATGTTATTTGTGGATAATTAGAGATTGAAGTATAATAAATGTGCGTGTAAATTTTGGAGAGTATTTGTTTTTGGCTAGTGTGTAACTTGGGAAAGATTTATTTATTAAGTAATAAGGTTGAATTGATGTGATGGAAATAAATTTAAGAGATATAAATTTTAGGCTTTTGGGCGAATTGTTAGGAGTTGATAATTTAAGAATAATATTTCGGAGAATTTAATGGTTAGTAGCATTTGTCGAGATATCTTAAAGAATTTAGTTTTGGCTTGAAGTCATATAAGAGTTTAAATAATTGAGGTTATTCCATGTCATAGGTAATGAAGGTTCGATTGAGAGAATACGGATTTAAATAATTAATCTATGATGAGAGTGAGGGATTATAATGATGGAGAAGTATATTTGTGGTTTGGGAGTTAGAAAATTTTTTTAGGCTGTAATATTGGGTGGCATAACTTGAATGGTGAGATGACAAAACATTAGGATTTGTAAATGTGGCAAATGATTTCTTGTAATAGGTGTTGAACTAGTTTTTGCTCAGCGGTGATATTTTATGAGAACTTAAATTTTTATAAATTTAGCGAGTTATCAAAGTGCGCGCGGAAGCGTGGTGAATTGCAATATAGTTGAAGGTTCAATTTTTGTGTAAATTTTGAAGAATTAGTGGCGAGTTGAAATTTAAAATGATACTTGTAAGTGAGGATTTATATTTTAGTTGGGTAAATTATGGTTATTGACGATTAAGTTAGGAAGATAAACCTGGGAGTCATTTTAGGGTAACACAAATTGTTGTAAGGAGTTAGTGAATATTAAATTTTTGGGAGATTGTACTAAGGTTTTGTGCATGTGGGGTTCAGATTGATTGGCTATCTCAAGAGTTTTAGAGATGAAATATTATTTGGAGACTATACATTTATGATGAAATATAATTCGTTTATATTTGAGGAAAATAGATGATTGTACTAAGGCTTGGAGTGAGTATTAAGTGATGTAATAGGTGAGTTATTGGAGTTTTATTAGCCGCAGCCGAGCGAATTTCGAGGACGAAATTCTTTTTAAGGGGGGGAGGATGTGAGATCCCAGATTTACGTGTATTTTTACACGTTATTTTATGCTCGGTGTTAATTATTTTGATTTATTTAAATAATATTATTGGTCATATTTTATTTATTTAAGATATTTAATTGAGTTATTAATTAGTTGATATCGAGTTGCGTTGCTTTTTCTTATTTATTTTAATGAGTTAATTATTTTAATGATTGAGAATTTAATTCCTTTATTTTATTATGTGAAATTATTTTATCTGCTTTCGTTATATTATTTATTGTTTTATAAATAATATTGTGTTTGGGTTTAATTTATTTATATTGTTGGGGCTTTAATTATTTTATTTTATTGATATTAGATTGTAGTATTTTGACTGGCTTTTATTTAATTTGTTGTGTTTTTCTGGCTAGACCTTTTTTCCCTTCTTTTCCTTCTTTCCTTTTTCTTTTTTCTTTTCTTTTCTTTTTCTTCTTTCTTTTTCTTTTTCTTCTCTTTTTTCCTCTGCCTTTCCCGTGTGCCCAGCCCGCGTCCCCTGCCTCCCTCTCCCCTTCGCCCGTCTCTTCTCCTCAGCCCCAGGACTGCCGCCGGCCACCCACCGGCGACACCGCCCAGCCCAACCTCACCCCCTCATGCCGGCGAGCTCAACGGCACCGGTGGTGTCCCCTCCGGCCACCCCACCGCCCCTACACGGCCCCCTACCCGAAATGGGTATTTTTGCTTCCCTTTCATTTTCCGGCCACCTCCGACCACCCCTTGGCCTCCGACCACCACCACTAGACTCCCCAACCTCCGGCGAGCATAACCCACCGCCCAAAGCCACCCATCGCCGCCGGTTAGCCCCTCCACCCGAAATGGGCCTTAAACGGGTCGTTCTTCGCCACGCCGCCGTCCGGCCACCGTAGGTCTCACCTCCGCCACCATTCGACTCCCCTCACCCAGCCGGTCAACCCCCTAGCTCAGTTTCCCCAACCACGGCCTCACCTTCCCGGTACGACCCCAAACCCGAAAATGGGTTTTCACCCCTTTTGGCCCCGATCCGCCACCTTCCGGTGGTTGTGCCGCCACACCACCACCTCCATGAGATTCCCCACCCTTCAATGAGTACCTCCCTAAATTTTGGTGTCAAACCGAGTGTTTTAGCCTAACGTACATGTGACCGCTACAAACACTGCAGATTGGCGTTGTTCAAGGAAATGCGTTTTTACCGCTGTAAGTACTTTCCAAACAAGCTTTAAGATTTAAATATATTTTTGGCATCAACAGTTGTTGTATTTGATTATTGCTGATATGTGATGGTTGATGTTGGTATTTGTTGGTTGATTGGATTATTTAATTGTTGGATAATTGTTGCATGGTTGTCTGCATTGTGGATTTACGCGCATGCTCATGAAAATAATTGGAAAGTGGATTTTGACATGATTTTGGATATTCATGTGTTGAGAATGGAATCTGGGATTTAAAGTGAGTTTAATGGATTTTATTGGTTTTGGGCTGAGTCATAACGGGGACGGCGATACGTAACGCCCGTTGTGATCAGCGTGTGAGTGTGTGGGTGACATAATGGGGACGGCGATACGTAACGCCCATTATGGTCATCAGGGTGTGCATTTCATATCGGGGACGGCGATACGTAACGCCCGGTATGAAATGAGTGTGTGTGGATCGTAATGGGGACGGCGATACGTAACGCCCATTATGGTTTCGGGTGTGTGTGTAATCATATCGGGGACGGCGATACGTAACGCCCGGTATGATCGATTTTGAGGATATTATTTTATGGAAAATGATGGGTGATTTTATGGTGGATTAAATTGGGATTTTGACGAGTGTGGTTATTTCATCGATTTTGAGGAAGATGATTTTGAGCCTCATGCATACGGAAATTGTTCTTGGTTGTCGTTGTGGCATTAATGTATTTTTTGTCTTTTAGTTTGGTTGGGTTGTACTTACCTGCGATGCCATCTTGGCGTCGTAGTTTTGTTTGGATGCAGACTTTGGAGAGGCCGAGCCTGAGGAGACGGCTCCGCTATTGAGGTGATATTATTAATTGATATCTCGGGAAATTTATTTTCCCCTTTTTATAATTATGTATTTGTTTAAATTGTATTTTTAGATGACTGTATTAAATCTCCTGTTGGAGAGTTTTTATTAAATTAGTTTGTAAAATATTTTCAAAAAATTCTGGTACTTAGATATTAATTTATTATCCGCTGCGACCTATATTTTTATGTATGTCACGTGTGCACACACGTTCGACACTGGTTGATGGGATGTGTGACCCGTGTTGTCATCATCTCGACGCCTCGATTCCCGTGTTATTTTAAGGGAATTTGGGGGCGTCACAGCCTTTATCCCGGATTTCACAGTAATAAACAGTGTTAATTGTTTAACATTCATATTCCAAAATTACCCCTCTTCATTCGGCTATTCCCTTCCAAAATCGCTCATTTGTCTCTCTCCTTCCAAAATTGATCTCTCTCGAGTCTACACGGGTTCTCCATGGGTTCTCCCATACCTCACGCCGCACGCCGCCGTCGTCAACCCCTAAGCTCGCCATCGGCCACCATCAACTTTTCTCACCCCGGCGACCATACCCCAGCCACCACAATCCCTCACGGCATCCCACCTCTTTCCCACGCAAGCCCTTTTCGAAATGGGTTTCCCCATAAACTCTCCCCCGTCGTGCGGCTCCTACCGCCATCGTACGCCAGCCCAGCAGCCATTAACGACCTCCCCCATCCTCCTTGCACCTCCCGCTTCACACACGAAACCCTCCCGAATTCTCTCCCAATTCAGACCCGACCCATCCACACACACAAACCCTAACTTCTTCGTTCGATTTTGGCCATCTGACCGAGTGCGTTTGTTTGGCTCCTTGGTTGCGATTTCGTCCCTGTCTGACTCAGTACGAGCTCGATTTCTCCATTTATCGGTTTCTTCAATCTAAAGCAGAAGACGAAAGTAAGCCATTTCTTGAGTTCCTCTCCCTGTGAGACTTTCTCTCTCTAGCTTTTTTTTTTCATTTCTCTTTCGTATGGTTAGGTTGAGATGATCAATTTGATGGATAAGCATTCGTGAATCGACAAAAACTCTGGGCTATAGTTTGGTCTCCACCTTAGTTCTGGGTTATAGTTTGTTTGCTTTAGGATCTAAAACATCAATCTCATATTCTGATTTTTTGTTGGTTACGAGTTCAATATACAGTTACTTAGGTTTCATTTTTTTTTGTTCGCCTCCATACAAATGTTGCTGAAGAGTGCCTTTGTTTATTATCATAATCTGTAGTTCTGATTGTAGGTCATTTGTTTGATTTTAAGGGAGTATGGAACTGCTAATGGGAAGTATTATGCATCTTATATTACTGGAAAATTATGTAATGTGGCAGAGGCACGTTCAAATGATGAAGTTGTAAATGTATTCTTTAGCTTATTCTGTATAGGGAAATTGTTTCCTATTGTATACTTCTGGTTACTAGGGTTGTACCCTTTGCACTGAAATAAAATTTGCCTCATATAAAATGAGAATTTCTATATAGGGAAACTAAAGTTACCATTGGTTGGCCTGTTTTGACTTTATAAATATTCGTTTTGTTAATTAAGGTTATATTTGTTCTTTTATGAGTCAATTTCATTAAAAGTACAACATGGTGCATATATGAGGAACCAACTATGTTCGACAACAGAGTAAAATTTGCCTCCACTCTCCCCTCAAGCATGGACCAATCTCCCATGGACATGGGTTCCTCACCTTTGCCACCATTTGCTACCACTCACGGCCTCCAACCATCACCAGTAGCACCCTCTCTCATCGGCGACCTCCCCCTCCTCTCCCCTGTCTAGGTTTCTTGTACTCGTACTCTATTGTTGGAGTTAGGTAATCATTGTTCTGGTTTTTCGTTTTGGTTTTCATATTTTAATTCTTCAGTTTTTTTTTCGTTTTACTGATTTTTTTTCTTAAGAGGAGTACAATTTTGGATATCCACAAGATCTTGAGTTCTTGTGGATATCAGATGACTACACCTATTTTAACGCATAAGGTCCAATCTGTTGGGGAGAAAATGGAGATGACAACTCCAGTTATAACAAAGAGGGTATGATGTTTTGTATGCATTATATTTTAATATTTATTTAGTTCATAGGTTATATAATTTTTATTCGTTATTGTGTGTTCTATTTTAATTCATAGGTTATATAATTTTAATATTTATTTAGTTCATAGGTTATATAATTTTAATATTTATTTAGTTCTATTTTTTGGTCTTTTTTAAGTCATAAAGGTCTCTTTGCTTTGTCTAAGAGCATTTGTAGAATACAAAAGCTCAATTGTTAGTAGACTTTTTTTTAATTGTTGTTGGAAGATTGGAAAATAGATTCTTGATTTTTTTGAAGGCTTATTTTTGAATACATGATAGTGTAATTTGACCATGTAAAGTAAATTCTTGATTTTTTTTTCTAGTGATTTTTAGGTACCAATTAAAACCATGGTAATTGATGGAAACTGTAGAGTGAAGGATCGTGGCCTGAAGACCCACCATAGACACGTGAGTTCTTCTTCAAGAGTGAAAGCATGGTAATTTATTTTACTGTTTATTCATGTTCATCTCTTATAGACATTGTTATCTCTCTTGGTTGGTAATTTTAGATAGAAAAGGTAACTTTTTCAAGAGTAAAAGCATGTTGTTACTCTTCTTTGATCGGGTAATTCAAGAATTAATGTTGCACTAAATACTAGCGTACTGACTACTCAGCTATATTTTTCTCTATTCATTCTTTGGTAAAGGCATGCACCAAGGATATGGATTTGAGATTACATAAAACTAGGAAGCTATGACTGTTATACAACGTAAAAAAAAAAAAAAAAAAAAAAGGAAATGGTATTGTATTTACAAAGTAGATTCCTGATTTTTTTGAAGGCTTATTTTTGAATAAATGATAGTGTAATTTGACTATGTAAAGTAGATTCTTGATTTTTTTTTTAGCGATTTTTAGGTACCAATTAAAACCATGGTAATTGATAGAAACTGTAGAGTGAAAGATCGTGGCCTGAAGACCCACCATGGACATGTGAGTTCTTTTTCAAGAGTGAAAGCAAGGTAATTTATTTTTCTGTTTATTCATGTTCATCTCTTATAGACACTTTTATCTCTCTTGGTTGGTAATTTTAGATAGAAAATGTAACTTCTTCAAGAGTAAAAGCATGTTGTTACTCTTCTTTGATCGAGTAATTCAAGAAATATTGTACTAAATACTAGGGTAATCTGCCTACTTGGTTATATTTTTCTCTGTTCATTTTTTTGCAAAGGCATGCACCAAGGATATGGATTTGAGATTACAAAAAATTAGGAAGCTATGACTGTTATACAACGTCAAAAAAAATTAGGAAATGGTATCGTATTTGCTTTTAAACGATTAAATTTTGTCAAACATGCCGTTAGGAGTGAACCGTAGAGTGATACATTTTTGAATTTTTTTTATTAGTAAAAAGTAACTTCATTGATGAGAAAAATACATTTTTGGACTTGACATCAAGTATAACTAGAGGAAAGTAAAAAAGAAGTCTCCCATGAAGAATTATGTTATCCATACACAAGGTTTAGTATTAAGCCTCTTCTAGGTCATGCATGCCTAGGAGTTTGCACATTTTCGCTTTACTGCATTTGTTACTAAATACTAGGGTAATCTGCTTACCCAACTATATTTTTTTCTGTTCATTTTTTGGCAAAGGCATGCACCAAGGATATGGATTTAAGATTACAGAAAACTAGGAAGCTGTGACTATTATACAACGTCGAAAAGAATAAGGAAATGGTATTGTATTTGCCTTTACAAGATTAAATTTTGTCAAACATGCCGTTATGAGTTAATCGTAGAGATACATTTTTGGACTTTTTTGTAATTAAAAAGTAACTTCATTGATGAGAAAAATACATTTTTGGACTTGAAATCAAGTATCGTTGGAGGAAAGTAAAAAAGAAGTCTTCCATGAAGAATTCTGTTATCCATACACAAGATTTAGTAATAAGCCTCTCCTTAGTCATGCATGCCTAGGAATTTACACATTTTTGCTTTATTGCATTTGTTCTGAATCCCATATCGTGTACATTTTATATTATTTTGGGTCCTAAAACATGCCTTCATCATCTCTTATATGTTCTTTAAACCATAAATAATGAGTTGACAATCTGATGGTTTGGACGTGTAATCCACCAGTCTCCCAAAGTCGTTAAGTTGCGTGGTGGTCAAGAGATGGTTTGTGACAAAAAAAAAAATTTAATTGCTCAAATTTTTCCTCATCCTGTCACCAACTTTAATGTTTTAGCGTACAACATCAAATTCATTTACCATATTAATGATGAGTTTAAATCTAATTTGAGTGTTAGTCCATTTGAATGTTAGCAATTCACTTATAAAAGTTTTTTTGTTAGAAACTCACTTGTCAAAAGACATTTAGTGTCAGCAATTTATGTGCATTATCAATTATCTCTGCCTTTCTTTTTGGTTTTCGTTGGCGACTACTACGCCACATCTCTAGCCTTTTTGGACGCCATAACTATCCATGGAAATAGTTCCTCTATAGCATGTGTCTGAGATCTTTTTTTCATGAGCTATTGCCTTATTTCTCCTTTCTTTGATTGCAGGAAATTGCCCTTAATCATGTTAGGAGTGCCGGCCTTCTCAGTGATGGCTTTGGCTCAACGTCAGAAATTGCAAAAAGAACCTGATATGGGTGGTTACACGAATGCAGGTGGTGGCAGATCACTATCCTACTTAAAACCAGCACTTCATGCATATGGTTTGACTCCTTAATTGCAGTTGATCAAGAGCTATTGATTTTTGTCATTTATTTGTATAGTTCATTTTGTCTGTTTATCCAGTTTCCATATATGAGTTTGATGATTTTATCCGACATTGCTGTCATCCATTTTTTGTCATTTATATTTATAGTTCATTTTGTATATCCTTTCCATACACGATTTTAATGATTTAATTCAACATTGCTACCATCCATAAGAGTTTGTAGGGTTGACTGTGTAACAAAGAGTTTGCTCCATTATTAGTTCTATATACTTATTTTTCTACTTAATTGCTCTATACATTCGGATCAAATTGTTCATGTTAGAAAGTAAGAACAATGATGATCTTGTGCAACAAAAAACATTTTAGCTGATGTCAAAATATGTGCTTTTTTTTTTCCTTATACATAGTTTAACCAAAATTACATAGTCATAGAAAAATGATTTTTTTGGATGATTTTGTTGTGGGTTGGCTATGTTAAAATGAAATTGGAGTGTGTTTTGAATTGAAATTGGTAAAAGTGAATTTTGGGTGATATCTAATTGGACCTTTTTCTTACTAAATGAGTTGGGATTGGGATAAAAAATCTCATTTTAGTTGAATGCATTTTTTTTTTCTAGGGACAAAAAATTTAAGCAAACTTTTGGTTATTTTGGTTGCGGAAATCAGAGTTTCAATACAATTTTTTTTTTTTTTTTTATCGTTATGTATTTAATTATTTGGATGAATTTTAGGCTATTCATAACTAGATCCATAAATAAATCAATTTGGTAATATATATCCTCAAACATAATCTAGCACCTTAACACATGATGTCCAACTAAAATACATTTACTTAATATAATTTATGCCTATAAGACATGACATGATGTTGATCAAGTTAGATTTAATATTTGGGTTAGGTCAACCCATTTATATTAAACAGGCCGAAACAAATTGAAATGAGTTCTATTCAAATGAATTTAATATTATTAGTTTATGAAATGAGTTATGCAGATGACCTGACACTATATTTATTTAAATGGATAATTTTAGGATTGAGTTGTTTCATATGTTTAATTATAGTTATTATTGTGATATGGGCAATGTACTCCCATAACTTCATTTACATGAACCTGACCTATGCACTTGAATTGCCACCCTTGCCTCACACTTAGTAGAAAATGGTTGGATTATTTTGAATTTATTTATTTTAGAAATAGAAAAGAAAAGTAATAAGAAGAAACAGTTTAGGGTATTGGATAATGATATTGTTTGGTCTGATTGAGATACAATATTGAAAATCAATAATAGTTCTAGAAGAAAATCATAGAAAACTCTTGGTTAGGGTGGGATGAAGGTGGTCTTGGTGAGTGCAGATATATCTAACAATGAAAGTGATTCAAGCTTAAAGGGTTTGGAGGCTAGAGAGTTGGAATCGAGTAATAAAATTACCAAAGCCTGTCTGTATTTGCCATATTTAATAGTTGCAAGTTTCCTTTGAAATTTTGATCTTTGAAAATCTGGCTTCAATATCACATCATGATGTTTGGTTTGTAACTAGGCTCATTAGATGTGAGACATGTATTGGTCAAATGTCATAAATTTATTGATAAATCAATGTTAGCTTAAGAAAATATAAGCCTGCACATTATATGGATTATGAGTAAATTATAAAATAGAACTATTTAATAAAAGTAAATTTATAAATTTATATATGTATTCTCTATTCTATATATATTTGATATATTTTTTTAATAGTTGCGGTAGTGATTATGTATAATGAATTATTTAATTTGTAAAAGCATAAATAACGGTTGCATTATGTAGGTTATAGGCTCCTTTTTATAATACCAGAATTAGACGAGACTATGGATTTTTTCAATGCTCACTAATCGTCTGCTTGTGTGGAATGCCTTTCGGCACAAATCTTTCAAGTCTGAACCCCAAGTTTCCTTTTAGGTAGAGCTGTGATTTCCTATCTAAATCTATTGGGTTTTGTAGAAATCGTAAAGATATTTTCAATTTTGTTTGTGATTGTGTTAGTTTTTGTCTAAATTTAAGAGTTGAGAAATGGGTCTGATATTGTAGCAGCAAAATGCATATCTCTCAGCTGGATTTGCTCCCAGTTTTTTCTCTTGTTGTTTCCTATATATTTTTTCTTTTGAATCTGAAACGTGAGTTTGATGCTGTGGTTTTTTGTTAGAGATAAGTGGTGGTTGTTGTAGAGAGATTATATGATATTTTGATTGTTACGTTTTGATGGTTGTGTGGTATTGAGTACTGAATGTTGTAAATTTATATAAGTCATGTTTTGGGTATTGAATTATTAACATGGTTTTGGTTATCTACATGTAGCTAGCCACTGAATTTGCTTCTTGACATTTCTCATTTATTATGCAAATTTGTATTATTATTTTTTTGTTCGCTTTCTGTCTTCGGGCTTTTTACAAAATTCTTAGTTTAATATTTGCTATATCTTTATACTTAAAAAGAGCCTATCCCTCAATGAACAGTGATGAACAGTGATTCTTGTTTAAAATTCATAATTTCGAAACTGCCCTTAAGTTATGCTCTACAGCCCCACATTTGTCCCATGAATGCCCTTCATATATTAAATTAGTGGGTTTGTATAAAAATAAAAATAAAAAAAAATACTGGGTCAATCTTTATGTTGGTTGAGCTTGAAAGCTTAAAACTTGTTTGGTTATGTGTATTATTGAGAGTATTGTATGCTTCCACAATTTCGAACCAATTCTGTAATGTTAAACTGAAATCTCTTTAAGATTTGGATGCAACTTTTAAAAGTTATTTTTCTTCTTTGTAGATGCTTGTATTGCTTAATGTTCTTTAGTAAATTGGTTAGTTTTTAGAAAAGAAGAAACGAGAAAAAATTAAAAACATAGAATGTGGCAATATGAAGGGAAAGCTTTACTAGGTCTTGCTTATATACATACTGCTCATCCATTTCAAGCATATCGTTTCAATTTGAGTCATTTATGCTTTGATAGTTCTGTTATTCTTGAAAAAGTTACATTACATATTATTTGGTGCTCCTTTGACATTCAATTTTCAATTTAATAGGCAGTTGTTGGCCTGCTACTATTGTCTCTAAGCATTCATTTGTAGAACTTATGGGTTGTGCTTATACCTTTACATCTTTTATTTTGATCACATACTATTGTGGATCTAGAAAGCAGCTAAATTTATAGAATTAGCATAAGCATGCTGCTGTTGAGTAGTTAGCACAACTACTTCTTGAGGTAATATAAAATAGCAAGTTCTGGTATCTCTTTTCCAATTAAAACCTTACCAAATGGGGACTTCCATTTTGTCTTATTTTAGAGTTTTTATTGCTTCCTTTCATACTTGACAGTCTTAATTGGCCTTTCTGGTGTGTCTTTGCCTTATCCAAATATTTTAACTTTTCTCCATCCAAAAATATATATAAGAAGAATACGTAAGAGTCATGAATTGTAGTTCTCGTGACTTTTCTAATACATATTCTGTAATTAGTTCACGGCTCCCGTTGATTACATAATAAAATATAAAAAACCATATCTTGAGATTCAGATACATAATTACTTTAATATAAGTTCTAGAATGTCAAAAGTTACAAATATATTATAAAAATCTATGTTTATTTTAGCAAGAGGATTGAATTATGAAATGAGGTGATCGTCACCTAATGTAGCTCTGTTTGATGTTAGAATGGATTCATGAGAATCTTCTTTTTTTTGGCCAGACAACACTTTGGTTTGGGTGTCTAATTCAAAACTTGTTTGGTGCAGGCCCAAGCAGCTTAGATGAAAGCTTAGATGCCTCTATACATAGAAAGCTTCCTACTTGAATAAATCTTTAGCTTGAAAAGAGGAAGTAAAAAAAAATCACTTGTTCTTTAGTATCTTTTTGGCAATCTTTAAGGAGACTTATTTGTGCAACCAATGGAGTAAAAATTGTCAAGCCCACATTGTAGAAGATCGTGTCAAGGAGATTACTTGAAAGTTGAAAGGATAGAATATTGTTAACCATGAACAGTTTTTATTGAGCAGGTTAATGTATTTATTAGTTTGTATTGAACAGTTTGTAAAACAATTCGTATTGAGCAAGTAATGTATTGATCAGCTTGTAAAACAGTTTGTATTGAACAAATTAATATATTGATCAGTCTGTAAAGCAGTTTGTAAAATAGTGAGCAGGTGTATATAATAGGTTAATGTATCGAGGAGTATCAAAAACATGGATCAATTTGTATTGAACAGGTTAATGCATTGAACTGGTTAATGTATTGAGCAGTTTCTAATCATTATCGTGAGTTAATAGAATGAGCAATTTAATTAGGATCTCATGCATGCTTTTTGTGATCTCTTAGGACTCTTGCATGCAACCATACTACATAATCATCCACTACTCAATTAGCGGCCATATATCCATCCATAAATACCAACATTACAAATGGTTTGCCAATATATAAATACCAACATTACACTTTCCATTATTCAATTATCATCAATTGTAATCAACCAATACAAAACACCAACAAATGGTTTGCCAGTTTACAAAATATACAAAATGGCTTTCCAATACACTAATATCAACAAATGCGTGTTTCAAAATACAAAATATCGACAAACAATTTCCAATACACAAAAACAAACAAATGACTTACCAATTTATATACAAAATGGCTTTCCAATGCACTAATATCAACAAATGCCTACCAGTACACAACATAGCAAACTACTTATCTCCATAAATGCTGTGAATAAAAAGAACATATCATTTCTGAATGTATAATCTCTAAAACTTTTTAATTGCTATTTCAATGGCTAAAAAAACAAAAACATCATATTTTGTCTTAAAAAACAAACTATAATATGGATTTAAAATATTTTATTTTATTTTTCAAATTTACTTAGATCTATGGTTTGTTTAAACTTATTACTGTTTAAATTAGTAGCACCTAAATGAAATATGGTATTCTCATTCACTTTATTTTTTTTTACACTAGATATTTATATTTTTTTAACTTATTTTATAGTGATACAGGGCAACGTGCCTCGCACGTTGCAATACACCTAGTATATATATATATATATACATATACCTAAGAGAAGATTAACTATTTTTTTTTTTTTTGAGCAAATAGAATTCACTCGAAATGATAGTAATAAAATTAAATGAATGGATCGTACTGGTAGAGGAGCAAATTTGCCCTAGTCTACCAAGCTTTAGTACTCTCATATCTCTAGCAGACATTTCAATCTGAAATGATAGTAATAAAATTACAAAATTAATTACAAAATATAATATAAAGAATAGTCATAAATTACGTTATAATTAAATAAAATAAATATATAATAAATATAAATTTTGAAATATAAGACGAAGTCGTTCAAACGCCTTTGAGCACCAAATAGTCTTTCAAATGGTCCTAGTTGTTACCATCCGAACGGTTAGCAAACGGTTCCCAAGGTTGACTCTTGGCTTTGAATCGCTTGAATGGCAACGAAAGGCCAAAAATGGTTGAGTCGACTCAACAGTAATTTCAAACGAAAAGATCGATGTAATTTCTTTCATTTTTTTCAATAAAATACTACAAACAAGGCCAAAAATGGCCATATAAACATGTTAGCCTTGTGCTTTTTAGTCCTACACTATTAAATATACTCCTAGAATGGGTTTTTGTACATTTTTTAAGTTATAATTGAAAATAAAAACAAAATGAAAAAAATAATAATTTAAAATATACTTTCCATTATGTATGTGCAGAAACATATATTGATAATGAGTGGCATACATTCTATTTTAAATACTTTCAAGGTGTTGACACAAGGTTAGAAAGGCCGAAAAAAAAAAAACCTTTGATGTCGACCAAGCAAGATAGCGGAATGGGTTTTCTGTATTTTCCCAATAAATGCAACAACTTGGTGCGACACATGGTTACGATTTCGTTAGGAGGGCATTTGAGAGAGGTTAGTGGTTTGTACTCAACAATTGCTTCAAGATAGAGACCCACTTAAAGTAAGTTATCAAATTAATTTATGTATCATTTGCGTCGAAAAAAATTATACAATATTAAGTATTTGGCCATGGGAATGTTTAATTTCAGTAACCATATTAACATGCTCAAAGAACTTAGAGTAAATGATATAGACCAAAATCATGAAGAAGAGTTTTCGAAATGGTTTGAATAACGAGTAATGACATTAATATGATGCACGTTTCCACTTATTTAAAAAAGAGATTGGGTTGTTTATTTGGAATGTTTATACTTTAACTAATATGTAGGTGTATAAATCCATGCGAGTAATACAAATGATGTATCTTATGAACTGATGCACTCGCATGTAGTTTAATATGAAACGACGAATGGTTTTCATTTCATTTTTTAGAGTTCTGACAGAAATGATCGACGATAAAACTGCTTTATCCAACGCCTGCAGATAGAAAGCTGATCATCAAAAGGGAAAAAAGAGTTCAATTTCTTTTCTGCACTTTTTTCTTTTTTCCTTTCGGATAGTGAGACAAAAGTTACGTGACTAATGTTTTACATTACTGGCATGATGGCATGAATGGAGTATCGGACATTTGTGGTAATCGGTCCAATCAATACGCTACTATAAACATGGATGGCTAGCTAATACGGACAATATTTATATTTCTTTTTAGCTCATTTCTCTGGATAGTGACCATGGCCTGGCCTAGCTTGGTCCTAAATTTAATACTCCTAAAGGACTTCGTGAAAGATTAATGACAAATGTACAATTTTCTTTATATTAATAAACTTTATAATTATCTGAATAGAAAATAGGATTAAAACCGATAATTATTGGCCATATATCAATTGTAAATGATCAATTGCAAACATTATAAAATTTTATTTAAAAGATATTTATTAATTTATTTCATTTCTAAAATATATCATAAGAAATAGGGTTAATTACACTTTGCCCCCTCCAACTTTCACTCATGACCTCTAAACAACATATTGGTCCCACATACTTTTAAAAATCACATTGTCCTCTTTCCGTCTATCAGCCGTGTCAAAAGTAACGAAAAGTAACTTCACGTGCGCCTCACATGCATAATGTGCGCGGATGGAAAAAAAACCCCCCTCACTTCTTTCTTCCCAAGCCACAAACCAAGCCCTTACAAAAACTATTTGCGATTTGTATTCTTTCCAGACCAGACCACCATCGAATTATTTCTCAAGTGCAAATCTAAAGTTTTTTTTTGGGTAAGTGATTCATGGTTTACACGGCAATTTGAGTACTGGAAGAACAAACTAATTTGGTTTAACACCATCGAGCACGTCTCTATGTCTTACCCGGCAACAAGTTTCGCAAATGAGAGTCTATACCTTGGTGAGTTTATCTCTTTATTCATTGAATTTGTTAATTCGTCATGTGAAAATGACTAATTGGGCATCATGTATATTGTTAGATGGTTGGCCATTGCTGAACTTAACCACAGAAAAACCTAGGGTTTAGATTAGCTGTGAGCTATGAATCCAAATCATGACAGTACTAAATCTAGGCAATATAACATGTCTAGTAGATTGGAACAAAGTCTACGCATGATATCATGATATATTATGGCAGAGTTAGAAAAGTGTTAGTCCAATTCATAGCAGAATTTCAAGCTGACGTGAACACAGATATTTATTACACTATTTCCTTTTTTCCCCTTTCTTCTGCACACAAATGTTAGTTACAATATTTTCTATTTTCCCTTTCGTCTAGGGGAGGCCAGTCCTAGTACAAGCTATGAATATTTCAACATATATAACTAGTTGTAATTATATTCCTTCTTTCATCCAAACACTTTCTAGTCTAGATTCCAATTAAAGAAAAAAAAAAGACATGAGTCTTACGTAGAGTAAAGTGACTAAATGATTGATATAGAAAAGAGCAACACCAATTTCTTAGACAAGTCCATAGAAAAAGGAATAGCGAGGGCCTTCTTTTGGGTTTCCTTGGGACTCAATAAAGTTGTTGCCACCAGCTCTTATGTATCTAGAACCAAAACTCATAATAAATTAACATAGAAAATGCATTTCACCATAATATGCTCACTTTGTCTCTAGTTTAAATGGAAGTTCACCATCATAATCAACTACAATAGATTAAGGCCATTGTTCATGGAAGCTTTTTATTACCTTAACAAAAGCAAACCGGCAAATGATGTCTCTCATATGCTCTACTTCTCCATGCAGCCCTAAAATCACTTGTGCTCTACTTCTCCATGCGACACAAGCCCTAAAAGGTTGTTTAAATGCTTAGATGCGAAGAAAGGTATTTGATTGAGGGTTTCAACTGCAATGAGGAGGACAGGGATGAAATGAATGAAGTGCAGGGCTTTTTCATCTTTGTATTGTAGGTTATACACGTGAGGTGCATGTGAAGTCACTTTTCGTTCATTCTGATTCGGCTGATGGATGGAAGGGGGATATTATGAATTTTTAAAAGGATGAGAGACCAATGTATTAAAATTTTTAGTTTACGGATCATAATATGAATTTGGTGAAAGTTAAAAGAAGTAAAATGTAATTAATCCTAAGAAATAATAAAAGTGCAAAAGATGCTTTTATTTTACATTCTCGCACTTCTGGAAGTAAAATATTAATATAAAGAATATAATATAATCCATTATGAAAACTTTTAATTATACTACCTCACTTACTATTATTATTACTCTTAATAGTTAAACCCAAAACTATCTTACTGTAATTTAGAAAATTGTATTTTGTACAAGAATTTGATACAACTTCACAAAAAGGAAGCAATATCCATGTATGCTATAATGAAACATTTGTTTACTTTGTTAAAATGTTAAATACAAGTTTAACAAAATGTTAAGTTTAAAATACTGGTTGGCTGGTTTGTAGCAGAACATGCAATACATGACACCTCTTTATGATCATCATATAAATTAAGTTAGTGCAAATGCATAGCAGTCTGATATCTCCTATTTCATTCTTAGCCATGGGAATTCTAATCCACTTTCAATTAACAGCCTGCAAATTCAATATACCATCAGAAAGGCAAGGTCATATTCAATATAAATCCATAGGTGACATAAGTTAAATTCCTGGAATTTTTTCTAAGATATTGAGTCAAATTAAGCATTGAATTTGAAGCAAAACTTAGAAATGAAGTTTACTACAAAAACTCACCAAAAAACAAAAAATAAAACCAAAGCGGTGGAAGTTTTCATTGAAGTACATCAAAAGATTTAGAAGTTTACAATTACTTTTAGTTGTCGTTACTTAATAATGGTTTATAGGAAATCCAAATAGAAAAAACCGTGACATGATTTATACAAGTTTCATTTTATACAATTGAATGATATAGCACACTTCCCGGAATAAACAGTTCTTAATTTGGAAATAAAAGAATATAAAGAAATCGAGTAAACTGGACTATCATCATTTTGTATTTTAGAATATGACCAGATATTATAATTTGATTGGAACATCTAAAGCCAAGATATACACCATTGAAAAGTGGTAGTGTATACAAATGCTACAATTACATATTTTTAAAATTTTTGAATTTTAGAAAATGTGTTTTATAGCAATAATCAAGAAGGATTACTTGCTAAACAAAACAAACAAAATAACAAAATAAGTGTTACTTGTACATCATGATATGTTAAGATGCTCAGCACAAATCTTCCCATTCAACAAAGACAAATGAAGAATTGAGCCTACCATTCAACAAGGAGGAAATACAAGCTGTAGTGTTTCAAATGGGGCCACATAAAGTCCCTGGTCCTGACAGATATGGGCCTTGTGTTTTTCAAAAACATTAGGCAATAGTAGAAGAGCATGTATGTCAAGCAATAACCAATTTCCTAAATTCAGATCAAGAGTTGACAGCTATTAACCAAACCTATTTGGTGATGATATCAAAGAAGTAGAACCCTAAGTATGTGACAGAATATCAACCAATAAGTCTCTGCAATGTGTTATATAAGATTCTTGCTAAAGTTTTAGCCAATCAAATGAGGCAAATCCTTCCACAAGTCATCTCACAAAATCAGGGGGCTTTTGTTCCTGGTAGACAGATTTCAGACAACATTCTTATGGCCTATGATATACTCCATACCATGAGAAATAAGTTGCACGGACAAAGAGGATACATGGCATTAAAACTCGACATAAACAAGACATATGATAGAATAGAATGGGATTTTATGAAGAAAACAATGTTGCAAATGGGTTTTAATGCTAGATGGATAGAATTAATTTACAAATGTATCTCCTCTTCCTCTTTCTCGATATTGTTAAATGGCATACCACAAGAAGATTTCAAACCAACCAAAGAACTTAGGCAAGGTTGCCCCTATCCCCATTTTTGTTTATAATGTGTGCAGAGGCTTTTACTGCTCAGTTGCAAAGGGTTGAAATGCAAGGCAGAATCTATGGGGTTCCTTTGGCTAGAGGCAGAATAAGGGTAAGCCACATGTTCTTTGCAAATGATTGCATGCTTATTTGCCAAGAAAATATGCATTGGGGTTGAATTAGATCATAGCTCACTATGAGCAAGCTTCCAGACAAAAATTAAATAGAGAGAAATCTACTTTGTTCTTAAGCAGCAATACAAAGCTTCCCACGAAGACTTTATTGACTCAATTGGCAAGCTTAAATGAGTCATCAAGCTTGGAAAAATATTTGGGTTTACCATCGTTCATTGGTAGATTTAAACAAAAGGAATTTCAAGGAATTATTGAAAGAGTAGACAAGAAAATGTCAAACTGGAAATCACAGCTCCTTACTCAGGTTGGGAAAGAAATCTTGCTAAAGGCTATGATTCAAGTCATTCCAACATATAGTATGAGTGTGTTCCTACTGCCAAAGGTCCTATGCTCCAAACTAAACTCAAAGATGGCTAATTTATGGTGAAATTCCCAAGATAAAGTACCAAAAGTCCATTGGAAAAGCTGGGATGCTTTAAATTTGAGCAAGAGGGAAGGGGGCTAGGGATTCAGAGATCTAGAGACTTTTAATAGAGTTTTATTGGCCAATAAGGTATGGAAGCTACTAACATGTGACAACTCAGTGACAGCAAGGATCTTTAAAGCTATATACTTCCCTCAGACATCAATCCTCCAAGCTAAAGTGGAAAACAAACCCTCTTATGTTTAGAGGAGTCTGTGTTCTGCCATCCCTATAATCAAAGAAGGTAATATCTGACAAGTAGGGGATGGTAAGAGCATTAAGGTGAAGAAAGATAAATGGCTTACCAGTATTGGCTCAGATAGTGTGTTTTTTACAAATGGTAACCTTGGAGAAGATGCCTATGTTGTAGATTTAATTGACAGAAATACCAAATGGTGGGACTTTAGGGTACTCACAGAGAACTTCACACCAACAGTGATTGAAGAAATTGAAAACATCCTAGTCTCAGTTACTAGCTAGCTCAATAAGATTGCATGATGGATGCTTTTCAGTGAGAAGTGCTTATCACTTACAAAAACAACTGCAGTCAAGGCAAAAAGGGGAGTCTTCACAGGATGGGAGCAACCATGACTTGTGGTCAAGTGTATGGAACCTGTAGGTACCTCAGGTTGTAAAAGTCTTCATTTGGCGTGCTTGTAAAAATGCCCTACCCACCAAACAAAATCTTTTAGAAAACAGATAGCACCAAATCCTTTATGTCCAATATGCTTATGCAATAAAGAAACCCCCAACCATATTTTATGGTCATATCCATCGGCTAAAGACATCTAGATGCTAGGATCGAAGCAATTGCAGAAAGCTTCTATAATTGACGAGGATTTTGGTAATATATATTTGCAGGTACTGAACAGAAGTGGATTAGAGGACATTGCTAAGTTTGCAATAACAATTAGGTTGCTATGGCTGAGAAGAAACTAAGGTACTTTTACAGAACCAAGAGCTTTGTTTAATAGTGGCTTACAATCTCTAGACGATTATAAGAAAGCTCAAGCTCTTATCAATAGTGAAAGAGTATCTCAATAAACAAGACATCAAAGGGTGACGCCTCCACCCAAATGGCTAAAAATTAATTGGGATGTAGCCATAAGGAAGCACCAACGAAAGATTGGAGTAGCTGTGGTTTTGAGGGATCAAGTTGGGAATGTTATAGAAATCTTAAAGCAACCACTTACCATTTGTGTGCAACCAGTTATAGCGGAAGCACATGGCTTAGGTACAACTGCAATGTGGTGTAAAAATATGGGGTTGCAACGTGTAATATTTGAAGGTGACTCAAGATTGATGGTGGGAGCAAGAAAAGGAAGAAAACTATGCAAAGTAAGTTATACTACTTGATTTTAGATGTAAAAGCCATCTTATTGGGCACTAATTGGAATATTGATCATATAGGTAGGAATGGAAATCAGGTAGCCCATATTTTGCTCAACAACCAACATCTTTAAACTTAGGCATGTTAATAGATTGGAGTAGCTGTGATTTTGAGGGATCAAGCTGGGAATGTTATAGAAACCTTAAAGCAACCACTTACCGTTTGTGTGCAATCAGTTCTAGCAGAAGCACATGGCTTAGGTACAACTGCAATGTGGTGTAAAAACATGGGGTTGCAACGCGTAATATTTGAAGGTGACTCAAGATTGGTGGTGGAAGCGGCAAAAAGGGAGAAAACTATGCAAGGTTAGTTATACCACTTGATTTTAGATGTAAAAGCCATCTTATTGGGCACTAATTGGAATATTGATTATATATGTAGGAATGACAATCAAGTAGCCCATATTTTGGCTCAACAAGCAACATCTTTAAACATAAGCATGTTATATGTTGAGAATATCCTCCTATGTATTTTATAGTGTGTAATGGCTGATGGCCAAAATGTTGTTGAATGAAATGAAGAATGAGATTTTATTTTCAAAAAAAAAAAAAAAAGATGCTCGGCACAAACTTTTTTTGAGAACTCAATCATCCACAAATAATGTACAACAAATAGTGGTTTTTCCCATGAGGGAAAATGGTTTGAAAAAGTATTAATATTCTAAATAAGAGTTACTAAAGGCCAACAAACCCACACATAAAGCAACAGAATTTAAAACCGAGCTAGTGATCAGTGTCACTAAAAGACAACATTCAAAAGATTGGTTTCCAATAACGTTTATATATTGGCATTTATCTATGTACCTTTGCAAAAGGGAAAGGAACATTAGCAAGGTTATTCCCGAATCATATTGTACATAAGTTCTACCTATAGCATTCCAAGATCGATCTCAGTAAAAATCATGTCATAAAAATGCAACAACCAGAACGATTTCTTTTACTAATAAACTTTATTTTACCTATAAAAAAGCCAAAACAATGGGGTAGGGAATTTTGCCAATTCATGTATAGTATACAGACCTTTGGCCCACCAACCTGATAAACTTTTCCCATGCTCATCCATCATCTTTCAAGGCTGTAAAAATTGTACCGACAACATCAAGTACATCATATACAGATGAAGCCCATCCATCATGTATAGTATTCTATGGTTTGGACTACTTGGCAATATCCAAATAAATTGGATCTGCATAGAGAAGGTGGGGAGGTAGTGATCGGCGTAAGGCTACTTTAATACCAAAATCAGATGAGTAAAGGGAGGGAGAATATTGAATTGAGTGAGAGCTGAGAGATTGAGAACTTAACTTGTATACGATGGACTCTCTTGTTTTTTATAGGCATGGGTCTATACTGGGTGTGTTCCCAAGGGACAAGACCATTGTCCAATCTATCCATTAAGTCATCATTCCCTTTGCCGTGTTTGAACGGGCCTTCCTGCCACATTCTGAGTTAATGGCGAATTATCCACCTCTTTATACCGTGTCAGTTTCTACTTTATCCGGACGTGTACCTTAGTTCTTGACTCGGATTTAATGCAGTAAGGGGCTTGCCTGTAGCGTATTTAATGCGGAGGGACACTTGCCACACTTCTACCGTGCTTACATTTAATGCGACGTAGTCTTGGCAGGCTTTCATATTTAATGCGTTGAGAGATGTGCCTATTGCTTCCTAACTTGGCTCTCCCTACCATACAACTTATTCTATAGACATCATCTCGTCTCGTGTATCCTTGGAGTTTCCCTCCTTCCCAAGCATCAAGCTGTTCAGCAAGGCATTGGGCTAACTTTGAAACTAGGCTCACTCTAGTCCTACATTGGGCCCGAGGCCTGGCCTATTCAAATGGGCCTCTCCTCACAATCTTGTTAATAAAATAGTTTTACCTTTGATAGTTCTCTCAAAATAGCTGCCTTGGCTACAACTTTAACTTTAAGTAATCTAGATGGACATGATGGAGATGCCAATCAACAAGAAACTTTGAATGAATCTCAGATACCTCGATGTTCTTTAGCAATCTGCACAAGTTAGTACAATTGAGAAAGAAAAGGATGCAAAATCTATGTCCGACAGAAAGAAGAAACATCATCAAACATCCAATCTGCAAATATTCTCTTACAAATCCAGCATTCAGGTATACATAGAAATAAGCATCATGCCTATTGATTTTTTTTCTCATAGCTGGGGGTCCGACCTACTCCCAACAATTGAGGGATTTTTGGCGTTTTATTTTTTTCATGATTTGCGCTTTTGTACGTTGGTTTATGCCTTATTACGTAATAAAATCTACTTCAGATTGCGCACAGTACTCTTCTCATCCCTTACAAAATATCACTCTGTTTTTGGATCCGTGTAGTTCATTTCGTTATAATATCACTCTGTTTTCAGACCCGTTTAGTTCATTTCGTTATAATAATTTTGATTTTTCTTACTTCGGTTTCGTTCGTCTGGTTGTATCTACTATTTTATGGTGTGACGTTATCGGATGAAAAAAATGTTTTGGGTTCTCGATGAGGACGATGGATGACACTCTTTTTCCTTTCTGATTATCCGTTCCAGTGTGAGACGAAGAAGAACAAAAAAAAAACCTTCTGTTGCCGTAGTTGATTTCATTTCTCCTGGTATGTTTGCGTGATCGTCGCTCTCATTATTTTTCCCAATTATTTTCCTAGCTTTCTTTTCATTATTTTTATTTGTATTTATGCATTTATTAATTTTTTTTGTGATAAATAGACAGCTCGCTGATTTGTTGCCGAAATTGATTTCATTTCTCCTGATATGTTTGCGTGGTGGTCACTTTCATTATTTTTTCCCAATTATTTTCCCTGCTTCTTTTCATTATTTTTATTTGTATTTGTGAATGTATTAATTTTTTTTGTGATAAATAGAGAGCTCGCTGGTTTGTTCTCTTCATGTTCATTCTCATTTTTTCTCTTTTCTAGCTTAGTCTTATTCTTTTTTATTTGTGTAGTTGTTAATCTTTTTGTGATAAATGGAGCTAATCAATAAAAAGTAATTAGAGTCATTATTTTTATTTCTACATTTATTAACTTTCTGGTAATCAATGGTAATCAATGGAGCTATAAAATATTTGATTTACATAGATGGATAAGGAGAGGAAAAAATTATTTATCCATTTTTTCCTTTTTTTTGTGATAAATGTTTCATTATTGATTGTACTGCGAGAGAGATAAATCATTCAAGCGAAGAAAAGTAGACATACAAAGGTCTAAAGAAGAAAATGGTAAACGAATTTTTGATTATTCAGTAGAGCTCATAAAATGTACTTACATTGCGTGATTTTCACTCTCATTATTTTTTTCCAACAAGATCTGGCCATGCAAGTGTGATGCATAAAATTTGAACAAACTATCCTTTGGATAAAATGTTAGAAATTTTGCAAGACTGATTCACCTATTTTTTAAGTCCTTAGATACGAATTTTCTTATGTTGCATTTCAAAATTATATAGATTTTGAAATTTGTTTTTCTTTTTAGAGACCTTGAGATTCTTTTCAATTAATCGATACAATTAATTTACTTTTCTTATCTATTATGTTTTTAGTTATCTTTAATGGTTTTTCTTTTTAATCTTTCTTAATTTTGGAGTGTCAATTCAATATTCCTATCCAAATGTAAATGTGATAAATTTATATAATTCAGCTTGTTACTGCTTGTTGATCCCATTCTTAATTTTTAATCAACATGTTTGAAAGTTGGTTCATACAATGGTAGATTTCTCAATTTAGAATATCACCATATATTTAATATTCAGTATCAATCAATGACTATTTTTATTTGTTTACAACATAGGTCTCTCTCTTTAATCTAAACCAACAAGTATTTTTACTTTAAATCCTGTTATTCCTGGTGCAGCCTCCTTGTGTCGATGGTAATCATTTCTTAACTTATTATTTAGATAATCTATATTTGTCATAAAATTCTCAAAATATTTATACAAAATGTATATCCATTGACTATTTTTGAAAATATTAGTTCTTTTATATTTTTCTCACAATGATTTTTGTTAATTTTTTTAACTTCTTAGGTGATATTAAGGGCAATACTTAATAGCGAACTACTTGAAGATATTATTGAGAACATTATGAATGCCGCATCAACAGTAGCATTAGCTACTAATGTCCAAAACATAATTAAGATTAATGATGTTCCTGCCTACCTCAAATCATTAGAACCAATTAAGGTAAATCTCTACAATCTTCTTTAACTTTTTTTTCTTTTATATATTGTTTATAAATATTATTCCACATGTATTTTTAGAGTAAATATAATCTCTAACTAACACTTCTTATTATTTATAACCATATAAAAACATGTGTTTCTTCTAAATTTAATGCAGAAAGCAAGATTTTTGATTAAGGCAAATATCTTCATTGTTGATCTACGTCAATACTTCTACTACATGTCCTGTACTAAATGTAACAAAGTAACAGGATATGAACAAAATGAACAATTCGAGTGTTATCATTGCAAGAATATGAGCATTGCACAACCACGGTATGTATGTTATATTAATATTTTTTATCATAATACCAAATATCATAAATTCAAATTACTATTTAATGATTTAAACTTATAAATATAATTTATTTATACAGCTCTCGAACCTATGTTGAAGTTGATGATGGTAGTGGACGACTTCCAGTTGTCATGTTTGCTGAAATTGCAGAACAAGCTATGGGTTGCACAGCAGTTGACTTAATGGAGCATGTAGGAGAGGTAACCAATTTGTTTATATTCATCATGATTCCTACTACTTTGAAATTTATTTACTTAAAAGTTATAAAGAATACACTAACTACTACTATCTAGCTAGAAGTTGTAGTATTCATAAATCTTATCGCATAATATTATATTTTTTTGGCTTCTTTAAGGACTCAAGTGTTTGCTGCATGCTTTGAAATAGCTTTATTTTCTTTTTACTGTTGCACTTTATTAGGAAAAGAATTTGTTTGCTTACTTAATGAGAAAAGCATGAAATAGATTTAATTAATATTCAACCTTACAATTTTTTTTAGGCCTGGAAATTTATACAAAGTGGTTGGATTCATTTTGTCCTACTTTGGTGTTAGAACAAATAAAAAACAAATTCTTGTCATACCAATATAAATGCTTAATATTAATTTTTTCATTATAAATCTTCAAGTTATGATTCAAACACAATAGTAAACTTCTTTTTTAAGCATTCTTTTTAGGAGACTACGCTTTTTCTTTTTCCATAATTCTGTCTGTATAACTCATTTAAAAAACTCAACCCAAAAAGAGTTTGAAAAATAAAAACTTCTAAATGATGGCCATGATTTAAAAATTAATACAACATACTCTAACTTAACCTACAAGCATATAATGATGAACACTTGATGAAAATACTTTGATAATTAGATAAAAAATTATATGATCATATATATAGATTTCGATAGAATATTTTATTCTCTTATATATAACTATTATATGAATTAGACAAAACAATATTAAATTGTCAATAAACTGTATATGAAGATGCTCCATTCTCTTATATAAGTGAATAAACTTATTGTCTAATTATTTTTTACATATATATGAAGATGACACCTAAACAGGTACTTTTTACATATATGTAGCTGTTATATGAAACAAAAAACTACCGCATTCACTAAAAAATAACATTGATGTCATCTAACAAGATAAAAACTGTTAAGGACGTGTCTCGCTGGCCTCCTGCTCCCGTTACCTGCAAGAAGAATTAAGGGAAGATCGTGACTTTCTACCCAGGATATCTCCGACGCTCAAGTCAGTAATCACGTATTTACAAGAATAATTCTTAATGTCCCTTAGTTGAGGTTTACCTGGTCTATTTATAGGCATCTGGGGTGGTACATGTCCCTTGTAACGCCTTCCGTAATCATCGTGATTGCGTATCTACATGATATATCTTTCTGAGTTTGTTGTTATTTCGTGTCTGCTTGAAATTCCGACAAAGCTGGTGACGGGTTTGATATATATTTTGTTTGAAGGTGACGTCGTCATTTGATTCTGCGCCCCTTTGCTTTGTCTAAAGGTGGCGTGGTCATTTGACTCTGCGCCCCTTTGCTGTGTTCGAAGCTGGCGTGGTCATTTGACTCTGCACCCTTTTGCTTTGTCTGAAGGTAGCGTAGTCATTTGACTCTGCTCCCCTTTGCTTTGTCTGAACGTGGCGTCGTCATTTGACTCTGCGCCCTTTTGGTTTGTCTGAAGGTGGCATGGTCATTTGACTCTGCGCCCCTTTGCTGTGTTCGAAGGTGGCGTGGTCATTTGACCCTGTGCCCATTTGCTTTGTCTGAAGGTGGCGTGGTCATTTGACTTTGCGCCCCTTTGTTGTGTTTAAAGATGGCATGGTCATTTGACTCTGCGTCCCTTTACTTTGTCTGAAGGTGGCGTGGTCATTTGGCTCTACGCCCCTTTGCTTTATTTGAAGGTGGCGTGATCATTTGACTCTGCGCCCCTTTGCTATGTTCGAAGGTGGCGTGGACGTTTGACTCTGCACCCCTTTGCTTTGTTCGAAGGTGGCGTGCTCATTTGACTCTGCGCCCCTTTGATGTTTTCGAAGGTGGTGTGGTCGTTTGACTTTGCTCCCCTTTGCTTTTTTTGAAGGTGACGTGGTCGTTTGACTCTGCGCCCCTTTGCTGTGTTTGAAGGTGACGTGGTCATTTGACTCTGCGCCCCTTTGTCTGAAAGTGGCGTGTTCATTTGACTCTGCGCCCCTTTGCTATGTTTGAAGGTGGCATGGTCATTTGACTCTGCGCCCCTTTGTTGTGTTTGAAGGTGCCGTGGTCGTTTGACTCTGCGCCCCTTTGCTTTTTTTGAAGATGGCGTGGTCGTTTGACTCTGCACCCCTTTGCTTTGTCTGAAGGTGGCGTGGTCGTTTAAATCTGCGCGCCTTTATTGTGTCTGAAGGTGGCGTGGTCTTTTGACTCTGCGCCCCTTTGCTGTGTTGGAAAATAGCATGATTATTTAACTCTGCGCCCCTTTGCTGTGTTCGAAGGTGGCATGGTCATTTGACTCTGCGCCCCTTTGCCTTGTGTGAAGGTGGCGTGGTCATTTGAATCTGCGCCCCTTTGCTTTGTCTGAAGGTGACGTGGTCATTTGACTCTGCGCCCCTTTATTTTGTTTGAAGGTGGCGTGGTCGTTTGACTCTAATGTCCCTTAGTTAAGGTTTACCTGGTCTATTTATAGGCCTCTGGGGCAGTACATGTCCCTTGTAACGCCTTCCATAATCATCGTGATTGCATATCTACATGATATATCTTTCTGAGTTTGTTGATATTTCGTATCTGCTTGAAATCCCAATAAAGGTGGTGACGGGTTTGATATATATTTTGGATTCTGCAGAGTTGGGCCCTTAGTATGCTTACCCTTTCTGGTGGGCTCCCATCACTGTTGGGCCTTTTCCTTTCTGGTGGGCTCCCATCGCTGTTGGGCCTTTGGGCCAAATCTGATCCCACAAAAACTATTATTACAATAACTCTTCTCTCATTTGATCAAAAGTATAATATCCCATCTTCATTAATATCACTGTTGAAACTCAAAAAATCTAAACATTAAAATACAAGCATTTTTAAGATCATTCACATACTTGTCAAAGAAAATGAAAAAACAACTAATCTAGCATACATACAATATTTCACCAAAACTTCTTTAGGCCTACATCATTCATGAATCCACCCAATTATTGTTTTTGCCCAACATACATATAAATATATGTATGTTTGAATGTGTATCACGCATGTATTTAGATATATGAAAAATATGTTATAATTTCAAATCTACCCATTTAGGTCCAGTTTACATGTATTTATCTTTAATCTCTTTAGCAACAATATTCATGAACGATACACACTCTTGTATTTTTCCTAATATACACACATATATATAAATTATTGTAAGAACTATATATCACTCATGATGAATAAAATTATAAGCACTACTGTTAGCTAATTAGATGATAAAATGCTCTTCTGATTCCATTATATTCAAAATTATTATTTTATTCAAGCATTACATACTCTACATTTATATTTGTCACTATACTTTATATGATATATATTAATATACTTCTAAATCTTTGATAATCATATTTTAACTCCCAATTTTTTCCATACAAGAATATTTATCATATGTCCAAAATATTGCAGCATTATGTTCAAACAAAAAATGGATAATACAATTGGGTACATATGGAGATCAACTTCAAAAGCAACAACAGAAAAATTTCAATATTATCTCCATAAATGCTATCAATGAAGATAACATACCACCTCCAGATGCATAATTTTCAAAACTTTTTTATTGCTATTTCAATGCCAAAGAAAACAAAAATATCTTATTTTATTTTAAGAAATAAACTGTAATATGGATTTCAAACACAATATTTTATTTCTGAAATTTATTTGGATCTAAATTTGTTTAAACTTATTACTCTCTGAATTATTAGATTACAACTTGAATGAAATATACTATTCTCATTCACTCTAAGTTTTTCTTTTTTTATTAGATATTTATATTTTTTAATTTATTTTATAATGATACAGGACAACGTGCATCGCACGTTGCGTTATCCTTAGTATATATATATATATATATATTATAACATTATTTATTCAATTTTTAATTTTTATTTCTTCTTATTTATAAAATAAATCAAAACTTAAAATAAATTTGGATGTTGAAAAGTATTGAAAAAAATTGTGAATAGCAATAAAAAGTAGGTAAAAAATAATAATAAAATAACAAATAATTATATTCTAATAAAATATGACGTAACATCTTTTACCCAAGTTCGATCGTGTAATTATATATTCTCTGGAAATTGCGATTGACGATGATGCGTAGAGAATGACTGCACATCACAGATGGAATGCGTATTGGGGCGAAAGCAAGGAGCCCAATGACATGATTTTTACTGTTAAACGATCTTCAATGTTTCAACTGACGGCCAAGTTATATGTGTTCTTGGCAGATAACACCAACGAAGAGGTCTGCGACTTCATGGTTGAAGGGAGTCGGGCTGAAAAAACTTGTGTCATTTATACCGGAGATCGTAACAATATAGTTGCCCAGGTAATTAGCTGGTTTTCGCTTATAGCTTGTACGTTTTCAATATTGAATATGACAATATGCGACGATGTTTATATTAGAGAAAGGAAGTCCTATAATTACTTGGTTTCTTAATTTCGTAAAATTAATTAGATATTCAAAGTTTAGCAACCCTTATATAACTAGAAACCAATTATATTGATTATCGTGGGAATCAAAATGCAGATGCGTAAGGAGATCACCCTTCTAAGTGTCCTGATCGGAAAAGACAATTACATGATAACCGTTCATCCTAACGTCGATTACGCATTCATAGTCGCGCTTATTGTGATTCTAGACGATTTGAATTTCCACATAACCGAGATGCAGAAACAGGCCTTCAAAACTGCCGTGAGTGTGGCTGGAGGACTACCGACATCATGAGTTAATACAGGAATTTAAATATTAATGCAAGTGTGTTTAAATATACAATACACGATTAATATAAGTGTGTTTAAATATACAATTAGCTGTGTAATTATGGATAGACAGATTTTGTACATAAATAAATGAGCTAGTTTGTGCAGCTAGTTAGTTGAATGTGCAATATCGTCAATATATTTGAAGTTAAGAGAAAAGCTACTCCAACCGCGATCCACCCATCCCGATAGTTTTTTAATTTTTAATTTTTTTTACATAGTCAAAATTAAAGAAGTATTTTTTAATGATATTGTGATTTTTTTTAAAATGTTTGAAGATATAAAAAAATGAATAAAAAAAAAACAAGTAGTCTTGTCGGGAGCCATTCTCGTACTACACCCGGCCCGGACCTCTGCCTCTTGCAGTTATAGGCATCATGTTCTGAATGCAATGTACATATTTGTGTCCATTATGTCAATGACTGTGTCTATAATTAGCTCCCAAATTGGGAACTAAAGCCATTAATTGGTGTTGGACTAAGCAATAGAGAAATATCTAACCCAAGACCAAACCCGAGAAATATGCAACCCGATAACAGTATCTAAATTTCATCAATTGTTTCAGCTCAAGTCTTATATTTGAGAAGGGTTAACTGTGTCTTGGAGTTGAAAAATGTTTTTGAAAACATATTATGGCACAAATTGCTACTATTGCACATGACACTATCAATGAGAAGGGATGTGGAGCCTTAACATTAATAACTATATTAAATATCAAAATAGTACAACAAATAGGAAAATACAAAGACAAAGGTGAGAATTGGAGCCGATTTTTCATGGTTGACCAGATATTCATAAAGGAGAATGTTGTGAAGGTGGTTTATACAACGATCTGTAATGTTATAGAAAGTGTTGTTTTGCACCTTGCTGTGGAAGAAGATTGTTATCAGAGGTGAAGACTATAAAGAAGAAAAAGGAGGCCGGGGGCGAAGGAGGAAATGCTCCTCCTCATTGGAATGTGTACGTCATTAATGGGTACTACGCCCCCATTTCTAATACCTTCAAGACCACACCCATCAGTATATATACGGAATAACCACAAGTCGCTAAGAACAGAAAACTTTAAATAAAGGCTAAAGGCGTTACAGTCTAGAATGTGAAACAGGGGCCATTAACATATATACTCAACAAACCAACCTAATAGAATGTGAAAATAATAGACTCATTTAGTTCATGGCCATTTGTCGTGGTAAAAAATTGGGTTATTAGAACAATTCAGACCACCACTTCCTAGAATCAACGGCCAAAGGCTGTTTGTGGACAGAAAACAAGGACCAAACTAAGGCGGTAAACGAGCCGAGTCGAGTTGAGCTTTACCTTGTCGAGCTCAAGCTCGAGCCTGACCCTGAACTCGATTTTTTATTTATTCTTTGTTCGAGCTCCACTCAATAAACTAAACTTTCAACTCAAGTTCGAGCTCATTCTACAAACGAACTCGAGTCATAAACGAACTCAAGTCAAACTGAGCTCGAGCTCGAATTTTTTTAAAAATTTTTTTAAATAAATTTCAAAAATAAATAAATAAATAACTAATATTTAATATCTAACTAATTGATAATTATTCATCATAACAATATATTATATACTTATATATTATTAATAAATACACATAATATGATAATATATACATATTTCATGCTTCTCACGTACTAATATATGAAATTATTAAATTTTATATACTAATTATTATACAAATTATAAAATATAACAATAAAGTATACTCATCATATAAATATAAATAATAAGATTACATATTACATATTACATATTTAATTATAAAAATGTTATACTTATATTATTAACAATACATATATATAACATATATATATACAATATTTATTAATATAAAAATGAATTTTAATCAAGTCAAATTAACGAGTCGACTCAAGCATAAACAAGCAAGCCTTAACGACTGTTAGTCGAGTCGAGTCAAGTTTTGTCCGGTATGTGTCATTTACTAATCAAGTGGATATTTGCTTTCACGAGCGAATTTTTTTTTTTCACGAGTCAACTTCGATTAAAGTTTAACCGAGCGAGTACTGAGCGGGCTGTCAAGTAGTCTGATTCATTTACAACCCTAGACGCAATCTCCAAAAACAAAGCAGCTTGAATGCACAGTACTTTAGTGGTGTGCTAGATTCATCAGTTGCCTTCGACTTGAATTAATATTGTATCTATCAAAATTTTCTTTAAAATTTAGTGAAAAATATAAGTTTGATGAGAAACTAATACATCCACATCCATAACTCGGTATTTGATATATTATTTGATTCATCAAATAATAATATAATAATATTTTTCAAATAAAGCGGAAAGAGAAAAAGGAAGGGAAAAATAGAAGAATAAAATATATTAAAAATTAGCTTGAAGTGTAAATAGTGACTCTTCAAATTTGAAGGATGAATCTAAATTATTGTAATTCAAAGTTTGTGATGATGGAATTTGATAGGTCTAATATAAAATTATATTAGGTAAAATCATCAAATTTGTATTTGATGGACTAATTAATGAATTCAATGCCAATACTCTTAAGGGTGGTTTGGATTGGAATATAAGATAAGTTAAGATGAGTTTTAAAAGTTGAATAAAAAATTATTACCATATTTTTTTTAATATTATTATTGTGTTAAAATTTAAAAAAGTTGAATTATGTATTATATTTTATATGAATATTTAAGAAAATATAATAATTACTTTGAAATGAATTAAGATAAAATGAGTTTACTATCCCATTCAAACCGGACAGAGTGACAGCCTCTCATGCTTTCTAAAATTTTTGTACATATTTTGTTTATTGAATTATATAAACCGTAAACCCCTTATATTTGAATTAAAAATGTTTCTTGCAAGCCCCTGCTACAAATCGTGCGCAAACGGCATTCTATTTAATAAATTTTTTATTTCTTTCTTTCTCTCTCCCGCACAAAACCTCCCTCCCACAGACGAACACTAGTCTTTCGTCTTTGCAGCTTCTTCTCCTCAGCTTCTTCTTAAATTTACGGATGTCCGTTTTTTTCTTCTTTTTTTTAGGGTCAGGTTGAAAATATAGTTTTCCTTTGTTTCAGGACTCTCTCCCTTATGAATATAAAGGATCTATGATTTGCGTTCTCTTTGGATGGATCGGGGATGGAGAACTTTCGAGCTTAGTTCCACGCGATCAAGAATTCCAGTGATCACCTCATTATTGCAGGTTTCAAGAGCCTCTAAGTTTCTTTTTACTTTTCCCCTTCATACTTTACTAACTGAAGCTGAAAACCATGGTAAATTTTTTTTGGCTTTTCAAACTTCTTAATTATCTCGATATCGCAAAATCTTAAATCTCTCAAGATTCGTAGTCCAACCTTCATACTTTTTTTTTGTTGCTTGCTTTCTTATCTCTGCAGTTGTAAAGAAAGGATTTGCAGCCATGGTCATGATCAGCAATGGGGAAAAAAGTAAAAACACTTGGTTGGTGAAGCAGGAGATTGCAGATTGTTGTTGGGTTGGTGAAATATGGAGATTGTTGTTGGGTTGATTGAAGACGACCACAAGACAATACGAAGGACCAGAAGACTTTCTCCTTCGACTTACTCCCACGCGAAGACTGACTAATAAGCAAAACAGATGGCACCACTCCCACAAGAAGACGAAGACGAGGCAAAAACAAGATCTGCAGTTCTTCAAACGCAGACGAATTAGCTTTAGGTGTTTTCATCTTCTCGACTAGTGCCGTTTATAAAAATTATTAGTTTGTCCATATATCTATCTTGACATTTCATTTTAATATCTTATGTATTTTAATTTTTTTAATTTTAATTTTATTTAATAATTAAAAGTGTGATTATTAATATATTTTTATATTTTTATATTTTTTAAAAATATTTTAAAATAATAAAAAATAAGTATAAAATAATTAAAATAAATAAAAATAAAAATTGGCCTAGTGATCCGCTGTACTACTAAGAGCATTAATAATGATCTTGCTATATTTTTTTTTAAAAATTATAAATTTACACACTTTTCAAAAAAATAATTTAAAAAGTTTTTGAGAATTACTATTTATAAATGGAAAAAAATACTTTTATTTCTTTTCTTTCACTTTTTTTTCTCAATTATTAATTAAATATGATCAAATTTTTTTTAAAAATTTACACATTTATATATATTTTTTAAAATTTAGCAACATCATTACTAATGTTCTAACACAGCCAACATTGCCAAAGTGGCCTCACGCCACGTCATACGATTGTGCAGCGACTCTATCCAGCACTTGTACGTAGAAGAATTAAAAGAATAAACACTACATCATTTCTCACTTATCTCGTTCATGTACCGTTGTACGTGGCTCGGTCATGTTTCTCAATTCACACTTGAAATTATTGATTAAGAATTTAAGATTTGGCACGTATTTGAAATAATTGGAACTACTACTATATATATATATATATATACATATATAGAAACTTTGATGGCCGTTCACTCCAGATGTTTTGGTATGTGTATATGTACATATTGTACTCCCAAATATAATAATGATCTCTATTGTTTCGTACAAGGTAAAATATATAATCCAATATATGGTTTTACGAATTCAAATATAAGGGGTTTACCGTTTAATACTTTATAAAAGCTAGTGCACGTTGTGATGAAGATCAATCATCAGATGGTACTTTATAAAAGCTTCATCATCAACTATATCCATATTTATATTATTGTATTTTCATTGCTTGGCCAGAACATGAATGCATGCGAAAAACAGTCGACAATGTAAATATTTTACCTTGCTCGGCAGAACCAGAAATAAACCCACAATAGTCGAGTTGAGAATTAGGATTTCTGAAATTAAACTTATATTTTCAAAACCAGCTTCAAGAAATTGAAGAACAAAATGTAAATGAGCAAAAAATATAAAAAAATAGAGAAGACACACAGATTACATGGTTTAACGTTAATGGCCTACATTCACAATATGAACAACCTTAAAGATCGATCTTATTGATAAATTTTCAAAGCCACAGTGTACATTACAACAAAGCTAGCATTCGAGCTCAAGAAAACTAATAGAAAAGGCTCTCTTCCTCTCTAAATGACAAATCCTAGCACAGCACCCTAACACATAAGTTTCTTTCTTTCACTCGATATTTGAAGGCACAAAATGAATATCATCTTACCCTAACTCAGAGTACAAGATATATATATATATATATACAGTTACAAGATCTTGACACATATGCATCAATGCACGGCTCAGATGCTTCCTCACATAAAATTCTGAGGTTTGAAAAGTCCCTTTTACCCTTCAGCCTTAACATGAGAGTTAAAGCAGCTCCCGTGAATCTTGAAGTGTCCTTTAATGTAATTTCCTACATACATTCAAATAGAAATACAATGCACACTAAAATAACACAAGTTTGACACCATTTAGACCCAACAGAAAATGTAGATGGTTTCTAACTAATTTCTCTCTCGAGCGAAAGCACCCTCCCTCGCGAATAAAGTCACCCCTTGGGCATTGGGGGGTGGAGCATCGGCTCCATCCTCCCTCCGTTTTTCTCCTTCCTTTTTTTTCTTTCTCCCTCCACCCAACCACCTCCAATGTATAGGTTAGTGTATTGTGGTTTTTGGGTCTTTTTCGATTTGGTAGGTTTTTCCAAGGTTGATGTGGTGCGGAGCCATCAGTCCCCCACGGTCCACGCACCTCCCTAGAGCTTTTTTCGAACAGAAAGATGCATGCTCAAAACGCGCGAGTCTCAAAAGTGTGCGTGTTCTCTGCACCATTGCTCTCTAGAGGTTCTTCTTCCCCTGCGTGCAGCTTCCTTCGAACCAAGCTCCCAATCTGCTTAGACTCGTGGGATAATCACTCCTAGTGTGACATATGGTTATCATGCGCTTCCATAAATGGCTTGTTTTTGGTTTTTGGCTTCTTTCTTTTTTATTATTATTGTAATTTCCATTTTTTTATAAAATAAAAAAAAAAAATAGAAATAGTCTCTTGAACTTCTATCCGTAGAGTTTTAGTTCTCTCCTCCATTAGAGGAAAAGGCTTGAGTTCTTTACCTTTTGGTAGAAAACGGTCTCTTAGACAAGTTGTCTACATAGATTGTAGAAGTTTAGACAAAATTAGTCACAAAGTCATTTGTGAACTGGTAGAGCCCCGATTGCTTTATACTCTTAGTTTTCCTCAGTTTATATCGGTCACATTTGTAAACTTCAATTTCTTGGATGAATGAAGTAAGCCTAATTCTCAAAGAACATGGATGCGTACATACATGATTTTCTCATTGCCTGCATAAATCCTTGTTAGCATTCTTAAATTAAATATTTATCATTGTTAACAATCCCTATTATTGTTTTCCACTTAATCTGATCCAAGGAAAAAAAACACTACACTACAAAGTTCACCTACTCATTTGAATCAGTTCAACCAATGGTCACCCAAACACAATGATCCAACAATGGTCAAGATTTAGTAAACCTTGCCCTCTGTCTTTCTAGGCTGTAGTGATCGGCATCATAGGTACAAATGTTATCACCCACCTACTTGTCGTACTTAGATTCCTATCATGTTGTTTTTTATAAACTTAGTTTTTCTTATAAACATCCTGGGAACCTTCATATACCTCCACCATTTGAACTAATTTTGTCAGTATTTGACCTCTGGGTTACCCCACTCTTGAACCATCCTCCTCCTACCACTATCCAAGAACTAAATATTCCCTTACCCATCGCCCCTCCCACCACGGAACCACCCCTCACCTCCCCACCCTTTCCACTCCTAAAAATCCTTCACCTCCCTCCATTCCACCTCCGACCATTACCCATACTACGATTAACCGCTTCCACGCCGGTATTCACAAATCCAATCCCAAATGTGCCAACTTCCATGCTCCCTCAACCATACCCAAGGAGCCAAAACCCATTTGCTCCACTCTCACTCATTCTGTTTGGACTCAAGCTATGCTTGATTAATTACAAGTTTTGTTTACTAACAATACCTAGATCCTTGTTCTAGATGATTCGTCTATAGATGTTATTGGTAGCAAATGTATTTTTAAAACCAAACTCAATGAAAATGATTATTTTGATCAATTGAAAGCATGCTTAGTAGCCAAAAGATTTCACCAAATAGATGGTGTTAATTACCATGAAACGACACAACATGCTTTGGCCACAGCATGCTTACTGTCTCCTGGAATGGCCTGACTAACATCCTCAACTGGTATGATGGGCATTTTCTTATAGTGATCCGACCCATCACTATTCGGATTGTGATCACTCTTGCTCTAATCCAACATTGGGACATTCGTCAGCTAGATGTCAAGAATGTCTTTCTCCCCAGTGATCTTCATGAGTTCATCTACATGGAACAATCACTTGGTTTTATCCATCCAACGCACACTTCACATGTTTATGAATTGAATAAGGTATTGTATGACTTAGAACAAGCCCTCCACGCATGGTTTGATAAGTTTAGTAATTTCTCACTCATCTATAATTTTAATTTAGCATTGTTGATTCTTCATTTTTTTCATTTATAGTTTCTCATGTAAGGGTTGTCTTCTATTACTCCTATATGTTGATAATGTTTTACTTGCTGGTTTCTCCATTGGTTTTCTTCATGAATTTATTTCTACTCTTAGTAAACAGTTTGCCATGAAAGACTCGGGCCCGCTTCACTATTTGTTGGGTATCAGATTACCCAAACTTTTTATGGCCTTAATCTTACCCAAACTAAGTATGCTCTCGATATTTTTGATCGTGCACAAATGGCTAACAGTAAGCCCATGGGCACTTGAATGATGGCTAAGACCAAAGGCCTTATCGTAGTCTTGTTGGTGCCTTCCAGTATCTTACCCTCACTCGTCCTAATCTTGCATACAATATAAATTTTTTGTCTCAATTTATGCACTCTCATGCTAAAACTCATTTTAAAATGGTCAACTATATTCTTAGATATGTAAAAGGCACTGTTAATCTTGGACTTAATTTTAGCTCAAACTCTACCCTTGATCTTTATGCCTTCTCTGATACAGATTAAGCAGACTACTCCATCACTATATCCTCCAATAGAGAATATTGTGTTTTTTCTGGTAGTGAACTTTGTCTATAAACAAATAAGATACTATCTCTCATTCAAATACTGAAGCAGAATATAGAACAATGACTCAAACTACTACTGAGCATACTTGGAGATCTTTTTTACTTCGCAGTCTCGACATCAAGTTAAACACCCCTCCTTTATTAGTTTGTGATAATCTCAATGCCCTTTACATGACCATTAACCCAATGTTTCATGCTCAAAGCAAACACATTGAGATTGACTATCATTATGTACATGAACATGTTGCTCTTAGTCTACTTCACATCCATCATGTGCCAACCTCTTTACAACTTCCCATAGATCTTGAGAAATAAAGAAAGTCTTCATCTTAATGCTCCAGTAATCATAGCCTTATCCATTGAAGATAGGAACGGGTGTTGTTGCTCCAAAGTTTGACATGTTTCAACCTTAAAACAGATCGAACCTACTCTTATGCCAGCTGTTAGAGTTGAAGAAAAATAGAAATAGAAGATGAAGGGATGCAATCTAGAAAAATAGAGAGCACTTATCTCTCAATTCATTCAAAATCAATTCTTAAACTTACGGGTACATATAAATTGAACTTTATATAATAGTCCAAATGCATTTTGACTTTTCAAATTACATGACATTAAATTCTAATTAATCAAAAATTAACTCCACAAATTTACTCGATAGAAAATAGAATAATAAAAGCTTGTATGCTAACAAGATAAGCACCTTAAATTCAATACTATTCCACCTTCATTTATTATCTCTGAGTTTATTATTGGGAGAAATCCAGGCAAACTCTTCTAATTTTTCCTTGACATTTTTGCGTTGCTCTTCACCCAGTCTTCAATCCACAAGCTTCCGACAGTTGCAGGTTCTTGCTTTTGATTTTGGGAATAATAATGGAGGAAGGAGTGAATAGCAAGAGAGGCGAGTACACTCTGGTTGCAAAGGAGTCAACTATATCTTTTATCTTTGTTTGAATTTATGTCCCGCTGGAGGATAGATTTACAAGAGAGCAAACATTGTGCATTGAGCTCTGTCAACTAGTTTAGGGGAGCAGAACTTTTTCTTTGAGAACATGTGACTCTTGTCCGTTCATAACCAATCTCTGATATTCATTTCCTCTAACAAGTGTAGAGCTTTTGAGATCGTTTCTTCTTCATCAAGTGCTATTAACTATAATATGATGCTATTCTTCCTTTCATGCAGGCCATCTAGTGTGGATGTAATTTTTTCTTGTGTATGCACTTTTGACTCTTCAAAGCATTACTTGTGAGTCATCTTACAGTTTGTAATGTTGTTGTGACACTTCTAGGATTTGAACTTTGCATGCGTGAACATATTTTAACTCTCATTACACTACAAAAAAAAAATAGTAGATTGGGCTATTTTTATTTCCAGCAACACAAATTTTGCCAAAAATAGCTTATATTTTATTTCAGTTGAAATCTTGTGGCTAGTTGAGAATGTAAACGGAATTGAGGACTTTTTCCCGCGAAATGTGGTCGCTGGAAATAGGCTTGTCAAATATTGTTTCGGTACTTCTGGGTCGTTTTAATTACTTTTTACAGCGACGAAAGTTGCCACAATAAGATTGGCTCTCACACTCGACTTATTACCGCGAGTTCTAATCGCTGTAATAACTATTTTTAAACCACTTCACTCACCCTGCTCCTAATTTTTCATCACTTTCCCCGTTTTCCCTCCCCCCCTCTCTGTCTTTCTCAGGATTTAACATTCATGGAGATTTTCAATCGTTGCCACCGACGCCGTCTTCTCGTCGCCACCGTCTTCTTGTCGACGCCAATCAATTTCTCTAACTTTAGAAAGTACTCGTGTTCTTTCTCGTCAGCACTTTTATCATTCATGCTCTCTCTCCCTCTATCGCTCTCGCTCAGATTCAAGACATTCAGAGAGAAATGGTTAGTCTGTCGCCAAGGTTACTCTCTCTTTCTCTCTCTATATGTGAGCTTACAACTTTCAATTTGTATTCATCTCGTGTTCGATTTGTGTAGTTTTTTTCTTAGATGTTTATTCATTTTCTTTGTTTTTGAGTAGTCTGGATTTTCCTTCCATTTTTTCATTTTTATTTTATTTTTATCATTTTCTGGATTTTCCTTTTTCAATTTTATCTCCTATGAGCTCTAATATTATTGTTTCCAGGACACATTGAAGACAAAAATTTATCATGTTGGGAAAGGTAAGTGACGTATGGGCTGGAGGTAGATTTATTATTGTTTCTAGCCATTTTTGTGAACTTATGAATTCTTGAGTTATGTAGTTAATGTGAAAGTTAAAGCTACAAACCTGCACTTCATAAATCTGGAGCTTCTCAATAAACTTGCACTTAAGAGCATCAAGGTATTACGTGATCTTTTCCTTCATATCATTCATTCATGTGTTACTTATTTCCATGCCAAGATTGTTCTCAATAATGTGTAAACCCAAAAACAAACAGGCAAAAATATATGTGATTTATTTTTTGTATGTAATTCTTATAGCAACCTTATTTTTCTTTTTTCCTGGGTATTCCAAAAACTAATTCAAACTGATTCATATTAGATTATGATGTTTTACATTTGTTAAATTTAACTATACAAGCTGGAGATGATTTTTCTGCCTACCTTTTTCGATATAATGGTGCACTTAGTCTACCATTTACCACGTGAGGCGTTGCTTGCAGGGCCAGTTCAATACAGGTGGATATATCATTTCGAGAGGTATTTTGGAAACTTCAAGAGATATGTTAGAAATAAGGCTTACTCAGAATGTTCAATAGCTAAGGCTTATATCCATGTAGAATGCTTGAATTGTTGTTCCATGTACCTCAATAATATTGAGACCAAATTCAATCCTCCTGAACGTAATTTTGATGAAGGAGAAGAGGGTGTACGAGACGGACTATCTGTTTTTTCACAAAAGGTGCGCCCCATAGGTTTTGCATCACGTCACCGATTAGATGATGACGTTTTCATAAAAGCCAAATGATATATTCTTAATAATTGCATAGAGATTGGGGAATATCTTAAGTAAGTAACCAAACTACTTACCAACTTAGTTTCTAAATATACTGATTTACGTTGCATTTTGATTAACCGGTGTTGGCCTTTTGTCTAGTGAGCACTACTTGCATGTGAGTGAAGAGTATCTTAATAATGTCGATAATATGCATGCTGCAAAATTTCCAGACTAGTTCAAGTCACACATATGCAAACTCATTCGAAAGTTTACTCTTATTTTCTCATGAATATGTTTGTTTCATGCCAAAAGTTGTATTGTGTTTACTTCATGCGGTTCCTTGTTTGAACTTGTGATAGATTCAAAGTCTGCGCACTGAAAATCCTTGAGAAGTTTCGTAGGATTTATATGCCCTAGCATGTGGTCTTGACCATTGGGGTGTGTCCTATTCTGGTTGCATAAGCAATGGTATAAGATTTCATACCACAGATCGTGAAGAATATCATCGCACCCAAAACTCAGGTGTCATGGTCATTAGTAACAACTAGGATCCGAGAAGCTTGAGTTCTTTGGTAGACTAATAGACATTTTGGAAGTTTGCTACATGGATTGGCGTCGTGTTTACTTATTCAAATGTGAATGGTTCGACATCTATGATTCCAAACGTGGGATACGTGTGGAACAACATCTTACTAGTGTGAATATCTCTCATACAGCTTATAAGAACGACCCTTTTGTTATGGCGTGCCAAGCTTCACAAGTATTTGACCTAAAAAATCACAGCATTCGTGGTGATTAGGATGTAGTGCAAAAATTTATACATAGAAATGTTTATGACCTTCCATGAGAACCCCTTATTGAAGATGACGCATCTGATTGTAGCGATGATGCATACCAAGAGGATAATTCTAGTGATGCTTATATGAGTGTTCATGTTGATGACATTCCACTGCAAATAGATATGCACAGGCCTAATGTAGAGCCAGAGCAAATTGATGTTGACATGTCGGTAATGCAAAAGTCAAATTGGGATCACTTTGACCAAGGTTTTATCAAGAACGATACTAGTGAAGACAGTTCCACTGACAGCACCGAATTGAAGGGTAGCATAGAAGAAGATAATCTCTGGATGGAGGATGAGATGAACTAGCCACTTATTTCTCTTGAATATAAGTATTCTTTTGTGTAAGTTGTGTAAATTGCTTGAGATTATTAAGTATTCTCAAACCCGTTGTGTCATGCAATTTGTGTAAGTTGCTTGAGATTATTATGTTTGTTATTTTTTAAAGAATTTAGCAAAGTTTATTGATATATTAACTGAGCTATCTTCTTTGTGTGATTGCAGGAATATGTCGACAACTGAAAGAGGTAGAGGTCGAGCATGCAATGTGAGCTTTAGTGGAGGTAGATCTCAAAGAAATGAAGCTCGAAATAGAATACCTATTGCTGCTCTTAGAGATGATGCATTCTCAAGCTTAGATGACTCAATTGGGCAACCCAATGTTGTCCCGAATGACATGTCAATAGTCGATGCGCCACTAAGCACAAACCCGACTGGTATTAATCTAATTTTTAATGGTATTAGTGTTACATTTTGTTTGACATTATATGTTTAACATGTTCGTTATTTTGTTGTGTGAACTTAGTACCACCTTTTCGAAAGCGTGGGCAAGGAGAAGGAAGAAGTACAGAATTTGAAAAGGTACAAAAATATGGAAAGATATCTTTGAGGATAAAGGACAGTAAGACTGCACCTTGTTGTGGAAATGCACTCACTTTTACTACAAGAATTACATGGTCGGTCAAGCATTATATGGACTTGAGTCATGCAAGTTGGCACGACGTACCGGCTAATGAAAAGGAAGAATTGATTTCAAGAGTTCAGGTAAAAGTATCGAATTTCATACATATTCAATTAGAGTATCAAATTAATTAACATATTGCATACATGTTTGTCTCTAGAATGACTTCATCCTCGATTGGAGCAAGAAGAATCATCGTGATGCGGTCACAAAAATACTATGCAAGCCGTTTAATCATATTCGCTATGATTTACATAGAACCTATAAGCAATATGATAGTAATGAAGAAGCACTTGCGAATGTGCCATCGTGGGTGACACCAACCACTTAGGTGAAGTTATGCGCTCAATATTCAAGTGAGAACTTCAAGGTAATTTATTGTTGAATACTTAATTGACTTTATGTGGAATTTTTTTTTAAAATAGTTATATAATCCTCTTGACACCTCTACTTTTCTCATTTATATCATGACTCGTGTGAGTGCAGCAAATGTCTGAACGAAATAAATTCAATAGAGAGAAGCAACAAAACAATCATACAGCTGACGAAGGTCATTTGTGCGGCTAATGGAGATGAGGGTAAGTCTCCATTTTGGTTGAAAGATACCTTAAGATTTCATATATATATATATATATATCAAGTCTAAGTTGAATTTAATTTGCTTGTTTTTGAAGTCTGGGAATGACGAGACTGTGGTCAATTTCTTTAAAGAAGTGAGGTGGTCTAAGAAGAAGGGCAAATTTGTAACTCCTACGACGGAAGAGCAATATGTGAGTATTAAAATAAAATCCAGTGACTTTTAGAAAAAAATCGTCAAATAATTTTTAATTCTATAAGTACATATTATGAGCACTAACATGTATGATTTTCTAATGGTTGATAGGACAAGATGGCTGCAAAGATGTCAAACTTGAAGTCTAAGAAGCGGATTAAGGAGGCTTCAACAACAATATTCAAGGAAGTTTTGGGTCAAAGGTCAGGGTATGTAAGGGGGCTCGGGGAGATGGTTATTTTCGAGTCATCTACACAAGCAACTGATGCCCGAATAGCAGAATTAACTGAACGTACAAAAAGGCATGTGAAAGAGGCTGTAGATTATAATGGACAATTTGATGACTTACGAGAGAATTTCTAGTTACTACAAGCCAAGTATGACAAGTTTATAGAGAGATATGAGTCAGAGAGGCAGACTCAGGGAGAAACAAGTCGAGTACGACAAGTTTGACTAAGACTTTAACAATTGTACATACCCTAATGTTATGAATCTATTATGCCTGCTGAATTATTTGCATTATAGGTTGACAGGATTCTGATTGCTCTGAAAATTTTACAAAATCATAAATTCTACATAACCTAAGTAACTGTTTGAACTGCATGTATCTACTAATGCATGTTATTTTGACATCTCTCATGTGTGAGAAAAATCATTATTTATTTCGGGTTGTCTTTATTTACAGAGCCTAGAGCTCAGGGGAAGGTGTACATATTGCAGTTCAATTCTACTTACTGCCGAAGTTGATTGGACTTGATCCATCTATAAGTTTCCAAAGCTAGAGCTATTAAAGCTAAAACTCCAAGTATTACCCCATAAGCCTATCTCTAGGTATATCTCCCAAACTTAGGCAGGGTGTAAATTTAGATATGTTTGTTTTATATGTTTGTTTTTTTTAATAAATTATAATATTTATTTGTTACGTTTCTTTTCAAAGAGATAATTATCTTGATTTTTTTTTTTGGCATTCAAGTGGGTAATTGAAAAGGATTTCTTCAACATTTTTTGTCTTTATTCTTTTGAACTGCCAGTAATGGAATAACGTCGTCAACTAATTTTGGGTTATTAGAAATTTAGATGTTATGAGTTTTATTGCAATTAAACGTTGTCTTAATGGGCTTGGAATAAAGTTGCCGTTTTTTGGATACTTACATGGCTTCATGAAGGGTTATTAAAATAAATGGTTCTTTGGGTACTTACAGACCATATTGATTTTGTTGTAAGAGGTGATGTGGTTGCTTGTGAGCTATTTTTTTAGATTTTTAAGTTGGACCACTTCCCAGGATTTTTCTTTGGGTCGCTAGCTTTATATCATGTCGATGTTGCCACGCTAGTCCTAATCTTCTAAGAGGCTAGCTTTCTTAAATCCGAATGGTTTTGGTATATGGATCCGTAGACAGCAGCAATTGTAAATTGTGGATGTGGCTACAATAACCATAAATGTGAATTTTGAGGTTCTATGTTGGTTTGCATGATCACAATTTAAGCTTCACATATTTTAGAAGTATAGATGCAGCATATATCTAGTGAGAGGATGGTATATGGCTTTCTGAATCAGAAGGACTTGGAAAAGATTATTGAAATTGATCACGATTCTTAATATTTTCACAACCTTAGCAATCATGTGTAGGCGAATGCGAGGTATATTCCTCCCAAGAAAGTGCATGCTAGTTTGAAGCTCAAGAAACTAGCTCAAGCAATTCATCTCTATTTCTGCTAGTTGTTGCCAAAGCATCATGTGTATCAGTTTTAACAATTTATTCTCAATTAATTTTTGTACCCTTATTATTTTAGGCTTCTCTTTTTCTGTTCTCGCGAATGCGTAAGACGTTGTCTTTGGTTCGGAAAATGCTAACTATATTTATAATATTATGAACATAACTATGCTTGCTGATTTGTCAGTTATTGAGATGATAGAAATTTTGAAATTTTACATTTGAAATTGGAATTAAAAAAATAAACTTGATAAAATGGGGCAGATACCCAATATGTATAATATTTGTACATATACATAGCACTACTCTGTTGATAAACACTCCTTTTCAACATTAATATTGGCCTGCATGCATGTTTCAACATTATGCTAGCTCTTATTTGATTGATGTTTCTTATCTGTAATTTATGGTCATGGTTGTTGAGTATGGCTTGTGAATACACGCCTCAGACCTGTCTCGCTCGACTCTCGCTCGACTTCCAGCTTGAGCGAGGATCAGACAGTGACTTCGCTCGACTCTCGCTTGACCTCCCGCTCGAGCGAGATGCCACTTGTTGTCAAGTGTCCATTTTCTAGTTGAGCGAAACTGACCTAGATGTTCTTGCTCAAGCGAGTTTAAGTCTCGCTCGAGCGAGATTGCATAATATAAATATCGTGAAGGTATTTCGTGCAGCAGACGACGAAGAACATCAGAGCCCCTGTTTTCGGCGCCAGTGAGCAGAGCTTCCTCTTTGATCATTTCTTCTCCATTTATCCACTATTCTGAGTAAAACTTGTGAGGATTGAGTGTATACACGTGAGGTGAGTGTTCTCTGTTGTAAGAATCTTCTAATTCTCTTTCTGTAACCTCCATTTGATCTAGTGAAGTTTTGAAACCAATCTCTGTGTTCTTTCTTTATTTATTGTTTTATTTCTTATTGTTGCATCCGCTGCGGTTTATTTCATATTTTTGTTGTTTGTTTCATTGGCTATTTCCCAATAAACTGGTATCAGAGCGTTTTCAGGCTCTGTAAATATTTGAAGGGATGGCTACAGCAAGATTTGAAGTTGAGAAATTTGACGGTCAGAACAGTTTCAGCTTATGGCACCTGAAGATGAGGGCATTGTTGCGCCAGCAGGGGTTATTCAAAGTTCTAGAGGAAATGACGACAAATTCTCCTGTACCGTCTAAGGACGATGAAGAAAAGGTACATAGTACTATTTTATTGTCATTGTCTGATGGAGTGTTGAGAGAGGTGGCGGAGGAGGAGACCGCTGAGGGTCTTTGGAACAAGCTTGAGAGCTTATATATTAAGAAGTCTCTCACAAACCGGCTGTATGTAAAACAACGGTTGTATACACTCAAAATGACTGAGCATTCGTCAGTTACTGAACACCTAGATGAGTTTAACAAGATTGTTATGGATCTTAGAAATGCTGACATTAAGCTTGATGATGAAGATCAAGCTCTAATTGTGTTGTGTTCATTACCTACCTCATTTGAGAATTTTGTAAATTCTATACTGTATGGTAGAGATATTATCTCCTTAGCAGATGTGAAGTCAGCTTTGAACTCGAAGGAGTTGAGGAGTAAGTATGATAAGGGTGGTGAAGCACAGGCCAGAGGTTTGTTTGTCAAAGATACCTCCGACAAAGGAAGATCCAATCAGAAGGGTTCAGAGAAGGGCAGAGGAAAGTCCCGGAGGAAATCAAAGTCCAAGTCCAACAAGAAGAATGTAAAATGGTATTACTGTCAGAAGTTTGGACACTATAAGAGTGAGTGTACGAAGCTGAAGAAGAAGGAGGAATCTACGAGTTCCTCTAATGCCGTCAGTGCTGCTGATGAATCTGATGGCTCTGATGTAGTTCTTGCAATCAGTGATTCGAACAGCCGGTTCAGTGATAAGTGGGTGATGGACTCAGCTTGCACGTTCCATATGTGTCCCAGAAGGGACTGGTTCATGTCTTATGAATCAGTCAACAGTGGTTCTGTTTTGTTGGGGAACGACACAGCTCGCAAGATTGCGGGAATGGGTTCTGTGAAGATTAAGATGTTTGATAGGATGGTTAGGACATTGACTAACTTCCGGCACATTCCAGACTTGAAAAAGAATCTTATCTCTATGGGGGCCCTTGATTCTTTGGGTTTGAAGTACATAGGACAAGGTGGAGTTCTGAAGGTCAGCAAAGGCTCCATGATCATTATGAAGGGAGACTTGAAAGATGGTCTCTATTTCCTCCATGGCAGTACTGTCAGCTGTGAAGCTGCAGTTTCAGTATCTGATCAGTCAGAGTCAAATGTTACTCGTCTATGGCACATGAGATTGGGCCATATGAGTGAGAAGGGGATGTCTATCCTCAATAAGCAAGGGTTGTTAGGGAATCAGAATTTGGGCAAGCTAGACCTGTGCGAGCACTGTGTATTTGGCAAGCAGAGCAGGGTTCAGTTTGCAACTAGGGTCCACAAAACAAAAGGTATAGTGGACTACATTCATTTCGACCTTTGGGGTTCGTCTTCAGTTCCATCAAAAGGTGGAGCTAATACTTGCTTACATTCATTGATGATTACTCATGGAAAGTGTGGGTTTATTTTTTGAAACAGAAAAGTAAAGTCTTCAAGAACTTCAAGTAGTGGAAAGCTCTGATAGAGAATCAGACCGATAAGAAGGTGAAACGGTTTCGGACTGACAACAGGATGGAATTTTGAGGCAGTGACTTCGATGAGTTCTGCAAGAACGAAGGAATTGCCAGACACCGTATAGTCAGGTACACTCCACAGCAAAATACAGCCTACTTTCTGGTGAACCGCTCCCCAGCCACAGCTATTGAGTTGAAGACACCTAATCAGGTATGGTCTGATAAACCTACTGATTATTTGAACTTGAAGATATTTGGTTGTCCTGCTTACTTTCATATGAATGATGGTAAGTTAGAACCTAGGGCAAAGAAGCGTATTTTTATGGGATATGCTTCTGGGGTGAAAGGGTATAGATTGTGGTGTACTGATCCCAAGTCACCCAAGTTTGTAATAAGTAGGGATGTAGTATTTGATGAGAAATCCATGCTTAATCCCACAAATCAGATTCCCGTGTCTACAGGGAAAAAGGTGGAGTTGTAGGCTTCACTTCAGACACCACCTATAACTCGGGATCATGCCATAGCTGATGAGCATGATTCTAAGTCAGAGACTGAGACACCAGTTGAGGAGCAATACAGTATAGCTGCTGGTAGACAGAGGAAGCAGATTAGACCACCTCAGAGATATGCTCATGCAGATATGATCAGTTATGCACTCGCTACAGCGGAGGAAATTGTGGGGCAGGAGCCTTCTAGTTACTCAGAGGCTGTGAAGAGTACTGAGTCTGCACAGTGGTGTTTAGCAATGACTGAAGAGATTGAGTCTCTTCATAAGAACCAAACCTGGGATTTAGTTAAGTTACCAGCGAAGACCAGAGTTGTGGGCTGCAAGTGGGTTTTCAAGAGAAAATAGGGAATCCAGTCTGATGCAAGATACAAAGCTCGTCTAGTTGCTAAAGGCTATAGTCAAAGAGAAGGGATCAACTTCAATGAAGTGTTCTCTCCAGTGGTAAAGCACAGTTCAATCCGAGTTTTACTAGCCATCACGGCTTTGTATGATCTGGAGCTTCAGCAGCTTGATGTGAAGACAGCGTTCTTGTATGGTGAGCTTGAAGAGACTATCTATATGCGTCAGCCAGAAGGGTTCACGGTTGAAGGTAAAGAAGACCATGTATGCAGACTGAAGAAGTCTTTGTATGGATTGAAGCAGTCACCTAGGCAATGGTATAAACGCTTTGATTTGTTTATGAATGATCATGATTATTTGAGAAGTAATTATGATTGTTGTGTATATCATAAACAATTGCCTGATAAGTCTTTCATTCACCTATTACTTTATGTTGATGACATGCTTATAACTGCTAAAAGCATGGTTGATGTTGATTTGTTGAAAACTCAACTTAAAGATGAGTTTGAGATGAAAGATTTAGGGGTGATACTAAGAAAATACTGGGGATGGATATCCACAGGGATAGAAAAGTTGGGAAGTTATACTTGTCCCAGAGAAATTATATAGAGAAGGTTTTAGACAGGTTTGGAATGTCTAACTCCAAACCTGTCAGCACGCCGCTGGCGTCGCATTTTAAACTTTCAGCTTCCCTATCTGCCTAGACAAATGAGAAGGAACAGTCCATGGCAAATGTTCCTTCCTCTAATGCTGTAGGTAGCATTATGTATGCTATGGTGTGTACCCGTCCAAATATTTTACAGGCAGTGAGTGTGGTTAGCAGATATATGGCTAAGCCTGGTAGAACTCACTAGTAGACCGTGAAATAGATTTTGAGGTACCTGAAGGGAATCTCGCATGTAGGCTTGATATTTGATAGAGATATAGATCTCAGTTCTGTTGTTGTTAGTTTTGTTGATTCTAACTATGCTGGGGATTTAGACAAGAGAAGATCATTAACAGGCTACATTTTCACATTGTGTGGTTCTGCTATTAGTTGGAAAGCAACACTTTAATCAACTGTTGCTTTATCAACTATAGAGGCAGAATATATGACAGCAGCTGAGGCTGTTAAGGAGGCCATTTGGGTGAAGGGGCTAATCAGTGACTTGGGTCTTCAGCAGACAGAGATGACAGTGTTTTGTGACAGCCAGAGTGTTATACATTTGACTAAAAATCAAATGTATCATGAGAGAACGAAGTACATTGACGTCAGGTATCATTTTATTAGAGGAGTAGTAGCAGATGGTACAGTTAGTATTCAGAAGATTGCTACTTCAGAGAATCCAGCAGATATAATGACCAATCCAGTTGCAGTATACAAGTTCAAATTTTGTTTGGACTTGATAGGGGTTCGGGGTTTCTAGGTTCCTTAGGGAACTCAGATGGGGTTGGTTTTCTCAGTTGCTGCATTTTACATTCTTGGGTTGATCTGGATTTTATGAGACTTTTAGGTATTCAAGCCAAGGTGGAGATTTGTTGAGTATGGCTTGTGAATACACGCCTCAGACCTGTCTCGCTCAACCCTTGCTCGAGTGAGACTTCGAGACTCCAGACTTGCCTCAACCTAAGACTTCGCTTGACCCTCGCTCGACTTCCAGCTCGAGCGAGGATCAAGCAGTGACTTCGCTCGACTCTCGCTCGACCTCCCACTCGAGCGAGATGCCACATGTTGCCAGGTGTCCGTTTTCTAGTTGAGCGAATTTGACCTAGATGTTCTTGCTTGAGCGAGTTTAAGTCTCGCTCGAGCGAGATTGCATAATATAAATATCGCGAAGGCATTTCGCGTAGCAGACGATGAAGAACATCAGAGCCCCTGTTTTCGGCGCCAGTGAGCAGAGCTTCCTCTTTGATCATTTCTTCTCCATTTCTCTACTATTCTGAGTGAAACTTGTGAGGATTGAGTATATACACGTGAGGTGAGTGTTCTCTGTTGTAAGAATCTTCTTATTCTCTCTCTGTAACGTCCATTTGATCTAGTGAAGTTTTGAAACCAATCGATGTGTTCTTTCTTTATTTACTGTTTTATTTCTCATTGTTGTATCCGCTGCAGTTTATTTCATATCTTTGTTATTTGTTTCATTGGCTATTTCCTAACAATGGTCGTGGAGCAGCTGGATTTTCCTGGATTTTCTTATACATGTGGTTTCCTTTTTGCTTAGAGATGAGAAGGAATTCGTCAAATAAACTCATGTCAAAGGGGGAAATGGTGACAATATTGGCTTGGATTCATCAGATAGTCTTGGTTCTGCAAACCTAAAAGAAGTAAAATCAACACCTTCTAGAAATAAGAGGCATTCTGTATCTTATATACAATTAAAAGAAATAAATTTTGTTGGGTTATTTTAAGCCTTTTGCTTTTCTTAATGACATTAGCAAACTTTAAAAGTAGTGTTTATCATTTATAGATTTTATAAACTTCAACAATGAAGTGCATATAAAATTTAGATGAGAAGTTTAAAGTTTGTTTTGCTGAAAATTTTATTATTAGTCTAGAAAAATTTTATTTGTTGGAAATGAAACTTATAAAATTTCAATTAATTCTTGAGTGCTTGTATTTTTAGTTGCTATGAAGAAGGAAAAGAAGCTCATTTGATATGAGTGAATAAAAACTAATATAATTTAAAAAAACGCAAAAAAAAAATAATAAAATAAAATAATAGCGGTAGTAAGATATATTTGCAGCAAATTTTATACCTTTTGCTGTGAGTTTTATACCTTCTGTCACTTCCCAGAATAGCGGGAAAAAGTGTTTCTTGGCTCAAAAATCCTGGCGATTTTCGGGCAGTAATATTTAGCCAGAAGCGCTTATCTGCGGCGAAAATTCTGATATTTGCGGCGACTTTTGTTAGCCGGCAAATTAACTTCCCAAGATAAGCATTTATCAAAGTTTAACGTGAAACACTAGATTTGATCTTTTTTTGGCAACAACTGAAGTATGTTGAAAAGAACTGGTAAAACATTAAGAACGATTTCTCCCTACCAGTATTAGTTTCAGAATTCTATATCAACAAAAGAGTGTAATTAAAATTCTTTATTAAGAAAAATATTTTTCAGTCTTCTTTTTTTTTTCTCAGAGAATGATATTCTTTTTTTTTCCTCAGAAAATGAACTAATTCAATTTCAATACAACTGCAACTAAGTGCCAAATACGTGATTGAAGTACCACAAATTACCACATTGGAATAAATCATGTGAAGTACTACATTGAAATAAATTACCACATTTTATTGTTTAATAAAATATTAATTAATCTATGAAGTATATTTGCAAAATATTAAAAAACTCTTATTAAAATATATCATTTTCATTATTATTTGGACTTTAAGATGGCTAATCTAACGTGGATTATCTAACTAAAAGTTAATGTTATAGCCAAAAGGGTAAAATTCACTACAACATATAAGATTTTTTGCGGCGTTTGATAAATTACCGCAAAAAATCTCAAAATCGCGGCAAAAAATCGTTTTTCACTTTTTGAAGATCGCGGGTTAACCGTGACTATTTAGGCGTGACAATAAGCCTAATTTCTCGCGATAAATGCCTAATTTCTCGCCGCAATATTACTATTTGCAGCAAGAAAACGCAGCAAATGCTACTATTTATGACAGAATTTAACTCTTAGATAAATAAAATGCAGCAAAAAGTCTTATTTGTTATAATGATTCTAGCTCCAATTTAAACTTGGCAATGATTAGACCATTTCTAATGCTCTTAGATAATTTCCTGAAAAGAATAAATTAGCTCCATCTATAGAGAATGACAACCAGGAGTCCTTAGAAAATTTTGATTCATGATGTCAAGGATTTCTTTGAAAGAGTAATGATAAGGGTAAATGCAAGTTTTTGGCTAATACTAGGTGATCACTAGATGGATATAGCTCACTACAAGAAAATTGTTTATTCATGATCAGCTATTTCTTTTCAAAATGAGTCTATTTTTATAATAAATAATTATTTTCATCATAAATAATCACTACAAAAAAATGTATTTTTTCCAGCGCCTATTTTTGCCTCAAAAGCATAGCAAAAATGCTGCAAAAACTAATTTCCGTCGTTTGGAATGAGCCGCACCATCGTTGGAAAAGTATTGATTAGAAAAGATTTTACCGGCGTTTTTACATGTTCAATTATTGCACGTTTTTACATGTTCAATTATTGCACTTTTTCGCCGCAAATGGATAGTTTTTCGCGGCAATTGCTGTCCAGCCAACCCTGTAAAACGTTGGAATATATTTGTAATGTCGAAACGTTTCGCCATAATAAGTTGGGTTATCGCTTTAACAAACCCCTTATCGACGATATGATAGACGCCGGAACTTGGATCTATTACTTCGGAGTGAAGTCGCCGCAATAGATATTTTCTACGTTTTTCCAGTTTCTTACGACACCAACTTTTCGACGTTGTAAATTATTTCCATCTATGTTTTCTAGCCGCCGCAATATCGATGATCTCCAAATGATAAATGCACTATCTCATCAGTTTTTATTTCGCTGGAATATACTTTTTTTTTTAATTTTTTTTTTCTTGTTTTTCCTGGGCTATTTTTTGTGCATGCATTATCTATTATTGTGAGATGCTAAAATACCCTAATTGAGCAAAAAATTCTAATATTTCTTTTGCTATTTTTGATGATCAATTTGTATGAAGATATAAATATAATAATATATATTTATAATTCCTATTTATTCACAACTTGATTTTTCAAATAATAAAACCATATAATATTACTCATTAATTGTCTATAATATTGTGACTTGACTAACGTAAAAATCTAGAGCCAAAAAATGTATTTATAATTTGGAATCAATAACTATATATCATATGTGCAACTTAAAGAATTTTTTGACCATTCTCCCACCTATTGCAGCTTTACGTACGTTAGGCAACCAACAATAAATACTTTGCACCCACACATCTATTTTTCACCCCTTCATGAAGATCTATATTAAGTAAATCATTCATTAACTTTTGCAAAAGCATAGATAGAAATTCATTCAGCCAACCAAATGTCTGAATTTAAAGATTAACAAGCTAGTGGTCTCAAGGCTATTAAATACAAGTGTTAGTTTATAATTGCCTAGAATTTATATATACAATGGTGCATTTTTTTCCTTCTATAAAACATGTAGAATGATGGCAGCCATTGAGCAAGTGAAATTATACCCTACATAACTCTGGTTGGACTTTATAAGCACTCCTGGTTTCTCTTTGACTTTGATATGCATGTCTGCATCTACTTCAGTAAGGCATATTGTAGTTAATGTCAATTTTTTTCCATATACGGAAAACTCTTTATCCATTTACCATCTCAGAAACTAGCATCTTGAACCAACATAAAATTATGGTCTTTAATCTGGTAAAAATCCTGATCCAAAAAATAAAACAATAATTAACTTAAATCATTTTGTTGTTCCTTCGACAAAAACATTAAAAATTGGTTCTCTGGGTCTCCTCTTCGTCCCCTAACCTCAAATAACACACAAATAACATTTTATGTGCTCAAATGAATATACAAGTAACATAAATATTTCTATCCTATAGTAAGTGGAACAAAATGCATATAGCAATGCAGGTGTTACAAAATGCATATAAACATTTATCATGATAATTGTACCACTATTCTAGTAATATCTCAAATACTAATATGATACATGAAAAACACTTAATATAAACTTCACATTAGAAGTCATTGACACTCTAATACGTACAAGAAAGAAGAAACCATGCATAAACATCTAAAGTATAAACAAAGTGTTACAAAAATATCACACTAAAACCTCTAGAGGATGTGTAATATAAAGTTGTACAAGGAGAAATCTGGTTACAAAGAATTTTTAATTAATGACTTTGTAAATTCTCGATCTTAACAGTAAATATGTGGAAGAGTCCATAAGCACATGGCCAAGTATTTAACAGATTAATATCTACATGTTAGAGCTCTTTAAGGCAAATCATCATCAAGCAATCCAACAAAGAAAAATAGGACAAATATGTGACACAGCATGATCATATATAAAGCAACACATGATGACAACTCCCAAAATAAGAAAATAGACAAAAACAAAAAAAAAAAAAAATCCAACCAAGTGAGAGTACTTTGTTTGCCAATGCTACCTGAAAGTGGACATAGGATGAATATCTTAACTTCAAACCATCTTAATTAGATTGTGTCCAGATCAGATTTTGATTCCAAACCATTTTCAACTTCAAGAAAGAAGTCTACACAAATTTGTGGTATATCCCAATCAAAAGACAAATTGGATATGCATGTTTTTACATAAACATTTTATGTGCTCAAATGAATACACAAGTAACATTTACTTGGTGTTCAATGCATTTGACATGATAAAGTCTGCTGTTTCAAAAATCAGAACATAGACCACCTCCAAACTTATAGTTTGGTGCATTGTGCACCATCAACCTAGGTCTTAAAATTCAAATGTTGTTTTATTTATAAGATATGTTGCCTACTCTAGTGTAGTGTGATTCATAATATGAAAAGGAGCTATATCCATTGTTTTTAAACAAATATAAGTTCATGTCTACTTCCAACTTGACATATCTTATAAATGCAGCTACAAAATCTATCTGATATTCCAAATTCATATTAAATTAGTACATTATGCTTTTAAATTGGTTCCAGCACATAGAAGAGGATAGTACCTTAAACAGCATTTAACCATCTCGTGTGCCATTTTTGCATTAACATCCTCCCAACCACCGATAACAAGGTCTACAACTGGGATTATTCACCAACTGAAATAAAGTACTACATGTAGTCAAATCCTTTCCTATAACAACAAAGTAAATTGTTATGAACTAGCTGTAGGAGCATAAATTCCATCACTAGAAATAACAGACAAAAAATTAACGATGAGATTAACATACTGTTTTGCAACAAAAAATTGACATTCAGCTTGAAAGCTGGACAGATTTGCATTGCCATCAAAAAGAGCATCTGTCATGATGCTTAGTGGGTAGACACTAGTTACCCCTTCACGCGTCGTGTCCAGCAAAAGTTACATTGGTGATACTGAAGCCTCCAATGATTAATACTGCCCATCCAGCCATGGAATGTCCAAAATGCACCACTACTCAAAAAACCCAAAAAACCAAATCCTTATCTACATGTAACCAGTTCACTGACTCGCCTTCGGCGGTCAGGGAACGCAGGGAGCTCTTCAACCCAGCTTTGCAATAGTGCTTCAGTCGCCAATTGTCTCTCCAAAAGTGCAGCCCACTTTCCCTGAAGCTCATCCATTTCAGCTTTATTCATCTCTCCATCCTTCTTATTTGACAGTAGAGGCTTGCTTGGCATGTCTTGTAAAAATATAGAAAACACATTTGTTCCTTCCTTCATGGAATTACCATGATCCCCAAGTGTGTTGTGCACAGTACAAACATATGCAAATATATATATATATATATGCACATACATACAGTTATAAGTGACATATCAAAAACAGGAGTCAATAGATATGAACAAAGTACACCTAATGTACTTAATTGGCTTGAACTCATTAATTAAGCATACACATCATTCACTAATGTTAACAAATCCAATAATGACAGCAAACGCAGTTTAATGATAAACTTCATTAAACTCTTGGATAAATAATCAGAAGAACAAAAAGTATCTATATCATCACTGCCAAACAATGTATTAAGGGGAACAAAGAGTGATGTAATACATCGATGAAATTATAGATGATTCATCCTGCCATTTATAAATACAATAGTCACTACAAAATAAAGAAATCCAAACCAGCACCAATAGAAAATAAAATCAAACAACATATTGATTACAAAACGTATTGGGAGAATGAATTTAAAAAAAGTAGCACCTGCAATAATGCATCATTGTCAACATATTGATTATAGTACCTACAATGGAATAGAGTTTACATTCAATAAAATGTCATAAAGTTTCATATTATATATGTTTGATGCTTGCAATTACAACATGTTTACTCAATTCAAATTATTCTAATTTGCTCAGCTCATTAGGTAATGGGGATTTGTGATCGAAAATATGGATGCACTTAAATGTTAGATAATGCCAGTTGAGCATGCATTAAAATAACTAATTAATAATAACATAAGAGAACATTATAAAGGTAAAAAAATAAGAGCTGCAAGAAAGTCTTGGACTTGGGCAAAGGAAGGATGAAAATTCAAACTAGCAACTTCTCATGGGTGCCAAATACAATTTCTTAAGTTTTTCATTTGTCCATTCTTTTTTTGTGTTGTCATGATTTTGTATTTCCCTGTATTTCCACCAAGAAATTTGGATGAGTTAAAAAAAGAAATATATTTTTTAACTAAGCAGCAAAACAAAGGTCATAAAAGAACAAATACAAAACTTCATTTCTATTTTAATCAAATCATCTTGTGCTCTGTACATTTCATCAAGAACCTATATCACAGGACTTATTAAAAGAAAAAGAAAAGGAGATATAACATCCAATATCAGCCAAACTATTATAAAGATGGGATAATCAAAATCACATTGAAAGATATGTAGCAAAATATATCAAGAAAAAAATAACAGAGTACCAACTAAACTAGCAAGTTGTCAACAGCTCAAGAACTATTTACTTAGCTGCACATATATTCATGGATGGGCTTCTCTTATTGGTATCTCAAGGTTAGAAGATTTGAGAGAATAAAACTCCTCGCTTTCAAAGTTGCATAAATTGAATTAAAAACATATATCACTCTAATTGTTTTCTTTCATAGTAAGATAAAACTAGTAACTATATCAATATTAATATTAAGTACAATAGTAACTCAAACTCAAAAAGTACTAATTATATTGACATGACATGTTGCTGTATACATTTATATTAGAGGAATAATGCAAGAAACATGAGCTTCTCGAAGGGAGATTGGCCGCAGAAATATGGTGAGGCTTTCACACTCCACGGCCAATCATGTTGTCAAATGCTATATGAAAGAAATTGGACAATCAAGTTTTAATTTTCAACTAAACTATGCCCCCACCTGATTAAGAAAAGAAGTCACTACTAGCTCGAGATAAATAAAAAATTAAAAAAAAATCCCTCACACCTTGGGGGCCTCTTTTCAAGGAAGTCCTGGACTTGGGCAAAGGAAGGATTGAACAAAGCAAGTATGGCAGCCAAGACCTCCTCCAAGGAACAAAACCACTCATTGCTCTAGGATGCATCCAAAACCCAAGTCAAACAAGCACTAACATCAAAATGATTGAAATAACTATAACCCAAGTCATTATAACACAGGCTCCCCCCCCCCCCCCCCCCAAAAAAAAAGTTTTTATGACTAAAGACAAAGTAACCAGTTTGAATATATTTACTTTTGCATTGGATTAAGTGTCATTTTTTTAAGCCTATGTTTCAGTGTTGGCAAACTTCATTCATGAATTATGCAGCCAAGATGGCAACATACACGGCTATATAAAAATCTAGAAAATACATGGCATGCAAGGCATAAACTAAATAAATTCCACAATGACATTAAAATAGGTAAAATCTAAAATCTGAAAATACACACCTATGATTTTTTTTTTTCAAGTAAAGATCCTTGTAAAGTGCATCAACGTACATCCACATAAAAAAAGGTCCAATCTTGTAGTAGCCACCCCATATTTCTTGGATTGAAATTCATACCCCCCCCCCCAACAAAAAAAAAAGAAAAAGACAAAACCATATAAACATGTTGGAAATCCTAAAAGCTTCAAGGTCACTTAATTATTCTGCATTCATAATTTTCATTGCCCCTTGGGTCTAAAGTTCTAAAATCATATACACAGTAGAGACCAAGTCTCTCAAACACGCTTCTAACCTTCTGTTTCAAGAAAAATTAGCTAAAAACAAGATACTTTTCTTTTTTCATTTTTTGATTGGTAGACACAAAACAGATTTACTGATTCCACTAGAAAACAGAGTACTCATTAATTAGTTTTCCATAGTGCACTGAATTTTATAGGACATTGAATAATATATATAAGATAGCAAACAATAAAAAAAAAATGAAGGCATCAATTAAAATAAAAGTGAGATACTATTCTCATCCTACTGCGCAAAGAACAAGGAGGGTGAGATCAGAGAGTGGGGAGGTTGAGAAAAAGCTTACCAGTGTGAAGATAACTACCGGAGACGATACTACACGAGTTCAATCAATGAAGATGAATGAAAAAGTTTTAGGGTTCAAGTCGCACACTTACAAAATCAGAAATAGGGTTCATGCTAGAATCGATAGTCATTGTATAAGCATTTTGATTCTATAAAAGCAGGCCGATCAATACAAGAATTCACATGTAAACAAAGGACCAAAACTATAGAGAGAGATGAACAAAGAAAGGGAAAGCGAGACGAACAGAGAGAGAGAGAGAGCGCCTAAAGAGAGAAGAATGGGGACAGAGAGAGAGAGAGAGAGAGAGAAAAAAGGAGAGACACTCACTTCGGCGATGACGCTGTAGTGGCACGGCACGAGAAGGGGCAGCACGGCATGAGGGAGCAAGCCAAAGCGCACGAGAGAGAGTCGATTAGGGCTCGAGAGAAATGGGGGGTATGTTTTTAATTTTCTACCAGCTGTTAGTATTAGTAAAGTTAATTTTATTACAGCGGGAAACAATCGCCATAAAAAGATAATTGTTGTCGCAAATTATCCTCGTGACGGAAGAGAAATCGCCGTTATAACCAAAGTATTTATTGCGACGAAAAAAACTGTCACAATAGCTATAAAAATCGTCATAACAGATTTTACAGTCAATTCAACCGAGCATTTCCCAACTTCACCTTTTTAATTTAGCAGCAAAATTAAAAACGTTGCAAATAATCCTTATTTTCAACGAAACTTTTTGCAGCAAAGTTAAAAATGATGCAAAAACTCCAAGTATTACCCCATAAGCCTATCTCTAGGTATATCTCCCAAACTTAGGCAGGGTGTAAATTTAGATATGTTTGTTTTATATGTTTGTTTTTTTTAATAAATTATAATATTTATTTGTTACGTTTCTTTTCAAAGAGATAATTATCTTGATTTTTTTTTTTGGCATTCAAGTGGGTAATTGAAAAGGATTTCTTCAACATTTTTTGTCTTTATTCTTTTGAACTGCCAGTAATGGAATAACGTCGTCAACTAATTTTGGGTTATTAGAAATTTAGATGTTATGAGTTTTATTGCAATTAAACGTTGTCTTAATGGGCTTGGAATAAAGTTGCCGTTTTTTGGATACTTACATGGCTTCATGAAGGGTTATTAAAATAAATGGTTCTTTGGGTACTTACAGACCATATTGATTTTGTTGTAAGAGGTGATGTGGTTGCTTGTGAGCTATTTTTTTAGATTTTTAAGTTGGACCACTTCCCAGGATTTTTCTTTGGGTCGCTAGCTTTATATCATGTCGATGTTGCCACGCTAGTCCTAATCTTCTAAGAGGCTAGCTTTCTTAAATCCGAATGGTTTTGGTATATGGATCCGTAGACAGCAGCAATTGTAAATTGTGGATGTGGCTACAATAACCATAAATGTGAATTTTGAGGTTCTATGTTGGTTTGCATGATCACAATTTAAGCTTCACATATTTTAGAAGTATAGATGCAGCATATATCTAGTGAGAGGATGGTATATGGCTTTCTGAATCAGAAGGACTTGGAAAAGATTATTGAAATTGATCACGATTCTTAATATTTTCACAACCTTAGCAATCATGTGTAGGCGAATGCGAGGTATATTCCTCCCAAGAAAGTGCATGCTAGTTTGAAGCTCAAGAAACTAGCTCAAGCAATTCATCTCTATTTCTGCTAGTTGTTGCCAAAGCATCATGTGTATCAGTTTTAACAATTTATTCTCAATTAATTTTTGTACCCTTATTATTTTAGGCTTCTCTTTTTCTGTTCTCGCGAATGCGTAAGACGTTGTCTTTGGTTCGGAAAATGCTAACTATATTTATAATATTATGAACATAACTATGCTTGCTGATTTGTCAGTTATTGAGATGATAGAAATTTTGAAATTTTACATTTGAAATTGGAATTAAAAAAATAAACTTGATAAAATGGGGCAGATACCCAATATGTATAATATTTGTACATATACATAGCACTACTCTGTTGATAAACACTCCTTTTCAACATTAATATTGGCCTGCATGCATGTTTCAACATTATGCTAGCTCTTATTTGATTGATGTTTCTTATCTGTAATTTATGGTCATGGTTGTTGAGTATGGCTTGTGAATACACGCCTCAGACCTGTCTCGCTCGACTCTCGCTCGACTTCCAGCTTGAGCGAGGATCAGACAGTGACTTCGCTCGACTCTCGCTTGACCTCCCGCTCGAGCGAGATGCCACTTGTTGTCAAGTGTCCATTTTCTAGTTGAGCGAAACTGACCTAGATGTTCTTGCTCAAGCGAGTTTAAGTCTCGCTCGAGCGAGATTGCATAATATAAATATCGTGAAGGTATTTCGTGCAGCAGACGACGAAGAACATCAGAGCCCCTGTTTTCGGCGCCAGTGAGCAGAGCTTCCTCTTTGATCATTTCTTCTCCATTTATCCACTATTCTGAGTAAAACTTGTGAGGATTGAGTGTATACACGTGAGGTGAGTGTTCTCTGTTGTAAGAATCTTCTAATTCTCTTTCTGTAACCTCCATTTGATCTAGTGAAGTTTTGAAACCAATCTCTGTGTTCTTTCTTTATTTATTGTTTTATTTCTTATTGTTGCATCCGCTGCGGTTTATTTCATATTTTTGTTGTTTGTTTCATTGGCTATTTCCCAATAAACTGGTATCAGAGCGTTTTCAGGCTCTGTAAATATTTGAAGGGATGGCTACAGCAAGATTTGAAGTTGAGAAATTTGACGGTCAGAACAGTTTCAGCTTATGGCACCTGAAGATGAGGGCATTGTTGCGCCAGCAGGGGTTATTCAAAGTTCTAGAGGAAATGACGACAAATTCTCCTGTACCGTCTAAGGACGATGAAGAAAAGGTACATAGTACTATTTTATTGTCATTGTCTGATGGAGTGTTGAGAGAGGTGGCGGAGGAGGAGACCGCTGAGGGTCTTTGGAACAAGCTTGAGAGCTTATATATTAAGAAGTCTCTCACAAACCGGCTGTATGTAAAACAACGGTTGTATACACTCAAAATGACTGAGCATTCGTCAGTTACTGAACACCTAGATGAGTTTAACAAGATTGTTATGGATCTTAGAAATGCTGACATTAAGCTTGATGATGAAGATCAAGCTCTAATTGTGTTGTGTTCATTACCTACCTCATTTGAGAATTTTGTAAATTCTATACTGTATGGTAGAGATATTATCTCCTTAGCAGATGTGAAGTCAGCTTTGAACTCGAAGGAGTTGAGGAGTAAGTATGATAAGGGTGGTGAAGCACAGGCCAGAGGTTTGTTTGTCAAAGATACCTCCGACAAAGGAAGATCCAATCAGAAGGGTTCAGAGAAGGGCAGAGGAAAGTCCCGGAGGAAATCAAAGTCCAAGTCCAACAAGAAGAATGTAAAATGGTATTACTGTCAGAAGTTTGGACACTATAAGAGTGAGTGTACGAAGCTGAAGAAGAAGGAGGAATCTACGAGTTCCTCTAATGCCGTCAGTGCTGCTGATGAATCTGATGGCTCTGATGTAGTTCTTGCAATCAGTGATTCGAACAGCCGGTTCAGTGATAAGTGGGTGATGGACTCAGCTTGCACGTTCCATATGTGTCCCAGAAGGGACTGGTTCATGTCTTATGAATCAGTCAACAGTGGTTCTGTTTTGTTGGGGAACGACACAGCTCGCAAGATTGCGGGAATGGGTTCTGTGAAGATTAAGATGTTTGATAGGATGGTTAGGACATTGACTAACTTCCGGCACATTCCAGACTTGAAAAAGAATCTTATCTCTATGGGGGCCCTTGATTCTTTGGGTTTGAAGTACATAGGACAAGGTGGAGTTCTGAAGGTCAGCAAAGGCTCCATGATCATTATGAAGGGAGACTTGAAAGATGGTCTCTATTTCCTCCATGGCAGTACTGTCAGCTGTGAAGCTGCAGTTTCAGTATCTGATCAGTCAGAGTCAAATGTTACTCGTCTATGGCACATGAGATTTGGCCATATGAGTGAGAAGGGGATGTCTATCCTCAATAAGCAAGGGTTGTTAGGGAATCAGAATTTGGGCAAGCTAGACCTGTGCGAGCACTGTGTATTTGGCAAGCAGAGCAGGGTTCAGTTTGCAACTAGGGTCCACAAAACAAAAGGTATAGTGGACTACATTCATTTCGACCTTTGGGGTTCGTCTTCAGTTCCATCAAAAGGTGGAGCTAATACTTGCTTACATTCATTGATGATTACTCATGGAAAGTGTGGGTTTATTTTTTGAAACAGAAAAGTAAAGTCTTCAAGAACTTCAAGTAGTGGAAAGCTCTGATAGAGAATCAGACCGATAAGAAGGTGAAACGGTTTCGGACTGACAACAGGATGGAATTTTGAGGCAGTGACTTCGATGAGTTCTGCAAGAACGAAGGAATTGCCAGACACCGTATAGTCAGGTACACTCCACAGCAAAATACAGCCTACTTTCTGGTGAACCGCTCCCCAGCCACAGCTATTGAGTTGAAGACACCTAATCAGGTATGGTCTGATAAACCTACTGATTATTTGAACTTGAAGATATTTGGTTGTCCTGCTTACTTTCATATGAATGATGGTAAGTTAGAACCTAGGGCAAAGAAGCGTATTTTTATGGGATATGCTTCTGGGGTGAAAGGGTATAGATTGTGGTGTACTGATCCCAAGTCACCCAAGTTTGTAATAAGTAGGGATGTAGTATTTGATGAGAAATCCATGCTTAATCCCACAAATCAGATTCCCGTGTCTACAGGGAAAAAGGTGGAGTTGTAGGCTTCACTTCAGACACCACCTATAACTCGGGATCATGCCATAGCTGATGAGCATGATTCTAAGTCAGAGACTGAGACACCAGTTGAGGAGCAATACAGTATAGCTGCTGGTAGACAGAGGAAGCAGATTAGACCACCTCAGAGATATGCTCATGCAGATATGATCAGTTATGCACTCGCTACAGCGGAGGAAATTGTGGGGCAGGAGCCTTCTAGTTACTCAGAGGCTGTGAAGAGTACTGAGTCTGCACAGTGGTGTTTAGCAATGACTGAAGAGATTGAGTCTCTTCATAAGAACCAAACCTGGGATTTAGTTAAGTTACCAGCGAAGACCAGAGTTGTGGGCTGCAAGTGGGTTTTCAAGAGAAAATAGGGAATCCAGTCTGATGCAAGATACAAAGCTCGTCTAGTTGCTAAAGGCTATAGTCAAAGAGAAGGGATCAACTTCAATGAAGTGTTCTCTCCAGTGGTAAAGCACAGTTCAATCCGAGTTTTACTAGCCATCACGGCTTTGTATGATCTGGAGCTTCAGCAGCTTGATGTGAAGACAGCGTTCTTGTATGGTGAGCTTGAAGAGACTATCTATATGCGTCAGCCAGAAGGGTTCACGGTTGAAGGTAAAGAAGACCATGTATGCAGACTGAAGAAGTCTTTGTATGGATTGAAGCAGTCACCTAGGCAATGGTATAAACGCTTTGATTTGTTTATGAATGATCATGATTATTTGAGAAGTAATTATGATTGTTGTGTATATCATAAACAATTGCCTGATAAGTCTTTCATTCACCTATTACTTTATGTTGATGACATGCTTATAACTGCTAAAAGCATGGTTGATGTTGATTTGTTGAAAACTCAACTTAAAGATGAGTTTGAGATGAAAGATTTAGGGGTGATACTAAGAAAATACTGGGGATGGATATCCACAGGGATAGAAAAGTTGGGAAGTTATACTTGTCCCAGAGAAATTATATAGAGAAGGTTTTAGACAGGTTTGGAATGTCTAACTCCAAACCTGTCAGCACGCCGCTGGCGTCGCATTTTAAACTTTCAGCTTCCCTATCTGCCTAGACAAATGAGAAGGAACAGTCCATGGCAAATGTTCCTTCCTCTAATGCTGTAGGTAGCATTATGTATGCTATGGTGTGTACCCGTCCAAATATTTTACAGGCAGTGAGTGTGGTTAGCAGATATATGGCTAAGCCTGGTAGAACTCACTAGTAGACCGTGAAATAGATTTTGAGGTACCTGAAGGGAACCTCGCATGTAGGCTTGATATTTGATAGAGATATAGATCTCAGTTCTGTTGTTGTTAGTTTTGTTGATTCTAACTATGCTGGGGATTTAGACAAGAGAAGATCATTAACAGGCTACATTTTCACATTGTGTGGTTCTGCTATTAGTTGGAAAGCAACACTTTAATCAACTGTTGCTTTATCAACTATAGAGGCAGAATATATGACAGCAGCTGAGGCTGTTAAGGAGGCCATTTGGGTGAAGGGGCTAATCAGTGACTTGGGTCTTCAGCAGACAGAGATGACAGTGTTTTGTGACAGCCAGAGTGTTATACATTTGACTAAAAATCAAATGTATCATGAGAGAACGAAGTACATTGACGTCAGGTATCATTTTATTAGAGGAGTAGTAGCAGATGGTACAGTTAGTATTCAGAAGATTGCTACTTCAGAGAATCCAGCAGATATAATGACCAATCCAGTTGCAGTATACAAGTTCAAATTTTGTTTGGACTTGATAGGGGTTCGGGGTTTCTAGGTTCCTTAGGGAACTCAGATGGGGTTGGTTTTCTCAGTTGCTGCATTTTACATTCTTGGGTTGATCTGGATTTTATGAGACTTTTAGGTATTCAAGCCAAGGTGGAGATTTGTTGAGTATGGCTTGTGAATACACGCCTCAGACCTGTCTCGCTCAACCCTTGCTCGAGTGAGACTTCGAGACTCCAGACTTGCCTCAACCTAAGACTTCGCTTGACCCTCGCTCGACTTCCAGCTCGAGCGAGGATCAAGCAGTGACTTCGCTCGACTCTCGCTCGACCTCCCACTCGAGCGAGATGCCACATGTTGCCAGGTGTCCGTTTTCTAGTTGAGCGAATTTGACCTAGATGTTCTTGCTTGAGCGAGTTTAAGTCTCGCTCGAGCGAGATTGCATAATATAAATATCGCGAAGGCATTTCGCGTAGCAGACGATGAAGAACATCAGAGCCCCTGTTTTCGGCGCCAGTGAGCAGAGCTTCCTCTTTGATCATTTCTTCTCCATTTCTCTACTATTCTGAGTGAAACTTGTGAGGATTGAGTATATACACGTGAGGTGAGTGTTCTCTGTTGTAAGAATCTTCTTATTCTCTCTCTGTAACGTCCATTTGATCTAGTGAAGTTTTGAAACCAATCGATGTGTTCTTTCTTTATTTACTGTTTTATTTCTCATTGTTGTATCCGCTGCAGTTTATTTCATATCTTTGTTATTTGTTTCATTGGCTATTTCCTAACAATGGTCGTGGAGCAGCTGGATTTTCCTGGATTTTCTTATACATGTGGTTTCCTTTTTGCTTAGAGATGAGAAGGAATTCGTCAAATAAACTCATGTCAAAGGGGGAAATGGTGACAATATTGGCTTGGATTCATCAGATAGTCTTGGTTCTGCAAACCTAAAAGAAGTAAAATCAACACCTTCTAGAAATAAGAGGCATTCTGTATCTTATATACAATTAAAAGAAATAAATTTTGTTGGGTTATTTTAAGCCTTTTGCTTTTCTTAATGACATTAGCAAACTTTAAAAGTAGTGTTTATCATTTATAGATTTTATAAACTTCAACAATGAAGTGCATATAAAATTTAGATGAGAAGTTTAAAGTTTGTTTTGCTGAAAATTTTATTATTAGTCTAGAAAAATTTTATTTGTTGGAAATGAAACTTATAAAATTTCAATTAATTCTTGAGTGCTTGTATTTTTAGTTGCTATGAAGAAGGAAAAGAAGCTCATTTGATATGAGTGAATAAAAACTAATATAATTTAAAAAAACGCAAAAAAAAAATAATAAAATAAAATAATAGCGGTAGTAAGATATATTTGCAGCAAATTTTATACCTTTTGCTGTGAGTTTTATACCTTCTGTCACTTCCCAGAATAGCGGGAAAAAGTGTTTCTTGGCTCAAAAATCCTGGCGATTTTCGGGCAGTAATATTTAGCCAGAAGCGCTTATCTGCGGCGAAAATTCTGATATTTGCGGCGACTTTTGTTAGCCGGCAAATTAACTTCCCAAGATAAGCATTTATCAAAGTTTAACGTGAAACACTAGATTTGATCTTTTTTTGGCAACAACTGAAGTATGTTGAAAAGAACTGGTAAAACATTAAGAACGATTTCTCCCTACCAGTATTAGTTTCAGAATTCTATATCAACAAAAGAGTGTAATTAAAATTCTTTATTAAGAAAAATATTTTTCAGTCTTCTTTTTTTTTTCTCAGAGAATGATATTCTTTTTTTTTCCTCAGAAAATGAACTAATTCAATTTCAATACAACTGCAACTAAGTGCCAAATACGTGATTGAAGTACCACAAATTACCACATTGGAATAAATCATGTGAAGTACTACATTGAAATAAATTACCACATTTTATTGTTTAATAAAATATTAATTAATCTATGAAGTATATTTGCAAAATATTAAAAAACTCTTATTAAAATATATCATTTTCATTATTATTTGGACTTTAAGATGGCTAATCTAACGTGGATTATCTAACTAAAAGTTAATGTTATAGCCAAAAGGGTAAAATTCACTACAACATATAAGATTTTTTGCGGCGTTTGATAAATTACCGCAAAAAATCTCAAAATCGCGGCAAAAAATCGTTTTTCACTTTTTGAAGATCGCGGGTTAACCGTGACTATTTAGGCGTGACAATAAGCCTAATTTCTCGCGATAAATGCCTAATTTCTCGCCGCAATATTACTATTTGCAGCAAGAAAACGCAGCAAATGCTACTATTTATGACAGAATTTAACTCTTAGATAAATAAAATGCAGCAAAAAGTCTTATTTGTTATAATGATTCTAGCTCCAATTTAAACTTGGCAATGATTAGACCATTTCTAATGCTCTTAGATAATTTCCTGAAAAGAATAAATTAGCTCCATCTATAGAGAATGACAACCAGGAGTCCTTAGAAAATTTTGATTCATGATGTCAAGGATTTCTTTGAAAGAGTAATGATAAGGGTAAATGCAAGTTTTTGGCTAATACTAGGTGATCACTAGATGGATATAGCTCACTACAAGAAAATTGTTTATTCATGATCAGCTATTTCTTTTCAAAATGAGTCTATTTTTATAATAAATAATTATTTTCATCATAAATAATCACTACAAAAAAATGTATTTTTTCCAGCGCCTATTTTTGCCTCAAAAGCATAGCAAAAATGCTGCAAAAACTAATTTCCGTCGTTTGGAATGAGCCGCACCATCGTTGGAAAAGTATTGATTAGAAAAGATTTTACCGGCGTTTTTACATGTTCAATTATTGCACGTTTTTACATGTTCAATTATTGCACTTTTTCGCCGCAAATGGATAGTTTTTCGCGGCAATTGCTGTCCAGCCAACCCTGTAAAACGTTGGAATATATTTGTAATGTCGAAACGTTTCGCCATAATAAGTTGGGTTATCGCTTTAACAAACCCCTTATCGACGATATGATAGACGCCGGAACTTGGATCTATTACTTCGGAGTGAAGTCGCCGCAATAGATATTTTCTACGTTTTTCCAGTTTCTTACGACACCAACTTTTCGACGTTGTAAATTATTTCCATCTATGTTTTCTAGCCGCCGCAATATCGATGATCTCCAAATGATAAATGCACTATCTCATCAGTTTTTATTTCGCTGGAATATACTTTTTTTTTTAATTTTTTTTTTCTTGTTTTTCCTGGGCTATTTTTTGTGCATGCATTATCTATTATTGTGAGATGCTAAAATACCCTAATTGAGCAAAAAATTCTAATATTTCTTTTGCTATTTTTGATGATCAATTTGTATGAAGATATAAATATAATAATATATATTTATAATTCCTATTTATTCACAACTTGATTTTTCAAATAATAAAACCATATAATATTACTCATTAATTGTCTATAATATTGTGACTTGACTAACGTAAAAATCTAGAGCCAAAAAATGTATTTATAATTTGGAATCAATAACTATATATCATATGTGCAACTTAAAGAATTTTTTGACCATTCTCCCACCTATTGCAGCTTTACGTACGTTAGGCAACCAACAATAAATACTTTGCACCCACACATCTATTTTTCACCCCTTCATGAAGATCTATATTAAGTAAATCATTCATTAACTTTTGCAAAAGCATAGATAGAAATTCATTCAGCCAACCAAATGTCTGAATTTAAAGATTAACAAGCTAGTGGTCTCAAGGCTATTAAATACAAGTGTTAGTTTATAATTGCCTAGAATTTATATATACAATGGTGCATTTTTTTCCTTCTATAAAACATGTAGAATGATGGCAGCCATTGAGCAAGTGAAATTATACCCTACATAACTCTGGTTGGACTTTATAAGCACTCCTGGTTTCTCTTTGACTTTGATATGCATGTCTGCATCTACTTCAGTAAGGCATATTGTAGTTAATGTCAATTTTTTTCCATATACGGAAAACTCTTTATCCATTTACCATCTCAGAAACTAGCATCTTGAACCAACATAAAATTATGGTCTTTAATCTGGTAAAAATCCTGATCCAAAAAATAAAACAATAATTAACTTAAATCATTTTGTTGTTCCTTCGACAAAAACATTAAAAATTGGTTCTCTGGGTCTCCTCTTCGTCCCCTAACCTCAAATAACACACAAATAACATTTTATGTGCTCAAATGAATATACAAGTAACATAAATATTTCTATCCTATAGTAAGTGGAACAAAATGCATATAGCAATGCAGGTGTTACAAAATGCATATAAACATTTATCATGATAATTGTACCACTATTCTAGTAATATCTCAAATACTAATATGATACATGAAAAACACTTAATATAAACTTCACATTAGAAGTCATTGACACTCTAATACGTACAAGAAAGAAGAAACCATGCATAAACATCTAAAGTATAAACAAAGTGTTACAAAAATATCACACTAAAACCTCTAGAGGATGTGTAATATAAAGTTGTACAAGGAGAAATCTGGTTACAAAGAATTTTTAATTAATGACTTTGTAAATTCTCGATCTTAACAGTAAATATGTGGAAGAGTCCATAAGCACATGGCCAAGTATTTAACAGATTAATATCTACATGTTAGAGCTCTTTAAGGCAAATCATCATCAAGCAATCCAACAAAGAAAAATAGGACAAATATGTGACACAGCATGATCATATATAAAGCAACACATGATGACAACTCCCAAAATAAGAAAATAGACAAAAACAAAAAAAAAAAAAAATCCAACCAAGTGAGAGTACTTTGTTTGCCAATGCTACCTGAAAGTGGACATAGGATGAATATCTTAACTTCAAACCATCTTAATTAGATTGTGTCCAGATCAGATTTTGATTCCAAACCATTTTCAACTTCAAGAAAGAAGTCTACACAAATTTGTGGTATATCCCAATCAAAAGACAAATTGGATATGCATGTTTTTACATAAACATTTTATGTGCTCAAATGAATACACAAGTAACATTTACTTGGTGTTCAATGCATTTGACATGATAAAGTCTGCTGTTTCAAAAATCAGAACATAGACCACCTCCAAACTTATAGTTTGGTGCATTGTGCACCATCAACCTAGGTCTTAAAATTCAAATGTTGTTTTATTTATAAGATATGTTGCCTACTCTAGTGTAGTGTGATTCATAATATGAAAAGGAGCTATATCCATTGTTTTTAAACAAATATAAGTTCATGTCTACTTCCAACTTGACATATCTTATAAATGCAGCTACAAAATCTATCTGATATTCCAAATTCATATTAAATTAGTACATTATGCTTTTAAATTGGTTCCAGCACATAGAAGAGGATAGTACCTTAAACAGCATTTAACCATCTCGTGTGCCATTTTTGCATTAACATCCTCCCAACCACCGATAACAAGGTCTACAACTGGGATTATTCACCAACTGAAATAAAGTACTACATGTAGTCAAATCCTTTCCTATAACAACAAAGTAAATTGTTATGAACTAGCTGTAGGAGCATAAATTCCATCACTAGAAATAACAGACAAAAAATTAACGATGAGATTAACATACTGTTTTGCAACAAAAAATTGACATTCAGCTTGAAAGCTGGACAGATTTGCATTGCCATCAAAAAGAGCATCTGTCATGATGCTTAGTGGGTAGACACTAGTTACCCCTTCACGCGTCGTGTCCAGCAAAAGTTACATTGGTGATACTGAAGCCTCCAATGATTAATACTGCCCATCCAGCCATGGAATGTCCAAAATGCACCACTACTCAAAAAACCCAAAAAACCAAATCCTTATCTACATGTAACCAGTTCACTGACTCGCCTTCGGCGGTCAGGGAACGCAGGGAGCTCTTCAACCCAGCTTTGCAATAGTGCTTCAGTCGCCAATTGTCTCTCCAAAAGTGCAGCCCACTTTCCCTGAAGCTCATCCATTTCAGCTTTATTCATCTCTCCATCCTTCTTATTTGACAGTAGAGGCTTGCTTGGCATGTCTTGTAAAAATATAGAAAACACATTTGTTCCTTCCTTCATGGAATTACCATGATCCCCAAGTGTGTTGTGCACAGTACAAACATATGCAAATATATATATATATATATGCACATACATACAGTTATAAGTGACATATCAAAAACAGGAGTCAATAGATATGAACAAAGTACACCTAATGTACTTAATTGGCTTGAACTCATTAATTAAGCATACACATCATTCACTAATGTTAACAAATCCAATAATGACAGCAAACGCAGTTTAATGATAAACTTCATTAAACTCTTGGATAAATAATCAGAAGAACAAAAAGTATCTATATCATCACTGCCAAACAATGTATTAAGGGGAACAAAGAGTGATGTAATACATCGATGAAATTATAGATGATTCATCCTGCCATTTATAAATACAATAGTCACTACAAAATAAAGAAATCCAAACCAGCACCAATAGAAAATAAAATCAAACAACATATTGATTACAAAACGTATTGGGAGAATGAATTTAAAAAAAGTAGCACCTGCAATAATGCATCATTGTCAACATATTGATTATAGTACCTACAATGGAATAGAGTTTACATTCAATAAAATGTCATAAAGTTTCATATTATATATGTTTGATGCTTGCAATTACAACATGTTTACTCAATTCAAATTATTCTAATTTGCTCAGCTCATTAGGTAATGGGGATTTGTGATCGAAAATATGGATGCACTTAAATGTTAGATAATGCCAGTTGAGCATGCATTAAAATAACTAATTAATAATAACATAAGAGAACATTATAAAGGTAAAAAAATAAGAGCTGCAAGAAAGTCTTGGACTTGGGCAAAGGAAGGATGAAAATTCAAACTAGCAACTTCTCATGGGTGCCAAATACAATTTCTTAAGTTTTTCATTTGTCCATTCTTTTTTTGTGTTGTCATGATTTTGTATTTCCCTGTATTTCCACCAAGAAATTTGGATGAGTTAAAAAAAGAAATATATTTTTTAACTAAGCAGCAAAACAAAGGTCATAAAAGAACAAATACAAAACTTCATTTCTATTTTAATCAAATCATCTTGTGCTCTGTACATTTCATCAAGAACCTATATCACAGGACTTATTAAAAGAAAAAGAAAAGGAGATATAACATCCAATATCAGCCAAACTATTATAAAGATGGGATAATCAAAATCACATTGAAAGATATGTAGCAAAATATATCAAGAAAAAAATAACAGAGTACCAACTAAACTAGCAAGTTGTCAACAGCTCAAGAACTATTTACTTAGCTGCACATATATTCATGGATGGGCTTCTCTTATTGGTATCTCAAGGTTAGAAGATTTGAGAGAATAAAACTCCTCGCTTTCAAAGTTGCATAAATTGAATTAAAAACATATATCACTCTAATTGTTTTCTTTCATAGTAAGATAAAACTAGTAACTATATCAATATTAATATTAAGTACAATAGTAACTCAAACTCAAAAAGTACTAATTATATTGACATGACATGTTGCTGTATACATTTATATTAGAGGAATAATGCAAGAAACATGAGCTTCTCGAAGGGAGATTGGCCGCAGAAATATGGTGAGGCTTTCACACTCCACGGCCAATCATGTTGTCAAATGCTATATGAAAGAAATTGGACAATCAAGTTTTAATTTTCAACTAAACTATGCCCCCACCTGATTAAGAAAAGAAGTCACTACTAGCTCGAGATAAATAAAAAATTAAAAAAAAATCCCTCACACCTTGGGGGCCTCTTTTCAAGGAAGTCCTGGACTTGGGCAAAGGAAGGATTGAACAAAGCAAGTATGGCAGCCAAGACCTCCTCCAAGGAACAAAACCACTCATTGCTCTAGGATGCATCCAAAACCCAAGTCAAACAAGCACTAACATCAAAATGATTGAAATAACTATAACCCAAGTCATTATAACACAGGCTCCCCCCCCCCCCCCCCCCCAAAAAAAAAGTTTTTATGACTAAAGACAAAGTAACCAGTTTGAATATATTTACTTTTGCATTGGATTAAGTGTCATTTTTTTAAGCCTATGTTTCAGTGTTGGCAAACTTCATTCATGAATTATGCAGCCAAGATGGCAACATACACGGCTATATAAAAATCTAGAAAATACATGGCATGCAAGGCATAAACTAAATAAATTCCACAATGACATTAAAATAGGTAAAATCTAAAATCTGAAAATACACACCTATGATTTTTTTTTTTCAAGTAAAGATCCTTGTAAAGTGCATCAACGTACATCCACATAAAAAAAGGTCCAATCTTGTAGTAGCCACCCCATATTTCTTGGATTGAAATTCATACCCCCCCCCCCAACAAAAAAAAAAGAAAAAGACAAAACCATATAAACATGTTGGAAATCCTAAAAGCTTCAAGGTCACTTAATTATTCTGCATTCATAATTTTCATTGCCCCTTGGGTCTAAAGTTCTAAAATCATATACACAGTAGAGACCAAGTCTCTCAAACACGCTTCTAACCTTCTGTTTCAAGAAAAATTAGCTAAAAACAAGATACTTTTCTTTTTTCATTTTTTGATTGGTAGACACAAAACAGATTTACTGATTCCACTAGAAAACAGAGTACTCATTAATTAGTTTTCCATAGTGCACTGAATTTTATAGGACATTGAATAATATATATAAGATAGCAAACAATAAAAAAAAAATGAAGGCATCAATTAAAATAAAAGTGAGATACTATTCTCATCCTACTGCGCAAAGAACAAGGAGGGTGAGATCAGAGAGTGGGGAGGTTGAGAAAAAGCTTACCAGTGTGAAGATAACTACCGGAGACGATACTACACGAGTTCAATCAATGAAGATGAATGAAAAAGTTTTAGGGTTCAAGTCGCACACTTACAAAATCAGAAATAGGGTTCATGCTAGAATCGATAGTCATTGTATAAGCATTTTGATTCTATAAAAGCAGGCCGATCAATACAAGAATTCACATGTAAACAAAGGACCAAAACTATAGAGAGAGATGAACAAAGAAAGGGAAAGCGAGACGAACAGAGAGAGAGAGAGAGCGCCTAAAGAGAGAAGAATGGGGACAGAGAGAGAGAGAGAGAGAGAGAAAAAAGGAGAGACACTCACTTCGGCGATGACGCTGTAGTGGCACGGCACGAGAAGGGGCAGCACGGCATGAGGGAGCAAGCCAAAGCGCACGAGAGAGAGTCGATTAGGGCTCGAGAGAAATGGGGGGTATGTTTTTAATTTTCTACCAGCTGTTAGTATTAGTAAAGTTAATTTTATTACAGCGGGAAACAATCGCCATAAAAAGATAATTGTTGTCGCAAATTATCCTCGTGACGGAAGAGAAATCGCCGTTATAACCAAAGTATTTATTGCGACGAAAAAAACTGTCACAATAGCTATAAAAATCGTCATAACAGATTTTACAGTCAATTCAACCGAGCATTTCCCAACTTCACCTTTTTAATTTAGCAGCAAAATTAAAAACGTTGCAAATAATCCTTATTTTCAACGAAACTTTTTGCAGCAAAGTTAAAAATGATGCAAAAACTCCAAGTATTACCCCATAAGCCTATCTCTAGGTATATCTCCCAAACTTAGGCAGGGTGTAAATTTAGATATGTTTGTTTTATATGTTTGTTTTTTTTAATAAATTATAATATTTATTTGTTACGTTTCTTTTCAAAGAGATAATTATCTTGATTTTTTTTTTTGGCATTCAAGTGGGTAATTGAAAAGGATTTCTTCAACATTTTTTGTCTTTATTCTTTTGAACTGCCAGTAATGGAATAACGTCGTCAACTAATTTTGGGTTATTAGAAATTTAGATGTTATGAGTTTTATTGCAATTAAACGTTGTCTTAATGGGCTTGGAATAAAGTTGCCGTTTTTTGGATACTTACATGGCTTCATGAAGGGTTATTAAAATAAATGGTTCTTTGGGTACTTACAGACCATATTGATTTTGTTGTAAGAGGTGATGTGGTTGCTTGTGAGCTATTTTTTTAGATTTTTAAGTTGGACCACTTCCCAGGATTTTTCTTTGGGTCGCTAGCTTTATATCATGTCGATGTTGCCACGCTAGTCCTAATCTTCTAAGAGGCTAGCTTTCTTAAATCCGAATGGTTTTGGTATATGGATCCGTAGACAGCAGCAATTGTAAATTGTGGATGTGGCTACAATAACCATAAATGTGAATTTTGAGGTTCTATGTTGGTTTGCATGATCACAATTTAAGCTTCACATATTTTAGAAGTATAGATGCAGCATATATCTAGTGAGAGGATGGTATATGGCTTTCTGAATCAGAAGGACTTGGAAAAGATTATTGAAATTGATCACGATTCTTAATATTTTCACAACCTTAGCAATCATGTGTAGGCGAATGCGAGGTATATTCCTCCCAAGAAAGTGCATGCTAGTTTGAAGCTCAAGAAACTAGCTCAAGCAATTCATCTCTATTTCTGCTAGTTGTTGCCAAAGCATCATGTGTATCAGTTTTAACAATTTATTCTCAATTAATTTTTGTACCCTTATTATTTTAGGCTTCTCTTTTTCTGTTCTCGCGAATGCGTAAGACGTTGTCTTTGGTTCGGAAAATGCTAACTATATTTATAATATTATGAACATAACTATGCTTGCTGATTTGTCAGTTATTGAGATGATAGAAATTTTGAAATTTTACATTTGAAATTGGAATTAAAAAAATAAACTTGATAAAATGGGGCAGATACCCAATATGTATAATATTTGTACATATACATAGCACTACTCTGTTGATAAACACTCCTTTTCAACATTAATATTGGCCTGCATGCATGTTTCAACATTATGCTAGCTCTTATTTGATTGATGTTTCTTATCTGTAATTTATGGTCATGGTTGTTGAGTATGGCTTGTGAATACACGCCTCAGACCTGTCTCGCTCGACTCTCGCTCGACTTCCAGCTTGAGCGAGGATCAGACAGTGACTTCGCTCGACTCTCGCTTGACCTCCCGCTCGAGCGAGATGCCACTTGTTGTCAAGTGTCCATTTTCTAGTTGAGCGAAACTGACCTAGATGTTCTTGCTCAAGCGAGTTTAAGTCTCGCTCGAGCGAGATTGCATAATATAAATATCGTGAAGGTATTTCGTGCAGCAGACGACGAAGAACATCAGAGCCCCTGTTTTCGGCGCCAGTGAGCAGAGCTTCCTCTTTGATCATTTCTTCTCCATTTATCCACTATTCTGAGTAAAACTTGTGAGGATTGAGTGTATACACGTGAGGTGAGTGTTCTCTGTTGTAAGAATCTTCTAATTCTCTTTCTGTAACCTCCATTTGATCTAGTGAAGTTTTGAAACCAATCTCTGTGTTCTTTCTTTATTTATTGTTTTATTTCTTATTGTTGCATCCGCTGCGGTTTATTTCATATTTTTGTTGTTTGTTTCATTGGCTATTTCCCAATAAACTGGTATCAGAGCGTTTTCAGGCTCTGTAAATATTTGAAGGGATGGCTACAGCAAGATTTGAAGTTGAGAAATTTGACGGTCAGAACAGTTTCAGCTTATGGCACCTGAAGATGAGGGCATTGTTGCGCCAGCAGGGGTTATTCAAAGTTCTAGAGGAAATGACGACAAATTCTCCTGTACCGTCTAAGGACGATGAAGAAAAGGTACATAGTACTATTTTATTGTCATTGTCTGATGGAGTGTTGAGAGAGGTGGCGGAGGAGGAGACCGCTGAGGGTCTTTGGAACAAGCTTGAGAGCTTATATATTAAGAAGTCTCTCACAAACCGGCTGTATGTAAAACAACGGTTGTATACACTCAAAATGACTGAGCATTCGTCAGTTACTGAACACCTAGATGAGTTTAACAAGATTGTTATGGATCTTAGAAATGCTGACATTAAGCTTGATGATGAAGATCAAGCTCTAATTGTGTTGTGTTCATTACCTACCTCATTTGAGAATTTTGTAAATTCTATACTGTATGGTAGAGATATTATCTCCTTAGCAGATGTGAAGTCAGCTTTGAACTCGAAGGAGTTGAGGAGTAAGTATGATAAGGGTGGTGAAGCACAGGCCAGAGGTTTGTTTGTCAAAGATACCTCCGACAAAGGAAGATCCAATCAGAAGGGTTCAGAGAAGGGCAGAGGAAAGTCCCGGAGGAAATCAAAGTCCAAGTCCAACAAGAAGAATGTAAAATGGTATTACTGTCAGAAGTTTGGACACTATAAGAGTGAGTGTACGAAGCTGAAGAAGAAGGAGGAATCTACGAGTTCCTCTAATGCCGTCAGTGCTGCTGATGAATCTGATGGCTCTGATGTAGTTCTTGCAATCAGTGATTCGAACAGCCGGTTCAGTGATAAGTGGGTGATGGACTCAGCTTGCACGTTCCATATGTGTCCCAGAAGGGACTGGTTCATGTCTTATGAATCAGTCAACAGTGGTTCTGTTTTGTTGGGGAACGACACAGCTCGCAAGATTGCGGGAATGGGTTCTGTGAAGATTAAGATGTTTGATAGGATGGTTAGGACATTGACTAACTTCCGGCACATTCCAGACTTGAAAAAGAATCTTATCTCTATGGGGGCCCTTGATTCTTTGGGTTTGAAGTACATAGGACAAGGTGGAGTTCTGAAGGTCAGCAAAGGCTCCATGATCATTATGAAGGGAGACTTGAAAGATGGTCTCTATTTCCTCCATGGCAGTACTGTCAGCTGTGAAGCTGCAGTTTCAGTATCTGATCAGTCAGAGTCAAATGTTACTCGTCTATGGCACATGAGATTGGGCCATATGAGTGAGAAGGGGATGTCTATCCTCAATAAGCAAGGGTTGTTAGGGAATCAGAATTTGGGCAAGCTAGACCTGTGCGAGCACTGTGTATTTGGCAAGCAGAGCAGGGTTCAGTTTGCAACTAGGGTCCACAAAACAAAAGGTATAGTGGACTACATTCATTTCGACCTTTGGGGTTCGTCTTCAGTTCCATCAAAAGGTGGAGCTAATACTTGCTTACATTCATTGATGATTACTCATGGAAAGTGTGGGTTTATTTTTTGAAACAGAAAAGTAAAGTCTTCAAGAACTTCAAGTAGTGGAAAGCTCTGATAGAGAATCAGACCGATAAGAAGGTGAAACGGTTTCGGACTGACAACAGGATGGAATTTTGAGGCAGTGACTTCGATGAGTTCTGCAAGAACGAAGGAATTGCCAGACACCGTATAGTCAGGTACACTCCACAGCAAAATACAGCCTACTTTCTGGTGAACCGCTCCCCAGCCACAGCTATTGAGTTGAAGACACCTAATCAGGTATGGTCTGATAAACCTACTGATTATTTGAACTTGAAGATATTTGGTTGTCCTGCTTACTTTCATATGAATGATGGTAAGTTAGAACCTAGGGCAAAGAAGCGTATTTTTATGGGATATGCTTCTGGGGTGAAAGGGTATAGATTGTGGTGTACTGATCCCAAGTCACCCAAGTTTGTAATAAGTAGGGATGTAGTATTTGATGAGAAATCCATGCTTAATCCCACAAATCAGATTCCCGTGTCTACAGGGAAAAAGGTGGAGTTGTAGGCTTCACTTCAGACGCCACCTATAACTCGGGATCATGCCATAGCTGATGAGCATGATTCTAAGTCAGAGACTGAGACACCAGTTGAGGAGCAATACAGTATAGCTGCTGGTAGACAGAGGAAGCAGATTAGACCACCTCAGAGATATGCTCATGCAGATATGATCAGTTATGCACTCGCTACAGCGGAGGAAATTGTGGGGCAGGAGCCTTCTAGTTACTCAGAGGCTGTGAAGAGTACTGAGTCTGCACAGTGGTGTTTAGCAATGACTGAAGAGATTGAGTCTCTTCATAAGAACCAAACCTGGGATTTAGTTAAGTTACCAGCGAAGACCAGAGTTGTGGGCTGCAAGTGGGTTTTCAAGAGAAAATAGGGAATCCAGTCTGATGCAAGATACAAAGCTCGTCTAGTTGCTAAAGGCTATAGTCAAAGAGAAGGGATCAACTTCAATGAAGTGTTCTCTCCAGTGGTAAAGCACAGTTCAATCCGAGTTTTACTAGCCATCACGGCTTTGTATGATCTGGAGCTTCAGCAGCTTGATGTGAAGACAGCGTTCTTGTATGGTGAGCTTGAAGAGACTATCTATATGCGTCAGCCAGAAGGGTTCACGGTTGAAGGTAAAGAAGACCATGTATGCAGACTGAAGAAGTCTTTGTATGGATTGAAGCAGTCACCTAGGCAATGGTATAAACGCTTTGATTTGTTTATGAATGATCATGATTATTTGAGAAGTAATTATGATTGTTGTGTATATCATAAACAATTGCCTGATAAGTCTTTCATTCACCTATTACTTTATGTTGATGACATGCTTATAACTGCTAAAAGCATGGTTGATGTTGATTTGTTGAAAACTCAACTTAAAGATGAGTTTGAGATGAAAGATTTAGGGGTGATACTAAGAAAATACTGGGGATGGATATCCACAGGGATAGAAAAGTTGGGAAGTTATACTTGTCCCAGAGAAATTATATAGAGAAGGTTTTAGACAGGTTTGGAATGTCTAACTCCAAACCTGTCAGCACGCCGCTGGCGTCGCATTTTAAACTTTCAGCTTCCCTATCTGCCTAGACAAATGAGAAGGAACAGTCCATGGCAAATGTTCCTTCCTCTAATGCTGTAGGTAGCATTATGTATGCTATGGTGTGTACCCGTCCAAATATTTTACAGGCAGTGAGTGTGGTTAGCAGATATATGGCTAAGCCTGGTAGAACTCACTAGTAGACCGTGAAATAGATTTTGAGGTACCTGAAGGGAACCTCGCATGTAGGCTTGATATTTGATAGAGATATAGATCTCAGTTCTGTTGTTGTTAGTTTTGTTGATTCTAACTATGCTGGGGATTTAGACAAGAGAAGATCATTAACAGGCTACATTTTCACATTGTGTGGTTCTGCTATTAGTTGGAAAGCAACACTTTAATCAACTGTTGCTTTATCAACTATAGAGGCAGAATATATGACAGCAGCTGAGGCTGTTAAGGAGGCCATTTGGGTGAAGGGGCTAATCAGTGACTTGGGTCTTCAGCAGACAGAGATGACAGTGTTTTGTGACAGCCAGAGTGTTATACATTTGACTAAAAATCAAATGTATCATGAGAGAACGAAGTACATTGACGTCAGGTATCATTTTATTAGAGGAGTAGTAGCAGATGGTACAGTTAGTATTCAGAAGATTGCTACTTCAGAGAATCCAGCAGATATAATGACCAATCCAGTTGCAGTATACAAGTTCAAATTTTGTTTGGACTTGATAGGGGTTCGGGGTTTCTAGGTTCCTTAGGGAACTCAGATGGGGTTGGTTTTCTCAGTTGCTGCATTTTACATTCTTGGGTTGATCTGGATTTTATGAGACTTTTAGGTATTCAAGCCAAGGTGGAGATTTGTTGAGTATGGCTTGTGAATACACGCCTCAGACCTGTCTCGCTCAACCCTTGCTCGAGTGAGACTTCGAGACTCCAGACTTGCCTCAACCTAAGACTTCGCTTGACCCTCGCTCGACTTCCAGCTCGAGCGAGGATCAAGCAGTGACTTCGCTCGACTCTCGCTCGACCTCCCACTCGAGCGAGATGCCACATGTTGCCAGGTGTCCGTTTTCTAGTTGAGCGAATTTGACCTAGATGTTCTTGCTTGAGCGAGTTTAAGTCTCGCTCGAGCGAGATTGCATAATATAAATATCGCGAAGGCATTTCGCGTAGCAGACGATGAAGAACATCAGAGCCCCTGTTTTCGGCGCCAGTGAGCAGAGCTTCCTCTTTGATCATTTCTTCTCCATTTCTCTACTATTCTGAGTGAAACTTGTGAGGATTGAGTATATACACGTGAGGTGAGTGTTCTCTGTTGTAAGAATCTTCTTATTCTCTCTCTGTAACGTCCATTTGATCTAGTGAAGTTTTGAAACCAATCGATGTGTTCTTTCTTTATTTACTGTTTTATTTCTCATTGTTGTATCCGCTGCAGTTTATTTCATATCTTTGTTATTTGTTTCATTGGCTATTTCCTAACAATGGTCGTGGAGCAGCTGGATTTTCCTGGATTTTCTTATACATGTGGTTTCCTTTTTGCTTAGAGATGAGAAGGAATTCGTCAAATAAACTCATGTCAAAGGGGGAAATGGTGACAATATTGGCTTGGATTCATCAGATAGTCTTGGTTCTGCAAACCTAAAAGAAGTAAAATCAACACCTTCTAGAAATAAGAGGCATTCTGTATCTTATATACAATTAAAAGAAATAAATTTTGTTGGGTTATTTTAAGCCTTTTGCTTTTCTTAATGACATTAGCAAACTTTAAAAGTAGTGTTTATCATTTATAGATTTTATAAACTTCAACAATGAAGTGCATATAAAATTTAGATGAGAAGTTTAAAGTTTGTTTTGCTGAAAATTTTATTATTAGTCTAGAAAAATTTTATTTGTTGGAAATGAAACTTATAAAATTTCAATTAATTCTTGAGTGCTTGTATTTTTAGTTGCTATGAAGAAGGAAAAGAAGCTCATTTGATATGAGTGAATAAAAACTAATATAATTTAAAAAAACGCAAAAAAAAAATAATAAAATAAAATAATAGCGGTAGTAAGATATATTTGCAGCAAATTTTATACCTTTTGCTGTGAGTTTTATACCTTCTGTCACTTCCCAGAATAGCGGGAAAAAGTGTTTCTTGGCTCAAAAATCCTGGCGATTTTCGGGCAGTAATATTTAGCCAGAAGCGCTTATCTGCGGCGAAAATTCTGATATTTGCGGCGACTTTTGTTAGCCGGCAAATTAACTTCCCAAGATAAGCATTTATCAAAGTTTAACGTGAAACACTAGATTTGATCTTTTTTTGGCAACAACTGAAGTATGTTGAAAAGAACTGGTAAAACATTAAGAACGATTTCTCCCTACCAGTATTAGTTTCAGAATTCTATATCAACAAAAGAGTGTAATTAAAATTCTTTATTAAGAAAAATATTTTTCAGTCTTCTTTTTTTTTTCTCAGAGAATGATATTCTTTTTTTTTCCTCAGAAAATGAACTAATTCAATTTCAATACAACTGCAACTAAGTGCCAAATACGTGATTGAAGTACCACAAATTACCACATTGGAATAAATCATGTGAAGTACTACATTGAAATAAATTACCACATTTTATTGTTTAATAAAATATTAATTAATCTATGAAGTATATTTGCAAAATATTAAAAAACTCTTATTAAAATATATCATTTTCATTATTATTTGGACTTTAAGATGGCTAATCTAACGTGGATTATCTAACTAAAAGTTAATGTTATAGCCAAAAGGGTAAAATTCACTACAACATATAAGATTTTTTGCGGCGTTTGATAAATTACCGCAAAAAATCTCAAAATCGCGGCAAAAAATCGTTTTTCACTTTTTGAAGATCGCGGGTTAACCGTGACTATTTAGGCGTGACAATAAGCCTAATTTCTCGCGATAAATGCCTAATTTCTCGCCGCAATATTACTATTTGCAGCAAGAAAACGCAGCAAATGCTACTATTTATGACAGAATTTAACTCTTAGATAAATAAAATGCAGCAAAAAGTCTTATTTGTTATAATGATTCTAGCTCCAATTTAAACTTGGCAATGATTAGACCATTTCTAATGCTCTTAGATAATTTCCTGAAAAGAATAAATTAGCTCCATCTATAGAGAATGACAACCAGGAGTCCTTAGAAAATTTTGATTCATGATGTCAAGGATTTCTTTGAAAGAGTAATGATAAGGGTAAATGCAAGTTTTTGGCTAATACTAGGTGATCACTAGATGGATATAGCTCACTACAAGAAAATTGTTTATTCATGATCAGCTATTTCTTTTCAAAATGAGTCTATTTTTATAATAAATAATTATTTTCATCATAAATAATCACTACAAAAAAATGTATTTTTTCCAGCGCCTATTTTTGCCTCAAAAGCATAGCAAAAATGCTGCAAAAACTAATTTCCGTCGTTTGGAATGAGCCGCACCATCGTTGGAAAAGTATTGATTAGAAAAGATTTTACCGGCGTTTTTACATGTTCAATTATTGCACGTTTTTACATGTTCAATTATTGCACTTTTTCGCCGCAAATGGATAGTTTTTCGCGGCAATTGCTGTCCAGCCAACCCTGTAAAACGTTGGAATATATTTGTAATGTCGAAACGTTTCGCCATAATAAGTTGGGTTATCGCTTTAACAAACCCCTTATCGACGATATGATAGACGCCGGAACTTGGATCTATTACTTCGGAGTGAAGTCGCCGCAATAGATATTTTCTACGTTTTTCCAGTTTCTTACGACACCAACTTTTCGACGTTGTAAATTATTTCCATCTATGTTTTCTAGCCGCCGCAATATCGATGATCTCCAAATGATAAATGCACTATCTCATCAGTTTTTATTTCGCTGGAATATACTTTTTTTTTTAATTTTTTTTTTCTTGTTTTTCCTGGGCTATTTTTTGTGCATGCATTATCTATTATTGTGAGATGCTAAAATACCCTAATTGAGCAAAAAATTCTAATATTTCTTTTGCTATTTTTGATGATCAATTTGTATGAAGATATAAATATAATAATATATATTTATAATTCCTATTTATTCACAACTTGATTTTTCAAATAATAAAACCATATAATATTACTCATTAATTGTCTATAATATTGTGACTTGACTAACGTAAAAATCTAGAGCCAAAAAATGTATTTATAATTTGGAATCAATAACTATATATCATATGTGCAACTTAAAGAATTTTTTGACCATTCTCCCACCTATTGCAGCTTTACGTACGTTAGGCAACCAACAATAAATACTTTGCACCCACACATCTATTTTTCACCCCTTCATGAAGATCTATATTAAGTAAATCATTCATTAACTTTTGCAAAAGCATAGATAGAAATTCATTCAGCCAACCAAATGTCTGAATTTAAAGATTAACAAGCTAGTGGTCTCAAGGCTATTAAATACAAGTGTTAGTTTATAATTGCCTAGAATTTATATATACAATGGTGCATTTTTTTCCTTCTATAAAACATGTAGAATGATGGCAGCCATTGAGCAAGTGAAATTATACCCTACATAACTCTGGTTGGACTTTATAAGCACTCCTGGTTTCTCTTTGACTTTGATATGCATGTCTGCATCTACTTCAGTAAGGCATATTGTAGTTAATGTCAATTTTTTTCCATATACGGAAAACTCTTTATCCATTTACCATCTCAGAAACTAGCATCTTGAACCAACATAAAATTATGGTCTTTAATCTGGTAAAAATCCTGATCCAAAAAATAAAACAATAATTAACTTAAATCATTTTGTTGTTCCTTCGACAAAAACATTAAAAATTGGTTCTCTGGGTCTCCTCTTCGTCCCCTAACCTCAAATAACACACAAATAACATTTTATGTGCTCAAATGAATATACAAGTAACATAAATATTTCTATCCTATAGTAAGTGGAACAAAATGCATATAGCAATGCAGGTGTTACAAAATGCATATAAACATTTATCATGATAATTGTACCACTATTCTAGTAATATCTCAAATACTAATATGATACATGAAAAACACTTAATATAAACTTCACATTAGAAGTCATTGACACTCTAATACGTACAAGAAAGAAGAAACCATGCATAAACATCTAAAGTATAAACAAAGTGTTACAAAAATATCACACTAAAACCTCTAGAGGATGTGTAATATAAAGTTGTACAAGGAGAAATCTGGTTACAAAGAATTTTTAATTAATGACTTTGTAAATTCTCGATCTTAACAGTAAATATGTGGAAGAGTCCATAAGCACATGGCCAAGTATTTAACAGATTAATATCTACATGTTAGAGCTCTTTAAGGCAAATCATCATCAAGCAATCCAACAAAGAAAAATAGGACAAATATGTGACACAGCATGATCATATATAAAGCAACACATGATGACAACTCCCAAAATAAGAAAATAGACAAAAACAAAAAAAAAAAAAAATCCAACCAAGTGAGAGTACTTTGTTTGCCAATGCTACCTGAAAGTGGACATAGGATGAATATCTTAACTTCAAACCATCTTAATTAGATTGTGTCCAGATCAGATTTTGATTCCAAACCATTTTCAACTTCAAGAAAGAAGTCTACACAAATTTGTGGTATATCCCAATCAAAAGACAAATTGGATATGCATGTTTTTACATAAACATTTTATGTGCTCAAATGAATACACAAGTAACATTTACTTGGTGTTCAATGCATTTGACATGATAAAGTCTGCTGTTTCAAAAATCAGAACATAGACCACCTCCAAACTTATAGTTTGGTGCATTGTGCACCATCAACCTAGGTCTTAAAATTCAAATGTTGTTTTATTTATAAGATATGTTGCCTACTCTAGTGTAGTGTGATTCATAATATGAAAAGGAGCTATATCCATTGTTTTTAAACAAATATAAGTTCATGTCTACTTCCAACTTGACATATCTTATAAATGCAGCTACAAAATCTATCTGATATTCCAAATTCATATTAAATTAGTACATTATGCTTTTAAATTGGTTCCAGCACATAGAAGAGGATAGTACCTTAAACAGCATTTAACCATCTCGTGTGCCATTTTTGCATTAACATCCTCCCAACCACCGATAACAAGGTCTACAACTGGGATTATTCACCAACTGAAATAAAGTACTACATGTAGTCAAATCCTTTCCTATAACAACAAAGTAAATTGTTATGAACTAGCTGTAGGAGCATAAATTCCATCACTAGAAATAACAGACAAAAAATTAACGATGAGATTAACATACTGTTTTGCAACAAAAAATTGACATTCAGCTTGAAAGCTGGACAGATTTGCATTGCCATCAAAAAGAGCATCTGTCATGATGCTTAGTGGGTAGACACTAGTTACCCCTTCACGCGTCGTGTCCAGCAAAAGTTACATTGGTGATACTGAAGCCTCCAATGATTAATACTGCCCATCCAGCCATGGAATGTCCAAAATGCACCACTACTCAAAAAACCCAAAAAACCAAATCCTTATCTACATGTAACCAGTTCACTGACTCGCCTTCGGCGGTCAGGGAACGCAGGGAGCTCTTCAACCCAGCTTTGCAATAGTGCTTCAGTCGCCAATTGTCTCTCCAAAAGTGCAGCCCACTTTCCCTGAAGCTCATCCATTTCAGCTTTATTCATCTCTCCATCCTTCTTATTTGACAGTAGAGGCTTGCTTGGCATGTCTTGTAAAAATATAGAAAACACATTTGTTCCTTCCTTCATGGAATTACCATGATCCCCAAGTGTGTTGTGCACAGTACAAACATATGCAAATATATATATATATATATGCACATACATACAGTTATAAGTGACATATCAAAAACAGGAGTCAATAGATATGAACAAAGTACACCTAATGTACTTAATTGGCTTGAACTCATTAATTAAGCATACACATCATTCACTAATGTTAACAAATCCAATAATGACAGCAAACGCAGTTTAATGATAAACTTCATTAAACTCTTGGATAAATAATCAGAAGAACAAAAAGTATCTATATCATCACTGCCAAACAATGTATTAAGGGGAACAAAGAGTGATGTAATACATCGATGAAATTATAGATGATTCATCCTGCCATTTATAAATACAATAGTCACTACAAAATAAAGAAATCCAAACCAGCACCAATAGAAAATAAAATCAAACAACATATTGATTACAAAACGTATTGGGAGAATGAATTTAAAAAAAGTAGCACCTGCAATAATGCATCATTGTCAACATATTGATTATAGTACCTACAATGGAATAGAGTTTACATTCAATAAAATGTCATAAAGTTTCATATTATATATGTTTGATGCTTGCAATTACAACATGTTTACTCAATTCAAATTATTCTAATTTGCTCAGCTCATTAGGTAATGGGGATTTGTGATCGAAAATATGGATGCACTTAAATGTTAGATAATGCCAGTTGAGCATGCATTAAAATAACTAATTAATAATAACATAAGAGAACATTATAAAGGTAAAAAAATAAGAGCTGCAAGAAAGTCTTGGACTTGGGCAAAGGAAGGATGAAAATTCAAACTAGCAACTTCTCATGGGTGCCAAATACAATTTCTTAAGTTTTTCATTTGTCCATTCTTTTTTTGTGTTGTCATGATTTTGTATTTCCCTGTATTTCCACCAAGAAATTTGGATGAGTTAAAAAAAGAAATATATTTTTTAACTAAGCAGCAAAACAAAGGTCATAAAAGAACAAATACAAAACTTCATTTCTATTTTAATCAAATCATCTTGTGCTCTGTACATTTCATCAAGAACCTATATCACAGGACTTATTAAAAGAAAAAGAAAAGGAGATATAACATCCAATATCAGCCAAACTATTATAAAGATGGGATAATCAAAATCACATTGAAAGATATGTAGCAAAATATATCAAGAAAAAAATAACAGAGTACCAACTAAACTAGCAAGTTGTCAACAGCTCAAGAACTATTTACTTAGCTGCACATATATTCATGGATGGGCTTCTCTTATTGGTATCTCAAGGTTAGAAGATTTGAGAGAATAAAACTCCTCGCTTTCAAAGTTGCATAAATTGAATTAAAAACATATATCACTCTAATTGTTTTCTTTCATAGTAAGATAAAACTAGTAACTATATCAATATTAATATTAAGTACAATAGTAACTCAAACTCAAAAAGTACTAATTATATTGACATGACATGTTGCTGTATACATTTATATTAGAGGAATAATGCAAGAAACATGAGCTTCTCGAAGGGAGATTGGCCGCAGAAATATGGTGAGGCTTTCACACTCCACGGCCAATCATGTTGTCAAATGCTATATGAAAGAAATTGGACAATCAAGTTTTAATTTTCAACTAAACTATGCCCCCACCTGATTAAGAAAAGAAGTCACTACTAGCTCGAGATAAATAAAAAATTAAAAAAAAATCCCTCACACCTTGGGGGCCTCTTTTCAAGGAAGTCCTGGACTTGGGCAAAGGAAGGATTGAACAAAGCAAGTATGGCAGCCAAGACCTCCTCCAAGGAACAAAACCACTCATTGCTCTAGGATGCATCCAAAACCCAAGTCAAACAAGCACTAACATCAAAATGATTGAAATAACTATAACCCAAGTCATTATAACACAGGCTCCCCCCCCCCCCCCCCCCAAAAAAAAAGTTTTTATGACTAAAGACAAAGTAACCAGTTTGAATATATTTACTTTTGCATTGGATTAAGTGTCATTTTTTTAAGCCTATGTTTCAGTGTTGGCAAACTTCATTCATGAATTATGCAGCCAAGATGGCAACATACACGGCTATATAAAAATCTAGAAAATACATGGCATGCAAGGCATAAACTAAATAAATTCCACAATGACATTAAAATAGGTAAAATCTAAAATCTGAAAATACACACCTATGATTTTTTTTTTTCAAGTAAAGATCCTTGTAAAGTGCATCAACGTACATCCACATAAAAAAAGGTCCAATCTTGTAGTAGCCACCCCATATTTCTTGGATTGAAATTCATACCCCCCCCCCAACAAAAAAAAAAGAAAAAGACAAAACCATATAAACATGTTGGAAATCCTAAAAGCTTCAAGGTCACTTAATTATTCTGCATTCATAATTTTCATTGCCCCTTGGGTCTAAAGTTCTAAAATCATATACACAGTAGAGACCAAGTCTCTCAAACACGCTTCTAACCTTCTGTTTCAAGAAAAATTAGCTAAAAACAAGATACTTTTCTTTTTTCATTTTTTGATTGGTAGACACAAAACAGATTTACTGATTCCACTAGAAAACAGAGTACTCATTAATTAGTTTTCCATAGTGCACTGAATTTTATAGGACATTGAATAATATATATAAGATAGCAAACAATAAAAAAAAAATGAAGGCATCAATTAAAATAAAAGTGAGATACTATTCTCATCCTACTGCGCAAAGAACAAGGAGGGTGAGATCAGAGAGTGGGGAGGTTGAGAAAAAGCTTACCAGTGTGAAGATAACTACCGGAGACGATACTACACGAGTTCAATCAATGAAGATGAATGAAAAAGTTTTAGGGTTCAAGTCGCACACTTACAAAATCAGAAATAGGGTTCATGCTAGAATCGATAGTCATTGTATAAGCATTTTGATTCTATAAAAGCAGGCCGATCAATACAAGAATTCACATGTAAACAAAGGACCAAAACTATAGAGAGAGATGAACAAAGAAAGGGAAAGCGAGACGAACAGAGAGAGAGAGAGAGCGCCTAAAGAGAGAAGAATGGGGACAGAGAGAGAGAGAGAGAGAGAGAGAAAAAAGGAGAGACACTCACTTCGGCGATGACGCTGTAGTGGCACGGCACGAGAAGGGGCAGCACGGCATGAGGGAGCAAGCCAAAGCGCACGAGAGAGAGTCGATTAGGGCTCGAGAGAAATGGGGGGTATGTTTTTAATTTTCTACCAGCTGTTAGTATTAGTAAAGTTAATTTTATTACAGCGGGAAACAATCGCCATAAAAAGATAATTGTTGTCGCAAATTATCCTCGTGACGGAAGAGAAATCGCCGTTATAACCAAAGTATTTATTGCGACGAAAAAAACTGTCACAATAGCTATAAAAATCGTCATAACAGATTTTACAGTCAATTCAACCGAGCATTTCCCAACTTCACCTTTTTAATTTAGCAGCAAAATTAAAAACGTTGCAAATAATCCTTATTTTCAACGAAACTTTTTGCAGCAAAGTTAAAAATGATGCAAAAACTCCAAGTATTACCCCATAAGCCTATCTCTAGGTATATCTCCCAAACTTAGGCAGGGTGTAAATTTAGATATGTTTGTTTTATATGTTTGTTTTTTTTAATAAATTATAATATTTATTTGTTACGTTTCTTTTCAAAGAGATAATTATCTTGATTTTTTTTTTTGGCATTCAAGTGGGTAATTGAAAAGGATTTCTTCAACATTTTTTGTCTTTATTCTTTTGAACTGCCAGTAATGGAATAACGTCGTCAACTAATTTTGGGTTATTAGAAATTTAGATGTTATGAGTTTTATTGCAATTAAACGTTGTCTTAATGGGCTTGGAATAAAGTTGCCGTTTTTTGGATACTTACATGGCTTCATGAAGGGTTATTAAAATAAATGGTTCTTTGGGTACTTACAGACCATATTGATTTTGTTGTAAGAGGTGATGTGGTTGCTTGTGAGCTATTTTTTTAGATTTTTAAGTTGGACCACTTCCCAGGATTTTTCTTTGGGTCGCTAGCTTTATATCATGTCGATGTTGCCACGCTAGTCCTAATCTTCTAAGAGGCTAGCTTTCTTAAATCCGAATGGTTTTGGTATATGGATCCGTAGACAGCAGCAATTGTAAATTGTGGATGTGGCTACAATAACCATAAATGTGAATTTTGAGGTTCTATGTTGGTTTGCATGATCACAATTTAAGCTTCACATATTTTAGAAGTATAGATGCAGCATATATCTAGTGAGAGGATGGTATATGGCTTTCTGAATCAGAAGGACTTGGAAAAGATTATTGAAATTGATCACGATTCTTAATATTTTCACAACCTTAGCAATCATGTGTAGGCGAATGCGAGGTATATTCCTCCCAAGAAAGTGCATGCTAGTTTGAAGCTCAAGAAACCAGCTCAAGCAATTCATCTCTATTTCTGCTAGTTGTTGCCAAAGCATCATGTGTATCAGTTTTAACAATTTATTCTCAATTAATTTTTGTACCCTTATTATTTTAGGCTTCTCTTTTTCTGTTCTCGCGAATGCGTAAGACGTTGTCTTTGGTTCGGAAAATGCTAACTATATTTATAATATTATGAACATAACTATGCTTGCTGATTTGTCAGTTATTGAGATGATAGAAATTTTGAAATTTTACATTTGAAATTGGAATTAAAAAAATAAACTTGATAAAATGGGGCAGATACCCAATATGTATAATATTTGTACATATACATAGCACTACTCTGTTGATAAACACTCCTTTTCAACATTAATATTGGCCTGCATGCATGTTTCAACATTATGCTAGCTCTTATTTGATTGATGTTTCTTATCTGTAATTTATGGTCATGGTTGTTGAGTATGGCTTGTGAATACACGCCTCAGACCTGTCTCGCTCGACTCTCGCTCGACTTCCAGCTTGAGCGAGGATCAGACAGTGACTTCGCTCGACTCTCGCTTGACCTCCCGCTCGAGCGAGATGCCACTTGTTGTCAAGTGTCCATTTTCTAGTTGAGCGAAACTGACCTAGATGTTCTTGCTCAAGCGAGTTTAAGTCTCGCTCGAGCGAGATTGCATAATATAAATATCGTGAAGGTATTTCGTGCAGCAGACGACGAAGAACATCAGAGCCCCTGTTTTCGGCGCCAGTGAGCAGAGCTTCCTCTTTGATCATTTCTTCTCCATTTATCCACTATTCTGAGTAAAACTTGTGAGGATTGAGTGTATACACGTGAGGTGAGTGTTCTCTGTTGTAAGAATCTTCTAATTCTCTTTCTGTAACCTCCATTTGATCTAGTGAAGTTTTGAAACCAATCTCTGTGTTCTTTCTTTATTTATTGTTTTATTTCTTATTGTTGCATCCGCTGCGGTTTATTTCATATTTTTGTTGTTTGTTTCATTGGCTATTTCCCAATAAACTGGTATCAGAGCGTTTTCAGGCTCTGTAAATATTTGAAGGGATGGCTACAGCAAGATTTGAAGTTGAGAAATTTGACGGTCAGAACAGTTTCAGCTTATGGCACCTGAAGATGAGGGCATTGTTGCGCCAGCAGGGGTTATTCAAAGTTCTAGAGGAAATGACGACAAATTCTCCTGTACCGTCTAAGGACGATGAAGAAAAGGTACATAGTACTATTTTATTGTCATTGTCTGATGGAGTGTTGAGAGAGGTGGCGGAGGAGGAGACCGCTGAGGGTCTTTGGAACAAGCTTGAGAGCTTATATATTAAGAAGTCTCTCACAAACCGGCTGTATGTAAAACAACGGTTGTATACACTCAAAATGACTGAGCATTCGTCAGTTACTGAACACCTAGATGAGTTTAACAAGATTGTTATGGATCTTAGAAATGCTGACATTAAGCTTGATGATGAAGATCAAGCTCTAATTGTGTTGTGTTCATTACCTACCTCATTTGAGAATTTTGTAAATTCTATACTGTATGGTAGAGATATTATCTCCTTAGCAGATGTGAAGTCAGCTTTGAACTCGAAGGAGTTGAGGAGTAAGTATGATAAGGGTGGTGAAGCACAGGCCAGAGGTTTGTTTGTCAAAGATACCTCCGACAAAGGAAGATCCAATCAGAAGGGTTCAGAGAAGGGCAGAGGAAAGTCCCGGAGGAAATCAAAGTCCAAGTCCAACAAGAAGAATGTAAAATGGTATTACTGTCAGAAGTTTGGACACTATAAGAGTGAGTGTACGAAGCTGAAGAAGAAGGAGGAATCTACGAGTTCCTCTAATGCCGTCAGTGCTGCTGATGAATCTGATGGCTCTGATGTAGTTCTTGCAATCAGTGATTCGAACAGCCGGTTCAGTGATAAGTGGGTGATGGACTCAGCTTGCACGTTCCATATGTGTCCCAGAAGGGACTGGTTCATGTCTTATGAATCAGTCAACAGTGGTTCTGTTTTGTTGGGGAACGACACAGCTCGCAAGATTGCGGGAATGGGTTCTGTGAAGATTAAGATGTTTGATAGGATGGTTAGGACATTGACTAACTTCCGGCACATTCCAGACTTGAAAAAGAATCTTATCTCTATGGGGGCCCTTGATTCTTTGGGTTTGAAGTACATAGGACAAGGTGGAGTTCTGAAGGTCAGCAAAGGCTCCATGATCATTATGAAGGGAGACTTGAAAGATGGTCTCTATTTCCTCCATGGCAGTACTGTCAGCTGTGAAGCTGCAGTTTCAGTATCTGATCAGTCAGAGTCAAATGTTACTCGTCTATGGCACATGAGATTGGGCCATATGAGTGAGAAGGGGATGTCTATCCTCAATAAGCAAGGGTTGTTAGGGAATCAGAATTTGGGCAAGCTAGACCTGTGCGAGCACTGTGTATTTGGCAAGCAGAGCAGGGTTCAGTTTGCAACTAGGGTCCACAAAACAAAAGGTATAGTGGACTACATTCATTTCGACCTTTGGGGTTCGTCTTCAGTTCATCAAAAGGTGGAGCTAATACTTGCTTACATTCATTGATGATTACTCATGGAAAGTGTGGGTTTATTTTTTGAAACAGAAAAGTAAAGTCTTCAAGAACTTCAAGTAGTGGAAAGCTCTGATAGAGAATCAGACCGATAAGAAGGTGAAACGGTTTCGGACTGACAACAGGATGGAATTTTGAGGCAGTGACTTCGATGAGTTCTGCAAGAACGAAGGAATTGCCAGACACCGTATAGTCAGGTACACTCCACAGCAAAATACAGCCTACTTTCTGGTGAACCGCTCCCCAGCCACAGCTATTGAGTTGAAGACACCTAATCAGGTATGGTCTGATAAACCTACTGATTATTTGAACTTGAAGATATTTGGTTGTCCTGCTTACTTTCATATGAATGATGGTAAGTTAGAACCTAGGGCAAAGAAGCGTATTTTTATGGGATATGCTTCTGGGGTGAAAGGGTATAGATTGTGGTGTACTGATCCCAAGTCACCCAAGTTTGTAATAAGTAGGGATGTAGTATTTGATGAGAAATCCATGCTTAATCCCACAAATCAGATTCCCGTGTCTACAGGGAAAAAGGTGGAGTTGTAGGCTTCACTTCAGACACCACCTATAACTCGGGATCATGCCATAGCTGATGAGCATGATTCTAAGTCAGAGACTGAGACACCAGTTGAGGAGCAATACAGTATAGCTGCTGGTAGACAGAGGAAGCAGATTAGACCACCTCAGAGATATGCTCATGCAGATATGATCAGTTATGCACTCGCTACAGCGGAGGAAATTGTGGGGCAGGAGCCTTCTAGTTACTCAGAGGCTGTGAAGAGTACTGAGTCTGCACAGTGGTGTTTAGCAATGACTGAAGAGATTGAGTCTCTTCATAAGAACCAAAACCTGGGATTTAGTTAAGTTACCAGCGAAGACCAGAGTTGTGGGCTGCAAGTGGGTTTTCAAGAGAAAATAGGGAATCCAGTCTGATGCAAGATACAAAGCTCGTCTAGTTGCTAAAGGCTATAGTCAAAGAGAAGGGATCAACTTCAATGAAGTGTTCTCTCCAGTGGTAAAGCACAGTTCAATCCGAGTTTTACTAGCCATCACGGCTTTGTATGATCTGGAGCTTCAGCAGCTTGATGTGAAGACAGCGTTCTTGTATGGTGAGCTTGAAGAGACTATCTATATGCGTCAGCCAGAAGGGTTCACGGTTGAAGGTAAAGAAGACCATGTATGCAGACTGAAGAAGTCTTTGTATGGATTGAAGCAGTCACCTAGGCAATGGTATAAACGCTTTGATTTGTTTATGAATGATCATGATTATTTGAGAAGTAATTATGATTGTTGTGTATATCATAAACAATTGCCTGATAAGTCTTTCATTCACCTATTACTTTATGTTGATGACATGCTTATAACTGCTAAAAGCATGGTTGATGTTGATTTGTTGAAAACTCAACTTAAAGATGAGTTTGAGATGAAAGATTTAGGGGTGATACTAAGAAAATACTGGGGATGGATATCCACAGGGATAGAAAAGTTGGGAAGTTATACTTGTCCCAGAGAAATTATATAGAGAAGGTTTTAGACAGGTTTGGAATGTCTAACTCCAAACCTGTCAGCACGCCGCTGGCGTCGCATTTTAAACTTTCAGCTTCCCTATCTGCCTAGACAAATGAGAAGGAACAGTCCATGGCAAATGTTCCTTCCTCTAATGCTGTAGGTAGCATTATGTATGCTATGGTGTGTACCCGTCCAAATATTTTACAGGCAGTGAGTGTGGTTAGCAGATATATGGCTAAGCCTGGTAGAACTCACTAGTAGACCGTGAAATAGATTTTGAGGTACCTGAAGGGAATCTCGCATGTAGGCTTGATATTTGATAGAGATATAGATCTCAGTTCTGTTGTTGTTAGTTTTGTTGATTCTAACTATGCTGGGGATTTAGACAAGAGAAGATCATTAACAGGCTACATTTTCACATTGTGTGGTTCTGCTATTAGTTGGAAAGCAACACTTTAATCAACTGTTGCTTTATCAACTATAGAGGCAGAATATATGACAGCAGCTGAGGCTGTTAAGGAGGCCATTTGGGTGAAGGGGCTAATCAGTGACTTGGGTCTTCAGCAGACAGAGATGACAGTGTTTTGTGACAGCCAGAGTGTTATACATTTGACTAAAAATCAAATGTATCATGAGAGAACGAAGTACATTGACGTCAGGTATCATTTTATTAGAGGAGTAGTAGCAGATGGTACAGTTAGTATTCAGAAGATTGCTACTTCAGAGAATCCAGCAGATATAATGACCAATCCAGTTGCAGTATACAAGTTCAAATTTTGTTTGGACTTGATAGGGGTTCGGGGTTTCTAGGTTCCTTAGGGAACTCAGATGGGGTTGGTTTTCTCAGTTGCTGCATTTTACATTCTTGGGTTGATCTGGATTTTATGAGACTTTTAGGTATTCAAGCCAAGGTGGAGATTTGTTGAGTATGGCTTGTGAATACACGCCTCAGACCTGTCTCGCTCAACCCTTGCTCGAGTGAGACTTCGAGACTCCAGACTTGCCTCAACCTAAGACTTCGCTTGACCCTCGCTCGACTTCCAGCTCGAGCGAGGATCAAGCAGTGACTTCGCTCGACTCTCGCTCGACCTCCCACTCGAGCGAGATGCCACATGTTGCCAGGTGTCCGTTTTCTAGTTGAGCGAATTTGACCTAGATGTTCTTGCTTGAGCGAGTTTAAGTCTCGCTCGAGCGAGATTGCATAATATAAATATCGCGAAGGCATTTCGCGTAGCAGACGATGAAGAACATCAGAGCCCCTGTTTTCGGCGCCAGTGAGCAGAGCTTCCTCTTTGATCATTTCTTCTCCATTTCTCTACTATTCTGAGTGAAACTTGTGAGGATTGAGTATATACACGTGAGGTGAGTGTTCTCTGTTGTAAGAATCTTCTTATTCTCTCTCTGTAACGTCCATTTGATCTAGTGAAGTTTTGAAACCAATCGATGTGTTCTTTCTTTATTTACTGTTTTATTTCTCATTGTTGTATCCGCTGCAGTTTATTTCATATCTTTGTTATTTGTTTCATTGGCTATTTCCTAACAATGGTCGTGGAGCAGCTGGATTTTCCTGGATTTTCTTATACATGTGGTTTCCTTTTTGCTTAGAGATGAGAAGGAATTCGTCAAATAAACTCATGTCAAAGGGGGAAATGGTGACAATATTGGCTTGGATTCATCAGATAGTCTTGGTTCTGCAAACCTAAAAGAAGTAAAATCAACACCTTCTAGAAATAAGAGGCATTCTGTATCTTATATACAATTAAAAGAAATAAATTTTGTTGGGTTATTTTAAGCCTTTTGCTTTTCTTAATGACATTAGCAAACTTTAAAAGTAGTGTTTATCATTTATAGATTTTATAAACTTCAACAATGAAGTGCATATAAAATTTAGATGAGAAGTTTAAAGTTTGTTTTGCTGAAAATTTTATTATTAGTCTAGAAAAATTTTATTTGTTGGAAATGAAACTTATAAAATTTCAATTAATTCTTGAGTGCTTGTATTTTTAGTTGCTATGAAGAAGGAAAAGAAGCTCATTTGATATGAGTGAATAAAAACTAATATAATTTAAAAAAACGCAAAAAAAAAATAATAAAATAAAATAATAGCGGTAGTAAGATATATTTGCAGCAAATTTTATACCTTTTGCTGTGAGTTTTATACCTTCTGTCACTTCCCAGAATAGCGGGAAAAAGTGTTTCTTGGCTCAAAAATCCTGGCGATTTTCGGGCAGTAATATTTAGCCAGAAGCGCTTATCTGCGGCGAAAATTCTGATATTTGCGGCGACTTTTGTTAGCCGGCAAATTAACTTCCCAAGATAAGCATTTATCAAAGTTTAACGTGAAACACTAGATTTGATCTTTTTTTGGCAACAACTGAAGTATGTTGAAAAGAACTGGTAAAACATTAAGAACGATTTCTCCCTACCAGTATTAGTTTCAGAATTCTATATCAACAAAAGAGTGTAATTAAAATTCTTTATTAAGAAAAATATTTTTCAGTCTTCTTTTTTTTTTCTCAGAGAATGATATTCTTTTTTTTTCCTCAGAAAATGAACTAATTCAATTTCAATACAACTGCAACTAAGTGCCAAATACGTGATTGAAGTACCACAAATTACCACATTGGAATAAATCATGTGAAGTACTACATTGAAATAAATTACCACATTTTATTGTTTAATAAAATATTAATTAATCTATGAAGTATATTTGCAAAATATTAAAAAACTCTTATTAAAATATATCATTTTCATTATTATTTGGACTTTAAGATGGCTAATCTAACGTGGATTATCTAACTAAAAGTTAATGTTATAGCCAAAAGGGTAAAATTCACTACAACATATAAGATTTTTTGCGGCGTTTGATAAATTACCGCAAAAAATCTCAAAATCGCGGCAAAAAATCGTTTTTCACTTTTTGAAGATCGCGGGTTAACCGTGACTATTTAGGCGTGACAATAAGCCTAATTTCTCGCGATAAATGCCTAATTTCTCGCCGCAATATTACTATTTGCAGCAAGAAAACGCAGCAAATGCTACTATTTATGACAGAATTTAACTCTTAGATAAATAAAATGCAGCAAAAAGTCTTATTTGTTATAATGATTCTAGCTCCAATTTAAACTTGGCAATGATTAGACCATTTCTAATGCTCTTAGATAATTTCCTGAAAAGAATAAATTAGCTCCATCTATAGAGAATGACAACCAGGAGTCCTTAGAAAATTTTGATTCATGATGTCAAGGATTTCTTTGAAAGAGTAATGATAAGGGTAAATGCAAGTTTTTGGCTAATACTAGGTGATCACTAGATGGATATAGCTCACTACAAGAAAATTGTTTATTCATGATCAGCTATTTCTTTTCAAAATGAGTCTATTTTTATAATAAATAATTATTTTCATCATAAATAATCACTACAAAAAAATGTATTTTTTCCAGCGCCTATTTTTGCCTCAAAAGCATAGCAAAAATGCTGCAAAAACTAATTTCCGTCGTTTGGAATGAGCCGCACCATCGTTGGAAAAGTATTGATTAGAAAAGATTTTACCGGCGTTTTTACATGTTCAATTATTGCACGTTTTTACATGTTCAATTATTGCACTTTTTCGCCGCAAATGGATAGTTTTTCGCGGCAATTGCTGTCCAGCCAACCCTGTAAAACGTTGGAATATATTTGTAATGTCGAAACGTTTCGCCATAATAAGTTGGGTTATCGCTTTAACAAACCCCTTATCGACGATATGATAGACGCCGGAACTTGGATCTATTACTTCGGAGTGAAGTCGCCGCAATAGATATTTTCTACGTTTTTCCAGTTTCTTACGACACCAACTTTTCGACGTTGTAAATTATTTCCATCTATGTTTTCTAGCCGCCGCAATATCGATGATCTCCAAATGATAAATGCACTATCTCATCAGTTTTTATTTCGCTGGAATATACTTTTTTTTTTAATTTTTTTTTTCTTGTTTTTCCTGGGCTATTTTTTGTGCATGCATTATCTATTATTGTGAGATGCTAAAATACCCTAATTGAGCAAAAAATTCTAATATTTCTTTTGCTATTTTTGATGATCAATTTGTATGAAGATATAAATATAATAATATATATTTATAATTCCTATTTATTCACAACTTGATTTTTCAAATAATAAAACCATATAATATTACTCATTAATTGTCTATAATATTGTGACTTGACTAACGTAAAAATCTAGAGCCAAAAAATGTATTTATAATTTGGAATCAATAACTATATATCATATGTGCAACTTAAAGAATTTTTTGACCATTCTCCCACCTATTGCAGCTTTACGTACGTTAGGCAACCAACAATAAATACTTTGCACCCACACATCTATTTTTCACCCCTTCATGAAGATCTATATTAAGTAAATCATTCATTAACTTTTGCAAAAGCATAGATAGAAATTCATTCAGCCAACCAAATGTCTGAATTTAAAGATTAACAAGCTAGTGGTCTCAAGGCTATTAAATACAAGTGTTAGTTTATAATTGCCTAGAATTTATATATACAATGGTGCATTTTTTTCCTTCTATAAAACATGTAGAATGATGGCAGCCATTGAGCAAGTGAAATTATACCCTACATAACTCTGGTTGGACTTTATAAGCACTCCTGGTTTCTCTTTGACTTTGATATGCATGTCTGCATCTACTTCAGTAAGGCATATTGTAGTTAATGTCAATTTTTTTCCATATACGGAAAACTCTTTATCCATTTACCATCTCAGAAACTAGCATCTTGAACCAACATAAAATTATGGTCTTTAATCTGGTAAAAATCCTGATCCAAAAAATAAAACAATAATTAACTTAAATCATTTTGTTGTTCCTTCGACAAAAACATTAAAAATTGGTTCTCTGGGTCTCCTCTTCGTCCCCTAACCTCAAATAACACACAAATAACATTTTATGTGCTCAAATGAATATACAAGTAACATAAATATTTCTATCCTATAGTAAGTGGAACAAAATGCATATAGCAATGCAGGTGTTACAAAATGCATATAAACATTTATCATGATAATTGTACCACTATTCTAGTAATATCTCAAATACTAATATGATACATGAAAAACACTTAATATAAACTTCACATTAGAAGTCATTGACACTCTAATACGTACAAGAAAGAAGAAACCATGCATAAACATCTAAAGTATAAACAAAGTGTTACAAAAATATCACACTAAAACCTCTAGAGGATGTGTAATATAAAGTTGTACAAGGAGAAATCTGGTTACAAAGAATTTTTAATTAATGACTTTGTAAATTCTCGATCTTAACAGTAAATATGTGGAAGAGTCCATAAGCACATGGCCAAGTATTTAACAGATTAATATCTACATGTTAGAGCTCTTTAAGGCAAATCATCATCAAGCAATCCAACAAAGAAAAATAGGACAAATATGTGACACAGCATGATCATATATAAAGCAACACATGATGACAACTCCCAAAATAAGAAAATAGACAAAAACAAAAAAAAAAAAAAATCCAACCAAGTGAGAGTACTTTGTTTGCCAATGCTACCTGAAAGTGGACATAGGATGAATATCTTAACTTCAAACCATCTTAATTAGATTGTGTCCAGATCAGATTTTGATTCCAAACCATTTTCAACTTCAAGAAAGAAGTCTACACAAATTTGTGGTATATCCCAATCAAAAGACAAATTGGATATGCATGTTTTTACATAAACATTTTATGTGCTCAAATGAATACACAAGTAACATTTACTTGGTGTTCAATGCATTTGACATGATAAAGTCTGCTGTTTCAAAAATCAGAACATAGACCACCTCCAAACTTATAGTTTGGTGCATTGTGCACCATCAACCTAGGTCTTAAAATTCAAATGTTGTTTTATTTATAAGATATGTTGCCTACTCTAGTGTAGTGTGATTCATAATATGAAAAGGAGCTATATCCATTGTTTTTAAACAAATATAAGTTCATGTCTACTTCCAACTTGACATATCTTATAAATGCAGCTACAAAATCTATCTGATATTCCAAATTCATATTAAATTAGTACATTATGCTTTTAAATTGGTTCCAGCACATAGAAGAGGATAGTACCTTAAACAGCATTTAACCATCTCGTGTGCCATTTTTGCATTAACATCCTCCCAACCACCGATAACAAGGTCTACAACTGGGATTATTCACCAACTGAAATAAAGTACTACATGTAGTCAAATCCTTTCCTATAACAACAAAGTAAATTGTTATGAACTAGCTGTAGGAGCATAAATTCCATCACTAGAAATAACAGACAAAAAATTAACGATGAGATTAACATACTGTTTTGCAACAAAAAATTGACATTCAGCTTGAAAGCTGGACAGATTTGCATTGCCATCAAAAAGAGCATCTGTCATGATGCTTAGTGGGTAGACACTAGTTACCCCTTCACGCGTCGTGTCCAGCAAAAGTTACATTGGTGATACTGAAGCCTCCAATGATTAATACTGCCCATCCAGCCATGGAATGTCCAAAATGCACCACTACTCAAAAAACCCAAAAAACCAAATCCTTATCTACATGTAACCAGTTCACTGACTCGCCTTCGGCGGTCAGGGAACGCAGGGAGCTCTTCAACCCAGCTTTGCAATAGTGCTTCAGTCGCCAATTGTCTCTCCAAAAGTGCAGCCCACTTTCCCTGAAGCTCATCCATTTCAGCTTTATTCATCTCTCCATCCTTCTTATTTGACAGTAGAGGCTTGCTTGGCATGTCTTGTAAAAATATAGAAAACACATTTGTTCCTTCCTTCATGGAATTACCATGATCCCCAAGTGTGTTGTGCACAGTACAAACATATGCAAATATATATATATATATATGCACATACATACAGTTATAAGTGACATATCAAAAACAGGAGTCAATAGATATGAACAAAGTACACCTAATGTACTTAATTGGCTTGAACTCATTAATTAAGCATACACATCATTCACTAATGTTAACAAATCCAATAATGACAGCAAACGCAGTTTAATGATAAACTTCATTAAACTCTTGGATAAATAATCAGAAGAACAAAAAGTATCTATATCATCACTGCCAAACAATGTATTAAGGGGAACAAAGAGTGATGTAATACATCGATGAAATTATAGATGATTCATCCTGCCATTTATAAATACAATAGTCACTACAAAATAAAGAAATCCAAACCAGCACCAATAGAAAATAAAATCAAACAACATATTGATTACAAAACGTATTGGGAGAATGAATTTAAAAAAAGTAGCACCTGCAATAATGCATCATTGTCAACATATTGATTATAGTACCTACAATGGAATAGAGTTTACATTCAATAAAATGTCATAAAGTTTCATATTATATATGTTTGATGCTTGCAATTACAACATGTTTACTCAATTCAAATTATTCTAATTTGCTCAGCTCATTAGGTAATGGGGATTTGTGATCGAAAATATGGATGCACTTAAATGTTAGATAATGCCAGTTGAGCATGCATTAAAATAACTAATTAATAATAACATAAGAGAACATTATAAAGGTAAAAAAATAAGAGCTGCAAGAAAGTCTTGGACTTGGGCAAAGGAAGGATGAAAATTCAAACTAGCAACTTCTCATGGGTGCCAAATACAATTTCTTAAGTTTTTCATTTGTCCATTCTTTTTTTGTGTTGTCATGATTTTGTATTTCCCTGTATTTCCACCAAGAAATTTGGATGAGTTAAAAAAAGAAATATATTTTTTAACTAAGCAGCAAAACAAAGGTCATAAAAGAACAAATACAAAACTTCATTTCTATTTTAATCAAATCATCTTGTGCTCTGTACATTTCATCAAGAACCTATATCACAGGACTTATTAAAAGAAAAAGAAAAGGAGATATAACATCCAATATCAGCCAAACTATTATAAAGATGGGATAATCAAAATCACATTGAAAGATATGTAGCAAAATATATCAAGAAAAAAATAACAGAGTACCAACTAAACTAGCAAGTTGTCAACAGCTCAAGAACTATTTACTTAGCTGCACATATATTCATGGATGGGCTTCTCTTATTGGTATCTCAAGGTTAGAAGATTTGAGAGAATAAAACTCCTCGCTTTCAAAGTTGCATAAATTGAATTAAAAACATATATCACTCTAATTGTTTTCTTTCATAGTAAGATAAAACTAGTAACTATATCAATATTAATATTAAGTACAATAGTAACTCAAACTCAAAAAGTACTAATTATATTGACATGACATGTTGCTGTATACATTTATATTAGAGGAATAATGCAAGAAACATGAGCTTCTCGAAGGGAGATTGGCCGCAGAAATATGGTGAGGCTTTCACACTCCACGGCCAATCATGTTGTCAAATGCTATATGAAAGAAATTGGACAATCAAGTTTTAATTTTCAACTAAACTATGCCCCCACCTGATTAAGAAAAGAAGTCACTACTAGCTCGAGATAAATAAAAAATTAAAAAAAAATCCCTCACACCTTGGGGGCCTCTTTTCAAGGAAGTCCTGGACTTGGGCAAAGGAAGGATTGAACAAAGCAAGTATGGCAGCCAAGACCTCCTCCAAGGAACAAAACCACTCATTGCTCTAGGATGCATCCAAAACCCAAGTCAAACAAGCACTAACATCAAAATGATTGAAATAACTATAACCCAAGTCATTATAACACAGGCTCCCCCCCCCCCCCCCCCCCAAAAAAAAAGTTTTTATGACTAAAGACAAAGTAACCAGTTTGAATATATTTACTTTTGCATTGGATTAAGTGTCATTTTTTTAAGCCTATGTTTCAGTGTTGGCAAACTTCATTCATGAATTATGCAGCCAAGATGGCAACATACACGGCTATATAAAAATCTAGAAAATACATGGCATGCAAGGCATAAACTAAATAAATTCCACAATGACATTAAAATAGGTAAAATCTAAAATCTGAAAATACACACCTATGATTTTTTTTTTTCAAGTAAAGATCCTTGTAAAGTGCATCAACGTACATCCACATAAAAAAAGGTCCAATCTTGTAGTAGCCACCCCATATTTCTTGGATTGAAATTCATACCCCCCCCCCCCAACAAAAAAAAAAGAAAAAGACAAAACCATATAAACATGTTGGAAATCCTAAAAGCTTCAAGGTCACTTAATTATTCTGCATTCATAATTTTCATTGCCCCTTGGGTCTAAAGTTCTAAAATCATATACACAGTAGAGACCAAGTCTCTCAAACACGCTTCTAACCTTCTGTTTCAAGAAAAATTAGCTAAAAACAAGATACTTTTCTTTTTTCATTTTTTGATTGGTAGACACAAAACAGATTTACTGATTCCACTAGAAAACAGAGTACTCATTAATTAGTTTTCCATAGTGCACTGAATTTTATAGGACATTGAATAATATATATAAGATAGCAAACAATAAAAAAAAAATGAAGGCATCAATTAAAATAAAAGTGAGATACTATTCTCATCCTACTGCGCAAAGAACAAGGAGGGTGAGATCAGAGAGTGGGGAGGTTGAGAAAAAGCTTACCAGTGTGAAGATAACTACCGGAGACGATACTACACGAGTTCAATCAATGAAGATGAATGAAAAAGTTTTAGGGTTCAAGTCGCACACTTACAAAATCAGAAATAGGGTTCATGCTAGAATCGATAGTCATTGTATAAGCATTTTGATTCTATAAAAGCAGGCCGATCAATACAAGAATTCACATGTAAACAAAGGACCAAAACTATAGAGAGAGATGAACAAAGAAAGGGAAAGCGAGACGAACAGAGAGAGAGAGAGAGCGCCTAAAGAGAGAAGAATGGGGACAGAGAGAGAGAGAGAGAGAGAGAGAAAAAAGGAGAGACACTCACTTCGGCGATGACGCTGTAGTGGCACGGCACGAGAAGGGGCAGCACGGCATGAGGGAGCAAGCCAAAGCGCACGAGAGAGAGTCGATTAGGGCTCGAGAGAAATGGGGGGTATGTTTTTAATTTTCTACCAGCTGTTAGTATTAGTAAAGTTAATTTTATTACAGCGGGAAACAATCGCCATAAAAAGATAATTGTTGTCGCAAATTATCCTCGTGACGGAAGAGAAATCGCCGTTATAACCAAAGTATTTATTGCGACGAAAAAAACTGTCACAATAGCTATAAAAATCGTCATAACAGATTTTACAGTCAATTCAACCGAGCATTTCCCAACTTCACCTTTTTAATTTAGCAGCAAAATTAAAAACGTTGCAAATAATCCTTATTTTCAACGAAACTTTTTGCAGCAAAGTTAAAAATGATGCAAAAAGGTGTATTTCTTGTAGTGAATTCATCATGAATACTCGTTTGTCTTGTATTGTATATAGATTTGTTGTTCAATTTATTGGTTGGATGAATGTAAATTAATTTTATCTTTATCTATAAACATGATTTGATTTATGTCAAGGATTTATTAATTAGATAATGGTCTGGATAAATGAAGAGTGTGTACATCTAAATTTTGAAAAATCGGGAATTATCCAGTTGAAGAAAACTTTATCTACTTAGAAAATTTAGCACCAGGTGGCAGGTGTGATTAACAGATGCGTCAATAGAGTCGAGCAGAGTCCTCCCATGCGCATATTCCTACTGTGCCTTAAATTCCTAACAGACTTATGCTTGGTTTGTTTTTATAGATAAGATAAGTTTAGATGAGATAAAAATTAAAAATTGAATAAAATATTATTATAATATATTTTTTAATATTAGTTTTATTTTGATATTGGAAAAAATTATTTTGGGATTTGAAAAAACTGAATTTTTTTTTTTTGAAAATTTAGAAAAGTAATAATAATGAAATAAGATGAGAAGAGATGTGATAAGAGTGTTTGTGAAAGTGAACAAGGCCTTAATCCATTCGTAGAGTCGTACTATAGATCAAATACTGATATGTATATTTATGATGGGGATCTGGACTTAGTAATTGTATTTTGGATCAATTTTAGAACTTGGAGGTATTGGACAGTGATCCAAGTCCTTGAGTGTGAGAAAAATCTTTTGAAAATTTTCTAGTATTTTTCACTTTCTCTCAATGAATGCGTCCATACTCCATGTTGAAATTTGATTAATTGAACATAGTCATTGGAGTTCTAAGAGAGAAATCAATAGTTTGAAAATATCCATAGGTTTTGTCTAATACTGTGGCAAAGGCACACGAGTCGTTTATAAGGTCAAGTAAGAGAGTCAATTAGTAAATATTTTATAATTAATAATTACTTGTAACTGATTTCCAAATAATAAAATTGACTTTTCTAAATTCAGTTATACTATAAGATTTTATCTTTGAGTAGTTTTTTAAAAGGTTTTCCTTCGTAACTAAGTTTGATTTAACTCACTTTATTTACTTTACATATTTGGTTGATTATCAAATTATTGCATAATAGATGACGAACCAATTTATTGATTGAATTAATAGAGCGTGAAAATACAATACAAGGATACTTAAATAATTTCAATTGGCATTAGAGTGTGGTTTACTCATTCAACTATGATTTGTGGTCTTGTTGACCATGTCATCATTGAGAGCCCCACCACACTTTGATGGGAAAATTATGCATAATGAAAAGTTTGTATGAGGGCTTTTCTTAAATCATTGAATAAGTGCATGTAGGGGTGAAAAAAAATTAAAGAATCAGAAAACTGGACTAGACTGGATTGAATCGGTGAGTTTGATCCGGTACCCAATTTGGTTCGGCCTGGTACTGGTTTTTTTCCCTCAAAACCAGTCAAAATTGATCTGGTTTTGGGTTTTTCTTTTTCTAAAGCCAAATTGGACTGTACTGGTTCAAATATATATATTTTTTAATTTGTTATATTGTATATAATTTTTATATAAAATATATAGTTATATATAAAATAGTTTTATATTATATGATAAATTGCTAATTAATATAATTTTAAATTTTAAAATCTTATATTACTATACTTTACTGTATTAATAATTATAATAATACTATATCACCATATATTATAGTATACTATAATATATCACTATATTATATATTATATCACTATAGTCTATAATATATTATAATATCTTATAATATCTTATAATATATTATCACTAGAGTATTATATACTATAATATACTATATTATATATATACTATATAATATATAATATATAATATATTAAAATTTTAATATCAGATCGAATTGGCTTGGAATCAGAAAAATTGGAAGTACTAGCTTGCTCCAAAATTTTGTTCAAAGTCAATGCATAATAGTTTTTTGAAAATACAAAATCAGTGCATACCGGTTGATCACTCCTAAATTTTGTTTAAAACCAGACTGGTTCCACCCATATGCATGTGAGGATGTAGTTGAATAAGGATGGACTAAACTCGAGACAACCATTGATGGATGGACGAGATGAGATTAACCGCTGTAATTAGAATAGCAAGGGACTTAATGTTATTTTTATGGCAGTATCTCCTACAAAATTTAAGAGAATTTCTATGTGTGAATTGACTCAAGAAGCTTGGGATATCTTAGAAGTCACATATGAGGGAACAAGAATTATAAAAATTCTAAATTACAATTGCTAACCTCAAAGTTTAAGGAGATTAAAATGCTGGAAGACAAGAGCTTTAATGACTTTTATGCTAAACTTAACGTACTAACTTTTAGATTCTACTTTTGTGAGAAGGTAAAAGATTCAAGAGTTGTAAGGAAGATCTTAAATTTTTTCCTGAAAGGATTTCACCTAAAAGTGACTGCTACCATGGAAAGCAAGGACTATGATGCAATTAAAATTGAAGAACTAGTATGTTCCTTACAAATTTGTAATCTTTTGTAAAATCACCAGTACTTGTTTTAAAAACTTAAGCTGATAGAAAGAAGTAATTTTTTATTGTTCTTTTTATATCTTAACCTCCCCCTCACAGGTGGGCTAGACTCTCTTTCAATAGTTACACTCAACACATGGAATAAATTAAATGAGGCAGAGTATAGAATTAGGATTCAAACTCGGAATATCTAGTTTAATATCATGTGAAATCACTATTTATCCTCGAAGTTTAAGCTACTAGGAAGATTCTTTTGATGAGGAGAGTCTAGATGATAAGAATATAACGTTTATTGCAAGAAAATTCAAAATTTTCATTTTTTACAAAAGGACAAATAAAAAGTAAAAGAGAGGTAAGGAATTATTTGCTATGAATAATGATTCTGAAAAATGATAAAGAAAAATAATTGAAAAAAATGATAAGGTTAGTGGCTTGAATGCTCATATTATACTCATATAAGAACTGAATAACTAAAGGACATATTATTTTTTTGGTAAATTAGATGAGATGAAGTGAGATAAGTTGAAATAAAAGTTAAAAGTAGAATAAAATATTATTAAAATATATTTTTTAATATTATCTTTGTTTTACAATATCAAAAAGTTGAGTTATTTATTTTATTTTGTGTAAAAATTTGAAAGAATTGCAAATTGTAATTATTAAATTAATTGAGGTGAAATAAGATAGAATTGTTGTGAAAACAAACGAAACCTTAATAAACTGACGATGAGTTTTATGTTGCTAGCTTGAGTATATACTTCAAAGAGACTGATATAGGTTTTTTAACTTTTTTATAAGTTGTTTGAATAGTGAATTAAGATGATATGAGTTGAAATTAAAGTTAAAGATTGAACTAAATATTATTAAAATATTATTTTTTAATATTATTCTTATTTTAGAATTTGAAAAAATTGAATTATTTATTATATTTTGTGTAAAAAGTTTAAAAAATTAATAATAATAATGAGATGGGATGAATTGAAATTAATTCAAAATCCAAATGGGACGTAACAAACTACTTCAAAGAGACTGCATGGCATGGGGTAAAGTACCATATTATAGTTAATGTAGAAAAATTACTTTCATGTTCCAAAAGTCGGATCAACATGAAATATAAGTCAAGCGGCAAATTAAATGCATGGAGATGCAAAAAGCTAGCATCTATGAGAGACGAGACTAAGTTTCAATCCGGCCATTTTATTTAGGGTAATGCTACTTTTTCCTATTTGAGATCTCTACTAAGGATTTTAATTTTATTTTTATTTTTAGTTTTTAGTTTTTAGTTTTTTTGACATGATTTTTAAATAAGTATTTTTAAATAATGTAATTTTTTTAGCATCTTAAAACATTTTTTAACATTAAATTACTTACCTCTCTTTTACTTTTAACATCCCCTTTGGAGCCCTATTTCTTCCCTTGATGCATCACATTTAATTACAAAAGGAAAGCCAGAATTGGAGAGTGCCACCACAAGGGGTTGACTCACTGCCTTCTTATGTAGTTGAAAAGCCTCATTCACCTTCTCATTCCATGTAAACTGGTCTTTTTTTAGCAATTGTGTCAATGGGAGCAGCAATGCTTCCATATCCCTTTAGTTGAAAACCCCCTTGAGCCTTCAAAGGATTAGGAAAAGGCTACTCTGATGCAGCTGCCAGCTTGTCTAAATCAGCCCCAACTCCCTCAGCTAAAATAACATGGCCTAGATGGCTCACTTCTTGAAATTTAGACATCTTAGCTAATAGGTTGTGCTGCCTTAGCACCTCCAAAGTAAACTGCAAATGCTTAAGATGATCATACATGTTAGCATTAAAAACAAGAATATCATAAAAAAAAAAACAGAAAAAAAAAAACTAGAGTGAATTTCCTCAAGTATGGTCTGAAAATTTCCATAAGGCTTTGAAAAGTTCTAGGAGTATTTTTCGAACCAAAAGGCATGACAAGAAACTCATAATAATCTTCATAAGTCATAAATGTCATTTTGGGACTCCCCTCAGGTTTAACCTTGATTTGGTGGTATCCTGAGCGTAAATCGAGCTTGGAAAACAGATTGGAACCACTTAATTCATCCAATAGTTCTTCCACAACTGGTATAGAGAACTTGTCCTTCACAATAGCTATTTTTTGGGACCTATAGTCCACACACATTCGCCACATGCCATCTGCTTTCCTTACTAACAGTATGAGAGATGAATACGGACTTTGGCTCGGCCTTATAACTCTAGAGAACAACAATTCTCTTACAATTATTTTCTCTCTCATCCTTTTGGAAATAAGGATATCGAAAGGGTCTTACAGAAAGGGGTTGAGTATTGGGTTGTAACGTGATGCTATGGTCATGGGTTTTAATAGGAGCGGTAGGCCTTCTCGCTCTCCAGAAACTATTTGGTACTGTCTCAACAATTCCTGGACAAAGGGTGGTAGTTCAGGGGTAGGTTTTGGGTCCTTTTACATTCCCACTAGCAACAACCACACTCCTTTTTTCTCCAACTTGTTATTTTTGTTCAAGCTACCCTCCTCAATTTATTTGGCTCGCTGCAGCCCCTTCAACTCAATTGCGTTGTTGTTATACTAGAATTTCATAAACAACTCCTTAAAATTCCAAAAAATGGATCCTAATTCATGCAACTATTGTACCCCCAAACCATATCACAGCCTACTAAAACAAGTACAAATGCTTATGTCATGAACACATGTCCCTGTACCTATACTCTTAAGGGATGCACAGTTCCCTTCACTCATCAATTGCTCCCCATTGACAATTTTGACTATAATAACCTTGTTAGTCTCCATTAGAATGTCTCCTTTTTCAACAATAGAAGTGTCAATGAAATTATGGGTACTACCTGAGTCAATTGAAATTATCAGCTCTTGGCTCCTCAAATGGCCCTTAACCCTCATAGTCATAGGGCTCAATGAACCAACCAAAGCATGTAAAGATATCTCAGGTCGAACTGAATTGTTCACAAAATCCAGCAATTCTCCCCCATCTACCAACTCCTCTACTTTCAGTGTCACTAGCCACATCCTCCACTTCCTTAGTGATAAACAACTTGGGTCTTTGGCACTTGTGGCCCGGACTCCATTTAGAATCATAATAATAACAAAGTCATTTTTCGCTCCGCTCTCTCATCTATTGTGGTTTGATTTTTTGGACTGGGATGATGGCTTCTGGGTGGTTATTTTGGTGATTGTGAAAGTTGGGATTAGCGTTGGGTCGGGTTTTTAAGAGGCCTGGTTCATGGTTGTAGCTGAGTCCCCTCACTCTCTTTGCCAAATACACATTTTTATCCTGCAACTTTGATAGATTATAAGCTGACAACAAATCCCTAGGGTTAAAGATACACACGGATATCCTTACTTCATCCTTCAACCCATTAAGAAAATAACTTAGCTTGTTCTCCTCAGACAACTTCACTCTATTAGAAAGCATTTCAAAATTGGTCTAATAATCTTCCACTAATCCCGTTGTCTGAGTCTAGTAAGAGACTCTATCGGATCATCATAAGAAGATGGTCTAAAGCGCACCCGAATTTTCTAAACCTTGAAATCACACAAGTGCTGGTCCTTCCATATGGAAAGAAGCCAACCGTATGTTGATTTGAGGCAAAGTATCATTGAAACTGAAATAATGATTGGTTTTGTATAACCAACCATGGGGCTCAGTCCCATAAAAATAAGAAAACTCTACTTGTACCTGCCTAGGTTGCAGCTCTTGATCTTGTGCATGTCCTTATTGCTTTTTTGAAATTCCAGCGTGATTGTAGCTAGTTGTTGCATGACTGATTCTCTCAATGTTGTCATTTCTGATTCCAGGTGCTTGAATTGGGACTTTGTAGATTTCTTTAAGGAGGAGAGACCCTCCTAAAGCTGGTTGAGACGAGTACCGTCAGCCATGGTGAAGTTTGAACCTGCTGGTCACTTGGGATCACTGTCTGATACCACTTGTGAAACTAAGGATTTTTTTTGTAATAAACTCACTATAAAACACAGTGGATTGTATTGATAAAGCTCACTTAGAGGGTGAGAACCTCCAAAGAACAATAGACAAGGTAGAGAGGAGAGAATACAATTCTATCATTCCCCCTCCCCCCCTAGGTCTGACACAGCAGCCGTAACAAACTCGATTCCCCTTCTAGAGGACCCCAGCCAAAACGGCAAACACTAAGAAACCAAACGACAAGCTGCATAACAACTAGCTGGGCCTCACGGCCTTAACCTCTAAACAACTGGGCCTAAAACATAACAAGACCCAACCCAACCTTATTCCATTCAAACTAGAACAGCAACTAAACATAACTCGGCACATGGCCCAAACCCAAACAACAAGACACAATCAAAGTGCTTAGGGCATTTCACTTCTTCCACTTCATTTCTCCTCTACGTAGTTCGCCAAGCTTCTTCTTCTTCACGGCATGTGACACATGCACCAACGCCAATTTATATTAATATCTTGTGAGCTGGCCACTCGAGCTGCTGTCCTTCAAAGCACGGGCGACAATGATGCCAACTTTTATTTATCGATCAAGTTTCCTGTACTAGTGCAAAGCTAGCCGTAACAATAATTATGATATATGTGATCATATGCATGGGAATTAATTAATGTTTGTCTACCAACAGGAGTTGTTTCCTAAATTATAGATTCTTTACTCCGTCATTAATATTTAATCTTTATATTATCTTTATTATATATATCACCATCCCAAATCTTAATTGTAAATTAATACAAGTCAAATTATGGCCTATATCATTGATCTGATCTCCTCCAGTACTAGCTCTAGGCCTCTAGTAAGTTCATGGGGGCTTAATCTATTCATGATCATACTGGAACAAAGTTTTATATTTGATGAAAGAAATTATTCGATTAATTCATTTACGATGATCATATCTCATGATCATGTGCTATAAACAAAAATAAATGTAAGATAATACGTTGTTGCTGGAGAAACCAGCGGTAGTACTGAACAAAATATTGTCATTGCTGGAGTAGTTAATTTTTAGTCCTCCGAATTTTCTCGGCAACAAACGGCAAGGGGCTTCTCTTGTACATTTTGATGTTGTACTAAAAACTATAAGAGGGAAGGAGAGAGATGTCTTCATGTTCGTCTTCGTCTTCGGCAACATTGGCCGCGGACATATGAGGAATATTGAGATATGCCATCCCCTTCAGATAATATCAGATCGATCATCATCCATCAAACCAAATTTTCTTTTCTATTGGAATTGATTTTGACATTGTTTCAGTCCAGCGTTTCTTGAATGCATCATATATCTTAATGTTTTTTGTACTCAAATTTTTGCATATTTTTATTATATATGTATGCTATTTCAATTTACCTCGTTCTGTTATCATTTTGGGTGAAGATTATTTATGTGTTTTCACTTTTCAATTTCAAGCTCATACCAGCTCAAATACAACGACGTACAATCCAAAATAGAACCAAAATTTTAAATGGTCATGAATTCAGTTTTGCCTGTGATTCAGAAATCCATCAAATATATATATATATATATATATATATATATATATGACCGGTTCAGATTGGTCAGTAGTTGGTTGAACCAATTTGAATGAATCGAATGTTTTTTTTTTCTCTTTTCCAATAGTTTGTATCAAGAGTAAAGGCCGGCCCATTGCTGCATGTAGGTGGCCGCATATATAGTCTCAGTCACTTGGTTATTAAATTGTATTTAAATGAGATGTATTATTGCTCATAAAAGGAATTACATGACTATCTCAATATGATCAGGGTTAATCACACTTTGTCTTTTCAAACTTTCACTTAATTCACAATATATTTTTTAAACTAATAATTGTATCAAAATACACCTGCTTACTTTCAAAATTTCACAATCTCCCCCTTCCATCTACCATCGGCATTAAATTGAACGGAAGTTGAGCACGTGCTATTTACGTGCAACTTTCATTCCTGCAAAAATAAAAACATCTTAAAAAAAAAATCTCATTTGGGCCCCTCAAACTTTTATACGATTCTCAATTCTCTACAAGAAAATAGGGCAGATGTGACATTTCAATTACGATAAAATAGAGCAGATATGACACTTTAGTACCACATCTGCTCTGTTTTGTCGCAATTGAAGTGTCATATCTACCACATTTTCTTGTAGTGATTTTTCTCCCACATCACATTAAATTAGATTTTTATATTAAATTAAATTAAGTTTTTATAATAAATATGAATTTACAAATCTAGGATAAAATAGACTAATCAAAAGATAAATCTTTGAACTCAATAAAATATTAGGATATAGTTTTCTGATTTTTTTATTAATTTTTAAAAATATATTTGAATAACTCTATATAAAACACACTAAATATAAATATATATATATATATATATAACTAAATATGTATTATGAATAAAAAATAATACTTTATTCCTCTACCTCATGAATAATTATTATTTTCATTTTGTTCTTGACTTTGATTAATCGTTTATATTATTATTCATGGAACATCAGCTATTATTATTTTTCATAAATTCCCACAAAGTTAATGGATGAAAATTATTATAGACACAACAAAATCTTACAAAAGGAAATCCACAAATTGACATGAATGGATTCATATGATATGCAAGATTTATCTTTATAAGAGTAACTTTACAATATAATCTACTAAATCAAGCCATTTTATTTTTGAATTTAATTTCATAAAATCTCATTTTGGATTTATCTATTATACCGATGATCATTATATATCACTAGATTCTCCATCATAATGATCATGATCATCAGTATGTATATATATATATATATATAACAATATTGTAGTGAATGATCAAGTCTCCGATTGACATACATATCTGAATATATATATATATATATATATATATATATATTTATATGATTTGTGAATGCATACGTAGATTAATTAATTATGCATTCATGAGTTTACAATAATCTACGTATGAGTGATCATCAAAATAACAGATATTATAAATGCATGCATATACTTATAATAACAGTAATGCTTCTCTTTGAGTTGGGAGATCAGCCACCTCGATAGCACGCGCATGACCTTAATCAGGACAAATTATATATATATATATATATATATATATATATATAAATATATATATATATATTTATACATATCAAGTATGATTATTGTATTCTTAAATTTTTCAAAGTTTATTTTATATATTCGTCGTTAATTTTGGAATAGCTTTAGCTTCTAGAATATTGGAATAATGTCTATAATAATTTTCTTTCTTTAATTTTGTGGGATTTTATGAAAAAGAATAATAACTCATGTTCCATGAATAAGAATATAAACTATTAATTAAAGGCAAAAATAAAATAAGAATAATAACTATTCATGAGGTAGAGGGAAAAACCTTATTTTTATCAATATAACATATTTAGTTATATATATTTATATATTTAGTGTGTTTTATATAAAGTTATTCAATATATTTTTGAAAATTTAAAAAAAAAAACTGAAAATTATATCCTAGTATTTTAGTGAGTTCAAAGAATTATGTCTTTACAAGTCTTTTATCCTAGATTTGTAAATTCATATTTATTATAAAATTTTAATTTAATTTATTATAAAAGTCTAATCTAATGTGACGTGGGAGGCATATTGAAAATTGCCTGAAAGTTTGAAGGAGCAAAATGAAATTTTTTCTCCAGATATTTTTATCTTAGCAAGAATGAAAGTTGCACGTGAATAGCACGCACTCAACTTTCACGGGAAATTTCCATTCGATTTAATATTGATGGTAGACAGAAGGGGGCCATGAAGTTTTGAAAGTAAGCGGGTCCACACATTGATGCAATTATTAGTTTGGAAAACACATTTTCATGAATTGAGTGAAAGTTCAAAGAACCAAAATGTAATTAACCCACATGACAAATACAACTTAGGAATTACATCATCCAAATGTACTTGGATACAGCTTGGATTTACATAATCTATAAGTGTCACTTGGTCATTAATCAATTCTCTTGGCTTGCGTTTTCGTAATTATTATTGTATTAATTATGCAAGTGATCATAACATATACGTTTTGTTATTGTATAAGATTATTAGGGTGCTGGTTTGGTCTGTTTACTTTATCTATAAATATCAACAAATAGAAAAGTAATTGACTAAATTTATTTAATGAACTTAGAATTACATCATGATCTAAGTGCCCGCTAGAACAAATTGCACATATTAATTTTATTTTTCTTTTATTTTTCATATTTTTTAAATGTTTTTTAAAAATAAAAAACATACCAATATACTAAACATCACTTTCTTAATTATTAAATAAAAGAAAATTAAATACATAAACAATCAAAATGAGGAGGCAATTAACTCATGGGCATAAACCAAATATTTATTTATCTTAAAAAATATTGTAATATAAATATCATGATCAACTTCCCATAAGCATAAACCAAATATTTAATTCGGCCAATTGGATCTCCATGATTCCAAATTAGCATATTCTCAATTATTCTCTTAATTAAAAAACCACATAGGCGCTATCAGATCATATATACTATATACTTTGGACTTTTGCACTATATGTCCTATACATGTACAAGCTAGGCATTCTATTTTATGAGTTCCATCCCATGCATGGAATCTATATTGAGATGATGATGTAATTCCTTTTATGCGCAAAAAACACATCTCCTTTAAAAACAATTTAATGACCAAGTTGAGTTATGTAAAAATATCCTTTCGTACATGTATAGGACATATATATTGCGAAAGGTCTAAGCATATCTGATAGCTATCATGCATAATGCCCTTTTTGGCCTTGAAGTCTCTGCATGCAGCACATGATGCTAGTGGTTTTAATTAATAAAGTAATTGAGAATATGCTAATTTGGGATCATGGAGATCTAACTGGCATTAAATATTTGGATTAATATGCTTATTGGAAGTTGATCATGATATTTGTATTACAAATTTTTTAAAGATAAATAAGAGTATGATAAAAAAAAAAAAAAATGCTAGTATGCCCATGAGTTTGTTTCCTCAATTTGACCCCTTCATGTATTTTAATTATTTATTTGATAATTAAGAAAGTGGTGTTTAGTGTATTGACCGTTTGTTTTTTTATTTTTAATAAACATTTAAAAAAATATGAAAAATAAAAGAAAAATAAAATTAATATGTACAATTTGTACTAGTGGGCACTTAGATGGATGATGTACTAATTCCATGCAAGTTCATTCGATAGACTTAGTCAATGACTTTTATTATTTTTTGCTATTTATAGGTAAAGTAAATAAGCAAAACCAGCACTCTAATAAGAAAAACTATACAATAAATCAACGAATAAGTTATGGCCACTTACATAATTAATACTATGATTATAATTACGAGAACGCAAGCCAAGAGAATTGATTAATGACCAAGCAACGGCGGACCTACATTCCCCCCCCCCCCCCCCCTTCTTCCTCCTCCTCCTCCTCCTCTTACCAAACCCACAAATCTTTTTCAAACTTAAAAATAGTCCCTCAAAATTATTTTTTTAAAATTTAAAATAACTCTTAAATTTTATTTATAATTTCATATATATAGAAATTGCACCCCCCCCCCCCCAAAAAACAAATTATAGCTTTTCTTATTCTCTTATTCTTTTTAAAATTTCATAAAATTTTAATATAAATAGAAATGTCTCTTTCTAATTTGTTTCCCTATCATCCTTAAATTTTGTATAATTTCCTTATATTATCTATTTTTTAGGATATGGCCATACTGAAATTTATCCCAATTTTATATTATACACTATTAAGTTTCTTACAGCTATAAAATCTACAGTTGGAATACCAGAAAAATTATTTAGATTAATAATTTATATGATAAATAGTAGAGATGATTTATCTTTTAAACTTCATCAAGCAAGAAAAAGTTTATTTAAAGTTTCATTTGTAGGATTTTATGCTTAATGTAACACCAAAATAAATAGATTTTACATTAAGTTTGATCAACTAGCTTAGATATTAAAATGAAAAATGACATTTTAAAACATTATTTGGTAATTTCTATGAAGAAAATAATTTGTAAATATTTTATATTTACAAAAATAATATATAATGGATGAATATTACTCAATGATTTTTACATTGTTTGACAAATATCAAAATTTAATTTTATATATACTTTATGAGTTTGTAATTTTTTTTTGTATTTTACGTAAATATATCGTGTGATGAAAAAATTGGCCCCCCTAAAAACAGGAAAAAAACTATACAACTTCTTACTATTCACAAACCTCCACACACCACACTTTATTTTATTTTATTTTATTATAAAATATTTGATATATAAATAGTGAATAAAAAAATTAAATAAATTTAAAAAGAAAAGATTCAAAATTAAAATATTAAAATATTAAGAAAAATTAAGAAAAATTAAAAAATGATAGTGTGTGGAAGTTGGGAGATTGTGTAGAACTACTCTAAAAATAATGCTGGTTCTGCCACTGCGGCCAAGTGACACTTAGATTATGATGTAATTCCAAGTGCCACAGCTTTGATGATATAATTCCATGCAAGTTCGTTAGATAGATTTAGTCAATGATATAGGTAAAGTGAATAGGCAAAACCCGCACTCTAATAAGACAAACTATACAATAACGCAACGTATATGTTATGACCACTTACATAATTAATACAATAATAATATTTACGAAAACGCAAGCCATGATCAGAATTAAATAAACCAAACTCGCTTGTTTTGCTTGAGGCTTTGGTACGCGTTGATCAGTTGATGTTGATCTGTGAGTTACTTTCCTTTTATAGTCCGCGCCGGATCTGATGAGTTGATAAATACGTATGTAGACTTTCATTTTAGATTAATAGAATAAATACAACTAATTATTGGAATTACGTCATCTAAGTGTCACTTGGAATACAACTTGGAATTACATCATCATCTAAGTGTCACAGCTTGCAGGTCATTAATTTAATTTTCTTGGCTTGCGTTTTCGTAATTATTATTGTATTAATTATATATGTAACTAGTGATCATAACATATACGTTGTGTTATTGTATAGTTTTTCTTATTAGAGTTGTGGTTTGGTATATTGGTCTATTAACTTGACCTGTAAATATCAAAGAATAAAAAGTAATTGACTAAATCTATCGAATGAACTTGCATGGAATTACATCATGATCTAAGTGCCCACTAGTACAAATTGTACATATTAATTTTATTTCTATTTTCCATTTCATATTTTTAAATATTTTTTGAAAATAAAAAATACACAGTCAATACACTAAACATCACTTTCTTAACTATTAAATAAAAAAAATTAAGTACATGAGCAGTCAAATAATGAGGAGGCAAACTCATCATGGGCATGTATACTAGCATATTTTTCTTTCTAGTTATTATAATCTTATTTATCTTAAAAAATATTCTAATATAAATATTCAATGATTTTCTTAATTCAAAAACCACGTGTGTGCTGCAGACTTGAAGGCCAAAATTAAAATGGCATCATGCATATATATGATAGCTGTCAGATTTGCTTTGGACTTTTGCAATATATGTCCCTTACATTTAGAAGCTAGGCATTCTATTCGAAGAGTTCGATCCCATGCATGGGATCTAGAAGGAAAATCTACACTACGTATTATCAACTGATCTGAGAGCGCACTTCACGGGTCTCCCGCGCGGGCATTATAAATGGAAAGTCACTCACAGAACATTTCCCCACACCACCAAAGCCTCAAGCAACATAAGCTAGTCTTCTTCTCCCTAGTGCTCTGTCCCCCATTCTCATCATCATGGCTCAGCCAATTCCAGCTCCAGCTCCAACTGCCGCACAGTTTTCCAACCCTCTTCCCATCATCGACCCTCACTACTGTGCACCTTATCCCGTTGATCTTTCGGTTGTCAAAAAAGTCATAACCATATTGGATGGTGACTTTGTTGTCACAGACATCAACGGCACCGTCATTTTCAAAGTTAAGAGGGCATTAATAACGCTTCATGATCACCGTATTCTGCGCGACCCTGCCGGAAATCCTATTGTCACTCTTCGACAGAAGGTTAATTAATTTGGTTGATAATATATACTTCATCATAAACATATGTAACATCCTTTTCCCCAACTCTTGGTTTTGATAATATGTAATTCATCATACATTTTTTTTTTTTTAAGTTTTAAACATGTTGAGAGAATGTTTGAAATAAAAAGTTCGACGACTGCTACATCTCCAAATAAATTTTATAAAAATAATTTTATAAATTGAGTATGTAATTTCGTGATCCGATCCATTAAATTTCTTTATAATAAAAATAATTTTTTAATTTAATGAACTATAACAAGCTATGTCAGTTTGTAAAATTATCTTTGTGTGATATATTTGTGGCTAGAATATTTCCCTGTTCTTATATTCCTATAATTATATATTCTTTGACAATAGCAATTTATCTTGATGTCCTTTTGCGTACGTAGAAAATGTGTATACATGATCACAGATGGAATGTGTATAGAGGAGAAAGCAAGGACCGCAGTGACCTGATTTTTACTGTTAAGCGATCCGAAATGATTCAACTGAAGGCCAAGTTACATGTGTTCTTGGCAAATAACACAAAGGAAGAGATATGTGACTTCATAGTTGAAGGGAGTTGGGCTGAAAAAACTTGTGTCATTTATACCGGAGATCGTACCCATATAGTTGCCCAGGTAAGCTGGTTTTCGCGTATAGCTTGTTTTCAATGAATATATAGGACATGTGATGACGTTTATTTTAGAGAGAGGAAGTCCTATATATTACGTGGTTCTTAATTTCATAAAATTAATTAGAGGTTAAAAGTTTAAGAACCTATATTATTAGAAACTAATTCAATTGATTATCGTGGGAATTAAAACGCAGATGCATAAGGAGATCGGCATTCAAAGTGTTGTGACCGGAAAAGACAATTACTCTGTAACTGTTCAACCTAACGTTGATTATGCATTCATAGTCGCGCTTATTGTGATTCTAGACGACATGAACTTCATAAGCGAGATGAGTGAACTGGTCATCAATGCTGGCATGAACATGGCTGGACTACCGTCGACATCTGATATTGTAGGAAAGTAAATATTAATGCAAGTGTGTTTAAATATACATTATATTAATGCAAGTGTGTTTAAATATACATTATATCTATTAATGCAAGTGTGTTTAAATATACATTAGCTGTGTGTAATATGTATGGATGGACAGTTTTTGTACGTAAATAAATGAGATAGTTTGTACTAGTTAGTTGCATGTGCATCCAGCTTTGACTAAGTCAATATTAATATTAATATGCTAGCTGATGATGAGTTTGTTGTCGTTTGCTTGAGTAAATACTTCAAAGAGACTGAGACAGGTTTCTTAGACTACTTCAAAGAGACTGCATGACATGCCTGGCGGGGTAAACTATATTATATATAGTTAATGTAGACAAGTTACTTTAACGTTCCCAAAGTTGATCGGATCAAGAAATATAACTCAAGCGGCAAATTAAATGTATGGAGATGCAATAAGCTAGCATTTATGAGAGACTATATACGTTTCATGTCTATTTAGCTTAAAACATAATTAAGTACGATGCCTAACATATAATACATATCAAATTTTTTAGGATGCATATATAAACAAGGATTTGGATCCCATCCAAAACGGCTCACCATTAAATGATAACTTTCCTTATAAATTAACTTTATGAGTTCATGTATTGTTGTGGTTATTGTGATCCGTTAGAACTTTCTACGTCAAAATTTTATAATTTAATATAATACATCAAATCGAATAATATTTAATTTTTGTGCAGTTAAAGTATTCTTCTTAATTTTATCAAGTAGTTATTAAAGAGAGAATATAATAACTGGAATTTAAATTAAGCATCGTGTTCCGCTTTTAAAATAGAAAACAGAAATATAAACGAAAGATACTTGTATTATTTGAACTCACCCAATTAGCTTCTAAAAAATTATAGAAACAAAAAAACAAGCATGGGATCGTGTGATCTGTACGTGCATGATGACATTTTGTCATCAAAAATGATGGAAACGAAAGATAATAGTGTTGATTCTATTTGGAAAATGCATGCATGCAGCGACCTGCATTCCATCATAGCGCAATTCCTATCGATACCAATATCATCAGACATTATAAGAAAATTATTTATTTGCAGCTAGTTAATTCTAATGAAATGTGTATTTATGGTCAAAATGAATCGTGAATAATCTTTTTATCGCAAATAATTGATCACAAAAACTTATTTTTCTTTTAGTACAAACTAGAAAGCATCAGGGGCTCAGTTCATGCAGGCATTAATATGGCCAATTATCTCTTGATAGTTTCCCTAAAAGAACAAATTAACTCCACCAATAGAGAAATTTAGATCTGTCCGTCTGGGCTGGTTTTTTTTTTTTTTTTTGCCAAGTCTGAAATCGAAAAATTGGATTCTGGTTCGAAGATCCAGCTCGGATCAAACGCGGACTTAAATTAGGATTGCAAAGCCTGGGTACACATGGTCCAGATATCAGATTTTAAACTCGAAACCTGGGCTTAACCCCGAACCCCCTTTCTTCAATTTTTTTTAAACATTCCTTCCAAGTCTTATAAATGGCCGGCAATTGCATTTAAATCGATATGGTGTAAAGAAAATTCATCTCTCAACCTCAATTAAGAAAATTAAGTACTCTACATGCATAGATATGTATTTTGTGTATGCGTAACAATGCATAGATGTGTATTTGTGAATGAGTAACAATGCATAAATGTATATAATGATTAAAATATTTTATATATAATCAACTAATGAGAATGTAAAATGTCATATTTTTTTCTCTTAATGTTTAATCTTGTATACTTATTTGGTACTTAAATGTACTCATTATTCTTATATTTTAATTTAGGATGTAAATAGAAACGTTAAGTACAAACGAAGTTAATCGGACGATTTTGAACAGTTTTGACATCACTTTATAATATGAGTATAACTTTATCATTCAAGTTCGGATTGAGATAATTTAAAATGATATGAAATATCAAAAAAAAAATCTATAACTTTCATATTTTAAATTTTGAGAGTTTGAAGTTGCCACACCTGCATCCCAATTCAACAAATAAATTAGAAGTGGGTATATTATGCTGGGATTTCACGGAGACTTCTACACGGCATCAAGGTCCTACCCAACATTTAAAGCTGCAATTCAAGAAATGATGGGCCCGCTTCAGATCAGATAGAGGCGACATTTCAAATTCAAAACAGCCACACTCATCACTCGGCTTGGATTTCACATGTAGATGGGCCGAGAAATACGTAGGCTACATTTTAACACATGAGAAGTGACTTTAATGATTCGCACGGGCCTTCAACAATGCATTGGACTGCACTTAAACACGGCACCTCACTTCAATTTATTTGGAACAAAACGACAGCACTTCATTACTCACAAAAAAACTGAAGCCGCACGGCACATGCATATATATTCGGAGTAAGAACTGAGCGCCGCAGACTTGATAGGAGGCATCTCCTTGATTTTTCATCGTGGCCCTACCCGGTTAAATTTTTTATAATCGTTTAAAGAAAACAAAAGGTTCATAATAATAAAATTGTAAAATCTAATTTATTTTTATTCTTTAATTTATGCTTTTAATATTGGATATTCTTCTATGTCTATTTTCATTATTTTCTCGTTTAATTACTAAGAGACTTACTGATTTATTATTCGTTACAATCTACTGCTAGGTTAGATATCAAATTCGTAATTATTTAATCCTTATAATCTGTGAAGCAACTAAGATTTAATTATTTGCTACATCAAAAAATATTAGATATTAAGAAAAACGCTTGATTAGATTAAATGCAACCGCTTGTACTTATATTGTTTAGTTTCATTGATATCTCTAATAAAGTTGCTACTAAATTAAATCCTTAACGTTTATCTTGTGTTGTTTAGTAGTTAAGGTTAATTAGATCATTTGTTTTCTAATTAATTGCGACTAAGGAGATATTAGAAAATAATTCTAACGTGGATATTCAAAGAATGAATTATTATATACTTGTATCAATGATTAATTGTAAAATTTGATGGTAGATGTTGACTTCGACCAAGACTTGTTCTTTTGATTGATTTCGATGCTTTAATTCGAATTATTTTTCTTTCAGTTATTCTTCTTGAAATTGTTTCTGTTACACTCAAATACCCTATCATCCTTATTCAAGTAGTATAAATATCCTCTATGAGAATGATCCTTACTCGCACTACTACATGTAATTTGTTTGGAGCATATGTATTATTTTTGGTTGCCTGCGACAGGACACCATCAACATTTATTAATGATATTTATTTATTTCAGGAAAGTACTATAGACATCGATCTCGACATCAAGTCAAATACAAAGAAAGAGAATCATAAATTGCAGGCTGTGACAACCCCGGATTTTCTTTTCTCTTTACCTTGATTAAGTATTTATTTTAATAATAATAAAATTGATAATTTGAATTAGTAGAAGTGAAGGCTTGGGTTTAGAATTGAGTTTTGGGTGTATGGATTAGAGAAATGGCCCAAAGTGTAGTGAGTGAGCCCAAAAGCCCATAGGATGGATTCATTAGTCAACCAACCCATATATTAAAACACATGTCACTCTAGAAAAGTTCTAACAAGTCTTCTAAGATTTGTAGGTATGAGGAAGGAAATGCTAATAGTTGAAGAGTTGACTAATTGTTTTCTTGAAGGAAAAAGTGGGAAATCCTAATATGAGATATTCTCATCATTGGCATACTTGGGAGGCATGTAAGGGAGAGAATGATTTTCCATTTTAGTTTCCTTAGGATCATACCAAATCTAGTTAAAGGAATTGAAAGAATGGATGTGTGGAAGGGGGAAGGAAATTTGGCTACAAGGGGAAATGAGAGTGCTGAACCCTTTTGGGGTATTTTCTATGCTATCCATTCCAAATCTAGATAAATGATCATTAAGGGATCCTGAGAGGATATGTGAGAGCATGAGTGGTTGAGTGAGTAAATGATAGAACAAGTGAAGAGAAAAAAATCATCAGAAAGATAGGAAGGAGTAAGATCTTGTAAGATTGTAAAGTACATGTGTGTAAAAGTGTAAGAAAGAGTGGTGATTTACAAGTTGATTGATGGTTGCTTGAAAAGAAAGAAAACCATGGGAGAAAGGGTAAGGTTTCGGGTGAGACCAAAAGTGGGATAGCTGAACCATGCTTTGCCCTTTTTCCCAAAATGTGATCTTCCAATCTCTTGGATTGACATATGAGATGATAGTTGGGACATAGAGGAGTGACAAGAAAGGAAATGAGAGGCTAAACTCATTGGGGGGTGCCTGCCATAGGTAGAAAAAGAAAAAGGGAGATTAACCTAAGTGTAAGCTAGATTTAGGCATGTAGTGGTCATGTGATAGAAGTCAATCAAAAGGTATTTCAAACCTATCAATTGCCAATCCTAGAAGTAGAGAAATGAGTACCGAAGAGCCAAAGAAACCCTAATGGCCGAATGGCCTATGGCTTTGGTTTTCCTCACATGGTTGTTTCACTTGCACACACACACCCTCACTTCCTACCTCTTGGCCTTGAGCATTTCAATCTACTCTCACCATTGTCTTGCTTCCTTCTATCTCCTAAATCTCAAAACACTCTAAGTCTAGTGGAGCAAGGAACAAATATTCTTAAGTGGAAGTGATTTTGAAGAGGTAAGTGAAATCTTAAGTTGATTCAAGTATAGAAACTCAAGGAAGATCACACGCCACACCTATGTTCTTATTCTTAAAGATCTTCTCTTTAAAAACTCTATGATTATAATTTGGTCTAATGAGATATTTTATATATTTTCAGATTTTATCTAATTCAATTAGGAGTGTTGTAAGTATATTCTTATTTTGCCTATAGCATCTCTAGTATATTTTTAAGAGAATGTGATTGTATTGATTGATTTCTTGCTTGTTATGCCATAATGAAATTCTTTAGTGAAAATGTTATGCTTAGCTAGGTATGGATCCATGCTTAAAAACCTATGATTTCTTTATTTTTGACATTATAATATGATTGATGGATTTAGCTAACTTGTTTCAAAGAAATCAACATGATGTATGGATTGGTGTAATGCATGCATGACTAAGGTTAAGCTTGTTGAATATTTGATGATGTAGGTTAGGTTACTTGAAGAAATACTTCGTTTATTTAGTGGCAAAAATCCATAATTTGCTAATGTATCATGCTAGGATAAATATTTATAAGATATTGGTGGATAAAGATATTTTTCTACTAGGGATAAATAAATTATGAGTAACATGGTAGTTGTGAATAAAATACATGCTTGGTGAGTTAGAGTTCGAAGCTTGAGAAAAATGGAGATGTTGCACATAGGGGTTTCGGATTGGAGAACTTCTAGGGTCTAGAATTTTCATAACTAATCATTCTTGCATGTAAGGTTTATATACTGAATGTTTGGAGGGCTTAGAAGCATAAAATCTAGGGAAATGCAATGATATGATTTTTGGTTTTCCTATAGATGATTAAGTTTGCTATTTGGTTTGAAGAGAAAGGATTAAAATATTAAATCCAAGAACCATAGGGTTCAGTTCAACCCCTTTAGTTGTTAATAAAAAAATGTTTTAGAAATTTTAATAAGGCTTAAAGAGTGTGTAGTAGGGAATGAAAGAAAAGAATCTAAGAAGAAGAGGTAAAATTGTATTAATCAAATATTTTTTAAATAGTATGCCTATTCATGTGTTCTTTTTCCTGAATTTACCTAAGGGTGTGTTCTCAAACCACAAGAAATATTCTCAGATTTTCTTTGGGGTTCTTTTTTGGAGAATTAAAAAGAGGAAGTGGATATCATGGAGGAAAATTTGCTTACCAGTAGAAAAGAGTGGGCTTGGCATTCGGGATCTTATTGAGGTCCAAGACTCTTTGCTTATAAAATTTGCATGAAAATTGATACAAGGAGGCTCGATGTGGTTAGATTTCTTTACTATGATGTATATTGGTGATTCTCATATTTTTTTCTGTGATGCAATTAAGAAAAGGAACTCGTTTCTAGAAGGGGATAATGGATCTCATGCTGAAGGTGGATAACTCAAAGTGGCTTATTTCAAAAAGCCTCTTGGGGGGGGGGGGGGGGTGGGGGAGGAGGGGGGGTCATTGCAATTTTTGGATGGATAAATGGTTAGGTGATGGACCTCTTACAGCCTCTATACCTGTAGTCGGAGATGAAAAGCCAAGGTTTTTGAGGAGATGGGGCCAATATTACATCTGTTGCAGGATCTCATTCCTGAGGAGACAAGCAGGAAAATTCGAGAATCCAAAATTCGGCTACGACAAGGAAGTAATGTATGTGTGTTGAAACAGTCTGTTGATGGCATGTTTTTCACTAAATCTGCATGGCAATTAATTAGGCAACCTGGTGATTTTTGTCCCTGGCAAACATAGCTCTAGCAAAGCTGTTTATCAAAGAAGATGTCTTTTATGGTTTGGAGAGCTAAAAAGAAGGCTTTGCTGGTTGATGATATTATTCGGGAAAAAAAAAAGGCATCTCAGTGGTTTTAGAATGAGTGTTGTCCCAATCCGCAAGAAGAAACTATGAATCATTTAGTATGTGAAAAATAAGGCGCACAAAAGGTATGGTTATTTTTTGCCAAAGCTTGCTACATTCCAATACCAATTATCCGAAATTGGGAAGGTATGATGGATTTTTGGTGGCAAAGAGCATCCATGGAATCTCAAGTTGGCTGGATTCAGGGATTCTCCCTATTATTATATCTTGGGCTCTTTGGAAAGCTAGGTGTTTGGCTAGAATGGAAAGAAGAAAATTCATGACGGAAATGACTGGGAGATAATGCAGAAATTGTCTTGCCTAATTATCCCTATCTCCACAAAGACGCCTAAATTGATTTCATGGATACCGTCGAATAGAGGAAGGTTGAAGTTGAATGTTGATGGTGGATCTTGTGGCAACCCAAGAGAGGCAGGGGCTGGCATTATTTGATGCTATAAGGGCCAGATAATTGTTGGGTTTGCTCATTCATATGGTCATGCTACAATAATATTACTGAATGTAGAGTTCTTTTAGATGGTCTTCAACTATGCAAGAGGTTGGCTTTGTGAGATATTTTAGTGGAGACTGATTCTATCGTTATAGTTGGGTGGTTGGCATCGGGAGTATGCAAGTATTGGTTTCTTTGGATTATTGAGAGGAAGTAAAACTGATCGTTGGTGAACTTAATATTCATTCTCATCATAGTTTTTGAAAGCCTAAAATGGTTGTAGACTTCTTGGCAAAGAGGCAAACTCAAGGCTTCATCTCGAAGTTTCATGGAGATCCTTCCATACGTGGTCGATTTTGGGGACTTATTCACGTGGACAAATTTAGCATTCCTTATTTTAGAGCTTAATTTCATGTATTGATTTTTATTGGTTATTGGTTTGATTATTTAAATTTCTAGAGACAGATTGATTTGTATAGTTGTTTGGTTTAGTTGTGATTGCTTGGCACCTGAGTTTTGGTTATTTAATGATTATTTGTAAAACCCTCAGGTAACCTTCTTTTGTTACCACCGTATTCCTTTGCCACAGGTAACCCTCAGGTCACTATTGGACATGTGACTACCATCTCTTCGATAAAAAATAATAAATAAATAAATCCAGCTATAACGTCTATAAGAACTTGTGCATCCCCTTCAAAGAGCACCCTTGAAAATTTCAGTTCGATACAAAATTTGATGGCTTACATTGATCTTATTCATACATAAGAAAAGCATATTCTCCACCTCCCAATCTTTGATGATAATTCTTGCACCGATTTTCTTGTTCTTGGAATCATAGAATGCAACCCAATTGATTTTTACCACATTACATTCTGGCTTCTTTCATCTTGCCCCACATATGGTAACTCATTCAGAACATTTGTGATTCATCATCATATCCCTCCTGGCTTGCTGAAAATCTTCAAGATTCTTCATTGCTATTTTCATAACCACTCTCAAGTTGAAAAACTTATGCTCAAATATAAATTTGCTCCTTCTAGTCAAATTGCTTCTCATGACGGATGCAACCAATTCCAACTCCTACTACAAGTTATTAACCATCATCTCTCATGTTGTCAATAGATAACCTTCACTACTAGGCCAATTCTGAACAAGGCTAGAAGATTCTATCCAAACATCAGTAGAGGCAGCACAACTCCACAACGAGTGAAAAAAAACTTTCTCCTCTCTTTTGCATATGGGGCATAAAGGGTTCTCAATGATCTTCCTTTGAGCCGACTTTTTCATAGTAGGTTAGATGTCATTTACAAATTTCCAAACAAAATTTTTCACCACTCTCAACACATACATTTTCTAGATCTCTTTCAAAATAGCATGGTCATAGGTAAGCCTAGATGATTCACCTTTCAACTTTTTTCTTATTCTCATGTCTGAGTGATAGGCACTCCTCATAGAGAAAACTCAAGATTCTGATAATCCCATATATGTCTATCTTGGAGACTTACTCTTCCTTCCATATAACCTTCTCTTCATCTATGAACTCCCTCACTTTATAGTCCCCATTTCTGATCTTTAATAGAGATTGGATATAACAAGTTGAGGGTGTTGGAACCAACTTGTCACCCCCAAATATTGATATCATGTCCATTCCCACCTTCTAAATAAGCCCCTCTTTGAGCAGATCCAAAGTGGCCCCTCAACCTTCTCCTCATTAGAGAAGGGTCATAGCCTAGCCTTTCCTTCATAAGATATTTTGTCAAAAATACTTTTCTTTAGGAACTTTTGCAGGCAATGAACTTAGAGTTTGTCAATAATCTCCAACACTATTTTGTAAGTATAGCCTTATTGAAGCTCTCTAAGTCTCTGAACCCCATTCCTCCGACTACTTTTGTTCCCCTATTTTGAATTAGCACTTCCATTGTATCTTTTTATCATTATAATTATGTGCCCACCAAAGACTCGCTCTCAAAGCTGAAATGTTTTTACACAATTTTCTTGGTAAATTGAAGATACTCATGTGAAAGATTGGGATTACTTGAATAACTTCCATCAAAAGAATTTGTATGCCAGATTGAGAGAGGAACTGATTCTTCTAATTATTAATTATCTGCCATACTTTATCTTTTATGTTTCTAAAGGTGTTATATTTAGATTTCCCCACTATATAGTAGGTATACCCCAAATATTTTCTACAACTTCCATTAAGTCTTGCACCAACAACCTCAAGAATCTGTCTCTTTGTAGAAACACTAGAATTTGTTCCCAAAAAAATATCGATGTTTTCTACTGGGTGAGGCACTAACCAGAAGCTTGTTCATACTACTCAAGAATATGATTGATCTCCTCCATTCAAGCAATGTGGCTCTAGAGAATACCCTATAGTCATCTACAAACAAGAGGTCTTTTATTCTTATTCCTCCTATAGCAACAATTACTCCTCTTGTCTCAGTCTTAGATAGTTAGATTGATTAGGATGCTATGCCCTTCAGCATACAACAAGAAGATATATGGGACCAAAAAGTCTCGTAGTCTTAATACCCCAAATGAGAAAATTTTGTCACCAAGAAATTCATCAACCAAAACTAAATAACTCCTCTTGTCTCAGTCTTAGATAGTCTATTATTAAAGCAATCTGCTTCGCACCAAATCCAAGCTTCCTCATTACTACCTCTAGATAATACCATTCTACTCAATCATAAACTTTTGGCATGTCTAGTTTGAGGGCCATACCGCAAGTGTTATATCAAATATGATGAAATCCAATAAAATCCTAAACTCCTAACAAGAGGTTGGAAGACATTTCAACTAATAACCTTAGTAAAATGATCAAGTACCATCTTGTTAGTAGAGATATGTTGTAGGATCATCTCACCTTGCACAACATCTCGAATATAGTGAAAATGAATATCTATGTGTTTAGTTTTGCCATTGTATTTGGGATCCTTGACATATTCTAATTTTCATAATATCATTGTATATCTTAATGGCTTCATCTACAAGAGTTCGTAACTTTTAGGTATATGTTCAACAAAATAGCCTCTTGTACAGGTTGTAGACAAGCAATATACTCTAACTCCATCGTGGATAAAGTAATGCATGATTGTTTCTTGTTTCTCCAAGAAACAGCTCCCTCACTAAGCATAAACGCATAACCATTTGTAGATTCACACTCATTTTTATCACTAGCCAATCAACATCACTACAACACTCAATCTCATATTCTTACATTAATAGTAAAGAATGATGTCTATTGTCCCATGAATACCTTAAGAAAAACACTTAACTTCTTGCCAACGAATAGATCCTAGATTAACTTAATAATGATTGAAAAATCCAACTAGAAAAAAAAATGTTAGGTCATGTCTCAATATATCATAAAGCAAACATCTAATTGCACTTGTATAATGAATTATAGACATCTAATTGCAATGTTCTAGATTCAATATATAATCCTTCTCAATTGGATTTTGAAATTGTGCATACAGAATCACTCTAGAATCTTCTTAATGTAAATCTCTTGAGAGAAACCAAAAAGTTTCAATTGAAGTAATATCCTAATGAAATCTAAAATATCATTATCTAGACGACCGTTTGAGGAAATTTCAACTAACATACTTTGCGCTCTTATACTTTAACTCAAAATCAAAATGTTGATTCATATAGATCTCTGCATCTAGTTTTCCATTGAGAACTGCAATTTGCACGTCCATTTAAAAAAGTTTCAAATATAGATGTGCAACTATAGCAAAAATGAGGCAAATGAAATCAATTTTCACCACAAGGAGAATGAAATCAACTATAGCCCTTTGCCACAAGTCAAGTTTTATATTTGTCAATTGATCATCTGCCTTGTGCTTAATTTTCAAAACTAAATATTAATTCATTGTCGTTATATTTTTCAATTCTAGAATGTGATAATTCTCCACCCTTGCCAAAAGATGGTGTAACTCTCTTCCGTTCTTGCAACTCAAAAAATTTTGGATCTTATTAGCTTCAAAAATATTGGAAAAAAAAAATTCTCAATAAATATGGCATCACACGACTTTCTTACTATTATTCATCCTTTAGTATGTTCACCATACATTATATAGCCCTTTGAGCTATCTAAATATCACATGAAGATATGCTTATTTAACAAGGGCTAAATTTGCCAAATTTATGAAGTGATGTGAACATAACCCACAGAACCCCAAGGCCTCGAATGTTTCAAATTTAGTTTTACATCATTTCGTAATTCATATGGGTTTGAAGGAATAAAGTTAAAAGGCACAAAGTTCAAAATGTACGTAGCAAGCATAAAAGCATCCTCAAAAGGATATTCTCAAGTTAGCTTGCATAATCATTCTAATAAGTTATGATTCCACCTTTATGCAATCCCATTTTATTGCAGTGTGCCAAGAATTGTTAGTTGGTGCAAATCCCATTTTGCTCACACGGTCTGTCAAGCATTTTAGACAAGTACACACGACCCGATCAGTTCGTAAAATTTTTAAACTCTTCTTCTGATTCTTAACCTCAACTACAAAGAGTCTAGAGCAATTCAATATTTCAAAGGCAATGAGAGATCAAAAAGACATAACTAAAATGTGAATAGTCATCTATAAATATGAAAAAATAAAAAGCAACATGGCGTGCCTTCACATTCATAGATCTACAAATATCATAATAGACTAGCCCTAAAAGATAAAATGTGATGTTGAACAGAATAGAAATTAATTTTCATAACTAGTTCCAATAGATGACCAACACAAATATGACAAGAGATCACCAAAAATGCAGAAAATATAACTCTGAATAATATTGATTAATAGTGAATTTTTAAATTACTTCTTGAAACGCACAAGCCAAGCCTAAGTAACTGCAAAATTTAAAATTATGATGCTTTTTTCAAAAATAGAAAAAATTAAATTATTATATGAGGAATAATACATAAATAAGCCAGAATCCTACCAGAGATTTGGTCAAAATCAAAATCACTTCCAAAACATGAAACTAAACATTTAATAATAAGTTAAAAATGATCATAAATATATGATTTGACGAAAAATAACTAATATTACCCTTACTCCAAAGAATATATTAAGTTTATTCTTCTATATTTATACAGATTCATTTTCTTAAAGTAGTAATTCAATGCAATCAATATAAAATTTGGACTAAATATCCCATATCAATTTGGGTTTGCATCAAAATGTCCTTGAAGTATTTTCAAAATGCTTCCTATTGGCTTTCCCAGCTAAACAAATCTCACACACAAGTAGGCTTACATTAGAAAGAGATCCCAATAGGCCCACTCTGGCTGGACTATTCATCCTAATTTTTTATGTAGCCTAGTCTAATATTCTATTTCAATGAATTAAAAAGAATATTATCATTTGAAGCCATAAAAGAATATTAGTAATTATCTAAATCCATTACAATGTAATCATTCGAAAGAAAATCATATCCATACATAGTCCTATCCAAATAAAAGTCAATCTAAGTGCCATCAAAGTGAAAAGTAAAATCAAGTTCGAATACAGAAATACTAAAAAGAGATTACATTGAACACCAAATGTATATAACACACATGAAAAAAGTAAGAAGCACCCCAAATGTATCTTGAGTTGGTAGGTGTCAACTCTAAGCACTTTCTCCCAAGTTTTGTTACCCAATATAACATATTGTATGCTAGATCTATTATCAATGAACCCAACTCAATCTTGAACTACATGTTTCGTTATTGTCATATATATACAATCCATTATGGAATTGAGTGAGTAACAAAAACACGTGGAGAAACATAATTAATGAGATAGTTGTGTTTAGTGGATATCTTTTTTGCCTCAGTGCACACACGCAAAGTCTATCACTTTTTCAGTCAAAGCACTTCAATTTGGACTTGTCGATCATAGTTTGCTACCCTGAAACAAGAAAGTTTGTCACAGGTTTTTGCATATTCATTGGGGGCTCACTAATAAGCTAGAAATCTAAGAAGCAAGTGAAAGTTTCTAAGTCCTCAGCTGAAGCAGAATACAGGGCACTAGCTTCCATAAGTTGTGAGATCATGTGGCTTCTTGGTTTACTGAAGGAATTCAATATTAATCATGCATAATCTGCTCCCCTATTCTGTGATAACCAGGCAGCCATTCATATTACCAAAAATTCAATTTTTTATGAGATAATCAAGCATATAGAACTAGATTGTCATTTTGTTAGAGAGAAATTCTTGGCTGGTATTATCACACCTATACACATATCCTCAAAATTCTAATTGGCAGATATCTTTACCAAAGCATTGCCAACTTCCACATCTTATTTTTTGTTGCCAAGATGGGAATTGTTAATATCTGTGTCCATCTTGAGAGGGAGTCTTACAGAACGTAATGCAAGCAAGAGAGATGCAAGGACATCAGACAAACTAGACGTGAAGAGACTTGCAACACTCAAGAAATATATGTAGCAGCAAAAGCAAATAAAAAGCAAATAAAGGATGCTATAACACACGAAAAGAAGAAGAGAATAGCAGTAGCAGCAAAATGGAGAAAAAGTTGGCACAAAAAAGCAAGATATTAGTAAAGCAATGCATGGTTACACACATTGTAATGCTAGCAAAATGATGCATAAAGTTGCCATGACTATGCTATCCATAAAGCTGCGAAGTGTTGCTTGTATGGAAGTTTAAAAAGTTAGTTTTAGATACTTTTTCTTTTCTGCCTTCTGTAAAGAGTGTATATATATGAGTGATCTTTGTATCATCAAGGACATAAATGAGAATTACATTTTCTCCTCATCTCTATTACGTTTCCTTAGAAGTTTGTTTATATTTCATTTTCTTTCCTACTTAGTTTCTAACAATGAAACTTATGAAGAAAATAATTAGCAAGAATGTTACTATTGGGGCGATAGCTTGGGAGTCAGTGCTCCTTGGCTCTATTCAGAGGATTGGCAATGATTAAAAAGTGAGAATTTGAAAAGACAGATAAGTTCCTTAGCCAACTTCCTTTCAAATCCAAAGTTCTATTAATGTATTGAATGCTAATGAGATCAATGTTGCAGCTCTAAATGAATTAGAGTCTAAGTAGTGGAATATCTCACTAATAGAAGCTATTTTTTAATTCCAATAGTGAAGCTGAGGTAATAAAATGAATTTCATTAAGTATCACTATTAATATCAGTCAAAACTTGTTGCATTTCCTATCACTGATATCAAAACTACCTAGCAAAAATACAAATTGATGAATTTGCTTTTAATTAGCAAGGATGACATTCTACCATGCATACTCAAATCAGGATCATCAACATAGCACGTACAAATAAACTGATCCCATGGTAGGTTTTTTGTTTCTATCATTTTTTTAGAAGCTTGGGTGAATTCAAATAATACAAGTATCTTTCGTTTGTGGGTTTTTTCTTTATATAATTTTTAAAAGTGGAACACAATGCATTTTAGACGTTATTATTATGTTCTCTCTTGAAGATCATGATAAAATTAAGAAAAATACTTTAACTATACACAAAATTAAATCTACAAGTGGGTGTTTTGATGTGGTATATATGTCAAATTATTAAGTTAATTTATAAAATAAATTTAACGGATCACCTGAACTCACCTAAGTTTGTGAGCTTATTTTTTTTATTTGTAATTATTTTGTGTTAATTTGTAACATTTCTAAAAAAATAATTTATAAGTTATCAATATGATGATTGTATGAGATCCAAATCATTGCTTATATATGCATCCTACTTCCTTCCGGAAATATTTCACATACACATGGTGGTGAAATTCAAATAGAGAGAAAACATAATGCCCAGAATCTATAATTTCATGATTAATTTTAATGTTATCAATTACCTACTAATATTAGGGAATTAATATTTGATCATTTGCTTAACTAACTCCCTTGAGTTGACACCTATTAAAGTTTATGTATTTCTCACAGTTATTGCATTGCATTTCTGTTTTTATTGCTTTGCTATATTAAGTCTATTATGCTTAATTGAATTGCATCGGGATCACTACTTTTCATTTTATGTTTTGATTGTAACCAACTAACGTTATAAGTCTGGTTCATAGAAGTTTAATAGACAAGAATTTCAAGAATCAATCCATCAGTTTTCATGGATTGAGTTTTCTTCTCAACTCTCTAATTTCATTTTGTTTCAATTTCAACGATTGGCATCAGAGCCACTTCGATCTATGAAAAGACAATATAGAAACATCTAGTTCTTCTCCTATTGTTCCAACATTCAGTAGGGAAAACTATGATTATTAGAGAATCAAAATGAAGACACTCTTTATGTCACTTGATCTTTGAGATGTAGTAGAAAATAGAGTCACTGCTCAGCAAAAGGAGCTTCTGATTCAACCAAAAACAAGATAGACAAGCAAAGAGATGCTAAGGCTTTATTTACTCTACAACAAGCTGTCAGTGAAGCTATCTTTTCAAGATTGATGAGGGCCACGACTTCAAAGGAAGCCTGGGAGATTCTACAACAAGAGTTTCAAGGTAATTTTAAAGTTAAACCATTAAACTTCAAGGTTTAAGAAGGGAACTCGAGAATCTGAAAATGAAAGAGTCTGAAAATATAAAAGATTATTGTTCTAGGCTTATTGAGATTATAAATGAAATGAGAGTTTATGGAGAATAAATAACCGATGCAAGATATGTTAAAAAATTCCTCATTAGCTTAATAGAAAAATAGGATCAGATAGTTGCTGTTATTGAAGAGACCAGAGACCTTTCAACTCTTTCAATCATTGAGTTGATGGGATCTTTGTATGCCCACGAAAGAGGATTGATATAAGAGGTAAAAGTTCCATAGAAAATGCTTTTCAGTCCATGGTTAATTTGAAAAATTAGAAACCAAAATACTTCAAGAAAAAGTATAAAAGTGGATCAAAAGGAGAAAGTTTTCAAAGAAAATGAAACTCCAAAGAAGAATTTCCTCCTTATGGCATTTGTAAAAAGAACAATCATCTTAAAAATGATTGTTATCATCAAGGAAAGCCCCAATGTACTAATTGCAAGAATTTTGGTCGTGTTGAGAAGGATTGCAAATTTAAGAACAAGAATCAGTAAGCTAATTACACAAAAGAGAATGAAGAGCAATTGTTCTATGCATGCCAAGCTAGCGTTGATCAGAAAAGTGAAGAATGGTTTCTTGATAGTGGCTGCAGCAATCACATGATTCCAAATGAAGGTATGTTCTCGAAGATTGATAGATCTGTCAAGGTAAAAGTTAACTTGGTAATGGTGATTTGGTAAAATCAAAAGGAAAAGGCCTAATGATGTTCTTTTCGTGCCTAGTCTTGATCAAAGTTTGTTGAATGTTTGTCAAATGATGCAAAATGGTTACTCACTGCTATTTGAGAAAGAAATGTATACCATTTGTGACTTAAAATACCATAAAAAAGTTGTGGCAAAAGTCAAGATGGGGAATTGCATAAATTTCCCAATGAAATGGCAGTATCGAAAAGCTATGACTGCTGAGCTTGATGATACAACTCTTTGGCATCGAAGGTTCGGTCACTACAATCTTAATGCTTCAATAATTTTGAATCGAAAAAATATGATCAGTAACCTGCCTCTAATTGATTATAACATGTCAATATGTGAGGGTTGTATGCTATAGAAGCAACACAAACAACCTTTTCCTAAAGGAGAAGCATGGAGAGCAAGAAAAGTACTAGAACTACTTATTCACACTGATGTATGTGGTCCAACGAGAACACCCTCTCAAAGCCAGAACAGATATATCACACTGTTTATTGATGTTTTTTTCAAGAATGACATGTGTTTATTTCTTTAAAGAAAAGTCTGAAGTTTTTTGCCTATTTAAGAAGTATAAGCTCTTGGTTGAAAAACAAAGTGGCAAAAAGATAAAGACTTTGAGAAGTGGCAGAGGAACTAAATTCAATTCAAAGAAGTTTGATCATTTTTGTGAAATGGAAGGGCTTGCACATCATCTTACTATTGCCTATACTCTACAACAGAATGGGGTTTCAGAAAGAAAGAATAAGACTATTATGGAAATGGCAAGATCCATGATGCTTGAGAAGGGAGCTCCAAAACAAATTTGGGTTGAGGCTGTCAATACAGCAATCTATTTGCTCAATAGATATCCAACAAAGGCTATTCCAAATCAAACTCCCATAGAGGCATGGAGTGGTCTAAAACCAACAGCTAGTCACTTAAAAATTTTTTGGTGTATGTGTCATGTTCATCTACCATCATAAAAGAGACACAAGCTAAAAGAGAAATCTGAAAAGGAGTTTTCTGGGCTATAGTTCTCAGTCCCAGGGATATAGAGTTTTTAAATTGGACTCAAAGCAACAAGTAACTAGTTGAGATATTGAGTTTAATGAGAAAGCTAGTTGGAACTAGGATGAAGAAAAATTTAACTATAAATCTGTCCCTTTATCAGAAGTGTTGGAATCATTGACTCAAACTTCTAAAGATTAGAATGGAAGAATAGAAAAGATAGAAGAAGAGAATTTCACTTTAGCTACATCACCAAGATCTGATCATGAAACTCCTTCAACAGAAATGTCCTCACTTGAATCTCCACCAAGAAGGTTAAGACGTTCGAGTGAAATTTATGAATCATGTAATTTGATTTCATTTGAACCTCAAAATTTGCTGAAGCTCTAAAATATAGTGTGGATTAATGCAATGGAGGAGGAGATTAGAATGATTGAGAAGAACAAAACATGGGAATTGACTGTCTTGACAGAAAAGACATAATTGGGGTTAAGTGGATTTACAAAATGAAGCTTAACACTGATGGATCTTTGAAAAAATGCAAATCAAGACTTGTGGTTAAATGCTACTCACAGTAGCCTAGTATTGAGTATAATGAGAACTTTGCACCGGTTGCAATGTTGGACACCATTCAGACCATTTGTGCATTAGCAGCTCAAAACAGTGGATAAATTTTTCAACTTGATGTCAAATCAACCTTCTTGAATGCAATTTTAGAAGAAGAAATATATGTTGATTAACCAGAGGGATTTATAAGAGAAGAAGGGAAGGTGTTTCGACTAAATAAGGCTATATATGGGAATTGGCTAGCTCCAAGGGCTTAGTATGGAAGAATAAATAGTTACTTCAATGACAAAGAATTCACCAAAAGCAAGAGTGACCCCACACTTTATGTTAAAGTAAAAAATGAAAGTATTCTTCTTTTCTCTCTATACGTTGATGATTTAATCTTTACTGGAAACAACATGGAGATGATTGAATAATTCAAAAGAGATATGATGAACACATTTGAGATGAGTGACTTAGGATTTATGCACTATTTTCTTGGAATGAAAGTTCATCAAGAAAATGAAATTTTTATCTCATAGAAAAAGTATTCTGAAGGCATGTTAAAAAAGTTTCAAATGCTTGGATGCAAAGCTATAGCCACATCTCTCATTGCAAATGAGAAACTTAAAAAAGAAGATGGAGCAAAAAAGGTTGCTGAAGGCATTTATAGAAGACTAATTAGTACTTGGTTATATTTAACTGCCACTCAACCATATTTTAATCTTACCTCTAGTTTGTTGTCCAGATCTATGCAAAGTCCAAGTCAAATTCATCTTAGAACAGCTAAAAGAGTTCCTAGATATGTGCAAGGGACCATGGATTTGGGAATTTGGTACAAGCCATGCTCACAACCCAAGCTAATAGATTTTAAAGATAGTGATTGGGTAGGGTCAAATGATGACATGAGAAACACCTCAGTTTTTTGTTTCAATCTGGGAACAAGAGTGTTTTCATGGGGATCAAGAAAGCAACCAACAGTTGCTCAATCGACAACTGAAACTGAATATGTGGCTGTTACTAGGGTAGTTAGTCAAGCCATTTGGCTAAGGAAAATTCTTGAAGATATGGGAGAAAAACAACAAGGACCAGTTGATTTTTTTGTGATAACAAGTCAGCTATTGCTATGATTAAGAATCCAATTTGTCATAGTAGAACAACACATATTTCAATCAAGTATCATTTTCTGAGGGAAGCTAAAGCAAATGGTGAAGTTAATCTGAAATTCTGTATTGAAGAACAAATTTCTAACATATTTACCAAAGCACTTCCTAAAGTTAAGTTTCAATTTCTTCGAATGATGCTTGGGGTTTCAGAAAAATATATCAAGAGGAGTATTAAAATTGATGTATTGCTCATAGTTATTGCATTGCATATTCTGTTTTTATTGCTTTGCTATATTTAGTTTGTTATGCTTAATTGAATTGTATCAAGATCACTACTTTATTTAATGTTTTGATTGTAACCAAGTGACTTTATAAGTCTGGTTCATAGAAGTTAAATACACTTATCAACTCTCTGTTTTCATTTTGTTTCAATTTCAACAACACCTACATTCTAATTTTTATTAATATTGACTTAGTCCAAGTTGGATGCACATTATTGAACTAACTTTAATACTGACTTAGTATGCACACAAGATATAGAACATCTTTGGCCCCATATGGTGGGGATGTTTTCAATTTTATTCTAGCTTAGAAAAATAGAAGCTGGCACATATAACCTTTTCAGAGACTAGATGGTGCTACATACAGCTTGTCACCATTTTTGTTAAGCAACTTCATATTTTTTAATCATTATTAGGTGCCTTTTTAATAGTTCAAACATAGTTTTTAAAGGTAGTTGGAGCTTTTGGTATTTGAAAATTTAGAAGCCTGCCAAACCAATTAACTTAATTGGTCGATATATGCTTCAGCCAGAAGTAATTTTGGTTCTAGGGAAGCTTGAAGCTTGCAAGCTATTCATGTAAAGAGGGTTAGATTAGGATTATTATCAACGTTAAATATTCAGAATATCTCGTCCTTTCACTCGTAAGTTTTTATGCATGGCCTAGAATACTAACCTTTATTATTTTTAAATTTAAAAGTTAAAGCTTTTGTAAAACTATTGTCAAATTTGGAATTAAGGTTCAACTAGCCAAACTTCTGAGTTGAATACAGATTACATGAATTAGTGTAACATACCTCAAGGGGACAAACTCCCACTAAGTAACAATTGAGAACTACTTATAAGGGAAAAAAAGTAACACATCGCTGAGAACTTAATTAACTGACAAATCTTGACCATAGCTATCCAACAAACATTGAGAGTCTTTTGAGTTTAGTTAGAAGTCATATTAAACTTAAAAGGTTGAGTCTTTTTTGAATGATATGATCTATTCTTGATTAGAAGTAATTTGCTCAAATTTTTTCTTTTTTACTTTGGGTCAACTTATTGGTTATTCTCTTTTGATTTATAGCCTCCAATGTGTTGAATTGAATGTTGATAAAAGTTTTCTTTGGCTTTAATATTGCCATGTGTTTGTCATTACCTTGTGAATGTATAGTTTTGATCATACCACAAATGTTGTTTGATATGAAACTGATGAACTTGTTTAAATTTGACTCTCCTAATTGTTCAAATTCTAGTAATAGATTTTTACAAATAAGTTCACAAATCTCTCAGTTCTTGTTAGTGCCATCTTTATAAAATATTTGCAAACTTTTTGATCCTCTGTTAAACAGGAGACCAGGAGGGAGATAGAACTAAAAGTATTATTATTTCATTCTTTTACTTTTCCAAGGCAATATAGACTCCATGTAGTAGTTGTTGCTAAGATAAACAGTAAGCTATAGTCTATTTTGAGCTTTCCTTTTACGTAGTACACAAATAGTATGGGTGCTACCTGCCCCAGCCTCCGCATGGGCAAGGGGGGCTTTTCCATTCTGCATGCCACCCCTACCTACATAGGAGCGATGTTACGTCCCCAATTTACATATAGGATCTAACATAAACTAAAGCATTATGACTTGTAACGTTAGGCTATATTCCTCTTTGTTCATGTCGAAAAATATGTGCATGCGCCTAACTTACTAGTGGTATACAGAATATATTGCAGTAAAATAAGGTCAAATCTAAAAATACAGTAAAGAAATCTAATTTTTTGCAATTATCACATGGTAAGCTATAGTAAAAACCCATGTTCTTATAAAACATAAAGCATAATGCACCAGTTTCTCATTAATACTTATCACTATTCGATATTTTCAAGAAGAAATATACAACTATTCTTTTTCACTCATAAGGGTTCTTTCCTAACTTAGCAATAGATCATATATAGGAGGGATCATTCATTCAGAAGAGAAGTATTATGTAGAACTCTCATGATGGTCTAGGTCTCATGATGGTTCATCTATACCTGCTATAACATCTATCATTCCATAAATAATGATAGATAAAATAAAAAGTCCAGAAATCTCAGTAAGTGAATAATTAACATAAAAAAAGCAATAACTGGATATGTAAATAACATGTGAATGCACATGATATGATCAAAGGACTTATTAATCATGACTTATGTATGACGCATGCATTACTTATACATGACTTGTGCATCTTTTTATAGAAACATGCTGGTTACGCCCAAAGAATAATGCGGTCGTTTGCAGTATAGCTTTAGGGCGTCGATTCCACAGGGAGATGGATTGAGAAATTGAAGAACAGTAATGAAATTAACAAAAAGATTAAATGAGTGCGAAAAGTAAATTTTAGAGTATGACGTAAATTAAAACTAAATGAGTAATTTGAACAGTATAAAAATGAGACGAAAAGTAGAGCGTAGGGAATTCCTTGTGTATTTGTGGTATTCAAATTTATTCTTAATTCATTGATAACTCAATTAATAATTCTATGTCCAAATTCTTAATCGGAAGATATAACATTAATAACCAAAATTTAAATCACATATAACTCTTTGAAAAATCATTCTTCGCGCTTAACTCTCATAAATTGTTATCGATATTGAGAAAATCCAACGACGACAATATACCCAAGAGGCGATATTGCAGCAGAGAATTAAATCAATATAAATAATCAATTGCTCCAAACATAATTATAGAACTAATTCACTCAATGGAAAAAGCATGACTGAATCCATAAACGAAATAGATTCTATAATTATTTGAAGACGAAAAAACATACAAATAAATTGAGAATAATAGAACAAAAGAGTTTTAATATTTAAAGACCAAATACATGAATCAAAAATAAATTACAAATACCATTACACACACAAGTTCATCCCTAAACCTCCTTGAGAATTTAGTTACACATATTGAAAATATGCAACAAAAATTCTCCAAGGGATAATATGGAAGAGCCAACCATTATTTTCTTCTCTCTTCTTTGGTTTTTCTTTTCTTTTCTCAAGCTCTCAAAATAATGGCTCTTCCAAAGCATCCTCCCACACTAAGCATTCCCTTAGAACACACACTCATTCCTTCTATTTATAAGCATCCTTCATGCAAGTTGTCATGACAAAATCATCACAATTTCAACTTGTTTTGCCATGTGCCATTCTTGAATTCAAGTGATTTGTGAGTTGTCATTTTGATCATTTGTTTTCCCACCATGCATGAGCTGGATTTTGCTTGTAGGTTGAGTGTTTCAATTTTGCTTCTCTATCCATTAGTTATCTTGTATGACTTAATATCTTGTGGTCAAATAATTTGTCTACAAGAAACTTGAGTGCACTTCATCTTGCATATGAATTGATCGTTGAATTTCCAAGTTGGTGTAGGAGTGCTTGCTGGAAAATATTATGATGACATTTGGATTTGATGCAAGTGGCTGAAAAATATCCAGGAACGTCAAGTGCAGGTGCATCCACTTGATGGTCGATTTTGTCTTAGATTGAGTGGATATCTCTTCAAACATAAAACACAAAAGTTATAGATATTTCTCTTTCGGTTCTATATCATCTTGAATCAGCTCAATCGGAGATTGGATGAGAGAGTTATGCCCATATTACGAAAAGATGTCAGAATTGTCTAAAATTCCGCAATTATCTTCATTTGCTCCTAATGTCTCCATTTGTGTCCTAAATCAAAATATAAGAATAATGAGTATATTTAGGCATCAAATAAGAATAAAGTATTAAATATTAAGAGAGAAAAATATAACATTTTATATTCTCATTAATATATTAAATCATGCTTATATCTATCTCAAGATAAATGACCATTAATTTTAATAACATGAGTTATATCCATTGTTTTCTCATTTCTTTTAGTATTTAAATAGAGTATTTAGAGTGCATTTTTGTGCACTCATCACACCCCCCAACTTACTCATTGCTAGTCCCTAGCAATTTTCATGCAAAATGATGAGAAAGACCAAAGAAAATCACACATAGGGGCCATCAAGACATATTTTTCAAATTTACATATCAAAACAATCTTAGAAATTCAATAACCCTTTCACAAGTAATTCAAATATAGCAATCCACAGAGTGTGTATGTGTTCCAAACTATTTTTATCAAATCAGAGGTTTCGACACATGCAATATTAGAATATCTTAAGCAAAAAGGTTCAACTCCATAACTCACGGGTATAGAAGTGTTTCATATATGGGTTCTCTCTATGGAGTTGACAAAGGTGTACATTTACTCTCATGAAAATTTAGCCAATTATATATAAGTAACAAGTAAACATTGATCTTATGATAGGAATACTAACAAATGAGATTTCCACCATTCTTTCCACAAGCATACTTAGGATCGAAAAAATCAACACAAAGGATTGTAATGTGGTTTAGGGTTGGGGTTCATAAGAAGAAAAGGTGAAGAGATTTCAAAAACTTCCAAGTATACACAAAAGGGAATCTGTTAAATTTTTCAGTAGACTATACTTTCCTTTTGATGTACTTTTCAATTTTTTAGATTTTTGACTAAGTACACTTTTCCATCTTCTTTTGCCACTGGTGTCTTCGCAATTTGATGAACTCTTTTATGAATAATTTGATGGACACATCTAGCACCATGCCATTTTTGTCATGGTTATTTTTTTTTATGATAATTTCACACCTAGTACACACTTGGAAGTAAAATGGTAGGAAAATATAGTGTATAAGCTATACTCAAATGTGGAGAGGTATGGATGATGTAGATATGAAAAGAAAAGGTCATATGTGTATATTGGCTCAAAATTGGCTGCTAGGGATCTATGATGAAAAGGCTCAGCTTGAAAGGCTCAAACGTTAATCCTAAGTTGACTTTTGTCATATCCCAAGTATATCCACCATCTTACCACAAACCATGTAATGATATTCTCAAAAGAAGTGTCAAATTCAACAGATCAATGGATACTTATCACAATTTCTGTATTTGTAAGCTCTCAATTCTCACAAAATTCACATGAATACTTGAGCAAAATAATTCTTTAGTTACATGTGTCAAATCACCATATTACCACAAAGTTTGGAGAAGTGCATAAATGGCTCTGTGGATGTTTTAGTAAAATGATTTAAAATGGGTTTGTTGAATTCACCAAGATGGTTATGATTGAGCATGAGTATCATGTGTGAAAAGATGCCTGTGTGAAAAAATTTGGCAATTTTTTATATATTGATTGAAATATGCCACAGAGTTTAAATAACAGATTTGTATTCCCACCCCCCAACTTAAATGAAACATTGTCCTCAATGTTTAATAATCAAAATTGGATGGGGAGTAACTAAAAAGGGTAGGATACACCTGATGTGTGATGTAGATAGCTCGCTAAGCGTCAAAAGTAGTGATCTGAAATGACAAAATGATACTATCCTGCAAACAAAAATAAAGAAAACAGTAGTAAATAAAAACAAAACAAAACAAATAAGATGATAATAATAATAATTATTGTTGATAATAATTATAATAATAATAATTATTGTTGCATGCTGTGGTCAAAGTTGGTAGACCAAGTTTACAACCGGACTATCTTCCACTCATAGAACTGTTCCTCCTGGGTTAAAAATGAAACGCTTATTTTTCCAATAAGCTCGGTGCTCGAACTTCACAGGTAGGTGGCAAGGTTTAAGATTAACTTTGGTTACTTGCCCACTTGAAGGAATCTGTTTTTCATTTTTCTCAAGAAACTCCTCAAACTTCGGTTGCCAAGCCCATGTGCTATAATCTTGAGTATTGTAAAAAATTGCACAAATATTAGCTACATCAGATGAATCACTGATAGGATTATACTCAAAATCAACAATAAAATTCTCAAAGGGATCAGAATCATGAGTTGTGAAAACTTCCCTGTCTATGAGTGAGTCAATCATATATATCTGCTGGCACTCGTGATTCTTCACAGCTTCTTGTGCCATATGTTGACATTGAGGTACAGACTGAGCTTGAGAATGGAGCTTACCTTGCTCATTTACACTCAAGAAACTCGTTATTTTAGATATCTAGCTCTTTATCTCCTTTTGTTCTTCAACAACCTGCATAATTAAAGATTCAAATTTTTGGTTAGTCTTACCCTGTACTTCAATAAATGCATGCAAAGTGTCTTCTAAAGAATTTCTAGAAGATTGAGGTGCATGGTATGGTGCAGAATATGATCTAGAAGGTTGTGCAGGCTGTTGGTTTTCAGACTTCCAGCTGAAGTTGGGGTGATTACGCCATCCTCTCATGTTAGCATGTGTAGGACAGTCTTGGGCATGATGATCTACCCCACCACAGACAACGCATGGCCCAAAAGATTCTGCATGATTAGCCATGTGTGTTGGTTTTGAGTTTTTGGTTTTCAATAACTCTAATTCTCTGGTGAGCATTTCAACCTTAGCCTTAAGGTTATCCTCCTCCCTTAGATGGTAAATATCACTACTCAAGTTTCCTGTAGGTCGTGACCTGTTTGTGCTATCAGTAGCACTAGGTCCAATCCAAGTATGAGCTTTTTCAGCAAGCTCATTGAGGTACTCTATGGCCTCATCGGGATTTTTCTGTAAAAATTCTCCATTGCACATCATTTCCATGAATTGACGTTCCCTGGGCATAAGGCCTTCATAGAAATAACTCACTAAGCGCCAATTCTCATATCCATGGTGGGGACACATACTCAGTAATTCTTTAAATCTTTCCCAAGACTGGTACAAAGTCTCACTATCCTTTTGTGCAAAGGTAGAGATTTGTCTTTTTAAAGCATTAGTCTTATGTTGGGGAAAGTATTTATTGAAAAACACTTGAGTCATCTCACTCCATGTTCTAATAGACCGTGGTCTTAGTGAGTACAACCAACTCTTAGCTTTATCTTTTAAAGAAAAATGAAAGAACTTTAGCCTTACCGTTTCGTCAGTGGTATTTTGACTGTGAAATGTTGTAACTACTTCCTCAAATTCCCTAATATGAACATAGGGGTTTTCATTTTCTAGACCATGGAAAGTCGGAAGTAATTGTATCATTCCCGTTTTAAAATCTACATGACGAACATTAGGTGAGAACATAATACAGGATGGTGTGACTGTTCATACGGGATGAAGATAATCTTGGAGGGTTCTAACAGGTTGGTCCACGTGTTCACTCATCGCGTCAGAATTGGAAGAATTATCAAACAAGCGATTAGAAAAATTAGATTCTGAATCTGATTCTAGCACGGGTCTACTAGCAAACCGTCCAAAAACGTCTCTGTACCTGCGCATGCAAAGTAAAGAAAAGTATAATACTGAAAAAAAAAATTACGAAAAGAAAAATAAAATAAAATAAAGATGCAGAAAGCTAAAAAGAAAATGAACGAAACTACCGCTTTTTTTTTTTTTTTTACAAACTACTAAAAAAACTACAAATTCTTCTACCGTCTCCCCGGCAACGGCGCCAAAATTTGATTACGCCCAAAGAATAACGCGGTCGTTTGCAGTATAGCTTTGGGGTGTCGATTCCACAGGGAGATGGATTGAGAAATTGAAGAACAGTAATGAAATTAACAAAAAGATTAAATGAGTGCGAAAAGTAAATTTTAGAGTATGACGTAAATTAAAACTAAATGAGTAATTTGAACAGTATAAAAATGAGACGAAAAGTAGAGCGTAGGGAATTCCTTGTGTATTTGTGGTATTCAAATTTATTCTTAATTCATTGATAACTCAATTAAGAATTCTATGTCCAAATTCTTAATCGGAAGATATAACATTAATAACCAAAATTTAAATCACATATAACTCTTTGAAAAATCATTCTTCGTGCTTAACTCTCATAAATTGTTATCGATATTGAGAAAATCCAACGACGACAATATACCCAAGAGGCGATATTGCAACAGAGAATTAAATCAATATAAATAATCAATTGCTCCAAACATAATTATAGAACTAATTCACTCAATGGAAAAAGCATGACTGAATCCATAAATGAAATAGATTCTATAATTATTTGAAGACGAAAAAACATACAAATAAATTGAGAATAATAGAACAAAAGAGTTTTAATATTTAAAGACCAAATACATGAATCAAAAATAAATTACAAATACCATCACACACACAAGTTCATCCCTAACTCTCCTTGAGAATTTAGTTACACATATTGAAAATATGCAACAAAAATTCTCCAAGGGATAATATGGAAGAGCCAACCATTATTTTCTTCTCTCTTCTTTGGTTTTTCTTTTCTTTTCTCAAGCTCTCAAAATAATGGCTCTTCCAAAGCATCCTCCCACACTAAGCATTCCCTTAGAACACACACTCCTTCCTTCTATTTATAAGCATCCTTCATGCAAGTTGTCATGACAAAATCATCACAATTTCAACTTGTTTTGCCATGTGCCATTCTTGAATTCAAGTGATTTGTGAGTTGTCATTTTGATCATTTGTTTTCCCACCATGCATGAGCTGGATTTTGCTTGTAGGTTGAGTGTTTCAATTTTGCTTCTCTATCCATTAGTTGTCTTGTATGACTTAATATCTTGTGGTCAAATAATTTGTCTACAAGAAACTTGAGTGCACTTCATCTTGCATATGAATTGATCGTTGAATTTCCAAGTTGGTGTAGGAGTGCTTGCTGGAAAATATTATGATGACATTTGGATTTGATGCAAGTGGCTGAAAAATATCCAGGAACGTCAAGTGCAGGTGCGTCCACTTGATGGTCGATTTTATCTTAGATTTAGTGAATATCTCTTCAAACATTAAACACAAAAGTTATAGATATTTCTCTTTCGGTTCTATATCATCTTGAATCAGCTCAATCGGAGATTGGATGAGAGAGTTATGTCCATATTACGAAAAGATGTTAGAACTGTCTAAAATTCTGCAATTATCTTCATTTGCTCCTAATGTCTCCATTTGTGTCCTAAATCAAAATATAAGAATAATGAGTATATTTAGGCATCAAATAAGAATAAAGTATTAAATATTAAGAGAGGAAAATATGGCATTTTATATTCTCATCAATATATTAAATCATGCTTATATCTATCTCAAGATAAATGACCATTAATTTTAATAACATGAGTTATATCCATTGTTTTCTCATTTATTTTAGTATTTAAATAGAGTATTTAGAGTGCATTTTTGTGCACTCATCACATGCATTTTTCCAGAAAAAAAAAAGGACTTAGTTGACACATGTGCACACTTTTCGTGATGTGACGTATCTTTTCGTAAAAATATTAATTTCATATTTGCATTCTTGTTCATATAAATCTTAGTTTTAACCACAATGGCAGATCAAATCACCTTCACCGTTGGGTTTCTTAACATAATGGCAGATCGAATCTTCTTCACCATTAGCTTTCATATTCACGTTAGTCATCCGGCAGATCGAATCGCATTCACCATCATAACGTGATTTTTCTTATCATGGCAGCAGATCGAATCGCTTTCATTGCCAAGTCATGTCAGTCATACGGTAGATCAAATCGCTTTCACCGTCATGACATGACTTTCATTTTAAGACAGTAGATCGAATCGCCTTCATCGTCGACACGTCAATCATCCGACAGATCAAATCGCCTTCACCGTCATGACGTGACTTTTCATAATCTTATTCTTTTCTTGTTCTTATAAAACTTCATCATCTTATTTATTGGAAAAATGGTATGACTCAAAACATGAAATCGTGTGACGAAATCAGACATTCATATGCCACTAGACTTATTCATGCATGCTACATGTTCTCATGAGTCATATAACATATATAACATGTATTATCAACACATGACATATACTTATTATCGTAAAACAAACATTCTTAATCAATTAAAAAATAAATAATTCATTTGGAGAAAAATCATGAACCTTAACCCTAATAGGAGCAGGGCCGAATATCACCATATAATAAACTCCAAATTTCTCTTCCTTTTATTGGAATCAACTTACTCTCTTATTATCATACCTTGAGAATTTTCCAAACTAAGTAAAATAGCCCTAGCCGAAATCTCCTTTCACATAGTAAACCTATTTTTCTTTAATTCCTTTCTTTTCCAAAATAATCATTTCATCATCAAATAATCTAATTCTTCTACTACTCTTCAAGAAAAACCATAATATGATTTTCCTCAATCACCCCAATTAATCATCATGTCAACATAGGGGTTGAAAACTCACAATTCACTAAAACATTTCATTAGGGTCGAACCCTTTAGGTCTTAAATTTGGTTCTTTTGTCATTCCAACCTCACATGCCAACATCCAAACTTTCATCCATAATTTACTAAAATAAATTCTTATTTTTTAAAAGATCTTCTCTAACCAAACATGTCTTTAACTATTTCTCAAGTAAATCAAAGAATATACTTTTATAAATCACACAAAGATTCATATCATAATCACATCACCAACTTAAGAATTATAAGTCTAAAGTTCTTCAAAGTAGCCACTATAGCCAAAATCCATAGGCTTCCCAAAATAACATTTTGCTCATCTAAACATATCACACTAGTATTCAAGCCCTTAACTATAATATACTAACTAAAATCCTTGAGTTCTTCCATCAAACTTTCACTATAAACCTCCAACTATTCCTTCGATTAACACTTAAAAGCATCATCTTAATAAAGCATAGAAAAACATAGCAAAATCTTCCCATCAACCAAGTTTATTTCATATATATATATATATAAATTCTAAGACTAAGTTAAGAGTGCACTTACAAATTTCTATAAGAGATTTAAGTTGGGAAAGAGATTTGTCTTGAAGATCCTTTGGAAACACACCCAAAATGCCTTGTAGATAAATTGTTAAGGTAAGTGAGTAGATGAAAAGGTGGAGAGGGTTTTGATCTTGCTATGGCCGAAAGCTTGAAATAAGAAAAAGGGAGGGGACTTCTTGTGGCTTGGTTGACTACTTTATATATAAATGAGTAGGAAAAACTTCTAGAAATCCACCTAAGTCCCTTTTGCCGTGTGCCATATGTCCCTCCTAGGTTTAGGGTAATCATCCCACTCCACTTTAGGATTGGTTAGCAAGTAAAAGATCAATGGTTAATCTTGTGACACATAAGAGAAAATGCCAAATTTTGGATATGTATGCCATCTCACTTTTGAGCAACAAATCTAAGTTAGGATAAAGTGGATTCGGCAACCCTTTTGCTCTTTGTAGCCAATCTGGAAATTACCCTAGACTTAAGTCCCTTCAATGCCATTTGTCCATACACATGTCAAGATAATAGGTGAGATTGCATAGATATTTCTAAATTAGCCATGACTAAGTCGGTTTCTTCCTAGGTTTAAGTCAGTGCTCTTTGTTTCCCCTTCAATTTCGGTGCTCTCTTGTAACAAAGTGGCAAAACCTCCTTTTCTCCTACTTGCTTAATTCTAGGCTAATTCACCATATGCCAAGTGCCCTTCTTTCACCTTGAACCCATTGAAAATTCCATTTAGAATCATTACAGCCAAAATTCATCCAAAGAGATGTCTAGTATTTCGATTCTTCATTTTCTTTCAATCACCACTTGCCACCTATGGATTCTTGTCTTCCAATCAACACTTTTTAGTTGTCTAGATTATTGCTCAAGAATTAAACTAAAAAAATAGAAGCAAAAGGAAACATAGGAATTCGGTTTATGCATCTCAAATTGTCTAATCTGATTGCCTCTTTTGAGTTAGAATATTCTTTCAAAATTCTTTACTTAAAACTCCTTGCTATTGGCTTCCTTCAACATAATAACATGTGATCTTAAGTCAAAAAAGGTGGCTTGAGTATTCAATTTGAATAAGTCTTATTCCCATTTGAATCATCCTAACCAAAATATGTACACATGCTAGTAGAGTTTCACTTCAACAAGTAATATACTTTTAGGTGTCTTGTTCAACTTTACTTCCTCCTTTTCAAACTTGTGGGTCCTTGTTAAAGTGTAATATTCATTGAGTGAAGAGTTTGGAATAATTTGACATAAGTGGACAAGAAAGAATTCGGCCAATCTATGTGAGTATGCATACCAACTACCACTTAAATCAATTTCAGATGCGTTAACTTCAAGCTCGATTTTGTCCTCGATTAAGATAATATCTCTTAAAACTCAAAATATGAAAGTTGTATATATTTCTCCTGGTGTTCCATAGCATCTTTAATCATCTCATTATGAGATCAGATGAGAGAGTTATGCCCAAATTATAAAAAGATGTCAAAATTGTCAAAAATTATTCAGTTGTCTTTGTTTACACTTAATACCTTTATGTACATTCTATCACCACTTGCCACTTGTTCCTTATCTCTTAAGAAAAGTAATTTTTGTATAGACAACCTAAAATAATAGGCATAAGTTAGTTTCTCCCCACTAGGATTCATCCAATAGTCAGCACTTCTCAAGAGAATATTTTTTACTTAATTCTCTTAAATTCCTTTGTTAAAACTATCCTAAATCAACTTTCCAAGCATTTAACCATTTAAAATTACAAAATGTAACAAATCCTTAGCTTGCCAAATGTCCCAAAATCCTCTCAATACTAGGTATTCTCAGGTTCTTCAAAACACTTAGATGTTTCCATATTTTTCTAATTCAAAAAAAATATATACCAAACTGTATCTATCATTTAAAAACCTTATGTTTATCTCCAATCATCACTTACTTTTGATCACCTTTTTTTCAAAAGAATCATGAAATGATTTAAATCCATTTTCTCTCCAAACAGTAGCTAGCTTTGTGCAACAAGACACTTTGTGTCAAGTATATCCATTGGTTCTTCACACACACACACACACACACACACACACATATATATTTCCAAAAAGTTCCAAAGGTTTATAAAAATAATTCTAAAAAAAACATAATCATGCTAAATATGAAAATTAAAAAGGACAAGTAAAAATTCGGATTATCACAGGCGGAGTACCCCGTCTTGCAACAGGGTAGTGGGGGTGGGAGTCCAGCCGCCCACCTCCCATTGCCGTCCCTCTAAAGACTTGGCCCATTTCACTTTTTTGGGCCTTTTTTGGCCCAAATCAATTTTCTAGGCCATTTGTGGTTCAAAAACACCATCAAACCTGATTTAAATACATAATTACACATTAACAAAATATTAGTCTATTAATTACTAAGTAATAACCATCACTAAAGTCACTTAGGAAAAAAAACTATTACTAAAGACTAAAGTATTATAACTAAGATATTACAAATTTAAAATAATACAAATTAAGACATAGACAACTAAAAAACTATTACAGAAATACAAAATTATCAATACATCTGAAAATAATAAATTTTACAAATTGTACTAATAACTATTAAGATTACAATTTACAACTACTACTTTTAAGAATCTAAACTAACAAAATCATAACATTGAACTTTGAATAGATGTTGAGTCGTTGACAATAATTTGACTACTATGAGAATGAAAATGATAAAATCTGCAATAATAACAAGTTAAAAATAAAACAAATTAGAATTCTAAATATAAAGCTATAACTTATAAACATGAAGAAAATTTACATATAATATATTAAAAAAAACTAACCAAGATTAAATTGGATCATTGAGTTGGAAGATAGGTATTGAAGGATTTGAGCCTTGACATACATACTATCAAACACAATGAGAATATAAAAGTTACAAAATGTCAAAACTCAAAAACAAAATTTACAAAATAATTAGATACTAACATTATAAATATTACAAAATTATAAATGCAAACAGCAATTAAAAGACAGACTATGTAAAGTGCAAAGTGCAAACCATGTTACCAAGGTGATGGTGGGTCATACTGCAATAGAGGTAGTCATTGACGTTGTCCCAGGTGTTGGCGACGATGTCACTCTGATGCCCACAAATCCCCCCTAGGATTTAGAAGGACTTGCTACATTTGGACAATCATCTCATGGATCAATCATCCCATCGACTAGTGTTTGAAGAGTGTGTGAAGTATGCACGAAGTGTACAATAAATATTCGTAGCGAAAAAGTAAATAAAAGTCAGTCATTCTAGTACTAGAGATTTTTAAAAATCACAAATTAGTTTAAAATCAATTTCTCCAATAGAAGATTATACAGTCTTTTAAAAGAAAAAGAAAAACAACACTACTTCCGAGATCATAATCTCGATTTACATCCTCTCAACAAATTTCTTTCCTGTGAAGCCTGTATCTTGGGCTAAATTCCATTTTCAACAATCACAAACTACGACCCCATAACGTGGGACCGTAGGTAGGCGCGATCCACCGGTGAGATGTAAATCCCAGTAAGCAACAGACATCATACAACCTTCACACAACAGAACATCATCAACATATATAAGTAAACACAATGAGTGCATGCACCATGAATATGAGACTTGCAACATGACTTATGCACATGCACTTTCATATAAAGATTTCCATAACCATTGACAGTTTTCGAAACTTTGATTTATGTATGTGCTTTTCATAAAAAGTTGCTTTCATATAACTTCGACTTCTTTCAGATGTAATTAAAACATTTTCATAAACTTTTCGAGTCTTTCATCTTTTTTCTTATCTTAGACGTCATTCATCATATCATATCATATGACTCGAAAGCCTATCTTTTTCGTCACGACATCTTATTTGGACATTTCACGGTTCTCCTATGCACCGTGTGTTTCTTCTAGTTACCGTAGCACCTGACGACTGTATCAACCTCAGTGGCTACGTTATGTTATTTTCCCGTCACCCAGTGACCGTATCAAACTAAAGTGACTTACGTTAACCGCTCTTCATCACTCAATGACCACTCAATCCGAGCGACTACAACCTTTTTTTGTATCGGTAAGGTAAAAGCCAACACCGTCCTGTAGGCACCCACTAGTTTTAGATGCGACTACGCTCCGGACACCTTTTGGATTCATACATGGTCTGCCGATAGTTCTTTGTCGACCTAGGGACTTTTACTCGACTTTAGACACTCCTGAGTAAACAGAGAGTTCCACTAGGGTACTACCCCATCCTAACCTTTGGGGTTCTTATAAAACTTTAATTTTTTTTCTTTTCTTTTAAAAACATTTTTTACTCAAAAGTATGCTTTTCGTGCTTCATGCATGAGACATGCATGCTACATGTGACTTCTTATGCAAAACATATAGATCATAAAACATATGAATCATACATTCACAAATCATATCTCGTACATATTAACATATTAACAGACTTCCTTTTTAATATACCTTCTTTCCAACATGTCATTCATATTCCAAGGAAGAGATAGTCAAAACCTTAAGTCATATCGAATCAAACCAATATTGTCCTATAGGGGTTAAGGATGCAACTTATGATAGAGTCAAACCCAACTTTTATTCTATTTTCTCTTTACCAAAACACGCATATTTCCTTAAGATTTTTCTCAAAACTTAATAGCTATATCATAACCAATCATTAGTCACCACATTTACATTGCCTATAGTGTTATTCTCTTCAACAAATTGTCATCATATAATATTTTCTCTAAACCCAAACATTTCTCAATCTATATATCAAGGGAATCTAAGAGTACACTTTGATATTTCATTCAAAGACTCAAGTCATAACCACAAATCAGCCATGAGTTAAAGCATAATATTTTTTCAAAGAAGTATACCATGATTGAAACTAATGAACTCCCAAAAGTAAACTTTTCATCGTCCAACATGTTATGCCATTGTTCAACCCTTAGCCGAATTATATTTAACTATACTTCTTAAGTTCTCTCATCAGATTTTCACCATATTCTTTCAAATATCTCTTAGATTAAAATTCTAGTGTATCACCTTATTAAAATATAGTGGAAAAGTAACGTAATCATCCAACCAAATCATTAATTCACCAATACTTATTAAAAGTAACAGAGTCATCCAACCAAAACATTATATCATCCATGATTTCCAAAAGTAACAAAGTCATCCAACAAACCATTTTACCACCAATAATTCCTAAAGAATAGCGGAATCATCTGATTAAATCATTATATCACCAATAATCACTATAAGTAACAGAGTCATCCAACCAAGTCATAATATCATCAACAATTACCATCCACACAATATCTAACCATTGTAAGATTAACTCAGGGTGATCTCAATCTCCATTAAATGGCCTCAGGCACAACCATTCTACTTCCAAATTATTTATAATCACTAGATAATACTTCAAGCAAACAAAAGAGAGATTAGCACACAATTAAGCATTCAATCAAACAATCAAACAAATGCTGTCACTTACAGCACACAAACAAATGCCAATCAAGCATCGCGCTGATCCACAATCCATAGAGGGTACGTCGTGCATTATTCGCCTCCTGTCACGGCAAGTGACGGGTTGGGCTCAGGTACTCTGTTTGACACCAAAATTTAGGATAATATATATTGAAAGATGGACAATCTCATGGTGGTGATAATGAGGCGGTGCAACTACCAAAAGGTGGCAGATCTGGCTCAAAAGTGTGGAAATCTATTTTCAAATTTTTTCTTGTACAAGGGAGGTGGCGCCATGGATGGAGAAACTGTTTTAAGGGTGTAGAAAACTAAGGTAGGGGAAGATTTTGGCGGTAAAGGTGAGAGTCATGGTGGCCAAATGGCGGCGCGGCAAAGGGTGATCCATTTAGAGACCCATTTCGATTTTATGAGAGATGAGCGAAGGTGAGGGCTCCGTTGGGGCTGGAATTTCTAGTGGTAGGTCGCCTATGGATGGCGGATCAATTGGCAGGGGTAGTGTCATAGTGTGGTAGCTCATGACGGAGCTACGGGCTGAGCAAGGTGGAGGCGTAGAGGAGAAAATCAGTTTCAGGATAGGGGCTACCGCCAGGAGGTGAGGCTGCCGTGATTGACACTTTCATTGGGGGTTGGACTCGCCAGAAGCTGGCTGTTAACGAAGGGCCGGAGGTGAGGTTTGGTGGCTAGGGGTGGCACCGCTACAAGCTAAAAACTGAACTGACCTTGAGGGGCACTGTAGCAGGCGGGAGAGAAAAGGGAGAAATGAGAGAGAAAAGAAAAGGGAAAAAGGGGAAAAAAGGATTCAAGGTCCTTTCGGGCTATTTATAGGCTCGGTACTTCGGGATCTTCAAACTGACAACAAATGAATTTAAAACACTGATCTGAAAAAGCTTAACATTAATTTAACTTAAACCGCTCAAGTTAATTAAATAAAATATTATTTCAACTTACTTTATTTTTCAACATAATATTTTTCATCAATATTTAAAATGATGAAGTTTATTTAATTATTTAAAAAGAATAAAGTCATATATTTAAATCAGATATTTAAAACGCGTTTAAGATCTCGCAATATTTCAAATAGCTAAAATCAACGTAATAAAAGGATCCTGCATAATATAATATTTTTAGAATTATTCAAAAGCTACCAAACCAAAATAAAATAAATATAATAAGAATTAATAATTTAGTAAGTTTAAGATCAATGAATCAGATAATGTCACATAAAACAGAATAAGTGATCATTAAAAAAAAATACGACAAATCAAATCATACATTATGATAATTAAAACCAAAAACAATGAAAATAGCATTTCAAATGGAAAGATGAGTAGTAACGATTTATTAACTAAAAGCACTATTATTTGAAAATCTCACAAAAGCTTATAACAACAATAGAATCAAAACCACTAAATCAAAATAATATTGATAACAATTCAAATGATGAAACCGATAAATAACTAAAAATATTAAAATCGTAGATTTCACAAATAATTAACCACAGTCATAAGTAAAACGTACCTGAAATAAAATAAGTAAGATAATATTTTAATTTATTAGAATAAATTAAAACATCCAACTATGAAATATAAGGAAAATAAAGATATGCAAAAATTCGGGGTTTCACAGTCGCTATAATTAAATGTAAAATTAACACCAATTAATATTTAATTAAATAAATATAAAATAATGTAAATTGATTTCAAATGACAATTTACCAAATTCAGGCTAATGATCAGCACCCTCTTTCGCAGCCTCAACCGAATCATAATCAATAATATTCGGAATATGAATTACTCTCCGTGGTTTAATTCTGTTTGCAAATCAGTGATTCTACAATGGTAGGATCTAATGAACTCCAAAACGGATCCAATATACACCCTCCAGTGCTGAAGGCTGACTTTGAGGCTACTATACTGATCGAGGTGACCAAAATACCATGGGCAATCTGTGAAAGTACAAGATACTTGGGAACATTTATTTTCCATCAAGCTAATATATAAAAATCTCGTACATATGTATGAAGATCCAATGTCAAATATCTGTTGATCTCTGACTAGGCATTTGTAAATGAATGTCAATGGGGTCGTCTCTATCTTGTCATCCACGTCCATTCTACATTTTTTCCCACACCTAGCATCTGCAACTAGTGGGGGGTACCTGTACGTGCTGTAACACTACCACTTTCCATGATGGTAAACTCATCAAATAATCTATCAAGGGTTTCTTGAGCCAAAAATGTAATCTACTCTGCACAATCTTTGCTAATGGCATCAGTCAAACCAAATACCATGTCATCCACCTTAAACCGGTGGTCAAGAAAACAACTAAATATAACAATATATTAGCCTATCAAATTATCCCCCCAATACTTGTCATATTTCTCCTTCATTGTCGATGCCATCTCCCACAGTGTAGTGTTACGACTCGCGACAATATCATCCAATTCTTCTTTTACCTTGGATATTTGTTGACTAAAATGATGTAGTATGAGATATAAATAACTAGATAAAATAGTCATAACCTCATAAAAAAAACCTTAGAAACTCTACAAAAGTATATACAACCTCCCAATTATCAGACATAGGCTTCCTTAATTTTTCATCAAAATACTTGACATATTGAATGTCTTCATCGCCTAATGCATCAAATGTCAAATTTCCCAATATCAAAAAAGTTGAGTTCCACCTTATAGACAAATCAATGCAATGATCATTTTTACATGTTATGCCCACAATCTTTATAGCAACTTTAAACCTCTCCAATCTAGCAGGAGAAGAGTTCACCCATCTCATAGCAATCCTGACTCAAGCAACCAAGTCATCAAACTTTTTCAAGCCATCACCCACAATCAAATTAAGAATATATGTCACACACCACACATGCAAATAATCCCCACACAAAACCATTTTATCCGCATTATTAAGGAAAGCCTTAAGATGTCTCATTGTGACATCATTACCCCCGACATTATCAACTGTGTAGGTCAAAAACCATGTCAACCACCACTCCTTTATAGTGGCCTCTAAGGCCTTCCCTGTCATCTCACCTTTGTGATCAATAATTTGACAAAATTTGAGGATCTTCTTATGCAATGTCCAACCTGCATCAACTCAATGCATAGTCATACAAATGTAATTAACATTCTAACACGAAGTCCAACAATCAGTGGTGACGCAAACACTTTCCCGCCAACAAACCCCTCAACTTCTCTTTTTTTTAGCAGTAAAGTTTTCTTATATCCCTTGCCACCGTATGGCGAGAATGAATATTGAATTTTGGTTTTAAGTACCTAGAATAGACCTGGAACCCTTTCTCATCTACCATTTGAAAATGCATCTCATCCATAACGACCATGCGAGATAGGTGTGTTCTAACCTCATGAGGATCATACTCTGTGTACCCCTTTAATGCCAACTCACAACCACTCCCCTCACCCATTTTTTTAAGTCCAACTTCAAGCCTAAATTTGCTCTTCTCTACCAACAATTTCAAAATTGGATTTTTCTTGCATTGCTCCTTCAAGTGTAACTTTATTTGTGGAGTAAATCTACTTATACACGGCGTGGGGTAACCCCCGCGTACTCGTGCCTCAAAAACTAAAATAACTACTTGAGTTTTTATGTTTTTTTTTTATTTTTAATATATCTCAAATGCGCTGCAATTCCCCGAAAGGTACCAAATCCCGTGTACATGTAACAATGCTCTTATTTGTGAAGTATTGTGTCTCTTGTAGTGGCACTCATAAACTTTGCCACAATAGTTACACTTGACTTTTGAGTCATTTGGGTCACCTCCCTTTGTCTGGGTGACATGAGTCCAAATTATGGATGAGACTTTCTTGCTAGGCTTGGGGGCGAGGCAAGTTGATGGCTTAAGTCTAGGAGTAGTGGTAGGATTATCGACCGGATCAAGTGTAGTGTTAGGGGTAGTGGTAAGGTTAGGGTTAGGGGTACCCAGGACCTCGACTAGGGAGCTTGCACTAGAATTAACTGGACTTTCCATTTACTCAACCAAAAATAACAAATATGAAATTATCGCAAATAAATGGTCAATTAAATCAAGTATTAACAATTATAAACAACAACAAAAAAATTAACTCAATACTCCGGGCAATCAAATGATCAATCAATCATTTATTCTACTGGCATAAGGCAATTTTAAGCCTCGTTTGTGTTTGTAGATGGGATGAAATGAAATGAAATGAGATAAATCAAAATTAAGATTTAAAGTTGAATAAAATATTGTTATAATAATTTTCTAATATAATCTTGTTTTAAGATTTGAAAATGTTTAATTATTTGTCTTATTTTGTGTGAAAATTTAAAAAATTTGTAATGATTAGATCAAATCAGATAAGAAAAAATGAGAATAATCATTCTGAAAACAAATAATATACTTCAAAGAGACTGAGATATTAGGTCTCTTACTTCAAAGAGACTGCATGGAAAGGGTTAAATTATAATATTATAGTCAATGTAGACAAGTTACTTTCATGTTTCATAAGTCTGATAAAGAACTATAAGTGAAGCAAGAAATTAAATGTATAGAGATGCAATAAGCTAGCATTTATGAGAGACTCTGTTTCCATCCATTTTACTTAAAATTGACAGTGTCTATTTAGCTTAAAACATAATAAGGTACGACGCCTAACATATAATAACTATCCACCTTTTATTGCAAAATTATGTACCTAAGTACTTGACAGATAGAAAACTTGGTTAACCAGTACTCCTAATAAATTTGTATTAATCGCCAAATCACATCTGTTGTTGGTAAAGAACACAAAACATACTAAAAAGAACAAAACAATGTAGGTGTGGTCGATTCAAGCAGGTCGTTAATTAAAGCTTATAATCAAATATTAATTTCCTATTATCTGACACCGAACAAAATGCTGATTATTCTACAAGCTGGTTCTAACAGATGATTTACAGGAAATTAATAAACACAAGAAAATTACCCAAATTACAAAGAAAACATCTGGTTTGAGGTTCAACTGAATATTATGAAATCAAATAATGTCGAAAATCAATCAACAAGTTGGACTGTATAGCCAAAAATCGTCTGTATCAAAATGTTATGAAAAATAACAAAATCCTAAAAATATGCCAAAATGAAATAAGAAAAAAAATAAGTATTCTACCAGAAATTTGGCCCAAATCAAGTTCAAAATCACCTCTGAAGTGACAAATGAAATATTATCAAAAATAACAAAAAAATAACTAAAAATAGGCATTCGAGAAAAAAATAGTGGAACTTGAGGTCAAAAACGACGCACATTGAGTGTAGCTTGGTGGTCACAACGTGCATGCCAAAAAGAGCTTTCAAATTGAGGTCTTATGCGCAATTCCGATACCCATAACCAAAGTTATGCCCAAAAGACTGAAACGCACCCAAAACTGTCTCAATTAGAAAAAAATCATGATCACTTGCTGCATTTACACTGGTCTGCCAACTCATGGTATTTTAACACCATCAGAGTGCAATCCGATAGCTCAGATCATTTGACTTCGATCCCCCTGCATCATTATCAATCGTGAAATAGATTCTAGATATTACATCATCATTGAGTGCAAACTAATCTCCTTACCATATAAATTATCATAAATCTATATATATAGAAAAAAAAATAGAGAGATCAAAGAAAATATGTAAGATTTGGAGAAATATATAATTATAAGATAATCATTAAAACGTTTATCTTTAGTCATTGTTGATCAAGTATTTGCAAGAATCAAATGTTTCAAGATTCTAAACCCTCACAGGTTTCTATATAGAAAGTACTACTGGGTAGGGTTTCATCCCATCTTCATTTATATTAATAATTACAATTGATGGAAAATCACAGACTTTTGTATATAGATAAGCCAAGAGCATTATCCATTGTTTTCTAAGTATTGCTTCATTTCATCAAGAAATGTAATTGTTTGTTTTTTAATAAATAGTATCTTTATTTTAATTACTTAGAATTTCTAGTATAAAAATATTTGAAATGGTTTGACATGTAAGCTACTTTTAATGTTCCGTTTGAATAGTAAGGTGATCTCAGATATTTTGTGAATAGGAATAAAAAATAAGAATAAAATATTAAATAATATAAAAAATAATAAACAATTGTCAAACGAACTCCCAGTCTCGGACATGGTATTCCAAAATACTCTCGCAAAACCACATGTGGTGTATACAATTCCAGGACAAAAAGGCGCAATCAAGTGCAAGCAATAATTGGATAATGCTTTCTTGGATGCTTTTAGAATGGTAGCAGAGGAGTGTGAATTGCAAGATTTAGGTTTCTTGGGACCTATGTTCACATGGTGTAAATTCTAGAGAAGGTAAGGGTAGAGTAATGGAGAGACTTGACAGGTTTATTGCAAATATAGAGTGGTGCAATTTGTTTCCACTAGCTACTGTGACATATGACTCTATCTCTTGTTCTGACCATATCCCTATTTGATTAGAGTTGGAGGGTATTGCAGACCAGGTACAAAGGAGAAAGAAGTTGTTTCATTTTAAAGCTATGTTCGTGGGGGAAGAAAATTGTAGTCGTACTATTAGTAGAGTTTGAGAGAGAGTGAAGCAAGGGACCAACATGCTTGCAGTTGTGGGTCTTAATTCTGATTGTGGAAAGGAGTTGAGTCATTAAGATGAATCCCAATTTGGGCATGTACAATCCTTTCTGAAAAAATCCACCCAGGATTTAAAGTCTCTACAATCCTTTTTGAAAAAATCCACCCATGAGTTGGGGCATGTCAAGGAGAATCAGTTGAGGAATGCCCAAGAAATGGTTCAGTTGTGCTTAGAACGGGATGAATTAATGTGGCAATAAAGATCAAAGGCTCTTTGGCTGAAGGAGGGTGACCGTAGTTCTTGGGTTTTTCACACTAAGGCTTCTCACTATAATAAAAAAAATAAGAACTCCATACTGAGATTGCAATCTAAAAATGGTCTCTGGGTGAAAGGAGTAGAGAAGGATAAGCTAATTTTATATTACTTTTTAGATCTATTTTCCTCTTCGTCATCAAGGGGACAAATGGATTTTCTAAATGATCTAGGTGGGCAAGTTTCCTCTGATATGAATGATCATCTGACGAAGGCATTTACACCAGCTAAAATTGATAGAGTCCTTTATTCTATAAAAAAATATTGGAGTGTGGTGGGGGGTAAAGTAAAGGCGGCAATCCTTTTAGCTTTAAATTCAGGTCAGTTTCCTCAAAGTCTTAATCATACTTTTCTTACTTTGGTCCCTAAGAAGGCCTCCCCCACGAAAATTATTGAGTATAGACTCAAGAGCCTGTGTAATGTTATGTGTAAATTGCTTTCAAAGGTTCTTGCTAATAGATTGAAGGGTTTCATGTTGAGTGTTATTTCTGAATCTCAGTCGGCTTTTGTCCTTGGTAGAATGATTACTAATAATATTTTGACTGCTTATGAAATTTACATTATCCGATGCATAAGAGGGGTGGGAAAAAGGGATACATGTCGATTAAGTTAGATATGAGTAAAGCCTACGACTATATTGAATGGGATTTTCTAGAAGAAGTAATGAGGGCTATGGTTTTGAAACCCGAATGGTGCAATTAATTATGCTCTGTGTTAAGTCAGTGTCATACTCGGTGCTTATTAATGGAGAGTCGAAATGTCACATTGTTCCCACTCGTGTATTGAGGCAAGGGGATTCTTTGTCCGCTTATCTCTTTCTTCTTTGTACTAAGGGTCTTATTGCCTTGTTAAATAAGGTAGGGGTGGTGAAGAGACTTAGTGGCATTCGTGTGTGCTGTAGGGCTCCCGTGATAAATAATTTGTTGTTTGTCGATGATAACGTGATTTTTTGCAAGGCGATGATCAATGAGGATTCTAATTTGCAAGTGATCTTGAAAAGATATGAATTAGCATTGGGACAGAAGATTAATATGCATAAAACATCGATGGTATTCAGTCAGAATGTGCATGACCAGCTCAAAAACCAAATTACGGGTATGTGGAATATACTTTTAGAAAATAATTTTAAGAAATATCTGGGATTACCACCGATCATTGGCCGGTCAAAAACAAGGGCTTTCTCTAAGATTAAGCATCGGTTATGGAAAAAGTTGCAATCTTGGAAAGAGAAGTTGTTATCTCATGGGGGGAGAGAGGTGCTTGTAAAGGCAATGGCTATAGTTGTTTCCATGTACTCAATGAGCTGTGTTTTTATGCCCAAGAGCCAATGTTCTAAATTGGATCCGATGATGGCCCGATTTTGGTGGAGTCAACGTACAAATGAAAGAAAAATTCACTGGGTAAGTTGGCTCGGTTTTGATGTTCTAAAGTCTTGAATGCCAAGTTTTTGACACTCATGAGTACTCTTCGCTTTTGTTCATATATACTTTTTTTCCTTTTGCAAATTTTATTTATTAGAGATGGAATTCTTGTGTACTTAAAAAGTGAAGTAATATCACTGAAGTTCGAGTACTCTAACATCTCAACTATATATATATACATATACACACACACACACACACACACACACACACAAAGAAGATTAACTATTTAAACATTTAAATTATGAGTCGTGCTACACCTACTAAGGATACAACACCAGTCTATTGGTGTAGCATGAGAGATGCCAATGATAAGGCTGACAATGTTACTTCATCCTAATGTGTATGTGTGTTTATACCGTGTGAAAAATGGACCACAAATGCAAGGGTGGGTCAACTCTCCAAGACTAAGAGTGAGATTGGTAAAAATAATTGTTTATCATCGTCTTATTCAACTCAATTTCCTATTTTTTATTTCAACCACTCATTTTTAATTGGTCATAACTTATCTATTTATATATATATAAGCCAAATCATTTAATCTGATTTGGCAATCAAACCGCAAAACTCAGTAATAAAGAATCCAAAAGCCAAATCACAATTATCTTAAGTGGCATTCAAACTGCATTATTCATGATAAAACCACTAAATGGAAATGAACGGATGTAACTCTCCCAACGCTCTGCTTTTCAGTTCTCGCAAAAAACGTCTATTTACTTGAATAACAAAAGGACACAGCATCATTTTTCTTTCCTTGCAACATTTCATCAATACAAAATGAAAATCAATTTTTTGCTTTTTGATTTCGAATAACTTGCGGCAAAACCATCCAAAGTCATGGTCATAAAAACTAATCTTCCTATAATGGAATGGAGATTGGTCTCCAAAAGAGTAATGAGTTTCTAGGAAAGAATATGAGAGAAGGGTGAGGATTTGCATGGAGGGGGAAGATATCAGTGAGTGCGTTAAAGAGGGAAATACAAAAAAGTAGATGAGGAAATGAGGGGAGATTTCGAGGAATGGGCCAGGGAAGGGAGAAGTAGATGAAGGGGGCAATTTTGGCATGTGAGAGAGATGATGAAGAAGGTGAAGAAAGGTCAAACCTAGAGAGAGAAATGAGAAGTCTCTTTTGTTGTTTTTTGAAAATGACCAAAATAATATTTAAAAAATCAATATTCATTCTAAAAGATATATTCTATTTATACACAATTTCCTACTAAAATATCTTGATTTTTCTGTGAGATTTCTTGGTAATTTTGAAGTGACAATTAATAACTTTCATCTCCATTTTTTCCTTATTGTTAGTACTCTGAATAAAACGTTAACATTCGAGTAGTGCTACATGCTAAGTTGTTTCCCTACAGTCCAAGATGACTTGGCATGCACAGTAAAATTTGGCACTTCAGCGATCTATTTAAAAAAATATTATTGACTTTTCCATCTTATATATATATATATTGATGTTATCTATGCCCTATCCCTAATTCTTTATACTTTTTAACGGCTTCATGTTTATAATTATATGACTTTTATGTAGTCTAGCATTCTATTGTAGTTTGAAATTAATAAGGAATGATGTTATGAAGTCTTAACAATCTAATTTTGAAATTATAGTAAAAATTAAGCAAAACATTCACCATAAAACATTCTAGAAACTATTATGTATAGTATATTATAGTTAAATTATTACAATTCGATATTATGAAATATTTTCTATTATAGTTAAATTCAATATTTCCTTTGTTTTGGTGGATCATTTTTGTTCTTAGTCATCATTTGTTCTTAATGATGGTTTTTCACATTGTAAATCGCCCGCACCCCACATAGGAGGAAAGTGATAGAGATTCTACCATAGGGATAGTAGAGAAAGGCGAATAATTCTTTCGCAGCCCACACAAAAGGCGGATACCAAGGGTGTGAACTCTTTTATGTATGCATACTCCATTTTATATATATTTCTATATATTTGTTTAATAGTTGTAGTAATGATTATTTGTAATAAATAAGTTTCAATATAAATAACAGTTTGTGCATCCCGCGGGTTATAGGCTCATTCATATTAAGTTTGAATCAAGCATACGATATGTCAAATTAAAGCTTATAAATCTAGTTTTCTAACCATATAAGATATGTTTGCAGAAAATAATATTTGGTTGGTTAAAAGTTGGCTCAAAATCATAGTCCAAACATTAACTTTAAAATTAGGGTTTTGGATTTTTCCCACTACATGCAATGAAATTGTACCAAATTTAAGGCACATGTCCATGACATTATAAGGAATGTTTTCATGTAGAGAATTCAACCTTAAACATGTCATAGTAGCCTCTAATGAAAAATCTAAAAAACAATCATGGCATATCATCAATTACATATTTTTAACTCATTTCAAAGCAACAAAAAATATGTAATCATATTCATATAAGAGAAAAAAAACTATAGGCTCTAATACCAATATTAAATAAGGTTAATACGAATTACCTCAAGTAGATTAGAATTTCCACAAGCCTAATTGATCTTTGCCCGTTTTACAATCCCCATCAAATTACTACGATTACACATATACGTAACTTAGGAGGCTACTACACTCTCCTAAATAATTTAACACTTCATGGTCAAGTGCTCAACTCAAGATAGCTGCTCTAGGAACTTGTAGAGAGAGATTATAATCTTTGTTTTGTACGTTTACTTCTTCACACTCTTCTAATAACATTTGTAAAACTCTCATTTAGAGTTCTATGATGGAGTTGTTAATTAACTTCTATGAACTTAATTGCTAGTAGTGGGGAGTTAATTAATTGCTATAACTTTTCCACCCACTAGACAATATATGGGTCATGGGGGAAGTACCCTTTACAAACATATGGATTGGATGGCTCATCAATTGTTTGAGGTTAGGAAGAAGAAGATAAAAAGCAACCATAGAATGAAAGCTTTAGAAAATCTCTAATACATGTTAATTAGAATTTACAATTATACATACCAGTATTATAAAAAAAAATTACTCAGTTGTGACTAATTATTTAGTGTAAAAATGATTATTTTCTATCAAAATGTGTCATTCTCATCCATATATATATAATATGTCACAAATGGTCTTTTTCTTGTAGTGATTGCAATCTAACTGGTTGAATGAATAAAGGGTTACACTTTATACATGAAGTTAAGCGGCAAATATGTTGATGGAAGGGACTTATAACTTTAACTAACTAAAAAGAGAATAGAATGGATATATTTGCAGAATGAGTAACTCACTAACGTGTGCCATCTAGGAAACACTCAAAAATGACTACCTGCAGTTTATAGAACATAAACACGTTTAAACAAATTATAACATGTCCACAGATAACAAAGTCAAAATTGAAATGATCACAGTAAGTTTACTAGCTAGCTGTGAAGAGAAGTCTGCGCTCCCGTCCACCCTTCAACTTTCTTTAAAGGATCGTAGTCAATCTTCCACCACACAAAGAAGCTCCATGATAAGTCATAGAAATTAAGGCCTTCCTTGAAAAATAGTAGTGATAGCAACAATATATGCTTCTTCTTTGTTAAGACAGAAAGGGAAAAGTAGTTTTGGACTGAATATTGATAAACTTGTATTTTTGGTTCTATATTTTTACATGAAAAAAAGACCAAATAAATAGATACAAGAATAAGCTATCTATGGTAACAAATTTCGTGTATGGTAAATCTGCATAATTACAAAGAATATTGCTAATTCCTAAAATCACGTTGATGAATAACTGGAATGAATCTTGACTGAATTGCTAGGATTTTATTCTGACAATACGCCCCCTCAAGTTGGCTCATTGAAATCCGTAATGCCCAACTTGCAGAGAAAATGGTGGAAGAGCTCGTTGCCTAATGTTTTGGTGAAAATGTCAGCGACCTGCTCATGAGAGGAAGTGTGTATTGCAGTAAGAAGTCCAAATCGAATTTTGTCACGAATGATGTAGCAGTCAATCTCAATGGTTTACTAATGAAATACAGGATTGTGAGCGATATGAAGAGCAAACTGATTGTCACAGTAAAGGCTCATAGGTTCAAAGTGAAAGACACCAAGGTCAGTGAGAAGTTGTTTTAACCAAGTGAGCTCGCATGTGGTAACGATCATGGCACGATATTCAGCTTCAGCAGATGAACGGGCTACTATTGTCTATTTTTTTGTATGCCAGGAAATGGGACTGGTGCCAAGCTGAATGAAGTAACCAGTGCAGTAAGAAGTCCAAATCGAATTTTGTCACGAATGATGTAGCAGTCAATCTCAATGGTTTACTCATGAAATACAGGATTGTGAGCGATATGAAGAGCAAACTGATTGTCACAGTAAAGGCTCATAGGTTCAAAGTGAGAGACACCAAGGTCAGTGAGAAATTGTTTTGACCAAGTGAGCTGGCATGTGGTAACGGTCATGGCACGATATTCAGCTTCAGCAGATGAACGGGCTACTATTGTCTATTTTTTTGTATGCCAGGAGATGGGACTGGTGCCAAGCTGAATGAAGTAACCAGTGGTGGAACACCGAGTAGTGGGGCAACTTACCCAATCGGAATCTGTGCAGGCAGTGACATGGAAAGTGGTAGAAGAGGGAAAGAAGATGTCTTGGCTAGGACTGCCTTTCATATAGCGGAGAACTCAATTGGCAGCTTGCATGTGAGGTGCATGAGGGGTGTGCATGAACTGACTAAGAATGTTCACTGCAAAAACAATGTCAGGACGAGTGATAGTAAAATATATGAGGCGACCAACAAGTCGTCGATAAAAGTTGGGATCGTCAAGGAGAGTGTCGTCATGGTCGGTAAGCTTCAGGTTTTGTTCCATGAAGAAAGAAGCAGTGCGGGCACCAAGTTGACCACTATCAGAAATGATGTCAAGAGCATATTTGCGTTGGTTGAGGAATATGCTTGAGATGACCGAGCAACTTCGAGACCAAAAAAGCATTTGAGAGGTCCGAGATCCTTGGTTTTGAAGTGCATGGAGAGGACGCTTTTGAAAACTTCAATTTGTGATGGATCATTGCCGGCAACTAAAATATCATCGACGTAGACAACGACCAAAGTGATACTGGAAGAAGTGAGCAAGGTAAATAAGGAATTATCTGCCTGAGATTGAGAAAAACCTGCATCAAAGAGCCCACTCGTTAGTTTAAAAAACCAGTTGCGAGATGCTTGCTTGAGACCGTAAAGGGATTTGCGAAGGTGGCAGACACGAGTTTCTCCTTTTGAACAGTAACTAGGAGGAGGGGTCATGTAGACTTCATCATCAAGATCGTCATGGAGGAAGGTATTGTTGACATCAAGTTGGTGAATGATCCATTGGCGAGAGACAACAACAGCCAATAAGCAGCGAACAATAATCATCTTGGCAACGGGAGCAAAAGTCTCGTGATAATCAAGTCCTTCAACTTGAGTATAACCTTTGGCGACAAGGCGGGCTTTGTATCTTTCAACTGAGCCATTGGCGTTAAGTTTAGTTTTGAATAGCCATTTGCAGCCGATGGGTTTCTTGCCAGGGGGAGAGGCTCAAGTGTCCAAATGGAATTAGCTTCAAGAGCATTAAGTTTAGCTGATATTGCATCTTGCCAATGGGCATGTTGAATAGCAGCAAAATAAGAGGAAGGGTCAACAGAAACAGTAAAAGCATTCAAAAAAGTAAGGTGAGAATATGAGAAGCGAGAATAAGAAAGAAAATCAGATAAGGGATAAGCAGTGCTACCTGAGGTCGATGCAACGAATGACGATGCAGTGGTCTTGGTGTGTATGGTCGGGCAAATATAGTCTTGAAGATAGGTGGGGTCGAGTAGTGTTATGATGGGGACGAGTTAGAGGGGGGAAGGCGGGGAGGAGATGGAGGGGAAGACTCAGAAATAGTAGTAGGGGGTGAAGCAATTGGTTCAGGTACGGGAAGAGGTGGTATAGGGAGAGACAGGGAAGATGAATGAGGGATAGTCTGGAAGGGAAATTGATGCTCGTGAAAGGTGACGTTACGAGAATAAAAAATAACCCGTGTGTCAAGATTATAGAGTTTGTATGCTTTGTGGGTGCTAGGATACCCAAGAAAGACGCATTTGTATGCATGTGGAGAAAATTTATCACAAGAGGCAGAAAGAGTTTTTGCATAACAAAGGCAACCAAACACTCGGAGGTGGTCGTATTTTGGTAGGGTATTGAAGAGGAGTTCGAAAAGAGATTTATTTTGGACAATACGACTGGGCGTACGGTTGATGAGATAGACAGTGGTGAGGATACATTCACCCCAAAATTTTAGAAGTAAATGGGCTTGAAAGCATAAACTTCGAGCAACATTCAGAAGGTGTTGATGTTTACATTCCATAACACCATTGTTTTGTAGAGTTTCAGACATGTACGCTCATGAATGATGCCATGGTCATGAACAAAATTTTGAAATTTGTGGGAGAGAAATTCTTGGCCATTGTGAGTTTGAATAATTTTAATGGTGGTATTGAATTGATTTTTTATGAGTGCAAAAAAATGCATGAGATAAGTGTAGGCTTCAGATTTGTAGCACATGAGATATATTCAAGTGATACGAGAATAGTCATCGACAATGGTAAGAAAATAATGGGCACCACAAAGAGAAGGAGTATGATAGCCACCCCAGATATCACAAAAAATTATATTAAAAATTGTAGCACTTTTATTAGCAAGAAGAGAAAAAGGTAATCTAGTGTGCTTAGAATGAGCACAAACATCACAATCAGATAGAACACAAGAATTATTAAAAAGACTAGGAATAATTAAGTGAGAAGAGTGACCTAGGCGTTGGTGCCACAAAATTTTATTAACAGTGATTTGGGTGAAAAAAACCATGGTGGGGTTTGAGCGGTACACATAGAGTCCATTACAAAGCTCACACGCTCCAATCAGCCTCGTCGAGTGTGGGTCCTGAAAAGAAACAGTGGAAGATGAAAAAGAAACAATACAAGAATTAGTTTTGGTGAGTTGAGGGACAGAAAGGAGATTAAATAGGAAATGAGGAACAAATAAGACATTTTGCAAAATTAGGGTGTTGGCTAATTTCCAAGTGCCGACTCCTTGAATCTTACCTTGAGTGCCATAAGGTAAGGTGACCATTCAATCAAATGAGGGAGCAGCCATGGTGGAAAATAGATTCCGATCATGACTTAAGTGGTCGGTGGCGCAGCTGTCGACCACCCAGTCATGCCGACGATCAAAAAGAGGGGGAAAAGTAACATTACCGATGAAATTTGCAGTGGGAATGGCGGGTTGAAGCAAATCGAGCAACTTCTGGTAGAGATTAGGGGTAACCCACGATTCGCCAGCAATGGTCATGAGTGTGGCCATTTTTGCCACATTCAATGCAGCGTAAGAGAGGCTTTGCACCGTCGCTAGAATAGGCTGTAAAGATTTGGGACTCCGACACCGTCGCTGGCCTCAAATGGAGAAGGCATTGCTGCTCTTCCTGAAAAAGAATGGAAAAAAAATTTGTGATGGGAGGGAGGGTTTCCATGGTTAGGATTTGGGTTCTGAGTTGGGAAAATGACTCGTTGAGACCAAGTAAAAATTGGTAAAATCTATCATCTTGGGTTTGTTGCTGTAATTATTTGAGATCGTTGGCTTTTTGTAGATGGTTGAGTTCGTCCCATATTTGCTTGATTTGGTTATAATAATCATGGACAAAATTGTTGTGTTGCTGCAGGGATGATAACTCCCGCTTTAGATGGTATATTCTAGCATTGTTGCCATGGCAGAGACGTGACTGGAGATCAAGTCACACCTCACGAGGATCAGTATGGAATTCAAGAGAGTTGGCAATGGTGGGATTGATGGAATTGAGTAGCCCGGTAAGAACTATATATTTGGTCTGGTTCCATTGTTTGTATTCTGTAGAGGTGGGTTCGGGTGGAGAAAGGGTACCATCAACAAAGGCAAATTTGTTTTTTGCATTTAGGGTACGAATCATGGTTTTTTGCCATTTGAAAAAATTGTCACCAATGAGGAGACCGAAGACAAGGATGAGATTTGGGGAATCAAAGGGATGAAGAAAGTATGGAGATTGGGAAGGGGTAGGTGTTAAGGAGGAGGAAGAGGCCATTAGAAGAAAAAGGGATGATCAATTTAGGCTCAATACCATATTAAGACAGAAAGGGAAAAGCAGTTTTGGATTGAATATTGATAAACTTGTATTTTTGGTTCTATATTTTTACATGAGAAAAAGACCAAATAAATAGATACAAGAATAAGCTATCTATGGTAACAAATTTCGTGTATGGTAAATCTGTATAATTACAAAGAATATTGCTAATTCCTAAAATCATGTTGATGAAAAAATGGAATGAATCTTGACTGAATTGTTGGGATTTATTCTAACAATATTCTTCTAGTAGATGAAGCAGATTTAAGAAATAAGTAGAGTTTTTTGTGGATCAGAGTTCGTTGTGCTCCACAATCATCCTCCATCACCACGTCCTCCTGTATTTGTTCATTTTTATCCATATCCTTGTTTACATTTGGCTTTTTTTTTTCAGACTTGGAAGCTCAGGTATGCACCAAGCCATTATTGGAAATTGACAACACAAGCATTGATTGATCGGAGAGATTACTACTAGCACTTTGCTCCACCAAGGACCCTAGCTGGTCAGACGTCCATTTGACGACAAAAATTCTATGTGCGGTTATTTTTGTATACTTTTTATGCACTTCACTATTCTAATTAGCTATATCACTTTTTTTAATATAAAATAATTACTTTGACTAATAAAATCAGTGGAGTATGCAAGAAGTATGCAAAAATGACTATATAACAAAGCTTGTTTGACGGCGGGCAGCATGCTCCCATTGGGTCGGCAAACAGCTCTTTTACTCTCCAGCAGCTTTTTTGTGTTCCGTTTTTCCAAAAGCTTATTAGTTACTGCTTCTCTTTCCATCAACATATCGTCAATATTGTTCAACAATATCTGCTTCAACCAGAATCCTACATAACACATGACTTACTGGATGGCGCTCATTTACCCAAAGTGGTGACATTTTTATATATTGACTACTCTATATATCCAATTAGAAACATGGGACCAACTTCTAGTAGTCGTTTCCCCTTCATTTGTTTTATCTTTTCTGCTTTGTGCTAAACCTAGAGTTTTTAAGGTTTGTTGTGGTCTCGATCCCCTTAGTTTATATTACATTTTTATTAATGTTATTATTAATCACAGCCATAAGAAAATAATTAAAGACATTGACTAAATGACTCCTTTTTAAGCGCAATATATGTATATATAAGAGAGAAAGTAAAGAAGACCTCAACCAGAGGCAAAGTATCCAGCATATGTACATGTATAAGCTTCATGCATGACCCACACAAAGTTTGAGAAGCTAGCATATAAAATCTTTCTGCAACTAACGTAAGTACCATTAATCAACATTGATGAATTTAAAAGATCAATCTCAACCTAAGGGAGGTATAAGGCCAATTAAATCTATAAAAGGCCTTAGCCATATATATCAATTAGTTTTTAAATTATTTGAGTTGTTAGTTTGAATTTTCCTTTTAAGACTATGAGTTAAGTACTCCTCACCCAAAGAAATTGGTTTTATTATTAACTAGTCTGACTCTTCTCACAACAAAAGCACCTTGATTGAAAGAGATCAACTTAAGCATAATAGAAGCCAATACAGAAGTAATAATCTTTGAAAAGATTGTATATATTAGAATGAACTTGACAATTAACAATTAATTATTAATCCCCAAATGAGAGAAATCAATTGGAGAATCTACAAGCTTGGAATTTAAGTTATGAAAGAGTGATCATAAACTTGCACGGATCACTCCCTCAAAAAGATAAAAAGGCATAGAGTTACCACCATATCATCAAAAGCAACATGAATCTCAACTTAACTTGTATGAAACGCACATGAAACACATAATCTATGAAAATACTAGATAATGCAAGAGTAATCCACCATATCATCAAAAGCAACATGAATCTCAACTTAACTTGTATGAAACGCACATGAGACACATAATCTATGAAAATACTAGATAATGCAAGAGTAATGAAAGGTTATTAATAAATTAATGGAGCTATATATTCTATAGTAGTTTTTAATTCTTGCATATATGGTAGGAATGGCCGAAGGCCGAACCACCGTAGTATATATTCCTCTTTTTTGGTTTTTATGGAAAATGATACTTTGACACATGATTTTGTCATCTCAAAATTCCTGTTTGTATATTTTAATATTTTGTTTAATAATAAAAGAAATGACTATTAGTGAAATAGAATATTTTTTTAATTGTTTAATTATATTTATAAAACATTTGAAAAAAATATAATTACACTAATAATAAATTTAAAGATGCAAGAGTACTAGTAGCATCTTCTGTTTATTTTTTGTTTTTTGTTTTTTGTTTCTAATCACTTCTATTGTTATTTTTTGAGAAAAATGTTAGTCACAAATTAATAAATTAATGTAAATTTATAAATTAATGTAATTTAATGTTATATATACGTTAAATTATAAAATTATTTTTATTAAAAAAATATATTTAATATATCTCATGAATCTAAATTAATTTTGTATAATCTATTTTTTTTTAATTATTTATCTATAATAAAGAGGAGACAAAAGTGGGCCACTTAGATTCTCATAACAAATCAACACTCTTTTCGCCCTACTATTTTTTTCCCGCTATCATTTATCACCCTAATGCTTACTCATTACTTATCAGAAATGTACTAAATATACTATTTATTAAAACAAGATATATTTAATTCATGAAAACAATCTTACAAAATAAATATATAAATTAACTTAACTCGTTGCAATTAGTTAAATTATAAAATGATTTTTATTATATAATAATTTTAATATATCATGTTTAAAAAAAGTTTATTAGAAAATAAATTTAATCATGCTAATATATACAATGATTTCGTGACATCACTTTCTAATTTTAACCCGATTCTTTAAAAAATAATAGTGAAAATGATCATTTTTTATGATTATTTATCATTTTAACTTTTTATAATGCTATTTATATGAAAAATTAAAGATATAATATATTAAATAATTGAAAAGTCGACAGAAAAGGAACAAAAAACGTTTCCCCACTCTCACGCTTAACCGAAGCAAGAACACTCGCTCGCCAGATGAACTATGCTGCAAAGGTATCCACAAAGCAACCCCACGTGGCGCGGTAACGGCTAAATTCTGAGAAAGCGAGTGGGAGGAGACTTACAGGGAGACATGCTAATTCTGGGAATGTTATGGTAGAACGAGGAAGGGAGAGAGTGAAAAAGAGAAAATAAAGAAATAAAAAAACGTAAATTCAGGAAGAAAGAAAGACAGAAAGGACAAATTTTGATCAGTTTTTAGCGGTGAGAGCGAGAAAATTAAAGCAAAGTAACCAATTGTTTTTCCTTCGGTTTGTTAATCTCTTGGCCATGAGGGTGTGCTTTCCAGGTAGATAGGCGTCGTCGATGCAGTCGTTCCGTCTGAATTTTCTTAGTAAACAAACAGCAGGGGGCTTGTGTTGTTTGTTGTAGCAAAAGCTTTCCGCATAGAGGGAGAGAGAGAGAGAGAGAGAGAGAGAGATGGCTTTGTCTTTGTCTCTGTCTTTATCTTCGTCTTCGTCTTCGGCGACGGTGGCAGTGGACAAGGCGACGAGCGATCTTCTGATAGGTCCTGATTGGACTATGAACATCGACATATGCGACTCCATTAATTCCCATCATTGGTAATATCAGAAACAAACCTCTTTTTTTTTTTCTTTGAAGTTCTTTGTTTTTTTCTTTTTGGTTACCTGGGGTTGACATTGACGTTGTTTCAGTCTAGGGTTTCTGTTTGATCGAAAGTTGAGTTGTTTTGGATGTATCTCTGTGTTTTTATCAGCAAATTTTCGCATATTCTTATTTTTATGTATCTTATTTCGACTTCCGTTGTGTTAATATGTTGGACGATAGGTTAAAAAACAAAAATAGATATGTTGAGTTATAATTGTTTCTTGGTTTTTTGCCTTCTTGTTTGGATTACTGTTTCCTAATTAAAACGTAAAACAAGAAAATTTGCTTTAAGTATTTTCGTATAAACTGTATGACTCCGGAAACTATTATTTTTGCCAATTTTTTGTTTTTTGGGTTTCCCTTGTTTCAAATAATCAGAGCTAGAGCTAGTGAACGCGGAAGGGGGAAAATGATTTCTGGGGCAACTTTCTGGGAGTTAGAAGTGTCGTTTTTGGTATAAGAAAATTATTTATTTATTTATACTTTGATCAGCTGTTAGTTGAAGGGACAGGATAATGTTCCCCCAAAGCTTCACCCCAAAATTTGGAACGAGAGAAATCGGGACTAGAAAGAAAAACACTTTTTCTTTGTTGGAAAAATCTATTCATTATTATTTTCCTTTGGAGCAAGCTTAGTCATATAGACTATGTGGAGGTTTTGTTGAATTTCGGTTTTAGTTCCTATTACCTTAAAAAGGAAAAAACTTTCTGGAAACTTGTATTATGTTTTGGTATGGAAAGGTGAAAAGAAAATTTTGGCAGGTTTAGTGATGAGTACATGTTTAATTTGCTCAGGCAGGCAAAAGATGTTGTGAAAGCTGTGAAGAAAAGGTTGCAACATAAGAACCCAAAAGTTCAACTACTGTCTTTGACGGTACGTCTCTGTTGTAACTTTTTTCTTTTGCTGGAATTGATCCACACATACTTTTTGTTTTCTACTTTGATTTTCTTAGTTTGAGACTTTTGACTTCTACTATGTAGCAAGTTTATTGATGAATTAATTGTATTTGTGGGTGACATCTGATTTTGTAGCTCATGGAAACAATGGTGAAGAACTGTGGTGACTATGTCCATTTTCAACTTGCTGAGAAGAAAATATTGGAGGAGATGATCAAAATTGTCAAGAAGAAGGTATGTCTTCTACATATTTGAAATGTGTTGTATATCTAATTTGCATGGTTGAAAGGTAGTTCTAGTTTCTATTTCCTGGCTTTCTCATTCATCCACATTATATGGGCAGAGTTCATTGAGACCAAGTCATGTTTCCCTCAGTTTTGTGCTGGTTTTTAGCTCCATTGTCCCATCAACTTTGTCGCATGCGTGTTAACAGTTCTTATGGCCTTGCTTATAAAAACAAAAAAAAAAAAAGCAAAAAAAAAAAAAAACAGTTATGGTCTTCATAGTTCAAGCAATCAATGACTTGTGGTGACTGGTTTGGAGCAAAACATTGGATGTAACAGAGATATTCTGTTATGGATACTCTATAAGTGGTAACATGTTGATAAAGGTGCTTGTTTCCACTCATTGAAGAGCAATTATAATGGAAACTGATAGGATCAAGTTATTACTTGGATTGGATGACTTGTTCAGCAAGTCATGATGAGCAAGTTTCATGTTTAAGGGTTTAACTCCACACTCTATTGGCTAAGAATATTTTTATTGAGATATGTTTTCCTTATTCCTTTTGAAAAAGCAAATGTCACCTGAGGGTTATCCTGAGTGAAAAACATATGTAGTTTGGAAGCCTTGCTTCTTTATTTTAGTTTTAATTTGGTGCTTCAATTCAATGGGTTCTCTTGTTATGTAGAAACACATGGCCTAATTATAATATACCAATTTTAATGTAAAAGTAGGGTAGTAACTTGACATTTGGGCCACAGAACAAGGAAAGCAGGGTCCATTTATGGGAAAGTGTCGTGATTATTGCAATGTCCATGCAATGATCATGGCGTTGATGAGGATGACCTTCACACTTGAACAACTGTTTGGTTGCCATGAACAGTGATTCTCTCCATGTCCTCATTACATAACTTGAGCTAAACTTAATTCAACTGAACTCAAATATGAATTTTGGGTTGATAAGATGCATTAGTCATGGCCCAATGTAATATGTTCATGTGTTTAGTCTCTGCTTTTTATTGTGTTGCATGGGGGATATATTGAGCTCCCGTAATGATTTAGTGTCTCCTTTTTCATTTTGTTCGTCCTTATTTTTTTTCTTTATCTGCCCTTTGATAGTTGTTTCTGTTAGTTGATTCTGCCAAACCATAGAAGATGCAAATGGATTTTCTCTCTTTTGTTTTTTTTGTGATAAATACATATATTGGTGGGTTTTGTAGGCAGATATGCAAGTTAGAGAAAAAATCTTGGCATTGATAGATTCTTGGCAAGAGGCTTTTGGGGGGTCTCGAGGAAAGCATCCTCAGTACTACATGGCATATGAGGAACTAAGGGTAAGCATGTAACTCCCCGTTGTCAACTGGTTATGCTTGATGGTTCTTTCCTGCCTAGTTTAATATTCCACTGTGTGTATTTCCCTTTTTTTTATAGATAACATATGATTTAATTTGATCATGTAAAAATAAGCAATGCCCAAGTACACAGGAAGAGATATGAACATATCTACCATCTATTGATTTGAATCATTTCATGACATTACGTCAATGATATTAGGCTTATAGGTCTTACCATAATACTGCTTTTATGGGTAACCATCAAGGAGTTCATGTTTTGGCCTTAATGGATTTTACTTTATAATAAAAAAAAATGGATTTTACAATATGATGGATCATATTAAACCATGCCAAAGTTTTACACCCTGCCATTAAATTTCTTTGCTCCTAGATGAGCCTCTTGACTTTTTTACTTATAAAAAAAAATGAGCCTCTTGACTGAAAAAACCTGTTTGCATGCTTTTAATTCACAATTTTGAGTTGTATGAATGGCAGCATTCTGGAGTAGAATTTCCCAAGCGTTCTTTAGATGCTGCTCCAATATTTACACCACCTGTTAGTCATCCAACCCTGAGACTAAGTCAAGCAAGATATGGAAGAATGCCTAGCAAATCTTCAAGGAGGCTTGATGAAACCATGGCAACGGAAATAGAAAGCTTAAGGTGAGGGTTTGTCTTTGGTCTGCACGCCCTGTTGGTCCTTTGTTGCCACTGCTTCCCGCTTCTGTTAGTTCTCATTCTGGGCTTTGTTTTACAATTTTTTTCTGATTCATTTTCATTATTATCTTAGTTTGTCAGACATGGATTCTATGCGGAATGTTATGGAGCTTTTAAGTGACATGCTTCAAGCCGTGAACCCAAATGACCGTGCAGTATGTTAAATGGCTGGGTTAAGAAGGATTATTAAAAAATGATATTTCTGTTTGTGTTTATAGGGGCTTTAAGAGATGAAGTTATCGTTGATTGGCTGGGTTATTTGTGTTGAAAATCTAAGTAGGATTATTACATGATGTTTCTGTTTGTGTTTATAGGCTTTAGGAGATGAAGTTATCGTTGATCTTGTAAATTGCTGCCGTTCCAACCAGAAAAAGCTGATGCAGATGCTAACTGCGACTGGGTTAGTTGCCTCCATAACTCTTATTTTGAGGGGAAAAAAAAAATTACTTGTTTTCTGCATACCTTTTCGTTATATGATTGAAGGCATGAGTCACTTTGATCAGATGGGCATGAATCGTCCAGCTTGTTTGGAATTCTCACGTTGTCTTTTTGGTTCTGTGTAGGGACGAGGAACTTCTTGGTCAGGGTCTTGAATTAAATGACAGTCTACAAAGTTCACTTGCAAAACATGATGCTATAGCTTTTGGTTCCCCCCTGCCAGCTTTAGCTGCTAGTTCCAGCACTAAATCCACTGAAGTATGTGCTTCCAATACTACTAAACCGAGTGTAGAATTAAGCTCCAGCTCAAGACCTAATGCTGTACAACCAGTTCTCACAATTACAAGCGCACCAATTGATGAGGAGGAGGAAGAGGAAGATGAATTTGCACAGCTTGCTCGAAGGTTCTATTACTCCCCAATTACTCTGGCTGTTTTTTCCTTTGTTTCATGGGAATGGCACTCTTAATGCTGATGCTTATAGATTTCATAAACTTTGGTTTTGGATTCATATTGATTAGGAGGAATAATATTCCACTCAAATGACGTAGATGATTATGTAGGAACTATGTTCCACTCAGATGATCATGATCTTTAACCGGTATAGGAAGGCACTTGAATGGAAGTTACTATTGCCTTCATTGCCCGCCTCACATCGGATGTGTATATTATTAACTTTGTGAAGGCTATAATCGGTCATCTTGTTCTATCAACGCAGGCATTCTAAAACTCAGCCCAAGACTTTTCTAAGTACTGGAACCAGTGAGGCTCTGTCGTCAATGGATACCAGCACTTCAATAACATCTGTCCTTGCAGCCTCAACATCTGGACCATATACTGCATTAGCACTACATGATCTACCTGCACCAGTTAGGAGTACGAAAGAACAGGACATGATTGACCTTTTGAGTATCACCTTATCGACAATGTCAGCCTCTCATACTCACACTCCATCGGCCTCTAACCAAAACATGAACCAGGTTCCTATTTCGCCCAGTGCACAACATTACCTCAATTCTCGCCAAACTTATGCCGAAAACCAAGGGCAGGTATCCAATAATAGTTATGTTGTTCCATGGGCCCAACCGCAACTGCAACCTCAATTACAAACTCAAGGCTTTCAACAAGTTCGACATCAACCACCACAAAGCTTTCAACAGGTTCTGACTCGACCTCAAAGCTCTCAAGATGTTCGACCTCAACCTCAAAGCTTTCAACCAGTTCAAATGCAACCTCACGAGCAATATCCCCCTTACTATCCTCCACCACCCTGGGCTCCGACCCCGATGTATTCTAACAACCAGAACCATGAGTCGACGACTCCACGAGCCAATAAAACTGCATCTTACACGCCCATGCATGGGACTCGACCCTTGCAGCATTATAATTCTTTCCCTTCAGCAGGAATCAATGGTTATGCTATGTATGGAGATCCAGGGGCTAGTGCTGGGGCTAGGAACCCTGCTGCAGCCCCTGCCCCTGCAGCAGGACCAAAGTCCTTTGTTCCCGCGTACAGATTGTTTGAAGATCTCGATGCTTTTGGCAATGTAGCAAGCGGCAGCACATCATCAGGCTTGTCAGGAAGTTCTGGACAGAGTATGGTTGGCTGGAGAAAGTGAAAGGCTAATGATACAGCTTGAGGAAGAGGATAGATCCATGTGAATATGTTGGGTAACAGTATCAGTGTCTTCTTCAATTTCACAATGTAACGCATTTTCTTTTGATACATTGTTATGATTGCCATTGATGGTCGACATCAGTGTGTTGCTTGTGATTGTGAATGCAAGCAAAAGTAAAATTCCTTCCGGCAAAGGCAATGCATTTGGCTTCCTGCGTCTTTGGCCTGCTCTCACATGATTAAATTCCCAAAGCTCTGGGACAAAACAAGCCTTTTCTCGTGACTGTTGGAGAACAGGGGCACTAGCTCAAACTCAACTAATCTACACATTAGATAAACGTTAATGAAAGAACCAAGTGACCATCACCCCCCCATCACCATAAAGTTAGAAGGAACAGGGGTGAAGTTGAAGCCCGTGTTTAAGGAGTTCAACAACCCATGGCACTATGGGCAACTCCCAGAATCGTGACACAGGAGTGCTGCATTTACACATTTTAACTAGGTGGAAGAAACAATGAACACGCTAAAATGGATAAATACATATACCTATATATAAAAAGGATAAGCTATTTACACTCATTTACTCATGTAACAGATTATTTGTCGAAGCCCCGCCGATAAATATGTACTTGAAGCCGTGACCCATGGTCGGGGCAGGGCAGGACTAACGAATGTACAGCACACCATTGGCAGAAAGCATCCAATCAGGATTCCACGATAGATTGACAGCAAAGAAGAATTAGGGCACGAGAATGTGGCACGTGATGATCCAACTGCACCAGTGAAAGCTGCAGCAGTGACTCCAATGGAAGATTCCTGCAATTATGTCCCTCTAATCCCTTCAATTTGAAGCATTTGTCAAACAGACATCAGGAAATAACTCGCCTTCATCTTGATTGAGAGTTGTCGTCCGCATAGACAGTAACACAACCATCTACAGCACCAGCAGCAAGCAATACTTGGTAGGGATGGAAGGCAAGGCAGCTTACAGAACTTATCTTCTGGCCCATGAATGTATGCAGGTACCGAATAGTGCCTAGTTGTTCACCCTCAAGGCTAAAGACTTTGATAAGCTGTTTGGCGGAACCACTGGCAATAACCGGGGCATGTCTATGAACAGCTAAAGCTGTAAGAGAGCCTCTGTGAGCATCAATTGTGAGGTAGGCATCCCTATGATTTCTAATATCAAGGAATTGAATGTCACCAGCTTGAGATGCGCTAACAATCTGAAAGAGGATTTGATGGTTAGGGGCACTTCACCTTTCCCACAAGGATATTTTAAATTGAACCCATCAAGAAGAACAAGGACAAGGGTTTATAAATTGAAAGCAATTGAAGACAGGAAGTAACCTAAGCCAAATCTATCTTCTAAACAAGGCATGATACATTATTGGAGCTACGTTTACCTTCGCAGGATCAAGCCCGGGTTGAAAGCCAATTCCCACAACTCTTTCGCCCTTTTGGGAGTGCGGCCGTGTTTCACAGACAAGCCTAAGGATTAGATGATGACATGACATGTCAAGGTACCGAAGGCATTGCACATGCAGATATCAAACATGAAAACAATTAGGAACAGATAACATGCAAAAACAATATTTTTTTTTATTTTTGGAAAAAAAAGGCACAACTCAGAGTCAACTTTCACTCGAGCAATGTCACAGTGACATTCAAGTGACTCCTTGACCCGAGTTCCTACAGTCAATATTTTAATTACACAGCATCATGATCATTCAGATGCGCCCAATAAATTACACCATCAACACAAGTAATCTAACACTGAAAATTTATTGACCTAGCATCATAAATATGCATTTAGGAAAAAACTCAATAGATCAGAGTTTTTAAATGCAAGTTACATGTTCATCGCCATCACACAAGAACCTTAAAAAGAAAGTCTGGGCAACAATTAACGCAACCATTCTTGCAAAGCTTTTAGAAAAAAATATATATATCTAGGACGAGATTTTTTATCAACCAAAAATATTGAGCCATTTCATTTTACAATGGTTAAACAGCCAATCAAAAGTCTTAACATTTCACTGTGCCCAGGTATTCCTAATACAAAATGGGCGGACAGGTACTCTTGCAACTATCAAAGTACGAAATTAATCCAAGTGGGCTCCTTATGGTCCTACACCATGAAACCTGCAATGCTAAAAAAAACCTTGAGAGTTTGGAAAAGTATTATTTAATATTGTTTTTGTTTTGGGATTTGAAAAATATGAATTATTTATTGTATTTTGTGTGGGAGTTTGGAAAAGTTTTAATGATGAGATGAGATGGTTTGCGTAACCAAACGAGGCCTTAGTAGAATGTTGACGGCTTCGGTTGGGGGTGGCTTTTCTCAGGAATTTCAGTGAGGGATATTAACTGTGCCATACTTCACATCTCTCATCTTTTGTTTGCAGATAATACATTGTTATTCTATGTGGCGGATCCAATCTTTGAGGAATATCCTTCTTTGATTTGAAGCTGTGTCCAGGTTGAAATTAAATCTCTAAATCCGAGCTGATGCGATTGGAAATGTCAGAGATATAAGGGGCTAGCCCGTCTATTGGGCTGTAAAGTATCTTTACTACCCACAAAGTATTTTTGGTCTTCCTCTTGGCCCTTTTCACGGTCAAGTCGATTTGGAATTATGTATTGTAGAAGATAAGTGCAGGCTAGACAGGTGGAAAAGGATAAAGGGGGTAGGATTACCAAAGAGCACACTCAAGTCTTCCCACGATATTTCTTATCCTTATTTCCCCTTCCTCTTAGACTTGCTTCTAGGATTGAGAAGCTCCAATGATTGTTTGTGGAGTGGATTAGGCGAGGAGTTTAAGTTCCATCTTGTTGGTTAGGATGAGGTGTGCTCTCCAAATACTGGGGGCAGTTTGTGAATTTGTAACTTGAGGGTGTTCAAAATGGCCCTATCAGGGAAATGGTTGTGGTGCTATAATTATGAGGGGGAAGCTTTGTAGAAGATTGTGATAGATTAAAAGTATGGGAGTGCTAGGGGGGATGGGGTTCTAATGAGCATCGAGGGGTTTATGGTGTGGGATTATGGAAAAATATTCGAAGAGGGTGGGGGATGGTTCAAGGATCAGTATTTGGCATGACAGATGGTGTGGAGATAGGCTCTGAAGGATGCTTGCCCCACAATTTTTAAAATTGCACGTGAGCAAGAGGCCTTTTTGGCTGAATCAAGGGAATCTCTTTTGCCTTTCAGTAGGGAAGCTCGCGATTGGGAGGTCAATGTTTCATAGAATTCTTAAAGTTGTACTCTTTTGGAGATGGTAATGTAAGGGCGGACAAGATTGTTTGGACTCCTAGCAAAGGAAAATTCTCCATACACTCATTCCCTGAGGTCCTTATGACTCATGAGGAGAATCTCTTCCCTTGGAAGAGTAATTTGAGGAGCAAGGCAACCCAATGCCGGCATTCTTTGTATGGATTTCTTACCTAGTGGTTGATTCATGATTGGTGTAGTTGATTCATGATTGGTGCCTGCAAGTGCAAAGGTGGTTGATCTCCTAGCTAGTTGGAGACCTGTTAACGACATTCCTCCCGTGTGGAAGATGACACCTGTTTGTCTATTGTGGTGTATTTGGAGGGAGAGGAATGACTGAAACTTCGAGGATCTAGAGCACTCCATGGAAGATCTTAAAAAGTTTTTCTATAAAATTAACTTGTGCTATTGCAATAGATTTCAATAGTCTTAGTTTCCATGAATTAGGTGCGTTACCTCTAGTTCTGAATTAGGTGCATTCTCTTGTATTCTACCTGTGTGCTTCGGCTATGCCTATTTTCATATTAATTAATTCTTTCCTATAAAGAAAAAATATTAATGGATGTTGGATTTACGCGAAAATTGGTCTGCTTGGATGCCTGTGCCACTCTTTCTTCACATATCTCACACCACACACACAAACACATAAAAGACTAACTGAAGAACTTTTCCTTGAAACAAAGTAAAGAAGTTTTCCTCAAAAGCTGCTAGGAAAAATTACCATGTTGCAAATGAGTGTTACCCTTGACCATAGAATGATTTTCCTATAGTACAATGTCACAACTCAACCATGTAAACATTTACATTAGGCCAGAGGAATATCGTGACTCTAGAATGATTTCCCTATGGTACAATGTCACAACTCACAACCATGTAAACATTTACATTACGCCAGAGGAATATCGCATGTGAAATCTTACATTTCTGGTTTCCGAATATCGTAGAGTCTGACAGAACCATCCACAAAACCAGCTGCAAATTGACCCCCATGAACTTGAGAAGCAGCCTAGGCAAGGCATACATTACAAATAAAACAAACTCCATCAAAAAAGTTCAAGAGTTCCCAATTGCTAAAACAAATATGGAAACATAAATAAAAATGGAATATTATACTAAACACCCCCCACCCCATTGCAATGATACCTCTAAATACCACTTTGGCACTAATCACAGCAATTTGAAACTTTCATTTCAATTTGCACCCTCTATCAATTGTATTGTTAAAATAGACAGAAAGTAGGTTGTGCCACTTGCACATGCCATTTTCCAACTTAAACTGGCCAAAGTGTATCTTTCCCATTATTAAATTATTATGAAAGTTCTTGATGCAACAAAAATATAACGTATGATTTACTACAACATTCAATCTGCAATTCTATACGTTTCCCACATTTGTAATACTCAACAATTTGTAACCTTACTCAGCAAATCTAGCACAAATTACATCTAATCAGAGATATTATTGGAACATATGGTTCTTGTTTCCAGCTACATCATAGTAAAACTAAACAAAAAATGTGGAACAGCTAAAAACTCACCAATGCTGAGGTGGGGCAATCTGATGTCAAGGGAGTGGAACTAGCGAGCTGCTCTTTATCCAGATCCCAAAGCATGATGGATGACATCTCACCAGAAGCATACTAGTGATAAACCATTGGGAAATTTTAACCACTTGGCATCAGAATAAGGTCCTAAAGTACAGGATTTACATCTAAAACAAAGTAATTACCAAATATCCGGACTGCTGTTGCCAATCCACAACAGCACTTAAACTTCGCACAACAGATTTATGACCTTGAATTGAAGAAAATGCAGTTACAAGCTTTTGTTTATTCTTCAGATCATAATCTTTCCAAATCCGAATATTTCCGTCACCTGAAGCATATGCACAAATAAGAAGTTAGACTGTCTCATAATTTCTGATATTCCAACAAACAACTCCATTACTCTCATTATACTAACTAAAACAGTAATAAATAACATTACATGAAGCAGCAAGAAGCAAGCTGTCATCAAGTTCATTTATAAGGCAGAGCTTAGCAATTCCTTTGTCAGGAAAATCGTGGTTCTCAAAAGAGTTGAGCAGGGTAGCTTCCTCATAATTCCATATCCTGCAATGAAAAAACACACGGCTAATTTCAGGCAATGTACAAATTTATATACAGCAAGACAACAAAGGACTTGTGAAAGTTTATTCATTAAACCAGCAGCAATTAAATTAATAGAAAACCATGTAATTATACAGTATAAGATGCAAAATGAAAAATTCTGCAAGAAAAGTTTAAAAAATATTCAATGCTATCTAACAAGAAAACAATTTAGCTGATATTGCCCGTCACATGGAAATTATGAAGAAAACAAAAGGCGAAACATTTACTCGTCAACTTTCTTAGTTTTTGGAATATCAAATTGTTATTTTCCAACAGGATGGTATCTAAAAGATATCATCAGATACGTAGCATAAAAAAGTGAAAGAGATCAGTAGATTTATAGGGAGGAAGGGAGGGAGGTATAGACTTCCGGGTTCCCATGTAAATTAGCTTACTCTCAGATAATTGGGCCATCTAAGCATGTATTCACAGCATAGGTAAAATAAAAGTACAATAAATGAAAAGATGTATGCCTGATCCTTTCATTCTCATCTGCAGCAATAACAACAGGAGTGAAAGGTTGCAGCAGTATTGTTTTGGTGCCCGTCTCGAACTTTGTATCCCAGCTAGCAATTTGATTATTATTATTAAGCCTGCTAACAGCTGACCAAGAAATAAACAACCACATTGGTTCCACAACCAAAAACGATAACACATTTTCTAAGCCTATTACAGAAGCATATTATAAGGAACAGAAACTAATCAACGAAAAGACCCACATGAGTGCTGGCATTTAACTATATGCTCCAATGCAAATTTCTCCCTCTCTTCTCTTCTAGCTAGTATTACTTCACTATCGTCTGAAGCAGTAAGAAGGGGCTTGGAGAAGTAGCCACAACTCCAATTATAGATTGTTGACTGCGGAAGTAAACTGCGTTCCGAAACCCCAGATGATCCTCCAGAAGCAAGAAGAGGGTCAGCTAATCCTGAGTCAGGAGAATTTATAAGATGAGGCCTGAACTCTAAAGAGCAAACTCTTCGTATTCCAGTTAAATGACTAGGTCGAGGAGGGCTGACAGGAGGAGTTCGGAAGGTTAAAGGTAAATGACCTGCCAACAACAACACAAGTACATTACGATTAAAAGCAAAAATTAAAGGCATAATCCTGATTGGAATAAAGTAATACATTGGATTACTCCAGTCAAAATAACTACCATTTCAAATATCAGTACACAACACCATATTGTTCACATCCAAAAATTACCTCCACTCATGTCAAACCACGAAGATGAACGAGCTAGTCCAGAAAAATTAGGACTTGGAGATGCTTTTGCCAGTTCACCAAGCCGAACATTGCTGCTGGTGGGCCTCAAAGGTTTTGCCACCACTTGTTCAATCCCAATAATGGACAGTACCCGCCGACCAATACTTGCTATGCGTGGAGATGGATCCTTGGCTAATGTACACATGGCGAAGACACATTGTGAATACATTGCATTGTCCAGAGGTTTTGACATGGAATGGTTAACAACACCATTGCTGACACCATCATTCAATACTCCAGAATCAGAATGTTGAGATGAATCATCAGACAAAGGAGAACCATGCATAATTCCAGAGTTAGCTAGAGGGCTGCTGGTGGAGACCCTTCCATCTCGGACTGATGGATTGTCATTGCCAACTCTTAAAACGGAACCAACTTGGGATGAAATAATGTTTCCATGCGATATGTACTGGTTTGAGGTACTATATCCACTGCCTGTACTTTTTATATGAGCCAAAGAAGGTATGGAATTCAGAAGAGAATTAGACTGGGGTTTCCAATATGCAGCAGCAATTGACTTGAGATGCTTGTTGTGGCCAAAGGCAAAGCGCCCAAGCGCTGCCAAGGAATAAGGAAGACCAGACCTGGTTACTTTCAAAGTTTCTATTAACAGAAGTTATTATCCACAGCTATAACAATGACAATGAATAAGCAGCAGCATAAAACAGGCAACTAGGAATTCTCCAAACTGAAATGGCTTATCAAAAAAAACGAATAGATGAGTGGTGTACTTTGTGCTAGTTAAAGAAGAAAGGAAACATAAAGTTCCAAGATATTACTTGTCAACGTGGCTTTTGATGGTTTACAAAATTATCAATCAAAAGTTTTGAACACAATGAATTTTCAATTAATTTGAACATCACAGCAGAACAGTTTGAATATTTTATACCGCCAAAAAAGAGACAATAGCTCTGCTTATCAATTTTTCACCGAATCCAGCCTAGCATAATTTTTGTGCAAAAAGGATTCCCTTTATAATCATTATAAGGTGTGTAAACTCTACAACTTTCATCCAGAACTATCAAGTATATACTAGATGAAAACAAAGAGCAGAAAACAATGGAACCAGATTAATCTGGGAAATTGATGACCATTCACATACCCACAGCAACCTCAGCCCTGACTAGTGGACTTCCATCAGCAACAACACTTAAAAGGCTTCTAGTGATACTAATCTCAGCCCTGATCTTTTCATCATCATCACATTCTTCATCTCCTCCAACACGATCAATAGAGTGGGCCCCCATGTCAAGCAGGGTACCAAGGGCAAAAACAGCACAAGCTCTGACCTGGACAAAAAAAAAGGATTATACACTGAATCATTACAAATTCTATGAAGAATTTAAAAAAATAAAAATAAAAACAATCAAAGAAGAAACAAGTGACAAAGCATGATGACAAACCTCTGGTTGGGGCTCAGAGAGTAGGGTAGCAAATATCGCAGGGGAATCAGCCTGCAAGCCCATTATTTGGGCCTCTGTGAAATCCTCCCACAGCTTTCCCATACAGAGGCAAAGCCACTGAAGAAATAGGGGGTCAGTTTGTGAATCATTTGGGGTTGAACCCTGAAGGTGCTTCAAGCAGACATGAATTAAATCAGCATCAACACAGGCTTCCTGCCCCTTTCTGTGCCCATCAACAATTACAGCCAAAACGAATGCAGCCATTGCACGCTGCTCTGGATATGCTTCCATGCTATCAAGAAATCTAATGAAATATGTATGCCCTCCATCCTTTACTAGATCAACCTGACATGACTATCATCCCACAAGACATAAAAGAACAATCAATATTTAATATATAAAGGATGCATATTAAAAACCAGTTTCAGCACTAGTGGCAGAAAAAAATAGAAAGAAAAAAAATAAAGGGAGCAGGAATAAAGAATCATTGGCACATGAAATCTCTTTCTGACTTGTGTGCCAAAACTTTTAGGATGTCTTTTTTTTATAAGTAAATGATAGTATTAGGCCCTAATTAGTCATGGGGCTGAGAATTTTCCATGGAAGAGTATTTGGAGACCAAAAGTGCCTAGCAAGGTTGCTTTCTTTTGTTGGCCAGCTTCTCTTGGAAAAATTCTGACTGTTGATAATTTGAGGAAGAAGAGCTTTCAGTCTATCAAATTGTATTATATGTGCAAGAAGGATGGAGAATCTATTGATCATCTTTTTCTGCATTGTGAGGTGGCCACGTGGTTCTAGAACAAAATTTCTACTAGCGCCGGATTTTCATGGGCAATGCCCTTGCACGTGTTGGATGTTTTCACAATTTGGCCAGAAATTGTTGGGAGAAACATTAAGCCTACTGTAATGAGAATCATTCCTTTATGCCTATTGTGGTGCTTGTGGATTGAAAAAAACGAAAGATGTTTTGATAATCATGTACGTTCCTTAGAGGAATTAAGGGGTTTTTTTTTATTTTAGTACTATCAGATTTTGGGTCTCTAATCTTGTAAGGGATGGGAATGACAATTTGGTTTTGTTTTAATTTTCCAGCTCTAGCTTGTAAATAGGTGTTTCTCAATTGTAGACTCCTTGTGTACTTGGGTTATGCTTATTTACTTGGAATAAAATTTCTCTTATTACTTATCAAAAATAAAATAAAATAAAATGATTATATTAAAAAGATTAGGCATAGCCCAAGTATACAAGATGGTAACAAGAGCTGACACCCATCTAGGAAGGAGAAATAGAAACAAGAATATCATGAAAATCAAGGCAATTGAAACCAACAGCTTTGACCCATAAAATAAGGTTCTAACAAATATTAATCTAAGCTCTTCCAATGAGCGTTCCTTGCCTTCAAACGTCCCTTCATTATGATCCTTCCATACGCACCACATAATATAAATAGAAACAATCTTCCACACAACCGTGATTCGTGGAATACAGCCTAGATTTGTCCAACTGGCTAGAAGCTAAACCATAGTGGCAGACATAACCCAAGCGAGCTCTAATCGTTTGACACATCTTCCCATAAAACCCAAGCAACCTCACAATATAGTAGAAGGTGATCCACAATCTCTCAACTTTTTTACACATACAGTACCAGTCCACTATAATCACCCTACGTTTCAGTAAATTATCCATCGTCAAAATCTTATCCAAACACGCTATCCAAGCAAAGATGTCACTTTGGGGGTGCCTCATTTCTCTAGATCCTTCTCCGTGGAAAGTGATTGTTATGCAATTGTGCAAGTGACTTCTAGAAAGAGCGAACCGCGAATATACCTTTTCTTGCAGGTACCCACCACAACGTATCAGATCCTTGAGGGCTTGATTTCATGAAGTACAAGCGTCTAAAGAGACTCTCAAAGCTGTCAATTTCTCAATCTTGGGCCGCTCTTGTAAAGCTCACATTCCATTGGACTAGATCACCAGCTATCCCAATGAAATCGGGTATTCAAGCTTCCTTCTCACATGCAATCTTGAAAGTCGAGGGGAAAAAATCTTAGAGTGCATTATCTCCACACCATACGTCGTACCAGCATTTAATGAAGGCAGGAATCATTCTACTAAGCGCATCCATGACTATGAAAAAAAGGAGTGGAAATAAAGGATCCCCTTATCTTAGATCCCGAGAGTCGTTAAAAAAATCCATAAGGACTGCCATTCACCAGAACTTTGCCATGAATATGCAACATCGAATCCACGGGCACCATCTCTCTCCAAACACCACCTCTCCAGCAAGTAAAGTAGGAAATTCCAATTGACGTGATCATAGGCCTTCTCGATATCCAACTTGCATAAGATATCCAAATTGTGAAGTTTTAATCTACTAGCAATACATTCATTGGCAATGAGAACTAAGTCCAAAATTTGTCTCCCTTTACAAATGCATTTGGAATTTCGTAATGATCTTGTACATGTCATTCACAAGACTAATGGGACGATATTGCTTCACCTCCGATGCACCAAGCTTCTAGGGATAAGGGTAGTAAAAGTAGCATTGAGGCTTTTCTCAAAATTTTCAACTGATGAATCCTCTACCCTATGTATCCTCTAGTGCTACCTCTCCACTATTACGACTAGAGTTTCTACTTCCATTTTCAAACTCCCCTAGGGCCTCTGCCATCCTCCTCCATCCTTTACCCTCTATCTCCTCTGGTATGAAAATAAACCCAAGTGGACTCGAGTTTCATTTGCACCCAAGGAATTTGAACCCTAGGCCTGGAGGGAGCATATCTTAAACCCAAGGCCTTTCCCACTTGAGCCAACCCAAGGAGTTAGATATCATATAGGCAATTACTAGGCTCCTATAAAAAAAAACTTGTTAGAGAAAATTCCTCAAAGAGACAAGCTTGAATAAACCAATTTTTCACCTTGCTAAATTATGGAGGCGGCCAAAGTGTCAAAATTCTACCATAACTAATTCCATTTGAATAAATAGAAACTTGAATTTCTGAAAAAAATAAAAAAATAATTAAAAAAATAAAAAATAAAAAAACCTAAAATCTGCATAAACACTTTTGTGCAGATTTCGGCTCTATTTGGATTAACAGATGAGATAAAATGAAAGTTAAAATTTGAATAAAATATAATTAGTATATTATTTTTTAATATTATTGTTGTCTTGGGATTTGAAATTGAATTATTTATTATATTTTGTATAAAAATTTTAAAAAGTTGTAATAATGAGATGAAATGAGTAGAGTTTGAGATGAGTTTGAATACAAGCGGGGGCTTAGTATACCTTATCAAGTGCAAGAATCTTTGTCCATATGAATACAAGAATTTGCCGAACCTCTGGTGTTATTGTTTGCAATAGCTTCAAGACATATGGGAAGATTCCAACAAACAGAGCCTGCAAAAATAGAGAAGAAACTCACTGCGCCAATCGCTACATTATAAGAGGAAAAAGAGAAGCAAAACTCAAGCCACCAATAACTACCAGATCTACTGCCCAGGGTCCCATATCAAGGAATCGTCCAAGAAGAACCAATGCCCGAAATCGATGACTTTGGCTACGTAAAACCTGAAACCAAGATGATTTATGGACTTGTTATTATAAGCAAAGACAATAGGGAACATTGAGACTGATCCGTTGAAGAACAAAAAAAATCCATTCCACCAGCAGCCAGAACCTTAAAAGTTGTCAGTCAAAGCAATTTACATCGATCATAACATTATGGCTATACCAGAAGACTTTATTGTGTTATCATCTCCATTTCAAGAAATTGAAACCAAGAGTAACTATACTCAAGTCATTTCCTTGTTAGTTATCGAATTAGCACTCATAAAACAAATTTCTAAAACAATTCTTAATACAATCATACTGTATTACTGATAGGACTAACAACTTCAAGAAATAGGACTCGGCAGGCAATTGTAAAAAAAATTGCAAGCATCCCTATGTCCGAGAAGACTTATACACCATTATACAGGAAGGATAGCTGAATGATGGCCCCCAATACTGGAGCAAGTGATGTGCTGCACCTGAAGAACAATGGGCAACTGCTCTGGCGGTTTCTTACGTTCAGATCCATGGTCTAGCCATACCTCAAAAGCTGTCAACTGCTCAGTGAAAAATGGACTAGCCTGAAACAACATAAACGTTCTATTCAAAGGACAAAAGCAAAAAGAGCATAATAAGATTACATAAAAGCTTCATTCTTCCTAATTCCCTTGATAAGCTAAATTCTACCATCATGCAAGCCCAGAGCAAGAAATAAAAACAAGTACAATAAAACCCAAGAGAACATACTACGAACTCTGCATTAGGGTCCTCAATCAGTGATGGAAGCTGAGCAAGGCAAATCTCAGCAGCCATGTCCCACGCATCCCTGCATTGTGCAAAAGTGACGTAATAATTAAATTTTATAAACACCAAACTGAAAAAATATACATGCATCTCCTGCATACCACATATGATGCTGATGGGTTGGTGGCAACATTGGCTGAGAGATGGGGGAACAATTAGCAGAACGCATAATTCGCTCCGCAAGTAAAAAATTTCGAAATAGACTGGCAACTAACAAATCTTGTCTGAACAGTCTCTGAAAAAGATCTGCAGCACAAAACTAAGTAATGGGTAATTGTACCACTAACAAGAAGCATAAATGAACAGCTCAAGGCCATGCTATGAAGCACTAACTCAGTGAAGTTAAAAGTTTACCTTTAGGAAGAACATTCCATGCAATTGTGTCAGTCACAGCGGTAAAAATCCAGTTCAATTCACCCAGAAGTGTTTTCCGATCATTTTGGCGGCCAGGAATTTTATCTATGAGGGAATCATCAAGGGACTCGTGAAGCAAGGAACGTTTGCAGAACCTATGACAAAGTATGCCCATTGATAAGTCCAATTAACACATGGATAATTTTTTTTCAGTCCATTTCACATATAAGAGAAATTTTATTCCAAGTAAATAGGCATAGCCCATCGATAATTTTGTTTCAGTCCAATTCACACATGGATAATTTAACTTCCTTTTTTTCAGTCCAATTTTTTTTTCAGCCCATCGATAAGTCCAATTAACACATGGAACTTTATCTATGAAAGAATCATTAAGGTTTTTTTTTGTTTGATAGGTAATAAGAGAAATTTTATTCCAAGTAAATAGTAATGGCCCAAGTACACAGTGAGTATACAATTGAGAGACACCTGTTTACAAGCTAAAACAAGGAAGTTAAAACAATCTAGAACATTCATTCCCATCCCTTACAAGATTAAAAACCCAAAATTTGAAAGTATTATGAAAAAAGACCCATAATTCCTCTAGAGTGCATTCACAGTTATCAAAACATCTTCCATTTCTTTGAGCCCATAGGCACCACAGAAGGCATAAGGGGATGATTCTCATAATTTCAGGCTTAATGTCTTTCCCAATAATTCTTGGCCAAATTGCAAACACATCCGAGATGCGCATGGGCATTACCCATGAAAATCCAATCCTAGCAGAGATTGCATTCCAAAGTCATGATGCCACCTCACAATGCAAGAAAATATGATCTATAGATTCGCCGCTCTTCTTGCACATATAACACCATTCGATTGCTTGAATGCCTCTCTTTCTCAAATTATCAATAGTCAGAATTTTGCCAAGGGACACAAACCAACCAAAAAAAGCAACTTTACTAGGCACCTTTGATCTCCAAAAGCTCTTCCAAGGATAATCTTCAACCCCGTAACTGAATAGGGCCTTAGAATATGAACTCACAGAAAAACTGGAATTCATAGAATGTAGCCACAACAAACTATCATCTTTGTTCTGAACAATCTTTTTCTCATATAACTTTCCCAAAAAATCTGAAACTTCATTAGTTTCCCAATCCTAGATATCTCTTGCAAATTCCACATTCCAACAAATCAAATTGTTGGAGATAAAATAAGAATCAGCAATGGCGGCCCCTTTGGTTTTAGCTATCCTAAAAAGATTGGGAAAAGCATCTTTGAGAGGAGAATCCACACACCAAGTATCATGCCAAAAATAAATCTTTGCCCCATTCCCCACTTGAAACTTAGTGTGTTTAACAAAAACATCACATTTCTTCTAAATAGACTTCCATAAGCCCACCCCAAAAGGGCCTTTAACTTCCTTAGAATGCCAATTCCCCCACAACTTTCCATGAATGTCGTCCACAATATTTCTCCAAAGAGCATTATTCTCAATTTGGTATCTCCAAAGTCATTTACCAAGAAGAGCTTTGTTGAATAGTCTTAGATTGCACACACCTAAGCCCCTTTGAGAGACTAGAAGACACACCTTATTCTAACTCACCAAATGGAACTTTTTTTCCTCTCTCATACCATACCATAGGAAATTCCTATAGAGACTCTCAATGGTTTTGGCAACCCCAATTGGTAGCGGAAAAAGAGATAATAAGTAAGTAGGAAAATTAGTCAAAGTACTCTTAATTAGAGTAACTCTGCACCCTTTGTCAAATAAAGCTTTTTTCCAACCGGCAAGCCTCCTCCTAATCTTCTCAATTACGCCATCCCAAATTGCAACTGATTTATGAGGAGCTCCCAAGGGTAAGCCAAGATATTTTATAGGAAGAGCCGCAATCTTACATCCCAAAATGTTTGCAAGATCTGAGATGTTACTAACCGGACCCACAGGAACGATTTTAGATTTGGATAGATTGATTCTCAAACTAGAAACGACCTCAAAACAGAGAAGAAAAGCTCTTAAAGCCTAGAGATGATTTCTATTGCTATCGCAAAAAATGAGTGCATCATCGGCGAACAACAAGTGAGAGACTGTAGTAATGCCCCTAGACTCATTTCCCATCTCAAAACCCGACAAAAAGCTACCTCCAACAGCCGCGTCAATCAAACGACTTAGAGCATCCATCACAATAACAAAGAGAAAAGGAGATAAGGAGTCTCCCTGCCTCAAACCCCAAAAGCTGTTAAAAAAACCAATTGGATTGCAATTTACTAAGATTGAGAATCTGGCAGAGGAAATACAGAATTTGATCCAAGGGCGCCACGTTTCACCAAAGCCAAATCTTCCAAGAATGTGCAGCAGAAAATTCCAATTGACATGGTCAAAGGCTTTTTCCATGTCTAATTTAACCAAAATTTCAGCTTTTCCCATTCTTAATCGACTTTCCAAACATTCATTTGCAATTAAAACTGAATCAAGGATTTGTCTATCCTTTACAAAGACATTCTGAGGCTTAGAAATGAACGTGTCCATAACCTTGCTAATACAGTCAGCCAGCACCTTGGCAATGATTTTGTAAACCCGTTCACCTTGACAATTATTTTTCAATCCTCTAATCTTTTGGACAGCTTCTATAGCTTCTATATACTCTAATCTTTCGGACAGCTTCTATAGCTTCAATACTTTCTCTAGATAAATGTCTCTTGCATAAATTCTCTGTACTGGGATTGTGCATTCTGTGCTTTTCATTGAAGTTTCAACCACTTATTAAAAAACCTTTCAATGACTACAAAACCACAACCAGGCTCCATTAATCAAGTAACTGGAGAAGATAAAATGGAGAGCTGTTAAAAGTGTGCAGCATATAATCAATTTATTATACCCAGGATCAAATAAGTTCTTTTTCAAAAAAAAAAAAAAGTTTCTTGATAAGAGGGTCAGCATAATTTATTGGTCCACAAGCCTCTCCCTTAGGTCAAAACTCCAATTAGATCGATATTATGAACTTCAATTGTTCTAATGTAAATTAGACATGGCTTTCTAAAATTAATATTCTCCATTATACTCACCTAAATTTAATACTCAACGATACGAAGAGAAATTTCAATAAATTTTGTATCAGAAAGAAAATAGAAGCTCACAAATTTTTAATTTTTTTTATAAGTAAGAAGTTTTATTAATCAAGATAAATCGGCATTGCCCGAATACACAAGAAGTATACAAGAAAAAGCCTAGTCACAAACTACTCCCTCTGGAAAGTGGCATAAAAGTCATTAAAACACACTCCGCTCAATACAATAAAAGAAGCCCAAATCAACAAAGTGTGATAGAAAAGGCCCTAAAACTATCTGGAGAGCGTTCCCTATTTTAAAAACATCGACCATTTCTTTCAATCCATGTGACCACATTAAGCATAGAGGCACCATCTTCCAAACAGCTGCAATGTGACGATGGCCTCTAATCCCTCTCAACCACGACAATAAATCCAATACCCGCCTAGGTGTAACCCATGCAATACCAAGCCTAGTGAAGATGTCCCATAAAGTCTTGACTACTTCGTAGTGGAGAAATAGATGGTCTACTGATTCGCTACTGTGTTTGCACATGAAACACCAATTGGTTAAGTAGCGGCCGCATTTCTTCAGCTTATCGATAGTCAATATTTTCCCATGGGATGCCAACCAGCCAAAAAAAGCAACTTTGAGGGGAGCATTGCTCCTCCAATTGCTCTTCCATGGTAAGGCATTGGAGGGGTGAACAGTCAAAATCTTGTAATACGAGCGGATTGAAGTTTTCTTATTCCCAGTGTGCGTCCATAGTAATTTGTCCTCCCTACCACCTTACACTTTCAGCGCAAAAAAAAAATAAAAAAATTGTAGAAATCGGCAATGTCGTCTACTCCCAATCATGTACAGCTCTAGAAAAACTCACAGACTAATGAAGAGAATTAGTGGAAAAGCTCATATTATTAGCCACAGAAGCATCATTGTTTGATGCAATCCCATAAAGCGAGGGGAACGCATTTTTATGGCCACATCGCCACACCAAATATCATGCCAAAACCTTATTCGCGTGCCCTTCCCACCTCAAGTCTGAAATTACCGAGGATGTCTTCCCATCTATTCCGAATGAATTTCCAAACACCTACCAAGTAAGCCCCTCTTACTGCATTAGAGCATGAATCTCCCCAAATGCTCCCATATTTATTATTGTTGATGCTTCTCCAAAGAGTATCCCCTTCCTGATGGTACCATCATAGCCACTTTCCAAGAAAAGCCTTGTTGAAGGTTCTCAATTTTCTAATTCACAAACCATCGCAAGACAAAGGGATGCAAACTTTCTCCCATTTAATCAGATGGAATTTTTTCTCATCTTCTAACCCTCCCCACAAGAAGTCACAAAAAATCTTCTCCAGTCTCTTTGCCACCCCTGCAAGTAAAAGGAATAAAGATAAAAGATATGTTGGAAGATTAGATATAGTGTGCTCTTAATAAGCGTGATTCGGCCGCCTTTAGATAAGTAGATTCTCTTCCAATCCGCCAATTTGCATTGATTTTCTCAACAATCCCATTCCACAGTTCCTTAGATTTGTGAGGAGCCCATAAAGGAAATCCCAGATACTTCATTGGCAAGGATGACACCTTCCAACCCAAGATGGCAGCCATTTTGCTTAGATTAGAATTTTGCTTAGATTAGTAACCAAGCCAACTGGTACAAATTCGGACTTTGATAGGTTCACTTTGAGGCCAAAGACAGCTTCAAAACAAAGGAGGGCTCTCAAGGAGTGAATATGGACAGGATCTGGGTCACAAAAAATCAACATATCGTCGGCGAAAAAAAGATGAGCAACTGATATGCTTTCATGCAAGGAACTACCCACCAAGAAGCCCGAGATGAAATCCCTATCCACCACCCCCTCCAACATTCTACTCAATACATCCATCACTAGAATGAATAACAATGAGAATAAAGCGTCCCCTTTTCTCAAATCTTGAGAACTGCTAAAGAAGCCTTCGAGAGTGCCATTGATCAAAATGGAGAATCTGACAGTTTTGATGCACTATTTAATCCATTGACACCATCTTTCCCCGAAACCATGCCTGCCAAGAATATACAACAAGAAATCCCAATTCGCATAATCAAATGCTTTCTCCATATCCAATTTACACAAGATACCTAGGGTGCCGCTTCTAACTCTAGACTCCAAGCATTCATTAGCAGTAAGAACAAAGTCTAAAATTTGTCTTCCTTAAACAAAAGCATTTTTGTGACTTCAAGATGATCTTTCCCATAGCTTCACTTAGTCGCTTCACAAGAACTTTTGAAATGATCTTATAGACCCCACTGACCAAACTTATGGACCAAAAATCTTGCACCTCCACCGGCCTCGCTCTGATAATGTCCCAACAAGTTTGAAAGAAGGCTATTCTGAAGCCATCGCGACCCGGTGCTTTATCTTTGGCCATCCCTTTCAGCACACTAAGCACCGCGTCCTCCTCGAAGGACCTCTCCAACCAAGCCGCACTTACTTGATCAATTAAGCTCACAATTTAACTTTAGCTTTCTTGCGAAGGAGAAAGAAATCATCGACTAATAAACACTTCTTCAATACTTAGTCCATAAATATTAGTCCATTTCTTTTGGGTTGTTCCATAGTTATTGTTCATACTAAAAAGTAACAAGATAACTTATGCTTTCTCTCATGATACCTCCATGAAAGTACTAATTACATGTTAGAAACAAATCATTTTTCAAATGAGACCTACAAGGAAGGGAAAAAAAATGAGAAGGTAAAAAATGTGAGAAAGCATTTAAAGCACTCTCCTTTAATATTGTGCCTCAAAGAAGGATATATAAATTTGGCATAGGGAGTAGATCCTACTGGAATTAACCAACCAGCAAACAATGACGAACTATTGCTCATTTTATGCATACTCTTTCAAAACATTTCAAACCAACAGAAAATTCACAATGACATGGGTCCGGACCAATTTCAATCCACCAACCTTTTTCTTTTAGCATAAAAATTATTACAAATAGAAAGACTGCAAACAGAATTTTGATTTAGCAGGAAAATAATATTTTAAATTCAGGATTCAGAAGACAATATTATATTTTTTGATAAATAAGAAGACAATATTATCTACAATGAAACATCCAGAAAAGATATCAAAGTTTCAGCTAGTAGTCAAACTGAACAACAAACAGGGAGATATATTCACCATTGTAATGCCATCTTTATAGGAGTAGTGAGGCAAGCAGTAAACACATCAGCAGGAAATTCCGCACTCTGCGGAAGAGTCTCATGTGCTTCACAGGCCGCAAGCAGAATGCAATCCCTTGAGGATCCAGAAGTACCCCAGTCATTAAGCTATCAAGAAACAATCCAATATTAACCTTAACAGTCAGGATAACATTAAAACCTGTCCCTAAATTAAAGCTACCCAATTACCATGTCAAATGACTTGTAGCAAAGACACTGTATGGTACCTCAGTGAAGGCATTGACAATCATCCCAGCAGCAGAGCAGTCAAAAACATATATCGATGGAGTCTTCAACCAGGAATCAAGGTCACTGATTGGTAAGGGGATATACTGTGTATAACTCTGCAACAACATAAGTTAGAACATGTTGACAAGCTATTTAATAGTGACAATAAAACAGCACAAAAAAGAAGGTTGGAAAGCAGTAACGGACCCTATTAAAGAGCCAAATTTCACCATTAGCCGTTGGTTTCGGCACACCATGTCCATTATAATGGAACAGAACTCTCTCTGACTTGGCATATTTACGACATGTATTACAAAGCTTCTTCACTTCCTCCACGGTAGGATCAAGTTGATACTTATAGCGAGCCTGCAAATGTTTAATATTTAAAAATAAACTTGATACTGTAACACGTCACTCAAATACATGAGAAAAATGTTCTGACCTTTGGTTGCCACCTTTCATACTGACTACTCAAGGTTTTTCCAACTGTCTCGAGTGCTTTTTGAGGTATCATAGAAAAAGGATCTGCACAGATGCAAGAATATTAGATAACAAGAAATACTTCTTTTTTTATAAATAGAAAACAAGAAAGACCTTTTCTTAGCTCCCAATCCATTTCGCTTTAAATTTCAGTGAGTTTCTGCCATTCTGGTCTATTTGGTCATTGGGCCAAAATTTGCATTCTTGTCCGGAATGTGTTCGATGGAAATTTTCTAATTTTCTTGAATTGCAATGACAATTCTCTAATTTTGCTTCAGTGGCATTTTCAGGCTGATTGAATGATGCTCACAGTTTTGTAATTTCAATTCAAGCACTTTTCATGTCATTTTACTTTTCCAATTATTTCTCTCTCAACTCTCAATTATACTAATTTAGCACCATAGTTTCTTCCTTTAAAGTGCAAGAATAAAATTTCTTCTTACTTTTTATTGTCTTTCTTGTGGTTTTTCTTAATTTTTATTATCTTTCTTGTTATTCTGACGTTAACTAATGTGTTCCAAATCATTGCTTTTTTTCTTCAATTTCGTGAAAAAGAAACCATACAACATGCTAGAACACTTGTACCAGAAATCGGAAAGGGAACATAAATCATAAGAACAGCATAGCTTAGCCAGCATGAATAAAATTACCATTGAAAGATACTAAAAGTGAACAACAGCACTGAATCCCTTCAACACATTTTTACTAATTTCAACCACCTCTCTAGAACATCCCACCGAGAAGAAGTTAACGAAATAAAATCATTTGCCAGATAATATAAGTACTCACTAATAACATAGCAAGGAAAGAGAAGTATTGGAGACCTGTTATATGACAGCTCAGACTCGAAAGAATTCTTGAAATCGCAAAACAAGAAAAATAGAAGCAAAATGAAAAAACAATAACAACGAACAAACAACCCCTAAAACCAGACGAATAGAAGAAAATAGGCAGCTTTAAATGAACCTATCCAGCACTCCATTCTGGCACAAGGAGATATCTTGATTACATCAGGTGGATCAACACTAATGTTTAAGCATAAAACTAGAGCAACACATCCCGTCTTCATCTGCATTTGACAAAAAGGAGTTGATCAAAAGCAAAATTTGTGTAAGATAAAACTGTCCCAAGGACCATTTACCAGAATATACTAAAACAAGGAAGCAGTGAGAGAGAGAGAGAGAGAGAGAGAGAGAGAGAGAGAGAGAGACTCCACAGCTACCCTACAAAACTTAAGGCTAGAAATTATCAAAAACTCCTCTAAACATGAGTAAAATATGCACTCAAATCCCTTGCCACAAGGGGACCCTTTGTCTCTCTTAAAGTTGGTTATAGTTATGGAGGCCATGGGTAGGATGACCTTAGCATTGGTGTTGGAGGGCCTGCTTTCAGGCTTATCAATGGTGACTACTAATAGGGGGCACTTGTCCCATATCTATTATTCGAAGATGATAAGCTTATTTTTTGTGATGCAAACCCTGAGCATTTGCGTTATTTGCACTGCTTGTTCCTTTGGTTAGAAAGCAGTTTCAAGTTGAAAGTCAATCCAGCCAAGTCCGAGATACTACCAATTGGTAATGTGGGAAATTTTGATGGCTTGGCTTGCAGCTTAGGGTGTTGGGTGTCTTCACTGCAATGACACTCTGGGGGGGCATTGTAGAGAAGCTTGAACATCATTTGGCAAGCTAGAAAAGGTTGTATGTTTCTAGAGAAGGCAGGTTCCTTGATTAAGAACACACTCTCAAGCCTGTCCACCAGCTTTATGTCTTTGTTTACTCTCCTTGTCGGCATGGAAAACCCTATTGAGAAGTTACAGAGGGCTTTTGTAATGCCTTAAGTGAAGGCTCAAGCTACATTTAGGCCATACTCCAAAAGGATTAGTCAATTGTATAATTGGGGTCTTGTTGAAACCATCATAAAGAGCAAGAACTTCTCCCTCCCAAATAACATTAAATCTCATACACCACCTACAATCACTGCCTAGTATGGATTATCACAATCTTCCCCCTCCAATATACTCGTTAGGTCATTCCATCATAGTTGGCATGGCTCAAGTCCCATAAATCTAGTTGGGATAGGATCTAATACCACTTGGTAACACCCTAAGCGAAGGCCCAAACCACATTTAAGTCATACTTCAAAAGAACTAATCAATGGTACAATTGAAGTCCTATAGGAACTGGTATAAAGAGCAAGAACTTTGACACCTATTTGTGACCGCATACACCCTAAACTCACTACTCGGCATGGGGTATCAAGATTTCTTATGGAATGGTTTGGGGGAGTAGAAATTTCATTTGTGAACTAGGCCAAGGTATGTTATGCAATTTTGGAAGGTGGTCTGGGTATCTAAAGGCTACTTAACTCAATAGAGCTATGTTGAGGAAGTGATGGTGGCACTATTCTAACAAAAGGGAGAGATTATGGAGAATGGTGGTAAACTTGAAGCATGGTCGTGAATGGGGTCAAGGGTCAAAAGGCACATGACGTGAATAGTCAAAAGTGAAATGAGGTTAATATAACTTGTGGGATTGGATCAAGAAAGAACATTCGCAAGGGTTGGGGGAGTTACCTTGACCTATTAAATATAAGGTGGGGGGATGGAACAAAGATAAAATTATCATATAATGTAGGGTGTGGTGATCGACTGCTTGACGGAATCTTTTTTTATTTGTTCAATGTTGCTAGGGTATGGTGCCTCAGTGGTTGATGGATTATAAATTTTTAATGACGCTCCACAATGGGATTGAAGTTAGTTGGACCTCTTTACCTCTCTTTCTATAGGCAATCAAGAAGTTTTATTCATGATAATAGCATTGTAGTACATGATGTATGAATGAGTAAACCTAACGAGGTTTTAAATCAATATTAAAAAACTCGTGGAGATTGAGCCTAGTATAATATATTGCCCCTTTCCAAAGGAATAAGGTTTTAAAAAAGAAAGTTGTAGTCCCAGTTTGGATTTAGAAATGAGACGAAATGGTTTTATATGAAAAATGAAAGTTGAATAAAATATTATTAGAATATTATTTTTTAATATTATTATTATTTTGAAATTTAAAAAAATTGAATTATTTATTATATTTTATGTAGAAATTTAGAATCGTTGCAATGATGAGATGAGATGAGATAAAACGCTTTCCGAATCCAAACGGGGGCTCATTCTCCTCTCATGGTCTACAAAGTTTCTAACTTTACCTCTTTTTATAATTGACTATATATTTATAGATTGAAACAAGGCCAAGAAGACAAGATGTATTGGAGCCTATACAAGATAGGGGTGTATGAGATTAAGTCCTTTTATAGCAATTAGTCCCCCATGACACCACTACTTTGTCATGGAAATTCAATTTGGAGAAGGAAAGCTAACTTGAGAGTATCTTTCTTTGTTTGGACGGCTCCACATGAAAAGATCCTTAGTCTAGGGAACTTGAGACATACACCATATTATGTCCAATTTATCGTATCATTTACTCATCAAAAAAGTTATTGTATTGTTTTATGGGAAAAAAAATGTTTAAGAGACGGGCTAGAACCAAAAGACATAATTGAAGGTCATTTGTTTGTGGAGATCTCCTCCTTATTTCCGAATATACCCTTTTGGTTTGAGCAACAAATAGAAAAGCTTTATTCCCTCACGAAAAAAAACCAATTGCAAGATCTTTTTTTTTTTTTGATGTCGGGGAACCTCTCCAAGGCAGGGCCATTCGGACCCACCTTTGCAGAGTAAATTCCGATCCCGTGCACCGAACCCTCAAAAGTTTCCCTACATGAAACTGGTTAAATCATTGGCTTTTCACCAAGGGGTGTGGCCCCAAATGATTGTTTGCACCACACCTTCAAAAGTTTCCCTACAAGATCCACTCCAAGCTTCTTAATGATTCCCATTCACAATAATAGCCTCAAACTAGACATTCAGAAATTTCAACCAAACTAGATGGTGTCATCAGACCTAGAAACTACCTTAGTAGGTTGAGCAAGCAATAGAAGTATAGGCACTCAACACGACTAAGATTTGTATTTTATGCTTGAGTTTTGCTACATTCACAAAGGAATTATACAAAGATAATCCCACAAACTGATGTGATTTCCTTTGATTCATTTGATATACTTTATAATAAAAATAAATTTATATCTGACGAATCACATCAAACCACATTAGTTTGTGAGATTTTTTTGTATAGTTTCTTTGTGGCTAGAGTATTCTTAATGCTTTATGCAAATATTAAGTTCTCTAAAGTGCAACTCATCAATCAACAATGGACTATGTTCCTAGATTTGATTCTAACCACAATGTTGTACTCAATTCAGTCTATGAACTAAATTTATTCTTTTGATCCGTAAATAAGGATTTATTGATGAGAACTAGGCATAGCAAAGGAACATGAGACGTATACAAGAGCGACACCTAGGCATGATTGAACAAGGATACAAGGAATTAGAGGATATTTAGACCATTGAAGTCTAATACAATCAACCAGTGGAATAAAGTGTGAAAAGAAAACTCTAAGCTCGTCCTGCGTGCTCGCGATCTTCAAAACTTCTACAATTCCTCTCCCTCCAAAGACACTACCATAAGCAAATGAGGACCATCTTTCATATTGCTATGATTTGCCAGTTACCACACAAACCTCTCCAAGTTGCTAGGAAGTCAACTACCTTTCTTGGCATCACCCAAGCTACCCCCACCCTAGCAAAAAATTTGTTCCTTAAGGTCATGCCACCTCCCAGTGAAGAAGTAAATGGTCCATAGTATCCCAGCTCGTTCACATGCAACACCAATCCATTACGATGATCCAACGTCTCCATAGGTTGTCTAAGGTGAGGACTTTCCCAAGCAAGCTATCGATAAAAAAATACTCTCAAATGTGCCTTCATCTTCCAAATACTCTTCCACGAGAATGAGAGATTTGTTCATGATAAGAGACTGATTGAATTACCGAACCAAAAACTTTCATCTCTTCGACTCTAGATGAACCTATCTACCTCTCCCATCCTCACTCTAGTTGAATGGACAAGGTTGTAGAAATTAGTGAATGCCTCAACTTCCCAATCTTGTGAAGCTAAGGAAAGTGGCATTCCATTGAGGAACACCACCGGACAGCTCTAATAGATCAGCAATTGAGGCTTCATGTGGCCTTGCAAGCCCATAAATGCCAAGAAAAGCTTCCTTAAGAGCCTTGTCACCACACCATAGGTCATGCCAAAACTTGATTCAATATCCATCACCAACCTCAAAGGCTCAAACCGAGTATATCTAGAGAAAGCTTCCCATCCTCTTCTTATGGGTCTCAAAAGGCCCATCCCATATGGTTCACTCCCCTCATTTGTGCACCAACCACCCCCAAAGCCCCACCCCACTATGAACTAAATTTTAAAGTTAAATAATATATTGAACTCAGTTACAAACACAGAAGTTTTTGGTGCAATTATAGGACTCAGCCAAGAAAACACAAAATTACAATCCTCACAAGTCTATGAAATCCTAGCAGCTCATGCTAGATATTTCCTATCAATTATAGACCACACAACAAACTGAATAAGACTATACTTTTCACATATCAGATTGCATAATCCTCATGACTTTATTTTCTGCAAAAATGGAACACATAAAATTCCTAGCATGCTTTAAATTACAATTATCACATGCACACAAGACAACAACTATGATGCCTCGGAAATCATCACGGGTTTTCCTAAATTTCATACTCAAGATGGTCACACAAACCCATAATGAGGATTTAACCATTTTTAACGTTGCTTAGCTTAGGTCAGCTACCAGGACCTGTAAAAGTTCCATTACAGGGAAGGAAGACGTACCAGTACAACAACAAAATTGAAATGCATCAGTGTAACCGCTAAACTAATATAATAGGGGCAAGGGAGCACTAACGAGCAAGAAAGAAGGTTCATTTCCCACGTATGGGTCAAATCTGTTACGTTTGGACGGATCATACTGAAACAGGTAAAAAAACTTTGATTTCTACACGACAGCACCAATCACCTAAATGTTATAAAGCTTTTTCATCAATAATTTTAAATCAGTATAAGAAATGCCACCTTTTCATTAATTACCAGGATCAAAGACTATGTTAGCCCACTCTTTTCAGGCACCGTGTTCCCCAAATAAAGGTTTTCATTTAGATCATATATTTGCAGTTGAATAAATAATAAGATCAATTTCTGCCATATTAGCCAACAAACTTAAACCTAAAAGCAATTCAATGTCCAGTATAATAAAAATAGGAGCAGTAACTGGAGGCATACTCGGTCCTTAGGCCGCCATTTCGAAACCAAGCCGTTATCAGATGGGCCGGTAGGCACACAAGCTTCGAAAGCCTCGTGCCGAAGCTCACAAAACACTTTGTTCTGGGGCAAGTATGCCATGCTCGTAGTGTTGGAAGCCGACGCATTCCCATGACTACTGCTGGCAGTGTCCGAATCCCTTCTCTGTGAACCCAAATCCCCGTCTTCGTAGCTCGAAGCGCACTCGTCGAAGTGATTCGAGACCACCGTCGTCACAACCGAAGATTGCGAATACCGAGACGCCATCAAATCCCCCAATGCCATTCAAATCTCCCGAACCCCTCAAAGTGCAAACCTACTCGGCAAACCAACCACTTGCCCTGAACGGAAAACCATAGTATCTGAAAATGAGGCAATCAAACCCTAGGCTTTTGAGTGGAGCCAATTAGTATGGCTAAGATTTAGAGAGTAAGATATCAATTGAATAGGAAGAGAGAGAAGCGACGCCTATCTAATCAACGAAGCCACTAAACCAGCGGCGCATGGAGATACGTCTGAGAAAAGCGAGAGAATCCAGCTCGAAAAGCCCTAGATAAGCAACTAAAGGTCTCTGAAAACCCTACAAGCCCTAGGTCCCGAAGAGAACGATGGAGGCGCATATGGTGCTGGCGGCACAACCAAAACAGAAATCTCTCTGTATAGTATAGTTTAAAGAGGATTTTGGAAGAGACTCCGTTTGTGTGCTGTGAACTTCTGAGCTTTGTCTTTCTGCTATTTTTTACAAATTTTTTCTTCTTCCAATTTTTCTCACTTTCTCTCTCTTTCTTCTTCCAAGTATCGTATTACTTTTAGAGTTAATAGGGATACATAAGTACATTCACATTTCATTTATTTTTTTATTTTTTTATTCTTTAATAAGATAGTTTTGTTTAAGTGTGTGTGCTTTTCTTATTAAAGGCAGCAGTCAATCTTTATTCTTAATTTTAGGTCATGTTTGCTTTTACGAACATTCCTATTCTTTCTCATTTTTTTATTTTATTATTATTATTTTTAAATTTTTATATAAAATAAAATACATAATTTAATTTTTTCAAATCTAAAAAAATAATTTTAAAAAAATATAATTTAACAATATCTTATTCAATTTTAAACTTTTATCTCAACTAATTTTATTTTATTTCATTTCATTTATAAAAACAAATAAAATTTTACTATTATATTACTCGAAAAATATATATTTATTATGAGTTATTTTATTCTTAAAAAGTTTGTACAACATATCATTCATTTATTAAAATAATAAAACTTTAATTTATAAATTTAGATTTTTTTTTAAATATTTAAAGTAAAACTTTTCTTCTAAATCAAATTATATTATATAAATATTTTATTAAATATGTTAATCATAACGATTTATTAATGGAATTTTTCATATATTATTGGTTATAATTTTTGAAAACTTTTTTATTTGTTTTTATGATGGAAATAAATAACAACGGACCTTTTATTTCTAGGATATTTATTGGTATTCAATAAACAAATTGAAAATCATTCTTAATCAAGTCATTAGTGTCCTCTAAAAAATGTCATTATTGTTATCTATTATTTTTCTTATTTAGAAAAATTCAACATATCATCTCTCTTATTTTATTATAATGTGGCATTATCCATTTATCTTTTAAGACTGTTTAAAAAATAATATGAGATACAAATTGATACATTTATAAAGGAAGATAATACTAATAGCATACTACAATGTATTTCTATTTTATTTAAGAGTAATGTTAAATACAATTCTTATTTTGTTCTACATATTTTACGATATTGTTCCAATTTTTTTATAACTCCAACGATGATGTAACGGTAAGAGTAATATTATAAACAGTTGTGGATTATACAAACGTTTTATATTTCTTTTAAAAAAGAGTGATATTTATTATTAAAAAATTAAATTTTTTATATATATCTCAATTTACTCAGTATTTTCAAAATGAGTGATATTTATATATTTTATAACGGTAAATATCATTTCTTATTATATCTCTTTTACCTTTATCACTCATTTATTTATTTATTTTTTTTCGATAATAAATTATACAAATTTCTTCGCAATATCAAGACTTACCAATAAAGACTTACCAAAAAACAGAGTATTAAAGAGAATCAATTTAATCAAAGCAAGGATTTTAAAAATGTGACAAACTTAAAAATAAAGCCTTAACAATTTTTGAATTTGCCAAAGAAGGGATCGAATCACGGAAAAATTGAACAAAAACTTGTTGCAATTTTACAAGGAGCTTGCAAAAACTAGTTGAAAAGCAAATGATCATCAATTAAATTGGCAAAAAAAGAAAGAGATGGAAACAAGCTATGATTTGCCATCAAAGAGGGTCGTTTGAAAGTGCAATGTGATAAGACTTTGGCGACCACGAAATAGAAAACGGGGCAACAAATGTAGAACTCCAACATTCAAGGAGAAAAAGTTGCAGATATAAGTACCAAAAGCCAAAAGTTAAAAAGAAAAGAGTCACATTACAGTTATGAAATATGCAAGTTTTATCTAATTATTTTAAAAAAATAATAGGATTTATTATTTAAAAATTGTATATAAATCTCATATTTATTTTTTAGTCTATGAATTTGTTACATACAAGCAAATTTAGAGACTCATTTGTATATCAATATCACTATCTTCATATTCAAATTTTAAATTCATATCATTTTTATTAAAATCTGAACATGACTAATCATATTAGATAGGTGTATGTATTGTTGTGCAAATTTACATAATTAGATTTATTTTTAAAATAATAATTACATAATATTTACACATTCACGATTAAAATTATTATTTCTTAATACAAAATGAGAGAAAGTCGGGTGAAAACCAAGAGAATGAGAATGGAATTTTACATGAATGGAGGAACCAAATGGGCAAGAGAATTTTGGATATCTAATCTTAAGCTCTAATATCAGTACCATATAAAGTTGTTAATCTGTAGGATCAAGAATATTCTCATCATTTTCAATGGACTCAAAAGAGTCAGAGTTTAGTTGCCCATTGCTGTAAGCCTATAAGCACATTCATTAGAGTCCGTGAGCTATTGTCAAGAGCTTTGGAAATCAAGCAAATGACAACAACTTGTGGGAGAAACCAGACACGTGGATGAATATTTTTAAAAAGTCTATTTTTTTTATGGGCAAATCTGCTGAAATTTTAAGCAAGATCGAGTCTTCTGCTGCAAAGCCAGTTGTTGCCTACTTCGTTGGAATTCTTTTTTCTTTTTTTTTTTCCGTTTTTTAGCACGTGTTGATTTTGGCTGATAATGATTTTATTGGTTTGGTTTTACCCCTTTGTGGAAGTCGAGCACATTCGTTTTTTTTTTTTTTAAAAGAATTTATTATTAAAAATTGATATTTCTAGATAAATTTTTTAAAATTATTTAATTTATCTAAAAATAGTATATAAGTGCATATTGGATTAAAATAAAATAAAATAAAAATAAAACAGGTAGAACTGACACACATCAATGTCGTTTTGGTAATAAACAGCTCAGCACTGGTACATTTGTACAATGCGTACAGTCTCCAGCTGTCGATAAAGTTGCGTAAATTTGCAGGTGGAATGACGTTGGAGCCAGCTTATCAGTGTCTGATCACTTGCTCTCTCTTCTTTTTTTAACTACCACATATTAAATTAAATTATTGCCTTATGAAACACGTTTTTCCATGTTAAAGAATAAACATTTTACAAAATTTAGAAAGATTCCTACAAAACTTTATCTCCGAATAAAAATAAATAAATAAATACTAATAATGAGCTGGTATAACCCATTATAAAATTTAAATAAAAATAAATTTATAAAATTTCTTTTATATTAGGCTAGTCAAATTTAAAAATATTTAAAATTTAATTTAGATTCACAACTCATATCTATTCTATCATTATATTTTTTCAATTTTTTATATAAAATATACATTTTATACACATTTTTTAAATTTTTATATATTTTTTTAAATTCTAATTTAATTTTTTTAAAATTTAAAATAATAATATTATTAAAAAATAAACTAAACTCATCTCAACTTATCTTATCTCTTAATTCAAACAAGACAATAATAAACAGTAACTCACCTATTCTCACCAAATATGGGGAGTTTTTATCAATCATCCTAATATTTATTTCATTTTTCTGTTTCTTCCCTCGGTTGCTGCTTCTGTGATTTTGTCGTTGATTGGGTTTTGTGTCGTACATTATTTGGCGATGGCATGGAGGAAAAATGGACGTCCGTTATAGTTTATTTTACTAAAATTAATGGTCATTAGTGTCACATTGATGGTTGTATCCTGACCAAATTTATTTTATTCCATAAATTAAAAAATAATTTATTGTTTATTAAAATTAATATTTAATATATTAAGTGTATTTGTAATTTTTTTTTAAAAAAATTATATTAAAATATATTATTATATTATTATTTTAATTTTAATTTAATTAGATCAATGTAGATCCCTTAACTAAACCATATGGATTATAGTTAAAAGAATGAATTTAGACTTTAATTTAGAGTTACCAATGACTGTATCATTGCTAGTGCTCTAATTATAAATTAATTAGTAAAGAGAATCTTATAAAAATAAATTTATAAATTAATATAGTTTTATATAATAGATTAATTAGTTTATTATAAAACAAATCTAGCAAATCATATAAATTTTTATTTAATTCATCATTATCATAAAAAATCATTTAAATGTTCTAAATAAATTCAAAATATTTTCAATGATCCTTAAATTCCAAAACAAATTACAATAATCGATCAAGTTAATCTTAACATGACGAAGACTCGAGCAACTTGATAGGACTTACAAAAGCATATCCCCGAATTTTTAGATTTCCTAATAGAGAGATTGATCTCCATATTAATGGTATATTTGATATAATAAAATTATACAAATTTATTATTAAATTATTATGTAACTCATATATGATGAGTATATAGTGATAAATGACTGATGAATATTTTTATAAATTTTCTTAAATACGTCCATACACTTAGGATTAGGATAAATACATATAATGTAATCATATTTTGGATGATAGTGAAATTACTGTTGATCACTCCTGTAGATGTAAGCATATCGAACTACATAAATTTCTGTATTATTTTTCTCTTACTTTCGTTTTGATTATTTTATATATTCATTGTAATTATCCCTCAATCACAATACTTGTAGATATTTTTATTTAATAAATTAATTATGATCTATAATGCCTAGATCGATACACTATAACCAAACTTATGCATGGAGTATTAGTGATGTCTTTGAATCTATGAACTTTTTTTTTGAAAGAAAAATACTACTTTCATTGCTTTATTTAGTTACAACTCCTTGCTCCTGGAAAGGTTTGTCTTTCTCAACAATATACACTAGTTCTACAGGAACTTAACCCTCCATGTTTAAATCATTGTTTTGTATTTTAGCTTTTCTAGCTAATGCATTTATTAATCTATTTGCTTCTCTATATATGAATTGCACTGACCATTTTGGTCTTCTAGCTAGTATTTCCTGGATATCTCATACCTGTTGATCAATCCATTCGTGAAAACTATTGTTATTGGCAATTGTTTTTCATACTATCTCTGAATCTCCTTCAAAATTAACATCTTGCATGTGCATTTTCTTAGCAAGCTCCATAGCTTTCCTCACAGTCATATCATCTCAGCCACCTCTACTAATCCCATAAACATTCTATTAGTTGTGTAGGAAAATATTATTCATCCATTTTTGTCTCTAGCAACAATCCCTAATTCCATCTTTCTGTCTCAACTAATCATGACTGTGTCAAAGTTTATTTTCTTTCTTTGCTCATTAGATGGAATCCTTTTGTCATTTGTCTTCTTGTTGCACTACTTCCTATTTTGCCTTCTTCCTATGCCTGAGCTTTTTAATAAAGATCCATCATTTTTTCAACTTGTTTGATGACCAATTTTGGACTTTGAAAAATATTCTAAAAAATTAATTTATTTCTTCGATGCCAAATACTTGCACAGATTGCTACTATTTCTCTACTTGCTTTTATTCCAATTCTTCTGTAATTTTCTACTAAAGGTGAATAAATTCTCCGTTTGAATAGCTCCACACATCAGTAGCAGCTCAACAGGTCCATAATACATGTTGTATATTCTCTGCTTCTTGATAACAGAATGGACATTTATTTGTCTTCACTATCTTTCTATTGAATAGATTCATGTTTGTTGGTAAAATTGATTGTAATGCTTTCCATAGAAATTGTTAAATTTTCCTTGGTACTTTGAACTGCCAAATTAACTTACACATTTGCCTTCTTTCTTTCCAATTTGAGCATTCACCTGTGTTGTCCTTCAATTGCTTGTTGGCCATGAAATAAGCACTTTTCATAGTGTAATCCCCTTTTTTTGAGTAACTCCATATAGATCTATCCAATGCTCCCCTCATGCTTAATGGTATACTACTAATTTGAGTAGTTTCTAATTCATCAAATATCTGCTTTATCAAGTCTATCTTCCATGTTTTCCATCATTATCAATCACTTCTGCTACTTTTGCATTTTCATGGAGAACTCGAACTGGAGCTCTAATTTTATGTGTTTCAGTTTGTGGTATCCACTTATCATTCTATATGTCAATTTTTTTTTTCATTGCCCACCCTCCAAGCCAATTCCTCTTTTGTCATAGATTGCACCTACATTAGACTTCTCCACATATATGATGGATAGAAGCCTATTTTTGCATCTCTAAACTATGAATCCTATAATATTTTTCCTTAAATACTTTTGCCGCTAAGGAATTCTCTTGTGTCTGTAATTTCCATGCTTGTTTAGCTAGTAAAGCTCTGTTAAAAATTTTTATATCTCTGAAATCCAATCCACTTTCAAGCTTGTTTTTCCCTATTACTTTCCATTTTTTTCAGTAAATAGGTTGTGCTTCTTTTTGGTTTTGCCACCAAAAATTATATAACATTGTGTTTATGTCTAAACACAGTTTCTTTGGGAGTAAAAACATATTCATTGTGTAGGTAGGTATCGATTGCAATATAGCCTTTATCATTATTTCTTTTCCAGCTGAGGACAACATAGAGTTCTTCCAACTATGTATTCTTTTCCAAATCCTATTTTTAATTCCCTTAAAAGTTTGAATCTTTGTTCTACCTATCATTGTGGATAGACATAAGTACTCACCATAATCTCCACACAGCATTATGCCTGCATTACTCAAGATGTATTATTTGAATTCTTACTTGTATTGGGACTTAATAAAATTGAAGTCTTCTGCTTGTTAATCACTTGACCCAAGGCCTTTTCATAACTCTCTAAAATCTCTTGAATGGTCTTCCAATTAGATTGATTTGCTGCAATAAAGATAACACAGTCATTTGACAACAGTAGATGACTGATTTTAGTACCTTTTCTTGCAACTACAACACCATTCAATCATCCTTCCTTTTCAGCTTTGATTATCAAAGAACTTAGCTCTAGCACAGAGGATAAAAAGGTAAGTGGGTCACCTTGCCTAATCCTCTATGAGACTGAATTATATTTCTTGGCTTTCCATTAACAATGATAGAAAAAGTAACTGATGTTACACATTTCATAACCAGAGCTATCCAATTCTCTGCAAATCTCATCTTTCTCATAATATTTTCTAAGAAAAGCCATTCAATTCGATCATAAGCTTTAAATATGTCCATTTTCATAGCTAGGAACCCTTATTTTCCTTTTTTCCTATGCATCATTGATGGTAACAATTCAAATACTATCATAACATTATCGACAATGCTTCTCCCTGGTAAAAATGCATTTTGCCATTCTGAGATTATTTGTGGTAAAACATATTTGAGTCTATGTACTATGACTTTTGCAATAAATTTATAAAACACATTGCATAAAGATATTGGTTGACACTCAGCCACTAATTGAGGATTGTTCACTTTTGGAATCAAAGCTATAAACGTATGGTTTATATCTCTAGGTAACTGATTGCCATTCAATACCTCTAAGATAGCTTAACTCACCTGTAGTCTCACTGCTTGCCAATGGTCCTGGTAGAAACCTGCTCCAAATCCATCAGGACTTGGAGATTTCTAGGGATTCATTTGTTTCAATGTCTCTTCTACTTCCTTCAAAGTGTAATTTTCTATTAGTCTTTCATTCATTTCATTTGTAACCTTAGGTTCCACATGTTTTAGACAATTACGCAAAACCTTTATACTTGGTTTGGTTGATGAAAAATATCATGAAAATATTGCTGAAACAATCTACTCACTTCATCCTCTTTTTGTTTATACTGTCCATCTTTATCTTTGATGCCATCTATTTTATTGATTGTCTGCCTTTGTGTTGCACAAGTATGAAAAACCTTATGTTTTTTTCTCCTTTTTGGTACTAGTGTACCTTGGCTTTTTGCCTTTATATCTTACTTTCTTTTAAAAGCAGTTCCCCCAACTCAGCCTTTAGATCTTTGACCTCCTTTGCATTTTGTTGGTCTTCTCTTTCTAATCTTCTTTTAATTGCTCAGTCTTGACTTTAATTTGATGCTTCAATTTAGAGGCTTTGTTTTTACTCCAATGAGTCAAAACTTGTTGACTATACGATAAGCAACTTTGCACTTGACTCATGTAGCTACTCTGATTAGTTTCTTTACTCTACTCTTTTCTTATTCTTCTTTTACATTCTTGGTCGCTTCCCCAAGCCATCTTATATCGAAAACACCTCTTACTTGCATTGTTGTTTCTAAAACAATCGTTAACACAGCTTATAAGGAAGGGCATGTGGTCTAAAGTTCTAGCTTCCAGTACTTCCACAAGGGTTTTATTGAACAAATTAATCCACTCAAGTGTAGCTATTCCTCAATCTAATTTTTCTTTTGTATAAGTATTATCTTCATGGCTATTAGACCAAGTAAATATTGATCCCTTCCATCCCAAATCAAATAACCTACATCTTTGTAAGGTTAATCGAAAATTTTCTAATTGGCTTTCAGTTCTTCCATTGCCTCCCCATTTCTCTTGATTTGATACTATTTCATTAAAGTCTCCACAAGCCATCCAAGGTCTTCCATCCACTGGTTTTAAGGCCACCAATAGTTCCCATGATTTCTGCCTTTGTATGGTTTCAGGAAATCCACAAAACCCTATAAACTGCCACAATTTACTAGTTCCATCGTAATCCAGTGTTGCACTGATATGGTTTCTAGAATAGGAGCATATATGAATCCTTATTTGATCCTTCCATAACAAAATTAATCCTCCACTTCTTCCTTTGGAATCTATTGCCAAACAACCTTGAAATCTCAGTTTTTCTTTTCAATCCATCCCATTGTTTTGTCAAGAGTTTAGTTTCCATAAGAAAGACCAAATTGGGCCTCTTATCCTCTACTAATGTGTAGAGGTCTTGAGCTGTACAGGGGTTTTCAAGCTCCCGATAGTCCAACTTAGGATTTCTATGGCTCTTGGCGATGCTGCCTTGCAGCCACCGTCAAATTTTCAGTGTTGTCTATAATAGTCACCAAAATAACTTTCTTTTGTTTCTTCTCTATAGTCTCCTCATTTTCTAAATAGGCTTTCTTTTCAATTTTCCTGTTCCCAATATACATTTCTTCATTATCTCCTCCCTTTTCTACCTGTTTATTACTTCTAGTCCTCCTCTTCCAAGCTCGAGTTCTATCTAAAACATTTATTTGTTTTGCTTCACTATCACGTTGAATTGCTCTATACTTTTTTCCTTAAAAATAATTTGGGCATTGAAATTTCTTCATGTAGATTTTGCCTTCATCCTTGGGTCTTGTTCTACTACAATATCTGTGACCCCAGCAGGTTGAGGCCAACAAATTGCTCGAGTTGGATCTAGTTTCCATACTAGCTCCTTTTGTCCCATCTTTATCTTCGTGTATTCTCTGTTTTCCACCAGTTCCTCTATCTTTTCTCCAACTCTCATTTGCACTTGCACTTCTTTTTTGTTTTTTTTACTCTAAAGAAAATTCAAATCTAAACTTGTGACCCTGCTCGTTTTCCCCAGCCCTTTCTTCTCAAACATAGTCTCAACTCTCAGCCATGATTCATATTGTTTGTTGTCAACAGATTTTCCCCCACTTTGATCCCTTATTAGACACCCATCCCTTGTGTACACAATCCCTCCACACTCAATTAGTCAATCATATGTAATTAATTGCATGAATCCGTTATTAGAGAGAGCGAGCATGGAGCAATCCCATCCACGTATTATATCTTTGATTTTAAAATATTTTAAGGATGTTAATTTTTTTCATAAATATTTAAATTAATACATATTGATAATCGGGCTTGAGATTAAGGCATGGTTTACTTTTACAAATAATTTTATCTTATTTTATTTTATCATTATTATTTTTTAAATTTTCATATAAAATAAAAGAAACAATTAAACTTTTTTAAATTACAAAACAAAATTTTCAATTTCTAAAATAAAATTAATATTAAAAAAATATTTTAATAATATTTTATTTAATATTTTATTTTTATTTCATCTTATTTCATCTTATATATGAAAACAAATTAAGCCTAAAATAAATTAACTCAATCAAATATTAATAAAATAATATGTTATGGGTCGCCTCGTTGACCCTTAATTCAAGTAATAAAATTATGTTTCTGCAATCATTTAATTGTATATTGTTACTTTTTGAATTGAATTGTAATTTTATTTTTATTGGACATGCACTGAGAACTTGAGTTGTGTTTATTAATATGATGATTAAAAACTGTTTTTTTTTTAACATAAAAAACTGTTTTTATCATGAAAATAGTTGTGACTGGGATTAATCACAGGCATAATTTACGATTACAATATATGAAATTGGGTTAAGAAAGTTAGCTATTTAAATATTTGGATCTATCTCTTGAATAAGTTAAAATGGGCTGTGCTGGGTCATTCTTATTCAAATTATTTATTAAACGGATACTATAAAAAAATTAATTAATTATAATTAAAATGATTATTTGTAATAAAAATAAATTATTTATAATAAAAATAATTATTTTGATTACAGTTAATTAATTATATATATCTATTTTTTTATTGTGGGATTATTTGAATCATGTATATGCTCTGTGTTTTTTTTTTTTTTTTAAATGGTGTAAAAGTTGAGACATTTGACTCATAAGTCGAGGAAGCTGGGATGCCTTGCCTGAAGAAACAATCCTTTTATAACGGGTTGTGTTTGGACTGACTCAACAAGTCATGCATGTACGTCATACCCACGATTCAACACGAAACAAACGAAATTCATGAACCAAATTACCTACGTGCAATTTGTTTAATTTAAAACTATTTTTCATGTATGGCAAGAAAGGGATGCTTTCATATTTTAATAACATAGACTGATAGAGGTAAAGAGAAATATAAAAATAAATAAAAAAAGGGAAAGAAAGTTTAATGGGTGTCATGCATATCTGAACTGAATCTCATATTTACTTTTAATCTTGAAAGTGCAACGCGTGCTGTTTGATTCCCTAGCCACAGCCCACAAATACCATACTTGTACATTAACCACAAATCTTACCAAATATTATAATCTCGATGCATATTACAACCAAATATTATAATCTCGTTGCATATTGCACCCCACGTTTGATGTGCCTCTAGAGCATTAACAATAGCCTATGCATCTTCATATTTATATAATATCTCCTTAAATTAATCTATATTAGATTATACATCTCTAAAATTTTGAATAATTGTGAATCATGTTTCTTCAAATATGAAGAAATATTGTTCACCCCCAAACAATATTTTACTGTTTTCTGTTTCTCCTACCATTCTCTCTGTCAACAGCAATGCAATCAAGAGACGGATCAAACAAGATTCAACTTTCTTATATCAATCTTGGCAGCTTGGGCCTCGATTTAAAGATGAAAAAAAAAATATAAAAATAGTAATTTTAAGAAAGAAATAATAAATAATATTTTATTATTATTTTGATCAAATATGCATAATTTTAATGAGTTTTTCTCGATATGCAAAATTATCTTTAAAAATTTGTGATTTTCACGTATGCATATAGAAAAACTAATGATAGTGCTCCTAGGAGTCAGTGACTCAAGCCATCAATCCTCAGCCCGGTTTGAATTAAAAAGTGATCTCAATTTAAAAATGTGATTCACTTGCTAATTGTATGGATGCATTTCTTCTAGAAGCCAACAAATCAATAGTTGAGTATTCTTGTGAAACAGTGTGTAACAGTTAGAGGTAGCCGTAAAGTATTAAATCATCCATCACCGTGCTATTTCTGGAAAATAAAGAAAAAGATCAAATAAAAATCGGTGGACAACATAGGAAAATATTAGAAAAAAATACTAGAGAGAATAAGGGAAGGAGGAGCCAAAGCTCCACCTCCTTTGGACGGTAGAGAAAAGATCTTAAGAATTGAATTTTATGACAGCCTTTCAGAAAAAGAGAGAAAATGAGGTGGAGAGTTTTTTTTTTTTGTTTTTTGGTTATACAAGATGGAGAGATAAAATATAGGACAATCTACTTTAATATGACCAAAATTATGACATTTATGTTGTTGAATTCCTTAAGTTTTCTATATTATCCTACAAACTTTAGAGTTTAGACATTTTCTTAGCCTTTATGTCGTTTTAAGTCCCAGTAATTCGAACCATCCTCTCCAGAGTGGGCAAGGTTTTTTTCTCTCTAGGAGAGAAGTTTGTCTCTAAAGTTGATTTTTTTTCTAACTTGTAGAGAACATCATGGAGGAAGAATTAACACCCCAGTGGAAGAATCTATGTTTGATTGGTCGAGAAAGCAAAAAGATGGTACTTTCGAAGAAGATTTTGCAAAATGCTGCCACACAAGAGAAATACTGTATTCTGGCATTGATAATATGAGAGAAATTTATCAACAAGAAAGTCTTCAAGAACACTATGGCTAAAGTTTGGAGGAGTGATGGTTGGGTTCAATTTTCTGAAATTGGATTCAATTGCTTCCTTATTGAATTTAATAAAGAGGGTGACAAAAATCGGGTGCTAGAAGGGAGGCCATGGTCTTTTAATAGATGGTTTCTCTGTGTTCAACTTTTTTATGGTCTCATTCCAACCAATGATGTTGAATTTACAAAGGAAGAGTTTTGGCTTCAAATGCACAATATGCCACCTGCATGGATGATGTTGGATGTGGGGAATGATATTGGAGACAAAGTTGGATGAGTGATAAAAGTTTTAACCGATAAATGTGGGATTGCTTGGGGTAAGTGTATGTGTATTAGAGTTGAATTAGATATCACAAAACCCCTCATGAGTGGTATGCTTTTAAATGTAGATGGTAGGAAGTTCTGGATAACTTTTAAATATGAAAGTGCCAATTTCTGGTCTCAAGTGTAGTATGATTCGTCATGCTGGAAAAAACTATCCCTAAGGCTCTATGGAGGCAAAAAAAAGAATCAATATGGAGCCTAGCTTCAAGTTGCTGCTGCCAAAGAAGAAGACTTCACTCATAAAAAGTATGATGATGGGCCAACAGCATGATGATGCTGCAAATAAGCCATGGAAGAGTAGCAGCAAGGTCAATGATGAAGCTCAAAAAGGAAATTAGGAAGATCAGGTACGGTTCAAGAAAACTAGCAAAGAAAATGCAGACGTTATGGTAACTGTTACAGAAAATAAAAGTTTATTACAAAAGAAGGATTCTATTGTAGTTTTTCAAGATATTAACAAGGAAATAATTTCAATAGTCAACAAGAAAGATACTCAAAATATTGTCACGGATTTATTGGCCTTTCAATCACGCCCCCCAATTGACTCTGGCTTTAAAAGGTTAGTAATAAATCTTGAAGTTTTTGAATTTGGTCAAAAGGGCTTTGCCAACTCTGCAAAGGACAGTAAACCTAAAACTGATCTCATGGTTCAAGTTCATTCATTAGATAAGTTTGTTGTTAATCCAAGTGCAGATATTAGAACATTCTAAGAGAAAAGCAAGTTGGAAAAGGAAAGCGAGAGATAAATTCTTCTCAGCTATTAGAGAAGACATAATGGAAACTAATTAATTTTCTGGTATCTCTAAGAAGAGAGGCATGAGCTCTGCTATGGAGAATTCAGGGACAACTTGTAATAAAAAATAAAAAATATAAGAGATGAAAGAGATGGAAGTCAGTCAAAATGAGAATGTGGTTTCTGGTCCCCTGTACCACCTAGCCAAATGAGTTGCCTTAGTTGGAATTACTTAGGACTTGGGAACCCTCGGACAATCAATAATTTGTAGTAAATGGTGCAAAATAAGATTCAATTCTTTATTTTCTTGATGGAAACTAAATGCAAGAGAAATAAGTTTGAAGCAATAAAAAGGAAACTAAATAACTTTGTCATTGATTTCCAAAGCCTTAGTGGAGGTCTAGCTTTTCTGTGGTCCAATTAATTTGAAGTTGAAGTGTACTAATATCAAGTATCACATATCTCTTCTAATCAAAGTTGCTGTAATGTGGGAAGTTGGTTCTTAACTGGTTTTATGGCCCTCCTTCCACTGCCAATAGGTCTCAATGTTAAAAACTATTGTGGGAGATTTTAATGAAATCCTAACAAATGGTGAGAAATTTGATGGTCCCCCAAAACCTTTATATCAGATGGAATATTTTAGAGAAGCCATTGATTGCTGTGGCCTAAATGATATGGGTTATGTTGGAGATAAGTTTACTTGGACAAATAGAAGACATGGATAAGCTTTTACAAAGGAGAGGCTTGATAGAGCCTTTAGTAACCTCACTAGGTCAGAGCTATTTTCTAGTCATTGAGCTACAACACTACTAGCTTTTAATTCTGATCATAAGCCAATGCTAGTATCCCTGGAGCATAATGTAAGGGAGTAAGGAAGAAATGATGATCTGTCTAGGTTCGAAGCAAGTTAGGTACATCAGGAGGATTGCAACTAGTTGATTGAGAAAGAGTGAAGTACTCCTAGAATGGTAGATAACAAAATTTATTATCTTACTGAAGGCCTCACAAGATGTCAAGAGAAGTTACAGTTATGAGTTATGGTCTAAAAGGAGACACAACTCTTAGAAAGAAGTGCAGACTAAGCTAAATAAAATCTCCAGTTTGCAAGAGAGGAACAATGAACTTTTAAATGATCAAATTCAGCTACTGAAAAAATAAATGAATGGTTTACTTGAAGAAGAGCACTTGAGATGGAAACACATGAAAAAACAAAGACAGTTAAGGAATGGTGATAGAAATAATAAATATTTTCACCAATGTGCCTCTCAAAAGAGGAAAACAAACACCATTAAGAAGCTGCTAGATGACTAGAATAATGAAGTGGAATTAAAGAAAGGAATCGGTGATCTGTTTCAGAATTTCTTCAGGAAATTATTTTCAAGTTCAACTCCTTCTAATATTGAACACTGCCTTGCTGAAATGGAACCTCAAGTAACAGATGAAATGAACTCCATACTAAGCCGAGCTTACACTTAAAAAGAAGTTGAAGATGCAATTTTCAAGATGGAATGACTAAGCTCTCCAGGTCCCAATGGGTATCCTACTCTCTTCTATCAAAAGTATTGGAAAATAGTAAGCTTTCAGGTCTGTAATGTTGCCTTCTCAGTTTTTAATTCCAATGGAGATATTTCTATTATTAATCAAACTTTTATTTCTCTTATTCCAAAGAAAAAATCTCTTTCAAAAGTCTCAGATTTTAAGCCTACATCTCTTTGCAATGTCACTTATAAGATCATTTCAAAATTTATTGCAAATAGGCTTAGGCTTGTGCAGCCTTCTATTGTTAGTCCCACTCAATTAACTTTTGTCCATGGAAGACTCATTACCGATAATGTCATTATGGCATTTGAGGCAATGCATACTATGAAAAGCAAGATGAAAGGAAGAGAAGGCTATGTGGCATTGAAATTAGATATGAACAAGGCTTACGATAAAGTGGAATGGAGTTTTCTAAGGGTTGTTTTACATAAAATGAGCTTTCTCCCTCAATGGATTGACTTGGTGATGAGATGCATTGAAACAGTTTCTTACTCAATCCTTGTTAATGGTGTTCCTCAAGAGAATTTTAAGCCAACTCATGGTATTAGGCAAGGTGACCCTATCTCCCTTTACATGTTTATCCTTGTAGCCGAAGCTCTTAGTAATTTGATTGTGAAAGTTAAATCTAGATGATAGATTCATGGGGTACCAGTGGCCAAAGGGAAGCTAAGGATTTCTCATCTCTTTTTTGTTAATGATAGTCTCCTATTTTGTAAAGCTAATACTATGGAATGGGAAAATTTATTTGGTGTACTCAAGGAGTATAAGGCAACTTTAGGGCAAAGACTTAATATTGAAAAAACTACAATAATTTTCAGTAAAAACACTAATAGAGTAGCCTAAGATTATATTCTTTCTATTGCTGGTGTTAGAACTACAATGACAAATGAAAAATACTTTGGTTTACCATCCATGGTGGAAAAAGACAGACAAAAAGCCTTCCAAGGTATTTAGGAAAGAGTTAGAATGAGAATAAGCAACTTCAAGGTGAAAAGTTTATCACAGGCAGGTAAGGAGATTTTCATTAGAGCTATAGTACAAGTTCTGCCAACTTACACCATGTATGTTTTTAAACTTCCCAAAGTCCTGTTGAAAAATCTTAATACTATTATTCAGAACTTTTGGTGGGGTCAACAACAGCAGGAAAATAAGATTTATTAGATACCATGAAGATTGATGGGGAAAGCAAAGTTAGTAGGTGGACTTAAGTTTAGAGACTTGGAGCATTTCAATATTGACATGCTTGTAAAAACTGTTGGAGAATTATCCAAAACCCAGATTCTCTATGTGACGTCCCTAATTTACGTTCATAATTCAACGCAAATTGAAGTGTCAGGATAAGTAACACTTGGTTACTCACCCCCGTACTTATCTAAATTTAATGCAAATCGCAGTGAAAAAGTTTTGAATAAAAATTTTCTAATGATCACATGGTAAAATAAAACAAAAATATCCACATCATTCATTCTTATGATAACATTATATCCTTGCATGTATAACCCAGTTAGTTTTGTCTGTCATATACATAACTTATTCTTAAAACCTAGACTAATTTCATGACCATCCAGGTTCCTCTGAGTTTTCTTAAGTCATTAGGCCTTCCCTTTTCTCAGTCATCAATCCTGCCACATAATTTTATATTTCTAAAAAGAGAAATATACAGAAGTAAGATTTCTTTAGAAATCTTAGTAAGTACACACGTAACTTAATAAAAGCATAAATATCGTGAAATAATCACATGCAAGCCAGACAGTTAGAATATGCATTTATAGCACATTTCCTGTGACTCATGCATGACTTATACTTATATTCTTCATGGACTCACTCTATCATACTTAAACTCTTATTTTTTTTTTCTTTCATAACATTGTGAGTCTTACTTATTTCGTATCATCGATAGGCGTCCTCATCGAATATTACTTATTTCATATCATCGACAGGCTTAGATCCCTGTCGGATTTTACTTATTTCGTATCATCGACATACTTAGGTCCCTGTTGAATTTCGTATCATTGACAGGCTTAGGTTCCTGTTGGCACGTCAGTCATACAGGCGTATCACTGGTCCCCGTCATGATATGACTGACTTATTAATTTTTTTACTTGTAATGTTTTCTTAATGTATCTTTTTAAAACAGACTTCATGACTTATGATAACACATATATATGACGTAATGCAACATACGCATAAACTTAGCCTTATGGAATGCATTTGCATAAACTTAAATTTATGACATGCATATTTTATATCCATATAAGCCTTATAACATGTGAGAATATTTCATAATAGCATACATCATATGAACATATATTTACGTCACATCAATTCATAAAATCAATGCCTACTATGATAAACTCGATTTTGACTTTAATTCTAATTTTATCCTTACTTAAGTCCTTATATCTTCAAATTTAAAACATAAAAGTTGTAAATATTTCTTTTAGATTTTCATAGCCTCTTGAATCAATTAAATCCGATATCAAATAAACAAGTTATGTCTGATTTACTAAAATGTATCAAATCTGCTAATAATAATCCTATTAAGGCTGAAATTTACTAAAGTTATTTTTTCATTCTTTTTCATAGAAAAATCTCATATTTTCACATAATTCTATTCATGTAATATCATAGAATATATTTCTAAAATCTCATAATTTTTCTAACATTTTTTCATAGCAAAAACCACTCCAAAATTCAATATGTTTCAATTTAACACATAAATAAAGATTAAGCTCAAATAAATATCAAATATAATCCAATCACTAAACCACTTATTTTATGCCAAAATTAAGTTAATATATACACTTACAAATTTTTCCAAAATTAAATTGGATGTCTATGGTTGATCTTTCACCACTTCTTCTCCATTACCCTTAATTAGCTCTTTTTTTGTCACTTAGGTGATGTGAGTGAGTTTTGTGTATTTTTCTTGACTATTTCTCACTATAGCCAACTGGTATCTCTCATGAAAAAAAGAAGAAGCCCATTCATCTATTTATATGCACGAGAGGCATAGGATGCAAGGGAAGAGAACTTGGATATTTCAGCACACCCTTAGCTGATTAGGGTGATGTGTCCCTGACACTTGCGATCTCATGATCACCCCTAATCCTATGATGATTTTCTATTATTTTAATCTCATGGTTGAGATTAATCCACCTATAAAATGATCTTGATTAATGGCTCAAAAATTTTCAATACATGGGGGTAAAGACAAAACAACATCATAGGAAATCTTCCAATGGGTGTATCTAGCCACTTGGCCTCCTCTAGAGGTTAGCCATGTTCCAGTCCAAATAAGTTCTTGATACAACTAGATTCTTTAAAGACTAAAAACATGAAAGTTAAAGATCACTCTTTTAAGATTCTATAGGATTTTGAATCACTTCATTATGAGATAAGATGAGAGAGATATGATTAATTTACCAAAAATGTCAAAACTCACCTTAGAACATCCAATCTATGTTCTCCATTTATTTTTCTCTGTTTTCTTACCCACCAAGGCTTTTAGATGGATTATTATCAAATTTTCACATGTTTCCACACATGTCAAGAGTTTTAGAAATCTGAGAAACCAATTTGATTTTCGTCACATGGCAAGGTCGGTGCACTTTGCTTAAGTCGGTTACCAGTTAACTCTTATTCCTGTCTATCCACTTCACATCCAATTTAGTCCTTGATCCAGTCCTTATATTCAAAAATAAAAAACATGAAAGTTCTATATTTTCCTCTTACGATTCTATAAGAATTTGAATCATCTCATTTTGACCTCATATGAAAAAGTTATGCTCATTACACAAAAATATGATAGACCAACCTGATAGCTCATTCTGGGCACACCAAGTGTCTGATCTTTATTTCTATTACTTCCTCTTAAATTTCTCCCCTAAATTTCAAAAATTTACATCTTCCTAAGTCCAAATGTAATTTCTCTAATTTATACCTTATTAAAATTCCTAAAGGTCTATCCAAAATTTATCTTAGAATGCATCTAACTCTCAAATTCTATTTTTATGGAAAAATATACTTCTAATAAATTCCTTTAAAATATTATCCAGTAAATATTTTATCTAAAAGAATTGGGCTACTACATTCTAGCTACCAAGGTTCCTTAAGAAAAATACTTTCCTGGATCAACTTTTTAGATAGCAAAGTTGGGTTCAAGCCCTTTATACATTTGGAGAAGTATCAATTCGGCTAGAAAGACTATTGAAGATAGCACTTTCTAGAGAGTTAGATATGGATCTAATATTCACATTTGGCTTCAACCATCTAACCCAAGGAAGATTCTAATGCCAGTAAGGAATTTGGACAACAAGGCTAAGGTTTCAGTATTGATTGATTTTAAGACTTAATAATGGAAGAGAGATTTAATACTTGAGACTTTTGATACAAAAGAAGCATATATCATTTTAAAGACCCCTCTTAGCACACAAAACAGTAGAGAGAAACTAATTTGGTAGGGCTCTCAATCAGTTGCTTTTTAGTTAGAAGTGCATACCATTTTCTTCAGTCATTGGAACAAAATTTTGCCGGTCAAGCTTCGAGCAGTAACAGATTCAAAAAGCTTTGTAAACGGTTATGAAAACTTAAAGTCACTCTAGGGGACATAATGTTTATATGGAAAGCATGTCATGTACATTTGCCTACTCCCCTAAATTTGTTCAAGAAAAAGGTTGTTGATAAACCATTGTGTCCAATCTATGCTATGGATGAGGAATCGGTGGTACATGCCTTATGGAGATGTAATACTGCAGAAGATGTCTGGGATAGCTGTTCTAAAAAACTACAGAAATGCATCTTGTCTCAATTTTCTATATTGTTGATGTTTGAAGCTCTCTTGGACTCTATGGAAGAAGCTACTCTGCAGGAGTTTATTTTAGTGGCAAAGAAAATATGGTGGAGAAGAAATAGATTTGTCTTTAATAATAAATTTTCCCAGCCCAATTCAATTATTAATGACGTCATAAATACAATGAATCTTCTAGTTGTGGAAAAGGACAGGAGCACATCTAGTCAAAGTGAGATTTGCAACTCCCTGGATGTTTGGTCTCCCCCTCTACCTGATTGGTACAAGATTAATTGTGATGAGACTGTGGACAAATCAAATGGTCTAATTGGGATAGGTATTTGTGTGAGAGACAACAATGGAAACATCATGGCAACTATGAGGCTCAAGAAGACAATGTTCCCTGACCCATATCTAGTTGAGGCTTACGGTGCTTTGTAAGCCATCACCTTTGGCTTCGCCTTGGGATTAAGGCAGATTATAGTTGAAGGTGATTCTCTTCAAGTGACTGAAGGCTTAAAATACCAATCAAAATCCTGAACTAACTCTAGTATGTTTGTGAATGAAGCAAGAATTTTGCTCAACAACTTTGTCAAGTGAGATGTTTCTTGTATTAGGAGAAATGACAACCAAATTGCTCACTTGTAGGCAAAAAATGCTCTATCCATTTCAGACATGATTGTAATAGCTCTTCCATGCCTCTCCTTTTTATTATAATGAAATGTGATCTGAGTTTTCCCTTTAAAAAAATACTCATGGTAATCGCTCAATTGTCATTAAAGAATTTCTTTCACTTTTATTCATATATTTCATTACCATAGTTAAAAAGTTTCTTACAACTTTTGGAGTTTTCAAAGTATTAGAGTTATTCATTTAGATTTTGGCATTTGTATTCTGCCTATATGATCTATGTCATTGCTTTTTTTTTTTTTGGAATTTAAAGCTTTTCTCACAATCCTATATTTTGAAACTTTTTCAGCCAAGTAAACTAGAATTCACAATATCATTTCATTTAATATAAAAGTCATTGAAATTTGAGTGGCCTCGAATATTTTTCAATCTTCTTTTGCAATTTTGTTTAAGCTTGTTTTTGCATTTATACCTTACAATAGTAGTTATACTTATTAGCTCATTTTAGACCAATTTATGGTATATATCTCATCCCCAACAACGACTCACCAGTTCAGCTGTGTCATGCAACCAAAAATCATGAAATTCCATTCAACAAGCTTCTGCATATCTTCCTAAGATCCGCATGCCTTTTCACTCTTAGCATATTTCCTATTTGTTAGTTGAAAGCTTTCTATGCATCAATAGCATGACGATAAGTTGGTGTAATGATTATAGAAAAAGTTGGTACAATGCAAATTATTCACATTTTAGTTATTATAGAGCTAAGACTGGACTTATGCTCATTTATGCTTAATGTGTAATTGTGTAATATTTGTTTGTTGTTGACATGATCAATATGTTACATTACAACTTAGAATTTATGAAGAATGAAAGAGTAGACAATTTTTTTTCTTGTTTTGTTTTAAGGAATATATCATCACCATTTCATTAAACCAAGGAAGAAATACAAAAATGAATCTCCTCTACAGTTACAATAAGATAAGGAAAGGAAATAGAATCTTTTGCTAACAAGTGAGCCATAGAGTTGTCATTTCTCCTAATATGAGAAACCTCCAGCTCAGCAAATCTTTGAACTAACTACTTCACACATATACATACTAGCACTATTCCACATTTCTTTATCACTTTTGAGAGCCTTGATGACTTGTAGAGAGTCCCCTTCAAGGATGACTTGATGTAGGCCGAGATTTATACCAAACTTCACTGTTGTAATGCTCCAAAAGCATCAGCAAGTAACGGATTAGGAAACAAATGCTTGCTTGTTCTCATAGTGGCAATAAATAGGCCTGCACTATCCTTAATAGCCATTTCTACTCCAATTAAACCTTGTATTGTGTCTACTGACCCTTCCTAATTCAACTTGAACCAATTCAAAGGAGGAGCTTGCCAAGTGTTTACTGAGGTGCAAATTTTACTATTTATGAGAGCTCTGCTTATATCTTCTTCTGCTAGCAACTCAAGAGTGCCTCTGGCCTCCTTAATCAAGCCAGAAAGATGGACAAACTTTTCTTTAAAAATGAAATAGTTTCTCCTCCACCATATTTCTCTAGCAACAACTACAAATTCATGTAAGACCTAAGTGCTCATTGTCCTTAGGATAGCATCAAAAAGCTGTAGCATCGACACTTGAGGTAGGTAGCATTTTTTTAAACTTTTTGAGATAGCACTCCACACATCCCTAGTAGACTCATACCTCTATAGTACATGCAGTATGTCTTTTGCTTCCAATTTACAATTAGGACAAAGGAAGTGCTCCACAATTTTCTTTTTGAAGAGGTTGGATTCGGTTAAAAGAGACTCGAGGCAGGCTCTCCATAGGAAAACCTTGTCTCTAGGTGAGACTTGGATCTGCCAAAGCTGTTGCCACACTTATTTGTCATGCTTACTTGTAAGGATTAATGTTTGAGGCTTGACCGGCATTCTTTGCCAAGATCCTTTTGACAAATAAGGTACCATCTTTGGAGCCTTGCCATATAATTTTATCCATGGTGTTGAGAAATCTAATAGGAGTCTTTCGCGTGATAGCAACTTCCGTTGGATCAAAAACTTCCTTCACAATATTGGTATGCCATAATTTTGAGACAAGATTGATCAGATTTGAGATAGTAGCATTACCATCTAGTATCTTGATAGTGCTTAGGCTTTTGCTAGGTGTAGGATGTGCAATCCATTTTATGGTACCACTTTTGAAGCACAATGATGGCAATCTCAGCTCATATTTGAAAGATACCCATGGCTTCTTTCCATCCACAGTTAGGAGGGCATCTCTTAGAAGGGCTTTTGTGATATCAGCTTTGACCCTTATTCTCAAGAATTTTCCACAGCTGATACCTCTCTTATCTGCATGGACTTTTAATACCCTCCCCACATTACTGCTTAACTGGAAGCACTTCATTCTCCTTCTCAGTGAGACTCAACCTTTTCCATTGCCTAGACAATTCATACTCCATGTTCACCTCTTCAGACTAGCAAAACCAGTCTTAGGGACTTACTTTATTTTAGAAAGAAACCTCACACTAGGACTCCTATCTCTCTTTCCACTTCTCTAAAAACCTTACCAATCTCGTAGACAGGTTTAAGTTATCCTTTATTCCAAGTTTGCCAAATTATATATTTTTGTACAATTAAGTCTTGTGTTGAATTTGCCAAATAATTTCTATTGAAGAAAATCCCATTAGGGCTGGAGATGGTACTTGGAATTGACCACAAAATGTAGTGGATCTAGCCTATGTGACAAGGTGGAGGATTGAAAATTCAGTTTCTAACAAATGTAATGAGTTCTATGTACAATATTTATTATATATTTTGAAACAAGCCTCCAATATATTGCTATATAAAGTTCAAACATTACATCGTTTGTCCCTCATTATATAACTAAAAATAACATAAATGTTCCATAGTGTTGTTCCCTTCTCTAGGGACATGTTTCACATTTCCTCCTTTATCCCCTATAAAGGCTTTGACATCTTCTTTATGTGACCCAATTGGGAGGTGTTAAATGTAGTAATATGTGACATGACCCATAAATTTATAACATGATGTAAAATTAATGGGTTAAGTTTGATGTTAATGGATTCGGGTCAAACAAGTTGACATGTTAAGACAATATTTATAAATGGATCAATAATAGGTCAACCCGCTTAACACGAAATCAACCCATTATAACTCATTTAAATTTTGACTCACAATCACAATTTTATTACAGTTAGCTTGTAATATTTGTATTTCTCAATATGCTTATATTTTTATTGTTGAGATTGTAATTTTGAACCTATACTCATATTTATTAATATAGGGATTGTAATATTGATTTTACTATAAGTTAAAATCTAAAAAATATTGGTATTTTTTTTATAGTGGATATTGTAATTATTATTTTTTTAGATATTGTGGCTACTAATAAATATAACTTTTAATTTTATATAAATTTATGTTAATTAGACCAAATAGATTATGCGAATTAGTTCCACCTAGTTTCACCCATTTATATGAAATAGGTTAAAATGAGTCATGTCGTATTGACCAATTTCAAATTAATTATTAAACTGATCAAAATGAGTGACACAACATAAACTATTATTTAAATGGGTCATGTTAGAGTTTGAAAATCTAACATATATAGCTTAATGGGATCGGTTTGGGTTGAGTTATATAGTTGAATGTATGACTTGACATGATACTTGAACACGAATTGCCACCCCTAGGAGGAGTCTTCCTCCATTATGTTCACAACTTTGATAATTACAAGTGCTTCCCTTTCCAATATCATATTTTAAAATGCTAGATCATGACATACTTCAATGGCCCCCCAAAGCGCATAACACTCTGCTGATGCAGGCTGAGTAACATGCCTTCTGTTAGCAGACACTGAAACCAATATCTCCCCCTCATAATCCCTTATGATAATCTCGACCCCCATTATCTTGCATTTTGGATCTAAAGCAACATCCCAATTAGCTTTCAAAACATTTACATTTTTTTTTCAACATTTAGTTTATCTTCCTGTATCTCACTTTTTGAGTGTCTCTCATTCAGTGATTCCTTGGTAGACTAAAACTCTTACATTCCTTGATCAATAGCCATTTGAATCACCTCCCTGGGGCTATAGAATTAAGTCTCGAAAATAAACATATTTCTTTTTAGTCATATCTTGCGCATGTTAGTAGCAATCCACTCCATTTCTGCCTTTTTAAACTTTCACACCAGTTTTCCCACAACCCAAGAAAGGCGTTTTCAACTGAAACCTATTTCTAAACTAAAGTTGAGCTTTCTATCCACATATCACTTGCAAATGGGCAACTCCATAAGACATGCATTACTGATTCTTCAAGTCTTTCACAAATTGGACATAAAGAGCTATCTACAATTTTCTTCCTATAAAGATTACTCCTAATGGGTAAAATATTATTCTATGCTTTCCAAAGAAACATCTTCACTACTCTAGGGACATTTAACTCCCACAAGTTCTTTCAGCTTGCGTATCTTAAGTTCACATTTGAGGATTCGTCTTTTACTTTTCTGTTTTTGTTCAAATCCTCTTGTTATGTACTCTTAACAGGAAAAAAGATATTTTAAGCATATCCATGGATTAGCTTATCCTCAACTCCAACTTACGGCTTTGTTTAGATGTTGAGATGAGATAATATGAAAAATTTGTAAATAGTAGTGAAATTATTTGAATTAAGATGTTTTATGAAATTTTATGAAAGAAGAGAGAAAAAGTTGAATAAAAATATTATAAAATTAAAATACTATTAGATTATTATTTTTTAATATTATTTTTGTTTTAAGATTTGAAAAGGTAAAATTACTTGTATTTTGTTTAAAATTTGATAAAGTTGTAATGATTAGATAATAATTAAATAAAAAAGTTGAAATTTTGGAATTAAAAAATATTTGTGTTTGAATGTTTGGATGTTGAGATCAGATGATCATTTGATCTCAACATCCAAACTAGCCCTAAAGTATTTGAAAAAGTATATGCATATTTGCTTAGCTTCTTTTTCAATGTTATCTATTTAGTTTATAATATGTGATAATTTCTTCAAATTCATTGATGGGTCTTTGGTCTAATTTATAATTAATAAGTTTTTACCTATTTTAAGGAGATGTCTATTTGTATTTCTATTGAATAATAAAGGTAATGCCACAACATTTTTATTATTTAAAAGAATACATAAATAAATTTGGAATATCATTGTAATTAAATCATAAGTTTTAAGGATTTATCCCTACAGAGAAATATTTAATTTTTGTGATTTAATTAGCATAAGAAAATGATTTTTGGTATTGACGGTAAAATTTGTCTTCTATCTATAGATGCAGATAATTTTATTTGTTAATATTTGGAATAACTTGTCTTATAAATAAAGATGAATAAATTTATGTTGTTATGCAACCTTTTCTCACAAGAAAATTAAAATTTACTTGAATTCATAACATTAAAATTTTTCTTGGTTTTTGTAGTTGTTTTTTCACAATCCTTAGCTGAAGGTCTTAATTTTATTCAAATGTTTGATGGTTTTAATTTTTTCTGATTGGAAAGATATGATTCATTTTACCTTGGGGTACATGGACCTTGATTATGCACTCCGTGTGGAGCAACCACATGCTGCCACGGATACTGATACATAGGAAGTCATCAAAAATTGATAATGGTGGGAGCGATCTAATCGCCTAAATCTAATACTCATAAAGTCTCGTATATGTAATAGCATTAGAGGTTCTATTGGTGATTATGCTACAATTAAAAAATTAATGCAAGCAATTGAGGAACATTTTGTTAGCTCTGACAAGGCTTTAACTAGCACTCTTATCAGACAACTCAATACTAAAGTCTTTGACAGTTCTAAGGATATACGTGCATACATTACAAAAATGATAAGACATTATTTCTCAGCTTAAGGGTTTAAAGAGAGATATTTGAGACATTCTTGTTCCATTTCATCCTTGACTCACTAACATTTGAGTATGGGCCTTGAAAATCTCTTATAACACACATAAGGAAGATTGGTCAGTTATGAATCTTCTGACCATATGTGTGCAAGAAGAGAAAATGATGAAGCATGAGTAACCTGAAAGAGCAAATATGATCCTGAATGATAAAGTTAAGACTTCGAAAAGCCAAGATGGACCTTAAAAGAAAAAGAAGCATAATGTGCCATCAAAATCCAATGGATCTAATGGCAAAATGGTGACTTGCTTCTTTTGCAAGAAAGAGAGCCATGTAAAGAAAAGTTGTATCAAGTATAAAAAGTGGCTTGAAAAGAAAGGTAGCTCTATCTCCTAAAAGAAAGGTATCAAGTATAAAAAGTGTGTCATGAATCTCCTAAAAATTCTTGGTGAATTAACTATGGTTCCTTTATATATATTGTGAATATATTGAATGATTTTCTCACCAGAAGGAAACCAACAACAAGTGAACTTTTATTTTTCATTAGAAATAAAAGGCATTCACAAGTTATTGCAGTTGGAGTTTTTAGATTAATTCTCAAACGAGCTTATAACCCGTGCAATGCACGGACCATTGTTTATGCTGAATTTTATAACTATAAATAGCTCATTATACATAATCACTACCATAACTATTAATAAAATGTACATCGAATATATATAAAGCGGAGCATGCATATATAAAATAATTCACTTTACCAATAAATATTTCATCATCAATTTCCAATATTAAAAATGTAATATATATATATATATATGTTTGTTCAATCTAAAACAATATAAAATAGATACAATTAGTATGAGATACGATTGTTCAATTAATATTTTTTCTGAATTTTTCTCTTATTGGATGATGTAGCCTAGATTTTTTATCATATTTCTTTGTATTTGGAGATCGATGTCTATAGTAGTTTCTTGAAATAAAATTAATATTGTTAATAAATGTGTATATATAAAACATTTTAATCATTATATTTCTAGTCAAGTATAGTATGACAATTTACTGTTTAACGCCCCAACAAACTGATAGAACAATGAGAACTAAAATCATTATAAATAGAAGATCTGATAGGAAGTAGGATAGGAAGCCTAAACGTGCTTTTTACTATTATACTGAAACTGCATTATAATATTTATATTAGTTTTTTAATTTTTATTAATAGAAAATCTCTTTTTTTAATTTATATGTAATGCTTTTTCTTTGATCAACTTCCAGGATCTAGCTATAGATGCAACCACAAAAATTGGTGTTGAGCTTGGCCAAGGCTTGCGAGAAGTGGATATTATAAAGGACATTCAGTTGGGAAAGTACCTAGTAGTCAATTGGAAGATTCAATGTACTTAAAAGGAGTTATGTTTAACAGGTAAAACTATGATGAAAGCATAAATGTCCAAGTTCATTCAAGAGCTGCTAGCAAATCCTTAATTTTTGTCTGATTAACTAAATTAGTTACTTATTGAGCTATTTGTTTGAGTCGTTCCAAATGAATTCAAGCTAAAGAACCAAACCCAAATACTTGGATAATTCCGAACCTTTGATTATGAAATCTTAAGTTGTTTAGGAACCAAGAGATGAAAAATAAACATAAAATAATTATTGGATGTGCAAATAATCAAATCATACTATGCTAAGCTCTCCTACACCTACAAAATTCCACTGGTCCTTCAAAATAAAATATCATCATAGAGAAATTACTTTAATTTGATTATTTGATTAGCTTGAAAGAAACAACTAAACAAAGGGAAAATATAGCTAAAATGCAATCATTGGTTAAATAACCAACATTTCTCGCCTTTCAGCATAGTTATCACGAAGTTGATATAGCAGATTCTTTAAACAAACAGGGAGGCTAGTGCATTAAAGATGAAGAGTGGTGATGTAAAAGTCTGATCATATAAATTTCTTTTTTGATCCCTCAAAAGCATTGCACATGAAAAGGAAACTTATTTTATCATGCCAGGAGAGCATCTTCATATGACAGCCTACATTTTGAAATAAAAAGTACACTAAACCAGCATAAAGCCAACTAAGATTCTAACAAATTTAAGATAATTTAAAGAGCAGCCTAGGATTGATAAAAAAAATCGTCATAAATATGCATCTGCATTGTGTGAAGATGAGTAGAAGCCCAAAGGATGGATTAATAGCAGAGTAGGTAAAGGAAATAATTGAAACTCACTTCTTTTATGTGAAAATTTTCAGCTTTTTTTTCCTAGTTTGGAAACCTCATGTGAGTAAAAAGAACAAATAATTTACAAATTTCCAAAGCGAACAACTTCAAACACAAAAGTAGACAACACATACTATCGGTCCAAGTTGGGCAAGCTTTTTATGATCCAGTAGCCTTAGGTGGAGCAATTACAGAAATCAGCAAAAATGATCATTAAAAGACACTCAACGAATACTTTTTTGGCCTAGGACTACTGTCTTATGGCCACTTCCCCAAATGCTTTGCACCTATCCATGAACATATTATATTCCAACTATTAACTGTGCCATTCGTACTAAGGAATCAAAGACAGCGGTGTCTCCATTTGGGTGAATTTTTCTAGAACCTGCAATAAATAACCACAATGTAAGATACTAAGCTGGACAAACAAGGATAGCCAAAAGACAAAAGCAACAATACAATCCTTTTAGGACAGATATAAGTAAACAGTGTTAACCTATCCAACAACTCTAACACATTTCTTAAATGGCTTTCGTGATGAAAGACCCAATTCATGCATTGCAAATATGTAGTCTAAAAAAATAGAAAAATTGAGGGAGAAATTGTCAGCTACATCATTTATAGAAAATTGACTGATGAGTTATAAATAGAGATGCAATATCTATAGATACATGCATAAAGTGTCATTTTCTAAGTGCAATATGCATAATAAAAGTAAAAAGGATGTAACCACATGTCCAGACACACCCAAGTAATGTATTGGATAACCACACACATATGGCATCCAAATCAGGTAAATGAGCTTATCTTTAACATATTTGATTTTTTTCTTATAAAATCTAAAACTTCGACCTCAAAAACTTTTTAAAACTCAAAAGTGAAAATATTTTTGTCTAGCAAAAAAAAAAAAAAAAACCTGATAACATATAACAATTTTCTATTCTCTCTTCAGATTTAAACAATTTCAATCAATAAAATCTTGTGTACCCATCACTCCAGACTTACGGAGCAGTCCAAAAAATAGTGGTGCATTAGTAGGCAAGTTCGTCAACTTCGAGTTCAGAACATATGTTAGTTTTTTGAACTGGATGCCAGCTACTGCATTGAAAATGCCAGAACCTGAGCTAATTGACCATGCAGGGTTGGATTCTGCTGTTTACTTGAGGATCTACTTAAAGATTATTTCTCGATCAATAGCTTTCATCACCCTCTGATTAATGGGAGTGGATGTACTTGCCAAGTCACTATTTTCCAAGAAATTCTCTGATTAATATACTTGACACCAATAGGATATGTTGTTTTGGTTTTGTCATCTTGATCATGTGGAAAAAAATATACTCAATCTTGTGGTATCAAAAGGTTTCCCGTCAAACACTCTGAAATGGCAATACTAGAACGTATATAGACCATCTTGATCTATCATCACTGCCACTGCTAATGCTTATTTATCGTATCTTTTTAAGTTCACAACTGTTAAGATCAAAGTCAACAGTTTTATAAGAAAACTTTTACAAAAAAGACTATTATTGCTGATAAGAAACAATCATTTCATTGTTTGGTAATTCCAAACAAACCATAATAGAACACTATGAGTTGACGTTCTAGAAACACCATTTTCAAGTAAAAAAACTAGAATTAAAAACCAAACCAATTATAACTGCAAGAAACAACAATATTTCTTTGAGTACAGAGAATGCCAAACACAGATCATTTAACAGTTTCAACAACAGAGTCGTTGGCAAAATCTAGAAGTGGTATCAGGTTCCAATAAAAAACAAAAATTGGAATCTTTGGAGGCAGAAGTTTTATCTCAATTCAAAAAATTCCAAAATCTTTCCAAAACTGGTTAGTATGTAGTATCTTCTAACTCCAATACAACACAAAAAAACCAAAAAGATCGGTAAGTAGAATAAAAAAAATCAAATATCGAGTCGTCGACGAAAAATGCACAATATAATATAACAAACAAAAATTTTCATTAGACCTTTTCTAAAATCTGATTCATATATTTCGGTTAATAAAAAGTAACCAATAATTAACATCAATCTCTTTTCCTTTCCAACAATTTCTTAGAATAAAAATGAAGATACTAAAAATAAAAATGTTATTGAGAGTTCTAGAATAGTGTCGTAATGTTCATCACATTCAGTGCCGGTCCTCCCATGAAGACATGCCTTTCTGTCGCCCTCTTGTCGGCCGCCATTGATGTCGTTCGCTGTCCTAACGGTGCCATAAACCACCATCTCATTTCCCTCCTCGATTTTACAACACTTGCCATTCCTAAACCCGTCAACGGCAAATTGAGTCTTCCGACATCATCGTCGACCCCATTCGCAATCTCTGGTTTCGCCTCTTCATTCCCCCAGGATGACATCATTTGGGCCTAGTATGTCAAACCATAATAGCCCAATTTTTCTCCTCCTCCCCTAAGTCATCCCCAACCCCCGTCGCCTCTCTCCCCCACTATGTTTCTCTTTTCTCATTTTATTTTTATCTCATTTCTCTTTTCTTGAGTACGGTTTCAATCGAAGGTGCGACAAAATGGATTTAAGAGCAGGAGACGGAAAGGAAAATGAAAAAGGTTCAAAGAATTAATGAATGAGTGCGACGTATTTTTTTTTAACTGACTTTCATGGTTCTTTCTGCATTTTTTTTATATATATGATTCTTTCTGTATTTAGCATGACGTTTCGGTGTCAAAATTATAAACGACTTTTACGGTTTGATTGACAAATCAACTTGAGTGATTCGACTTTTATATATATAAATAGATTGGAACGTATTTTGTATTTAAAAGATATATTTGATATCCAAAACTTAGTAGAAATTTAATTTATGTTTCCAGACTTATTACCAAAGGTTACAGTTTTATTTTTGAAAATAATATGACTATTTTTAAAAATAAAATTCCTATTGGTTTTGGAACTTTAGTTGATAACTTGTTTAAATTAGATATGCATCCCGATTCTGAATATAATTATCTCTCCCTGCATCTAGTTGGCATTAAGAGAAACCTTTTGAATGAAGAATCTTCTCTAATATGGCATATGAGATTGTGACACATCTCTATAGAGAGGATGAAATAGTTAGTAAAAGAAGGGGTCATAGAGGATCTCAATTCTACTAACTTTAAGAATTGTGTAAACTGCATAAAGGGCAAGCAGATAAACGAAAATTATAAGGGTTGAAGATGGAGCTCTAGTGTTCTTAAGATTATACACACAGATATCTGTGGTCCATTTTTTACCCCTTGCCTGAATGGTAAGAAATATTTTATCTCATTTATTAATGATTATTCTAGATATATGTAAATCTATCTTCTGAATGAGAAAGCTTAAGTATTAAATACTTTCGAAGCCTATAAAGCAGAAGTAGAATATCAAAGTGAAAAGAAAATCAAGATTGTAAGATCTGATAAAGGGGGAAATATTATGCAAGTACACAGAACATGGACAAATGCCCTTCAAGAGGAAGGCATTGAATAAGACATTGTTGCCCAATATTCAATGCCTAGCACACCACAACAAAATGATGTTTCAGAAAGAAGGAATGTTATGCTAATAGATATGATAATGAGCATGATTAGTAAATGTAATACGCAACTTTTCTTGTGGAGTGAAGCTTTTAAAACTGCAGTGAATATATTAAATATGGTTCCATCCAAGTCTGTCTCTAAGACACATTTTGAATTGTGAAAAGAATGAAAACCTAGTTTAAATCATACACACATAAAGGGTTGTCCTAGTCAAGTTATGATTTATGATCCTAACATAAAGAAGTTAGATCTAAGGACAACTAGAGGTTGCTTTATTGGATATCTAAGCAACTCCAAAGGATATAGATCTTATTGACCCTGTATAGACCTAGAATTGTCAAATCTAAAAATGTAAGATTTTTGAAGATGTTGAACCTAGTGGGAGAGTGAATCTTCAAGAGACCACTTTTGAGGAAACGCCTGAATATGCTATTTTACTTCTTTTGGAGTAAGAATGGTTGTCTTCAAGCAAAATAGATCGCAAGATCATGTAGTGACACCAATTAAAGAACAACATGTTCTCGTGAATGAGGTTTTGCCTGAAGCTATTCCACATTTATAGTATTAGCCAATTGAGTCATATCCAAATGATGAAGTAGTGACTCTAAGAAGATCCTTAAGAATGTGTAAGTTTTCTATTCCAGATGATTATATTGTATACCTAACTGAGTCTAATCTTGATGACCTAATTACGTTTTCACAAGCCATGAGTAGAGATAAATCTATATTTTGATTGGATGCCAGGAGGTAAGGGTGTTCATCCGGGTTGGATTTTTTTCCAATCGTGATAAAACTCAGAAAACTAGACTAATTGGGCGGATAACTGCCCAGATTAAATTTGGGCGGGTAGAATTAATCTTATATCCGCCCAAATCTGTTGCAGATCTGATTTTTAAACCGAATATCCGTAATCGGATACTATTTTCCTTTTAAAATTGCAATGTTAAGTTCAACATTCTCTCTCTCTCTCTCGACATTTCTCTCTCTCCATCTCTCAAAATTGACAGAAATCCTAGCCGTCACTTCGGCGTTCACCGTTTGCTGTTCGTGGTGCATTGTTCGTCTCTGCCATATACTGTCATAGGTATGGGACTCCTAAGTCCTAAGCTGTTTATGTTTTCTTTTTTGTTTTCATTTTTGTTTACATTTTCATTTTCATTTTTTCTATTTTGTTGCATCCATTCTAAGCCATTTTCTCCATCTTTTCAGTCTCAATTGTCTCTCATTCTCTTTAGAGTCATCAACATAGACCCATCACCCATCATGGCACGGTGTTCAGGTTTATCGACAAACTCTAAAAGCCATTTTTCTTTCCTTTTTGGTTTAGAATTGGGTTTATTTTTTTTCCTAATCTCTAGTCTATTTTCGAGTTCTTGAGATGAACTTTGAGATCTCGGTTTGTTTTTTTCTTTCATATCTGTTGATATGGTACCTATACTTGTTCAATCTCAAGTCTGTCGGTTTATCTATGTTTTTCTCCCTTCCTTTGTGTTTGGAATGTATCTGTGTTTGTTTTTTTTTCTACTTGATTATTTGTTGTTGTTTATTTGGAAATTTTGTAACCTAGAACAAGAAAACAAGATCTGATTTTGTAACCCAGACCTCCATCTATAACCTACTATATCCATCATTAATACTAAAGAACTGATTTAAGCCATTTGAGTTGTTCCAAAAAGGGTCGCATAATACCACTAGCAAACTAAAGAGAATTAAAGGGAAATCAAGAGGTCTTTAATCTATTAAACAACTTAAACTCTTTTATAGGTATACAAAAACCTACCATCTTATTTAATCTATCATAGTTTGTCTAGGTATCTAAAAAGTAATTCAATAGGTGACTGGAGGAAAATTAGTCTGAAAATGATAATATCATGCAAGTTGAGGCTTCTATTTGGATTTTTTTTGCTATGGTATGTATGCTTTTAGTATTTCTTTGGGTGTTTGAGAAGAGATATAGAATTCCTATACTCAATGTGATACTTTTTTGTGCTTCTAAATACCATAAACTATGTTGCAATATCCATACTCTTGTTAAATGGTAAGAATGTTTTTATAAGTTCTGTGTTTGTTATTTGTTTTTCCAAGTTTGCTCTATGTGCAATTGACTAGGTGGCTCATGTATACAGTGGAGGGTTTCGAATTGTTGTATTCAATTTTATTGATGGTGTGCTAATCAAAGGTTCCCACTTGGTACGAGTGTGCATTGAGATGAATGCAACAAATGAACCACTAAGAAAAATTTGGATTGGTGTACCTCATATACTTGGAAGCTGGAGGCAACCAATTTGCTAAGAAACCTTGTTGGCTTACTGTCGTCACTACAAGGTGCAAGGGCACAATTTATTGACTTGTAAATGGGCGAGATAGAGACATGGAGCGAAACAAGGTGGAAGGGCCGAAGGGGGGAAAAACCTGGATGAAAAAGGACTCTGAACTCATGATAGGCGTAAACAATGTGGCTGAGGAAGATGAAATCAAGGTAAATAAAGGCAAGGAAAAAGAAGTGCAATCCCATGTGATCATTATTGAAGAATCAGATGAGGGTAAATGTCGTGAAGCAGAACATGTAGGGGAGACAAGCTCTGGCAAAATAAGCATGGGGGAGGGACCAATTCAAGTGGGGGCTGAAACTATTGGTAATAACTCAGAATTGGCAGGTGTTAGAGATGATGAGAGACCTCTAGATCTAAGTGTGGTCCCCTTATTGTGCATGAGGTCAGAGATGGTTTGCAGGCATATCATTTGGAACTAGTGGAAGATTTGCTCCAGGCAGATTCAGAAGGGGATAATGAGGGCTTTCCACATGATCTTGAAAAGGAGAAGGGGTCTGATTCCATGGCAGGGGAAGATCACTTGGCAGATCAGTGGCTAGAAGCTGGTCTCGAGACCTTTGACACGAAATCTGAAGGTAGAGATTCTGAGAGGCTTGCAAAAAGAGGAAAGGAACATGACTGTCTTTTTGATCCAGAAGGGAAAGCTAAAAAGAAGATTTGGTTCAACACAAGAAGATCCAAAAGGGTTCTTAGCAGACCCTCTCGCCTAAACCATTAATGAGTAGACTGTTGTTTTGGAATATCTGAGGTTTAAATACCTTGGAGCGAAAGCTTAGTAATCTTTTGAATAAACATAAACTAAAAATATTGATACTAGTAGAACATTTCCATTTTGATGCTATTTTGAGAAAAGTGGTAAGTGACTTTAACTTTCAAGATAGTGTGCCCAATAGTGGAATAGGAGGAGAGATTTGGTTGCTTTGGTCTCCTGGTATAGTATGTGGCATGGTGGCTATCTCGGACCAACACCTTACTGTAGACTTAATGGAAAACAACAAGAAAATGAGGCTCTCAGTAGTCTATACCAAGTGCATAGCTCAAGATCAAAGACAACTTTGGTAGGATCTGTGTACCATGCAGACTCCTTCAGATGCTTGGACTGTACTAGGTGATTTCAACATCATTCGTTGTAGTGATGAAAGAAGAGGAGGATGTCCAAGACCAAATGTGGCAATAGAAGAATTCAATGAATTCATTAATTTGGTTGGGCTACAAGAGGTGCCGTTCAATGGGGTGCAATTTTCCTAGTGCAATGGACATTCTGACTATACTTGTAATTGGGCCAGACTTGATACGATTCTTATGGACACTAAGACCCTATTTGTTTTTAAAGATGAGATGAGATGAGATAAAAAAAAAAATATTATTGTAATATATATTTTTTAATATTAGTTTTATTTTGGAATTTGAAAAAATTGTGTTGAGTGAATTGTTTATTATTTTTTTGTATGAGAATTTGAAAAAATGTAATGGTGAGTTTGAGATGAGATGAGATGAGATGAGATAAGTTGGAAAAACAAGGCCTAAATGGTCCATGGAATTCCCTTCAACCAGCATGGAATATATTCCTAGAAATTCCTCTGATCACGCCTCAATGATCATGTGGTGGAATAAACCAGCAAACATGTATGGTCCTGCGCCCTTTAGATTTCAGCTAATGTGGACTTTATATAATGATTTTTGTAATTGCGTTAAAAAAGTATGGGAAGAAGAGGTGCTAGGGACATGTCTATGGAAATTGGCAGGTAAACTTAAGAGAATGAAAATAACCCTCGAAACCTAGTACACTGAGGTATTCGGATGACCCATTCCCACATCTTGGAGCTGAAAAAAGAAGTTGAAACCTTTGACACTAAGTTGCAAGCCCGAAGCTCGGAAGATGATGAGTTATCTCTTCTAGCTGCCAAGATCGAATTATATGAATGGAGAAAAAGGGAAAGTACCCAACTATCCCAAATTGCCAAACAAAAGTGGGCGGATGTTGGCGAGGTAAATGCCCAATTTTTCAGAGCATTGGCTTCAGAAGACAAACTGATTATTAGAGACATGTCGCTAGCAAATGGTCGTCAACTCTCTAACCCAGAAGCCATATAAGAAGAAGCAGTAAACTATTTTTCTAGTTTCATGGCAGCTCGACCACGCAACTCCAAGCCGGACTTGTCTCGGTGGGTTCATCAAGCTATTTCTATGGTAGAAAATAATAGTTTAAGGCCCCGCTTGGATTCAGAGGTGAGCTCAGCTTATCTCAACTCATCTCAACTCATCTTCATTTTATTATTATATTTTTATAATTTTTTATATAAAACACAAATTCCTATACACCTTTTTCAATTCTCAATACACATTTTTCAATTTCCAATACACATTTTTCAATTTCCAATATACCTTTTTCAAATCCCAAAATAATAATAATATTAAAAAATAAACTAAACTCATCTAAACTCATCTCAACTCATCTCATCTCTGAATCCAAGCGGGGCCTTAGTGAGCTCCTCTCAATCCAAACGATCAAAGAAGCAATGTTCTCCATTCCAGTGGAAAGTAGCCCAGGCCCAGATGGATTCTCTTTCAATTTTTTTAAAGCCTGTTGGAATATTGTGGAGCAAGATGTTGTGGAAGCTGTTTGAGACTTCTTTAGTGGCAGTGTGCTCCCAAGATTTTATTCGGCGTCGTGCATAGTTTTGATCCCAAAGGTTCCAAACCCGTCTGGTTTTGATAAATTTAGACCAATTAGCTTGTGCTCAATTGTTTATAAAGTATGCTCGAAGATTCTAGTACATTGTCTATCCCCTTTTTGGCTTGGCTCATATCCATGGAGCAAGGAACCTTTTTACCAGGTAGAAGCATCCTGAAAAGTATAATCCTTACTTAGGAATTAATGCACATTATCAATAAAAAAGTGAGGGGTGGGAATGTGATGATTTAAGTGGATTTTGCTAAAGCTTACGATAGCATTGATTTAGACTTTCTCATCCATTTTTTAGAAGCCATTGGTGTAACGCCCCAATGGAAGGCCCAAACCATATGGCCTATACTCCAAAAGGACTAGTCAATAATACAATTGGAGCTCCATTGGAACCTTATAAAGAGTTAGAACTTCTCCTTCCCAAGCAATGTGGGATCCCATACACCACATATCTTATCATTCTCATATGGGGTATCACAATCTACCCCCCTTAAATACCCGACGTCCTCGTCGGGTCTGTCTATTGTAGGTGGCACGGCTCAAGTCCCACATTTATGGTTGTGATAGGCTCTGATACTATTTGTAACGCCCTAATGGAAGGCCCAAACCACATGGTCTGTAACGCCCCAATGGAAGGCCCAAACCACATGGCCTATACTCCAAAAGGACTAGTCAATGATACAATTGGAGCTCCATTGGAACCTTATAAAGAGTTAGAACTTCTCCTTCCCAAGCAATGTGGGATCCCATACACCACCTACCTTATCATTCTCATATGGGGTATCACAATCTACCCCCCTTAAAGGCCCGACGTCCTCGTCGGGTCTGTTCATTGTAGGTGGCACGGCTCAAGTCCCACATTTCTGGTTGGGATAGGCTCTGATACCATTTGTAACGCCCCAATGGAAGGCCCAAACCACATGGCCTATACTTCAAAAGGACTAGTCAATGATACAATTGGAGCTCCATTGGAACCTTATAAAGAGTTAGAACTTCTCCTTACCAAGCAATGTGGGATCCCATACACCACATATCTTATCATTCTCATGTGGGGTATCACAATTGGTTTCTCCGCTCACCTCTGAGACAAGGCGATCCTCTCTCGCTGTACCTGTTCATTCTGGTAGAAGAAGTTCTATCCCGGGTGCTAAAAGAAATACTTATTAGCGGTCGGATTGGTAAATTCTCCGTGCCAAGAGTTGCCCCACTGATTTCTCATCTACTATACGTGGAAGACATGGTTATTTTCGCAAATGGAAGCAAAAACTCCCTCAAGAAGAGTGGTCATGCTATATTTGAAGACCTATGAAGAGTGGTCGGACAAGCAGTTAACAAAGAAAAAACAACCATTTATTTTTCTGAACACATAACAGGCCCGAGGAGACGCGATTCTTTGCACATTACAAGTTTTATCCAAGGCACTGCTCCCTTTAAGTATCTTGGTGTTCCCATAATTGCCAACAGAGTGCTTGTTTGATATCTTGAGGAATTGATTGCAAAAGTTCAGAAAAGAGTTGAAGGTTGGAAGGCAAAGCTTTCTCTCCAAAGGTGCGCGATTGATACTCCTTAAACATGTGTTATCTATTGTCCCCATACATTTATTATCTGCTATCCCAGTTCCAGGATCGGTTATTAACTCCTTGCACAGAATATTTAGTTCATTTTTTTGAAATATGGAAAATGGGAGACCAAAAAAAAAAAAAATGGGTGGCTTGAGACAAAATTTGTAAGCTTGTTAAAGAGGGTGGAGTTGGATCGAGGAATTTACATGGTCCAAAAAGCATTAAAAATGAAGTTCGCCTGGAAAAGAATTGCGAAAAAATCTCTATGGGCTTCCTTTTATTGCACCAAGTACTTAAAGGGGGATCATATCTTGTTGGTTAATCCAGGGAAAGGTTCAAGTTTTTGGAAAATGATTATGAGATGTGTTTCGGAAGTGCTGCAACATTCAAGACGGAGAATCAAAGATGGAGAAGTTTCACTGTGGTGGGATAGATGGTCCTCACTTGAACCACTGGGTTTGTCCACGATGAATGTTGATCAACCATCGTTGTCCTTAACAGAGTGTAAGCTGGACCAAGGATGGAATGAGGAGTTGCTAGTATCTCTGTTGGCCAGTGATAGAACTTTGAAAGTGTTGGCGCACCTTGGTAACATTCGAACAGGTCTTGATAAGCTAATTGGACAACAAACCCAAGTAAATGTTTTTCGGTTAAGAATGCATGGGACATTTCCAGGTTACAGAGACCGAAAGTACCTTGGGCTAAATGGGTTTGGAACTCGGCTCTCCCAAAAAAAAATCTCCATAAATAATGGTCTTGCCGTTGATGATCAGCTTAGAAAAGTGGGCATACCGATTAGTTCTAAATGCATATGCTGCGAGACAGGGCATGAGCCTCGATCATGTACTGTCAGCAGAGAAATGGCTCAATTCCTATGGAAAAAGATCTCTAATGCTCTCGGTTTCAGATTCGTTTCATCTCTTAGCTGAAGAAAGAGAATTGGCATGTGGTTTCAAAGGGTTAAAAATAAATGCACTCGAGGCTCTCTTATTGGTCTGATCCCTTCCATCATCTCTTGGCTACTCTGGACTTGGCGATGTAAGAAGCGCGTGGAAGGAAAAGCTGAAACATCGGAGGCATTCTGGAGACAAATGTTATATTGGCTAGCTCGGATTAGCTCTTCCCTGAAAACAAAGAGCTCTTGGAACCTGGAGGACGAAGGCATGCTCTTGGAATTGGGTGTGCCGATCAAGTATAAGGTGCAGAAACCTATTAAACTCATTGCCTGGCAGAGACCAGCGGATGGATGGTGCAAGTTAAACACTGACGGTTGCAGCCTAGGAAATCCGGGACCTTCAGGAATGGGTGGCTCTATTCGCGACGCACAAGGAAATCTCTGGTTAGCTTTCTCTGCTGATATCGGGTTAGGTTCTAATAACAAAGCTGAGATTTTGGCTCTTGTTTACGGACTTCGTTTTGCAAATCAATGGACATTACTCACGTGAAAATTGAGATGGACTCCATGCTTGTGGTGAAGGGATTGGGTGAGAAAAGATGTGGGTTATGGCATCTTGAAGATTTTTATGAAGAAATTAAAATATGACTATCCTTCTTATCACACACCGTTCACCATATTTATCGAGAAGGAAATGCACTTGCAGATGGTTTGTTCAAGTTGGGGGCCAAAGGTCAGACCTGTTGTTGGCTGGGTTCGAGCGCATTATCTCCTCACCTCAAGGGCATATTTCGGGTGGATAAAGCACGTCTTCCATCCCTCAAGTGGTAGTTGGTTTTGTGCTTTGTTTTGCTTAATTTTCTGCACGTCTGGGCAGGTTGTTTCGTAATTGTTGGTTTTTTCATTTTGTTGGCTTTAATCTGTGTGAAGCTTAGTAGTTGCTTAGGAACACCTTGGGTCATTAGCTGGATAGGGTGTGTAATTTGTAAAGCCCAAGCGTGAGAAAATGTTTCAAGGTTTCCCTCATCAAAAGTGAGGTTTTGCAATAAATTTGGGGAAGAGCCATCCTACAAATGGCCCTCACTCTTTATTAGAAAAAAAAACATTAATCTAAAGATCTTTTTTCAAATACAAATTAAAATCAACCTACAGAGTATGTGTGTTCATTCGGGCCGGGTTGTATATGGCCCGATTTAAAATTTTATTTATTTCTTAACATTTTTAATTTTTTTTTAAATGTTGAAGAAAATTTCGAATCCGGATTCCGGATTTAGGTTTGGATCGATCCAAACACATATCCACCCCAACCCACATAAACCAAACCTTTATCGAACCCTAGACCCTAGGAATCCGGAACCCAGATGAACACCCCTAATACAGAGTACCCAAACAAGAAATCTTAATTGGATCGATAAAAGTTTGGTTTATGTGGGTTGGGGTGGATATGTGTTTGTGGCATTCTCCTCTCATCAATGGATCCATCCTTAATTTCCTCGTAGTTGTTTGTTTCCTGTTTTCCCGGAAGGATTATAAACAAATATTGGGATGCAAGCTTGAAAGGGAAAGAAACAGAAAATAAAGAACCAAGATCACCAAACTGAAGACCAATAGATTTTCCGATAGAGACAACGAGGAGTTGACTCATTGTTTTTTAAGGATCATAGCAACTTATTGAAGCAGATGTAGATACCTGGAATTTTTATAGGGTAAAAGTTTTCACTCACAGGATAGACGAAATCATACACCACTATTTAGTACAATTTGTAAACGATCGAATTTAGACATCTTCATCCACATATAGATGGGAGGGCTTTACATCTTAGACATGATGTAATCCATAGAATCCACAAGGAAATCTGCACCCCAAAAAGAAAGCATCTTTAGCAAAGGGACTAGTGGCAATGATACATTTCGAGTCACTAATTTGATTGGTTTTCGACATGTTAAGGAAGCAAAGAAAGACGTACCTGCATCTTCCTTGGTGAAGCAGAGGGGAGGTGTGATTCTAAATACATTTCCATAGAAACCACCTTTCCCAATCAACACTCCCAATTCTGCAATAACCACAGATTTCCATTAGCTGATAGAATGATACTTTTTTTTTTTCTAGGTGCTAGAATGAGACTTAAGTTGTAGCTAGTGAGTTTTAAGGTATGACAGATGAGAGAAATGCTGACCTTTCATCTGGTCCAATACATGAAGAATTTCAGCTTTCGCAGGAGTTTTCAGCTGGCGATCAGTGACAAGTTCAACTCCAAGCATAAGTCCCCTTCCCCTCACGTCTCCAATAACTGCATATATCAGTATGGCAGAATAGAGAAAAATGAGTTGACTGTAAAGTTGTACAAAGGTTTAGATCCTGATACTGAGATGACATGAGATAGATTTTAAATTAAAGTTGAAAGTTGAATAAAATATTATTAAAATATTAATTTGTAATATTCTTATTGTTTCAAAAATTTTAAAAACTAAATTATTTATTTTATTTTATATAAAAACTTGAAAAAATTATAATGATGTAATAAAACAATCCGTTTCTGTGGGGCCTTAATTGTCTAGACGCTAAGGCTTGTGGAAAGAGGTTTACTTTCATATTTATCCTTGAGGACAAGTAGTCTGTCTTTGAGGTATGACCCCACAGCAAGTGCATTCTCCTGAAGATTTTCTTTCTCGATCACTTTCAAAACTGCCAGTCCTGCAGCTGTACATACTGGATTCCCACCAAAAGTGTTGAAGTAATTGCGGCGAGTCAAGACCTCTGCAATCTGAGGAGTTGTTACCACCGCCCCAAGGGGAATGCCATTTCCAATGCTCTGCAGATACCAAGATAACAAAATCATTCAAGATAAACAAACCAGCAAAATTATGAAACATTGTGTAACAGCAAAATTAAGCTTTCTAATAAAGCGCTACTGAAGATTTGAATCACTACAAGTACTCATTCATGCAATCCCACAAACAGTGGGCGAACAAATTTGGTGGCAGGTTTTCATCAGTGATGCATTTGGTGTTAATGATCAACTTTGTAAAGATATTTTTCTCTAATAATGGGTAGGACTTTTTTTTTGATTCTTGAAGGTATTCAACTCCACAAACTTTTCAAAAGAAGCAAGTTGACTTCTATAATGTTACCGTGCCACCAAGGTCTCATCAACATCTTACAGAACCCCAATAAATAATGAGCAAAAGAGAGAAGAGAAAAATGAACCTTAGCCATTGTGACTATGTCAGGCACGACACCTTGGGTTTCAAAACCCCAAAACTGACTCCCCGTGCGGGCAAACCCAGACTGAACTTCATCAGCTATACAAAGTCCTCCTGCTTTCTTAATACTACCATAGACAGAAGGCAAGTAACCTGGGGCCAATTCTACAATTCCCCCCACACCCTGTTACACATAAAAATGAGGTTAAGGAGGACTATGAATATTGTCCATATATAGGAGGGAGTGAATAATTTCGGAAGTAATGTTTGGCTCTAAACATTTAAGTCTTGCACAAATTATTGTTAATAATGTGGGCCCATCAAGGAAAAGAGAATTTTTTGCACTTTTCATGGTGAGATTCATTTTTTTATTTATTAAGGACTTGCACGAGATTTGTGATTTGGACTTGTACATATCATTTCTCTTTCGGGAGTAGATGATTTACCTGAATTGCTTCAGATATAAAAGCAGCAACATTTCCAGAAGTTCCAAAATCAATAAGATCTTGGACATCTTTTGCATACATCTCACCCTCTGAGCCAAAAACTCCTCTGTATGGGTCTGGATTCATGGCATGATGAACTCCGCTCTATTGACCAAATCTATAAAAATTAGTATCGTAGCAGCATATATCTGGTGAACTAAAATACATCTTCTTAGTATCATTTTCTAAGGTTACTAGGTTCCGCAGACAACAAATAAAAGCGATATAAATTGCATGTTTGTTGATAAAAAAAAAAAGCATAAATATAAGAGCTCTTATATTTAGAAACAACCCAAATCATGATACAAGTAGTTCTTAAATACTTGTTTCTGTGTTATAAATTGATGATGTCTACAGACTCGTGGCCTACTTTTTGTTTTCTACAAACAGAAATCATAATGGCTATTCCCCTTACATACGCACGGAAAAAAAATCTTGATGACATCGGAAGCGTCGATTCGACGTCAAGTTTGTTCGAATATTACCACAATGGTTATGGTGACAGTTTCATCATCGTTATAATGCTTAGTTCAATAGCTGTGATTATCCAATTGGTCTGAGTTCTTGCATTGTTGATAATGCAAAGTGGGGCTACCTTGTCCCAAAAGCTAATTATAATATGCGTCCTCACCATCCATGATGGGACATTTTACAAGCTACCTAATAATAGAATCACATAGTGCAAGAATTCACTACAATATATTTGATTTGAAAAATAATAGAGAGAAGTCAAATTCAAGATATTTTCTCCCATATGAATAATAATCATATAAATAATAATGATTATTATTGGTATGAGAAAATGAGTGTGCTAAATATGATTTCACTCTAATATCATCCTATTTTTACATATACTTTTATTTACAACAATAGTTTTTTATAAATAAAAACAAGTATTATTGAATATTATTAACAAAAACTTGTCTTATCCTCTGAACATAAATTTGGTGAATAAAAATAGCTTATTCTGACAAAGTTTTTGACAGCGACAAAAAAAAAAAAATGGTGGCAAATAAGCTTATATTTTTTATTTTCTAGTGACTCTCCCTTTCCAAAAACCCTTTTGTCCTTTTCAGTCGAATCATGGTCATGAATCGGTAACAAAGTGGACGATGAGTCATATGAAAATTATGAACGCCGATTGGTTTTGGTTGGACATCCATGAAAGAAAATATAACTGTCCTTTTTTTGCTACAGTGTAGAAAAAAACAAAACTAGTACGCGGTGTGGCGATATACATGCATTGATAACTATTATCAAGTACAGCATTTCCATTTTTTAACGTTTTCATGATTCAGACGCAGTCGTATGGCTGAAGTTCAAAGCTATTAAGCTATTTGTTTAGCTTACTTTTTAGCACTTAAGGAGTGTTGGAATTGAAGTTTAAAAAGCTAATATGCTAGTGCTTTATTTTGGTGTGATAGGCTTGTGATGCTGATAGGCCGGAAGAAATGTTACTCATAATTTTATACCACACATTTTATATATTTTAAAATTATTTTTTATTTTTTAAAAATTATTTTTTATTTTATTCTTATTAAACTTATTGAATTATTCTACTTATTATTTATATATCATATACTTATTATAAGAAAAAAAAAGTATGGTATGTAAAGATGCTAAATAAAATTATTCTTAAAACTTTATCCAGTAGTACTACTTAAATCACCACCAAACAGATTGCAACTCGGGTTCAGAGTCGTGGGAACTTTTTAAAGGAGGAATTAAGAGCAATACAAGAGTCATGACAACAAAGAGAAGTACCTGTACGACATTAAATTTCCATATGCTCTGACCGGTGGCCCCCATAGTCCCGGCTGCGTTTCCATGATATCCATTCCTCAGTGATATTACGTCGTGGCACCCTGTGTACAACCTCGCCATCATTATCGCCAACTCGTTCGCTTCCGTCCCAGAATTCGTAAAAAACACCACCTGCGCTGATCCCAAATTCTTTAATTAAATATATAAAGTACTCGATCCACAATATATATGGACTCAGCCTTTTCCGATCAGTTTATAATAAGTATGGGTGAATTAGAAAGAACGTGATGTTATCATAAAAGCTGGTAAAATATTTTAACTAGGAATTACCTTAAGGTCGCCGGGCAACTTGGAGGCGAGGGCCTCTGCGAAATCGGCGATGGCGGAGTTGAGATAGAGGACGGTGGAGTGTTGCAAGCGCTTGGTTTGATTGACGATGGCGTCCACCACATCGGGATGGCAGTGCCCGCAGCAAACCGTAGCGATCCCGCCGAAAGCGTCCACGTATCTCCTCCCTTCCTCATCGAACAAATACTGCCTCTTCCCCGCTACAACGTGCAGCTATATTAAAAAAAAATAAAAATAAAAAAAAAATTAAAAAACAAAACAGAAACATCAATTCCGTTAATCTCGATCTTTCATTTTCATGCTCAAAGATTAAAACAGTAAATGCTTTATATTTATAGATGCTCACGGGCTTCTTATAGTTGTGAAATAAGGAAGGGCTGAGAAACTCCTTCCGCTTCGCCATGATTTCGTCGGCGGAAGGGCCATCGTATGGGGGAGGAGAGTAATCGAAGGGGGGAATTTTCGGAACGAAAACATTATTCTCAGGTAGAGAGGCCTCCTTCGATGCCACTTGAGAGAGGCAACGCTGCGCAATCGCAGAGTTTCTTACGGCTGACAGCACCCTCCGCACTGCAAGTCCCTGCATTTTTTTGCCTGTTTTGTGTGTTTGTTTTGGAGATGCGGGGAAGAAAGATTCCGATAATAAAGGGACTGCGGTGATGCTAAATATAAACGAAGATGGAAATTTATATATAGGGAGGGAGGGAAGTAGTAGTGGCCGAAAAAAGATACTGCCTGCCGGGTGCTTCCGTTTTTGAGGTACACTCGTTGAAATTCATGAACGCCTCAACATTATATGCCAATAAAAATAGATTAAATAAGAATACGTATTTTAAAAATAGAATATTTTTTTATTCAAACTTTAGATTTCATATCATCGGCTGTGCAGAAGGAATTACTTTTATATTATTATATTCAGTTTATTAAAGCCCAAATTATATTATTGAACAATAAATAATTTGGTAAAGCCATAAATAATTATTATTTGTTAAATTATTTATATTTTCCAAAAGGCGTCGATATTTATTTATTTTGATAGGAAAAAACTTTACTTCATTTTATGAAAGGAAAGTTATTATTGTGACCGATAAATATAGGAAAATTTCAAATTATAAGTCAAACCTACATATCTATTTGGAGTTCTCTGGCATACAATTGTTTTTATGACATATATTATTTTAACTTCTAAAAACTTTCAAGTAACAAACTTACACATTAATTTGTTTGAGAGTATTCTATTTTATAAAAACAAAAATAACCAACCTTTGCCTTTCAAAAGAGGAGATGGACAAACCACTTCCATCTTTCGAAAGGAGGAGAGGGACAAAACACCCTGTCTTCCAAAAGGAGGAGCGGGACTAATAAAGAATAATCAATTTTTTTTTATGACTAATCAATCCAAACGACATAAACAATTACACTAAAACAAGACATACAAATGTAAGATAGACCGATTGGAATATACAAACAACATGAATGAAAATATAAAAAAAAAAAAAAATGAACAACATTGATAAGAGGCTGTAATGGTGTGTACTGAACACACGCTATCCTATAAGAGTGCCGAACCGTCGATTCTTGATCTACCGAAGACGTTGACTCCAAAAACGCCCCGTGTGGTGAGTACATGAGAGCCATCATTGTGGTAACTATGACCCACGCATATGGAGTACGTGTCGCTCCTTTTGGCGAAAACTTCAGCATTCCAGTAGATCGACAGCGTAGAAATCTCATAGTGTTGCGTGTGGTGGTCGCCGACTGCCAAAAATCGTCAAACCACCGATGCTTCTTGGTTGTATGGAAACAAAAGAAAACAACAATAAAACTACCAAAAAAGAGAGGGAAGAGCGAGGGAGGGGGAGCCGAGACTCCCACCCTTAACGGCTAAACTAGCTGCCTAGCTTCAAGAGAGAACAATTTTTGAATTTCTAAATCTGAAGTGAGAGAGAAAAATCGAGTGACTATTACTACTAGCTGCATGACCCTAGCTTAATAAAGGTATAAATATTCAAGATAAAGAAATACTATAAGCAAGTCTTATATCACACATATTTGTATAACTAATATGTGATTTTTTTTTTATATTTAAAAACATACATATTTAAGCATTGGGATAAAATGATAAAGGTTATAAAATACATCTATTCTGATTAAGTGAATATGTGTATTGTAAGACGTTCATATAGAATCTTTCTAAGAGGTAATGCTTATCTATTTGATATGAGGTCAATGAGAGAAATATTTGTAAATTAAACTAAAAAATTAGGGACACGTTGGGGATTGGTCCGACTGATCCCCAATTAAAAAACAACCCCCAATAAAAATATAATAAAAAATTCTAGAAAATAAAATAAAAAATAAAATAAATAAAATAAAATCTAGAAAACACAATAAATAAAAAAATAAAAAAAAACACACAAAAAAAATGAAGATAATTTTAAAGGAGGCGTTCGGCCTCAGCCCATACGAAGCCGCGCCCTGACCACCGGTGACGTCATTACCCATATCATCAAATGGACTCATTTTAAGTTTAAGGCTGTCGGGAGAAGATGAGAGGTTGCCTGGAGTCGCCGTTAAAGGGGTGAGGTCACCGAAAAGAGGCGGTCCCGATAGTATGGACAGTGATGCCACCGATGACTGGAGCCGACGGTGGCTGTTTTTCAATAGGAATCGATCGGATCAATCTCCAAATTTTCCCAAAAATTAAAGTGACTTATATGATGACATCATATTATAAATCAACCAACAATACTACTTATCGCGGTCATGCCAACCTCATAGATCAATATCTTGTAACTTCAAGAGTGGTAACTAGCTAGAAAACTGATCTATATATGTTAACTAGCTTATTGCATTAGAAGAGAATTGGGTCAGTTATATTTTGTGATTAAAATGATTATTTTCTATCAAAATGAGTTTATTTTAATTAAATAATTATTTTCATTGCATAAAATAAATTATAAATACTTATTTTTCTTGTAATATTAATTATTATATATAATTTAATTTTATCATTCCAAAGTAACGGTAAAGAATTAATAAATCCCCATCATCGGTTCCTTTCATCATCGATAACCTATGTAGTTGGGAGACAAAGGGCTTGCATAAAACTCCAATCATGGTTTCTAGTGAGTGTCGCCTCGCCGGAATAATTTGATAGAGATAACCTGAACTATTTTATTTGGGAAGGGCTTAAACATTTTTCTATTATTTTCTTTCACACGCAACAATCGAAACAGTTAAATTAAAAACTTGTAACGTTATCGATGAGAGAAGAATCGGACAGACCCATTGCTATGCTCATATATATATATATATATATATATAGCACTGATCAAGTAAAAATATATTATATTAATTTATTAAACACTATTTATCAGTTTCTTAATTTTTAAGTGCCATCAAATAATTAATATGTAATTTTTAATAATTTAATATCATAAGAAAATGGTGAACGGATAATGGTTAAAAGAATATTATTAAATATAAGATGGAATAAAAGTACTACTATTTATCATTCTTTTCACAATTATCCTTTCATTATTTCTTAATGTAGCCCATTAATTAGAAGATAAATAAAAAGAGAAATGATATTTTCCGGTTGTAGAATGTGCAAGCATTGACTATCTCTTAAAAAAATGTATAAATATGGACCGGCCAACTGAAAAAATTAATTCTTTTTAATAACAGACTCCACTTTTTTTTTTAAACCATTAAGTGACTCTTGTGCATTCCAGTACCTATATGTAGCATTACTGATGCAGGGAGATCTGAGACAGATAATGCTGAGCTGTCTGATTGCACGTTGATGGTGCTGAGGTCTCATGAATTGGCAGATCAGCGTAAAGGCCAGAAGTGATCGTGATCTCTTTTTAATTGGGGGAATTTTAGGTGCGTTTCAATCTTTTGGACATAACTTTAGCTACAATTATCAGAATCGCGCATAAGACCCCAATTCGGAAAACTCTTTCGACGCGCACGCTGTCCACATAGGGCATGGCTCCATGTGCCCTTTTTTCTACCTCAAATTTCGCTATTTTCCCTTCCGAATTGTCATTTTTAGTTATTTTTTTACTATTTTTGATAATATTTCGTATGTTTGTTAGGAAATTATTTTAAATCCGATTTATTCTGGATTTTTTGCAGATTGCTTATTTGAATTTGAATTTGAATTTTTATTTTCGGGATTTTGCCATTTTTGGTAAAATTCGGTTACAGACGAATTTTAGTTATATAGACCGGCTTGTGAACTGATTTTCAACATTATTTCATTTGATAATATTCAGTTTTTTTCTCAGAGACGTATTCTCTGTATTTTGGACGAATTTCTTGTATTCTTCCCTGTGAATTCATCTGTTGAAACTAGCCTGCAGAATAATCGCTATTCTACCTGGCGTCAGTTGGTATTAGAGCTTCAACATCATTCTGGGGTAAAATTTCATCAGTTTCAATGGCTGGTGGTCGTGATCGCGGTCGTCGTGGGCAGGGTCCGAAGGAGGAAGCCCAGTACCGTGATCGTAGCGTTCAGAATGCGATGATTGAGGATTTGTAGAGGCAAGTCGCAGAGTTAACCCAGCGTCTAGCGGCGCGCGATCTCAAGGATCATGAGACCTCCGACCATGATTATGAGTCATCTTTCGAAAACCCATATTACAATCGTGCTCTATTCCGGGAGGAGTGTCATGGAGACCTCGGTTTTTGAGTCGATTTGCCAGAGTTTTCTGGTACGTTACAGGCTGAGGGATTCATTGATTGGATGAATGATGTGGAGCGTATTTTTGATTACAAGGAAGTCCCTGATCGTGTGAAAGTGAAACTGGTCGCCATCAAACTCAAATGTAGAGCATCTGTGTGGTGGGAGCAGTTGCGACGCTCACGAGACAGGCAGGGCAAGGCCAAGATCACTAATTGGGAGAAGATGAAGAAGAAGATGAAGGGTCACTTCCTTCCCTTCGGCTACACTCAAACCTTGTTTCAGTAATTTCATGCGTTGAGGCAAGGCGCGAGATCAGTCGATGATTACACAGAAGAATTTTACCAGTTGGTCACACGAAACGATTTATCTGAGACGGAGGAGCAGTTGGTGGCACGATATTTGGGGGGTTTGCGCCAACCCTTGCAAGACGTCATCAACCTTCACTCGTTGTGGACTATTTCAGAGGCATACCAGTGCGCACTTGCTGTAGAAAAACAGCAAAACAGGAGGCCAGTGATCAGGAACGATCAAAATAGTCGACCAGTTCGCCCTCAGGATTCCCGTCCTGTCCAGCAGCCACCACAGAGTAATTCTAACCCTACTACTAGATGTTTTCGTTGTGGGGAACAAGGGCATAAAGTGACTGATTGTAGGAAGCCTGCTAATCAAAAGGACAAAAATTTGTTGATTGAGGAGGACGTAGTAGACGAGCCTGAGGAGATTGGCGAGCCCGTGTATGACGATGATGAAGTTGATGATGTGCTGCATGGAGATGGCCATGAGACTCTGGTCGTTCGCAAGAGTCTACTGACTCCCAAGGGTGATTCAGGGGATGATTGGTTGAGAACCAATATTTTCCATACAACCTGCACAGTTGCAGACAAAATCTGCAAAATGATCATTGACAGCGGTAGTTGCGAGAATGTAGTATCCGAAGAAGCTGTCTAGAAGTTGCAGTTGAAGACAGATCGTCATCCTAAGCCATACAAGTTGTCATGGCTGAATAAAGGCAGTGAGGTAACAGTAGATAGGCGATGCCTTGTGTCTTTTTCAATTGGCAGAAAATATGTCGATAATGCCTAGTGTGATGTTGTATCTATGGATGCGTGTCATGTATTGTTGGGTCGACCTTGGCAGTATGATCGCAGTGTCATTCATGATGGATGGAAAAATACTTATTCCCTTAACATCAAGGGAAAAAAGATTGTGTTGGCGCCCCGGCAGGAAGGACCCACTCCTACCTCGGTAGCCAATAATACTAACTTGCTTTCTATGTCCAGGTTTTTAGATGAGATTGAGCATGGGGACGTGGTCTATGCTCTACTATCTTGTGAGAACAATGCAGTAGCCGTAGACTCTGATTTTTCAGTAGAGGTGCAGCAGTTGTTGGCAGAGTTCGCTGACCTGATGCCAGAGGATCTCCCTCCTGGGCTACCGCCTATGAGAGATATTTAGCATCAAATTGACCTCGTTCCAGGGTCGAGCTTGCCTAACCGACCAGCGTACCACCTTAGTCCTAAGGAGGCTGAAAAGTTGCAGCGACAGGTGGTGGAGTTATTGGAGAGGGGTTATATTCGTGAGAGTATGAGCCCATGTGCAGTCCCTGCCCCGCTTGTGCCAAAAAAAGATGGTTCCTAGCGTATGTGTGTTGACAGTTGAGCAATCAACAAAATTACTGTGAAGTATAGGTTTCCAATTCTCCGCCTGGATGATATGTTGGATCAGCTGTCCGGTTCTAAGGTCTTCTTAAAAATTGACTTTAAAAGTGGATACCACCAGATCAGAATAAGGCCTGGAGATGAGTGGAAGACAGCGTTTAAGACGCAACACGGGTTATATGAGTGGATGGTCATACCTTTTGGGCTGTCCAATGCACCCAGCACATTTATGAGATTTATGTATTAGATATTGTGGCCTTTTATGGGGAGATTCGTTGTGGTTTATTTCGACGATATTTTTATTTATAGTCCGACATGGGCCTCACACTTTGATCACCTCCGTACTGTTTTTGAGATGCTGAAAACGGAGTGCCTATTTGTCAATCATAAGAAGTGTTCTTTTTTCACTACTTCTGTAACTTTTCTTGGTTTTGTGGTGTCTACTGATGGTGTTCATGCAGATCAATCAAAGATAGACGCAATCTTGGAGTGGCCCAAACTAAGGACCTTGCACGAGGTCAGAAGTTTCCATGGATTGGCATCCTTCTACAGACGGTTCATCAGAAATTTCAGCACCCTGATTGCTCCTATCACAGAGTGCCTCAAAGGACGTGATTTCAAGTGGTCTGAGGAGGCAGAGACTAGTTTTCAACTGGTCAAGCAGAAGATGACCGAGGCACCAGTTTTGGCACTTCCTGATTTTGACAAAGTGTTCGAGGTAAATTGCGATGCATCTGGTGTTGGCATTGGTGGTGTTCTAAGTCAGTCAGGGCGTCCAATTGCTTTTTTCAGTGAAAAGCTATCGGGCTCAAAGAAAAATTATTCCACCTATGACCTTGAGTTTTACGCCATAGTTCAGTCTCTGAAGCATTGGCGTCACTACTTAGTACAGAGGGAGTTCATCCTGTTCACTGATCATGAGGCTCTGAAGTATATCAATGGCCAACACAAGCTGAGTAGACAACATGCCAAGTGGGTGGCATATTTGTAGGAGTTTACATTTACGTTGAGGCACCAAGCTGGGAGCCTTAACCGCGTCGCAGATGCTCGAAGTCGTCGTACTTTACTTCTCACTACCATGAGTACCAGAGTTGCAGGCTTTGAGGCTTTCACAAATTTGTAGGCAGCTGATCCTTCCTTCGGAAGGATATTTCAAGAGGTAACTGATGGTCGCCGTCATGATTTTATTTTGCATAATGGTTATCTGTTTCGTGGATTACAGTTGTGCATTCCAGATTGTTCATTGCGACAGCAAATTATAAGTGAACTTCATAATGATGGACACTTTGGCCGAGACAAGACACTGGCCCTTATCTCTTCTGACTTTTATTGGCCTAAGTTGACCAGTGATGTGACTCATTATGTGGACCGTTGTTATATGTGCCAGCGGTCTAAGGGAGTTCTCACCAATGTGGGCCTGTACACTCCCTTACCTGCTCCTGAAGCACCTTGGTTAGATGTCAGCATAGATTTTGTATTGGGCTTACCCCGCACCCAATGGGCCTCAGATTCTATCCTTGTTGTGGTTGACAGATTTTCCAAGATGGCCCATTTTGTAGCTTGCAGGAAGACTATGGATGCTACTCGAATTGCCCATCTTTATTTCAAGGAGATAGTGCGCTTACATGGTGTTTCTCGAACTATCACTTCCGATCGTGATTCCAAGTTCATCAGTCATTTTTGGAAGAGCTTATGGGGAAAATTGGGGACACAGTTGAATTTTAGCAGCGCCTACCACCCTCAGATGGATGGTCAGACTGAGGTGGTGAATCGGAGTTTGAGCAACCTTTTGAAGTGTTTGGCAGGAACTAAGCCAAAGCAGTGGGAATTGGCTTTACCTCAAGCAGAATTTGCCTATAACAGATCGAAAAATAAAACCATAGGCTTAAGCCCATTTGAGATTGTCTATGGTCAAAACCCATCCGGGGTATTGGACTTAGCCCTTATTCCACGTATAGGACGTTTCAGTACTAAAGCAGATGAGATGGCAGAGCATATTCGGGGCATCCATGAGCAGGTGAAACAGGCTATTCATGAGAGCAATACCAAGTACAAGACTCGGGTTGACAGTCATCGTCGCCAGGTACTTTTTGATGTTGGTGATTTTGTTTGGGCTGTATTAACTCGTGATCATTTTCCTGTTGGCGAGTATAGTAAGCTTAAGGACCGGAAGATTGGACCATGTGAGGTCTTGCAGAAGATCAATGATAATGCTTACAGGTTGTGCATTCCTAGTCATTTAAAGACTTATGATGTCTTTAATGTGAAGCATCTAAGCCTTTGTTTTATGGATTCTAATGACACTACTTTGAACTCGAGGACAAGTTCTTTCCAACCCGGGGTGACTGATGTAGGGGGATCCGAGACAGATGATGCTGAGCTGTCTGATTGCACGTTGATGGCCCTGAGGTATCATGAATTGTCAGATCAACATAAAGGCCAGAAGTGATTGTGATCTCTTTTTAATTGGGGGAGTTTTAGGTGCGTTTCAGTCTTTTGGACATAACTTTGGCTACGAGTGTCAGAATCGCGCATAAGACTCCAATTCGGAAAGCTCTTTTAGACGCGCACGCTGTCCACATAGAGCATGGTTCTATGCGCCCTTTTTTCGACCTCAAATTTCGCTGTTTTCCCTTCCAAATTGTCATTTTTAGTTATTTTTTTTACTATTTTTGGTTATATTTCGTATGTTTGTTAGGAAGTAATTTTAATTCCGATTTGCTCCGGATTTTTCGCAGATTGCTTATTTTAATTTTAATTTGAAGTTTACGTTATTTTCGTGATTTTTTCATTTTTGGTAAAATTCGGTTACAGACAAATTTTAGTTATATAGTCCGGCTTGTGGACTGATTTTCGATATTCTTTCATTTGATAATATTCAGTTTTTTTCTCAGAGACGTATTCTCTGTATTTTGGTCGAATTTCTTATGTTCTTCTCTGTGAATTCATCTGTTGAAACTAGCTTGCAGAATAATCGCTATTCTGCCTGGCGTCAATTACTCATATTGCGTCTCAATTCGGAAAACTTGCTGCCCAAAGTGCCATATATATACAAAAGGAATGGTGAATTTTGCTAGAAAGACAAGTAATATTAAAAGTGCATGCACGAGTATTCTGGATGAGAAGTAATATTTAATTGGTTCTTTATAAAATGTAATTACATAATCTCTCTAACCATAAATATTAATGAGCATTTACATATTTCGTTCATTTGTAAGACTTTATTTTCGTTTACTTGTGAACTGCCCGCTTATAATATTAGCATCACTTTACAAAGATATCCCTACTATATAATATTATATATTATTGTATAAAATGTTGTAAAGGTAATATATTGAATTTATCATTTCTCTTGTCATAGATCATGCTCATAATTCAAATGCTAAAACAGGTTCTAAATGTGATTTAAAATATGCTTATTAACAGGATCCCTTCATCATCATGTGTATTGGCCGCTATCCCAATCACGATAATTTAAAATAAGAATGTAAGAAAAAAAAAGACATCGCACCCTGAAATCCTGCTAAATGACAGCATAATGCAGTACTGTAGTACTTAATGAACGTGGTCGAGTTTTGAGCTGAATTAATGCAACATAACTATAGGCATGGATATTGATGGATGCGCGCATGGGTGGCAACCAAATTAAGAAAAACAACTAAAAATTCTATTCAGATAACACAGCTTGTGGCCCTGCAATTCCATTTATTAATGATAATATTGGAGCCTAGCTAATATTAAATTTATGTTTATAACTAATTAAGCCAAAATGTACCTGGTTGATAATATGGGGAAGGTGAAAACTTGGTAATGGGATCTAATGTGCCTAATTATTTTTTGTGGGGTTTCAACTACAACTATTAAAGACAAACTTTTAAAAGGGCACGTAAAGCTTGTTTCTTCTCGTCAGATATCAGCCACACAAATTTGTTTTAAAAATTCATTGACAAGTTATATATATAGAAAAAAAAACCACGTCGAACTCATGATTGATAATTAGATATACATGATATTAACTATTGAATTCTAATAGATGAGCGAAGTCGTTAAAATAATAATTAGAAATACTAATAAATCAATGTTGATCGATAGAAATATGGCATGTCATGAATTTTGCACTTAAGATTTTACAAGAAAAATAGACTTTTATGACTAATTATTTGAGATGAAAAAATTATTTTTGATTTATTTTAGCTCTTAATACTTATTTTGTCAGAATTAACTAATTGTAAATAAACAGTTTTTTTTATAGTATTAATTAATTAAAGTGTGGTGGAATATTATTGTGATTTTAAGGACTAAGATTTAAATAATTAAATTAATATTCAACAAGGCCTATCACTTTTTATAAATTAGATTTTTAATCGTCGATCGATCCATGGCAATTAACAATGCGACGAAACTATAATCATGAATATAATGACCGAGTGCAAACGACGGAAGTGTACACAAGAAAAGAGCAACAAAAGAATTAATATGGTTTTCAACATCTTTAGTCGGTGAGAGAGACACCTTTGTAGTGTTTGCCATGTAGAGTCCCACTTTCCTCTCGATCCCGTCTTGATTTTGAGTTTAATGATAGTGAAAATATATGCAATTTACTGAAATGACAAATAATTTGAAGTGGGGAGAGGTTTAATTACATATTGTTCTCTCATAGTTATATAGGGAATTTTGATATTTTTATAAAAAAAAAAAAGTGAATATTTGTGAAGAATTATTTATAACGATATAAATGACTATTTGTAATAAAAATAGACTTATTTTAATAGAAAATAGTCAGTTTGACAATAAATAACTAGTTACAAATAAGTATTTTCTATAGTATTTTTTTAATATTGTATATTTGATATATATGAGATTGCAATCATACATGAGAGCCGTGTGGCCGTGTGATCAATTATTATCCAAATATAAAAGTGATAAATCTTAATTTTATAATCGAATTTTAAATGGGGGTCGGAAAATATAATACTCATGCATTAAATAAGGATAATAAGATAATAAAGACTGACCAGCGAAGAATCAATAAAAGATTGTGGCAAATTGAAGCTGTGTTGGATGGATTACCAAATTGTGCGCATGATAAAGTGTTGATCTACATGTACCATTTTTAATCCTTATCTTCCTAACCAAAAAGATATCCCTACGGCCAGTACCGTTCGGTTTCATCTTGGATGTTTTTGATAGCATATCTTGTTCTGACATGTATAAACCATTAATAATATAAAGCTGTGTTGAGATAATGTGGTACACGATTTAAAAAGACTAATAGATCTATGAACATGATCATGTCCTACTGAATGAATGGCTCAGAATTATTGGGGGTATCACAGAGCTCATCATAATAAACAAAACCATATTCTAATATTAAATTGGGACATATATAGATCATCAGCTCACAACAAACCAATAGAACACTTGCACGTGGCATGCCGCATCCGAAGCACCTAGATATTAACGCCGACATGGAGTATCAGTGATCAAGCAATTAAGCAACTAAAAAAATAGAACTTGGACCAAAAATGACGCAAATGAAGTTTTAATAGAAAAATATATATATATATATATATATATATATATATATATTTATATGAAGTGTGCTAGTCCAGCTCAACTCTACCTAGTGCTGTTCGACTCCACCACTCAGCACAGAACTTTGCAATTGAATGATTGTAATTTTCTAGTGTATTGAGAAATTTTTGTCATAACCGTTTTCCTTTAGCTACTTCTAGAAATCCAACGCACGTAAGATGTTTGTTATAATACCTAATGTTTTGGGCTCTTTTTCTTCTTTAAATATTGCACTGAATAAACAATTAAACTTAATGTAATGAAAATATGATTCAAAGTATTGTTTCATTTATGGCATCAGAACTATTCTAAAGACAAGCGTCTAACTATGGAAGATGAATCTCCTTATTGAAATCCCTCAAGCCAAACCCACCACCCTTTCCTAAACCTTTTCCACATCTCCCTCACCTTGTCACCGTAAAACTTACCCATGAAAATATTCTTTTTAGGCATGCTCAGAAGGTACCATATCTCTGGAGTTAGTAGGTCTTTCACTTTGTTGGTGGTTCTAGTATATCCCTTTCTCGCTTTCTCCCCGATTCTACCATACCCAATCCAAATTTCTTAACTTGAACTCATGAGACTGATCAACTCATTCTGAGTGCCCTTATTTACATCCCCATCCCATGCTCGGGTGATCCAACTTTGATATCAACTAGCTACCATATCCAAAGGAGAGCCAACTTTGTTTTAGATTATTTTCGCAAACTCAAACACCAATTTGAAACCATGAGTGCTACTGATACTCCTTTATCATTTGTTGAGTTCATTTCCTACCTACTCCTAGGTCTCAATAATGACTATAAGTCTTTCTCACCTCTATAAGTACACGAATTAAGCCCATGTTCCCTGAAGAATTTATAGCCTTCTTTTAATTCATGAAAGTCGTTTGGCTCATTCCAACCACCTTCCTGCCTCTACCAATCTCTCGACGAATTTCATCACTCCCGCTTCTCCTCGTGGCTGTGGTTCCCACTGTGAAAATAATCGTAGAAGGAATTGTGCCTTTTCTCCTTCCTCGAATACCTATTCTCGCAACCCATCTATCCAACAGTTTTCAACCATTCCCCATTCCAAACCAAATTTTCAAGTCTGTAGTAAGGTTGGGGTCTAGCCCCTATTGTTTTAAGAGATAGTTTTAAATATTATGTGTTCTTTTTATTTGATTTCACTCGATACACATGGTGGTATCCATTAGTAGAAAAATCTAAAGTTGCTTCTACTTCTATAAAATTTCATAAACATGTCGAGTTCTTTTTTAGTTCCAAAATCATTTTCCTCCAAAGCAACTGGGTGTCGAAAATTGTCCACTTCACACTTTCTATCAAATACAAGGAATTTTACATAGATAAGCTTGCCCTCACACCCATCAACAAAATAGGGTTGTGGAAAGGAAGTATTGACATATCATCCAAACGGGCCTTGCCCTTCTTGCTAAAGCTTCCTTAACACGATTATACTAGGTAAATGCCTTTCACACGATAATTTTTTAATCAATCGTCTCTCTAACCCAGTTCTTCACAATGAATCGCCTTATGAATTTATCTTTTCTTAAACCTTCTGACTATAATTTTCTCAAGGTCTTTGGAATTGTATTCTGGTCTTATCTTAGGCCATACAATTGTCATAAGCTTGACCTTTGTTCCACATAGTGCCTTTTTCTTGGCTACTGTGATTCCTTTAAGGAAAAATTGTTTCCTCATCCTCACTGGATGTCTATGTATTTCTTGCGATGTTGTATTTGATAAGAATACCTTTCCTCTTGCATTGGATTCCATTACTGCAAAGCCCACCTATTAATCCCTCCCTTCACTTCTTAGCCCATCACCTATTTCCCTTCCTACTAGTATTTCTCCATCCACTCGGCCCATTAGTCACACTATTTCATCTAGCCCATCAAACATCTCATCTTTAATTCACAGTTCCATTCCCCCTTCATCATCTCTATCCTCTATTCGTGCACCTCTTTCTACCTTAATCAACTGGTCTCTATCTCTTTCACATGTTCCTTCTATTCTCGCACGATAAAAAAATACTCTCTCAGGCCTCAAAAATTTACTAATGACACAGTGCTTTGGCCATCACCTCCCAGTTATCTTACCATTACCACTCCATTAACAAAGAACCTACCTGTTATACCGAAGCTATCAAGCACCAAGAACAGTGTATTGCCATGTCTAATGAGTTTTAGGCCCCTTTTCAAATAAGTACTTGGACTCTTGTTTCGTCTTCTGGTACTACTAACCTAGTTGGCTATCGTTGGGTTTTTAGCACTAGATGCCTCTCAGATGGGTTTGTTGAACATCAAAGGGTTTGTTGAACACCGAAAGGTTCGCTTGATGGTCAAAGTTTTTCACCAACAAGCCAGCATGGACTACTTTGAGACTTTCAATCCAGTTGTTAAACTCAAAATGTTTGGACTATACTTTCCGTTGCTATCACTGAAGGATATACTCTTCAGCAATTGGACATCAACAATGCAAGTGTGCCAATTTATGCATACACCTAAAGTCCCCCATTGGCAAAGTGTGAAGAGAATACTACGATATCTCAAGCACACAACTCACTTTGGTCCCCACATCAAACCGTCTCTTGATTATTCTCTTCATGCTTTTATTGACATTGATTAAGCTGGGTGTCCAGATGGCTGGCACTCCACATGGGGTTTCTATGTTTTTCTTGACTTTAACATTATTTCATGGGGATTCAAGAAATAGAATACATTTGCACGATCTAGTACAGAGACTAAGTACAAGGCCTTGGCCAATACCACTGTCGAGCTCCTCTAATTTCAGTCCCTACTCAAAAAACTTAATGTTTTTATTTCCGAACTCCCACTCTATGGTGTGATAACTTGGGGCAACCTATCTCTTTGTAAATCCAGACATGCACTCACGAATAAAGTACATGGAAATTGACTTCTATTTTATTTGAGACCGAAATTCTTAAAAAACACTTCATGTTACATTCATCTCATCTAAATATCATATTGTCGATGTCTTTATGAAGCCTTTGGTATCTACTTGTCTTCAATCACTTCGAACGAGTCTTACCATGGTTCCTCTACTAGACTCTTTGGAAGATAATAGCAACCAACTCCACCTTTGCTCCACATAGTGCTACTTGACACCTCTCATCCAAGAATGAAGTTTGCTCTAGCTCAACTCCACCTACTGCCATTTGACTCCACCATTTAGCACAGAACTCTGCAATTGAATGATTTTATAGTATATTGAGGAAATTTTATTGTAACCATTTTCCTTTAGCTGGTTCTAGAATACCAACACACACAAGATGCTTATTACAATGACCGAATGTTCTAGACTCTTTTTCTTCTTTAAATATTGCACAGTATAAACAAGCTTAATGTAATGAAAAGATAATTCAAAGTACTGTTTGTTCATATATAAATGTTGGAATCAAAATTGCATATAGATCACCGAAATAAATAAATATTCTTTACTACTATTTTATAAATTATTTTATTACTATTATAAACTTTGAACCGCTAATAAATAAAATATATCTATGACTCACTGTAATAATGTGAAGCAAAGAAAAGATGTATACCAAGTTAGTGGCAATAGAGCATTTTATTATAAAGAGTTGTCTAGTCGGTCAATTATGAACAAAGAGATCTAGTCATTGTTTCTTTTGAACTCATATTTTTAAGGGATAAATCTAATAACATCAATTTATTAGATACTTTTTTATTTTATATACCAAAATATTATACATATTGTTCCCTCAAATTAACAAATATTGATACTATACACTCTTCACTAAGATATAAGAGTCAACATTATGTCATGTCATTTATTTTTAATTCGATAATTCATTAAATGCAAACTATGAACTCGATTAATTTTAATTAGTCGTAATATGAATTACAGTATTATGGAAACAATTATCAAAGACAATCAAACTATATCAAATTCAAAAGATAAGGATGATTCCAACATATAGCTTGACTATTTATGGAAGCTTGACCTATGATCTCTACAACATGTTATTCCGTGATCTTTATCTATATTTTTGTATAGTTTTGATTTTGTCCATCATTTTATTGTTGTAATGATCTCTGTGTAGAGTTGTACAACTTATCTATATAAAGAATCACATTGTGTTTCTACATCATGTAGAACATTTCAAATATTGTATTAAACTTTATATAGTATCAAGAGCTATAGTTAGCACAATCATTCTTTTTTCTATGGCATAAGCACTTTCTTCCACCTTCATACCCATTAATATATAGAGCCTTGTCACTATCAAATTAACCAAAAACAACTACTTGTTAACGGATTGCCCAAGTTGTCCCTTACATTAGTGGTCGATGATTGTATGGATATATTGATGATACCACTATTCCTCCTCTGCATATCTACCCAATCTTGAAGTTATCTCTTCAAAAATCGAATCCAAATAAATTCCCAACCTCAAATATGCTTCTTGGTATGACCAAGGCCAACTCGTGTTAAGCACGTTAGTGTCCTATTTGTCTTAATGATATATTGGTGCAAATGGTGGGTATCACCATCTCTAGAGAAATCTAGTTGGCTTTAGAGAAAATGTTCTTCCCTCACTGACAGGCTTGAGCCATACAAACAAGACAATATTTGTCTCTAAAAAAAAAAGCGCAGCCAATCTATGCGTGGCTATTTCCAAAAGATGAAGTCTTTATCATATATATTATCTACCAATAGAGAACCCCTTCAGCGAAATGAATTCCAATCATATGTACTCAATGGTCTTGACTCCATATATGATGCCATGGTAACAACTATTACCACTCACCTTGATGCAATGTCTATCGAAGATTTCTTCAGTTATCTACAAAACTACAAACTTCTTCTTGAACAATACCATTTGCACTTGAAACATCTATGGGCTCAGTAAACATGGATAATAGTAATGAAGGTTCCCAAAAATGAGGAGGCAAATCCTCTTATCAACAACGTGGCTCACAACATTACTATACTCCCAACCCTGGTTCTTCCAGGGGTCGTGTGTGTGTCGAACGAATATAGGTTGGCCCCCAATTCTCATCTCATTCTTCCCTTGGATCTCCATTCTCACGACCTCTCTGCCAAGTGTGTGGAAAACATGGCCACATAGAATTTCAATGCTACCATCAATTCGACCAAGCATATCAAGCAACTGGTACTTTGACCAAGGTCTACCAATCAACTAACTCATGACTTCCACAACTTGAATCTCCATTCGAGACCTTATATGAGAAGTAAACACATTCAAGTTGGTGATGGTGAATATTTGAAAATATACAATAATGGTTCTTGCCAACTCTTTTTCTCCTCATCAATCTTTCAATTATCTAACTTTTTGCATGTGCCTCAAATTAAGAAAAATCTTATTTCCGCTAGCCAATTTTTGTTTATCTTGAATTTTATGCATCTTATTTTTTGGTAAGGACACAATGTCGGAGAAAGTTCTTCTACACAGCAAGAGTAAGGATGGGCTCTATCATTTTTCTTACAATGCAACTTCATCCATCAAACTCCAAACGTATCTCAGTCAATGTGTTCCTATTGAAGTCTGTCACTTTCGATTAGGACCTCCATCCTATAAGACTGTGCAACATGTTATTTCTCAATTTTTTTTACCAGTTTTTTCATATAAAATTCTAGGAATTTACCCTACTTGTCAGCAAGGAAGAGCCATCGCTATGTCTAAATCTAATCATCCTCTTAAAATTATTTTATGTTTCTTTTGTGGATCATTTTAGCAAGTGCACTTGGCTTTTCCTAATCACCAAAAAAATCAAATGTCTTTCAAGTTTTTTGTTCATTTCAAAACTTGTTGAACGATCTTTTAATTACAACGTAAAATCCATTCAAACAGATTGAGGAGGTGAATACCGCTTTCTTTACAAATTCTTTGTAAACATTGGAACTCAACATCATGTGACATGCCCCAAGATATCTTAGCATAATAGATTAGTTGAAAGAACATATCATCATATTGCTAAAGCATGTATTTCTCTTCTCTCCCATAGCTCAATCTTACATGATTTTTGGGATGATGCCTTTTCATGGCTACTTACCTAATTAATTGATTATCAAATGCAGACCTTGGTATGTCACCTTATGAAAAAACTCTATTGTAAACCAACCAATTTGTCTTATTTAAGGGTCATTAGGTGTTTCATTTAGCGGTTTAAAATTTACGTTTTTTTGAGCTACAATAACATGTGTAGAGGGTTTAAGTGCATGGACCCTTTAATGGGAAAACGTTTTTTTATCCATGCATGTCGTCTTTGACAAAACCCATTTTCACTTTAAGGCCCAGCATTTCAATACGCCTCCTACAAGCCCAAACCTACCTGTTGTAACCCACTTCCCTTTTCCATTTCCTCTAAACGACATCGTCATTGCTTCCCCCTCTAGATATAACCCTCCACCTTATCCTTTAACTCCAACACGTGAGTCATCTTTTTTTTCAATCCCTCTCCTTGGAGAAATTAGTTTTACTTGAACACATACTCCCTTATTCTCCAACATTGATCATGATACCTCTCCACCTGTGCCATCTAATAACTTGTCCAACCCAAACACACTATTCGATTCATCTTCTACTCTTGTTGCTATTCCAGATGTCCTAATAGAGAGACTTCAACTGATACGAGCTTGTCCATAGAATAACATTACAAAGTTACTGTTATTCATTAATGGGTCGGTCTGGTTCCCCATCCCTCAAGCACTTCTCATCACAATCTCTATATTTGAGTCTTCTACATGTTACATTGAGCCCCACAAATATGTAGAATGGAGGCATTACATGGAAGATGAATTTTTAGCTTTAACGAAGAATGGAACATGGTAGTTGGTCCTTATCCAACCAGGTATAAATGTTCATAGTCACATGTGGATTTTCAAGTCTAAGAAAAAATTTGATGGCATTCTTGATCTTTGAAAGGCTCGACTCCTCACTAAAGGTTATCACCAGTAGCTGGTCATCGACTTTGATGATATTTTCTCACTTGTTATCAACCCAACAACTGTGCAGCTGGTTCTCAATATTGTTGTATGTCATTAGTGGCCTATTCACCAAATAGAAATTTAGAATGTTTTTCTTCACGAGGTGCTATCCAAAGATATTTATATGAGTCAACTAGTGGGGTATGTTCATCCTAACTTTCCCATTCATGTTTGTAAATTATACAAAGCTCATTATGACTTGAAACAAGTGCCCAAAGCTTGGTATTCCAAATTTAATGAGCATCTCATCTCCCTTGGGTTTGTCAACTCTATTTTGGACACTTCTCTATTCATCTCTATTCATGATCCATCATAAATGTTTGTATTGGTCTATGTGGACAATATGCTCATTACCGAGTCCATTTCTACTGCCATCTCTCAACTCGTTCCAACTCTTAGTCGAGAATTTGCAGAGAAGGATCTTGGTGATTTACGTTATTTTCTAGGAGTCAAGGCACATAGAGATAGCAATGGCTTGTTCTTATCACAAAAACAATATATTATGACTCTCCTTCAACGTATTGTCATGATTGAAGCAAAACCTTTTTCATTCCCTAGGTTTTCCTCATAAAAACTATATTTATTCACTAGTGCCCCTTTTGAAGACCCCTCTCTCAACCGTAGCATAGTTGGGGCCCTACAGTACCTATCTTTGGCAGAATCATATATATCTTTTCGTATCATTAAGGTTTGCCAGTTCTTGCACAAGCCCACAAATGAATACTATATTGCCTTCAAACGGATCCTAAAGTACCTAAACTTCTCCATTGATTTCGGTCTACTCATTTGACACAACACCTTTACTCAACTATCAATCTACTTCGACGTAGACTAAGCAAGGTGTCCTGATGACAGGAAGTCCACGTCTGGGTATTGTATTTATTTTAACCCCAACCTCATTTCTTGGAGCTCCAAGAAGTAGTCTATTGTTGCTTGCTCCTGTACAGAGGCCGAGTACCGCTCTAAATTTTTCATACTAGGACTAAACATGTAGAAATTGACTATCACTTTATCAGAAAGAAAGCCCATAAAAAATCACAAGAGGTCCGATTCATATCCAGTAAAAATAAGCTAGTCGATGGTCTTACCAAACCTCTTGTTGCCACTCGGTTTGCATTTCTTCATACCAAACTCAACGTCCTTGTTTCTCTATTGAGTATTCATGGGTGTATTAAAAAAATTGTGACTAAAATAAATCAGACTATATCAGATTCAAAAGACAAGGTTGAGTCTAACAAATAGCTTGACTATTTATGGAAGCTTGACTCGAGATTTGTGCATCATGTTATGAGTGATCTTAGTTTGTATCTTTGTATATATTTGATTTTGTCCATTTCTCTACTGCTGTAATGCTCTCTGGATAGAGTTGTACAATTTATTTATATAAAACAATCACAATGCATGGCCACGACATGTTAAACATTTTTAATATTGTATTAAACTTTTTGTACAAATTTGGTGAAATTCAAAAACTACCATTATATGACAGGATTGAAACAATAATATAATAGTAAAACCCTCATAATCATAAGAAGGTAATCGGTAATTTAAATTTATGTATGAGCCGATAATTAATGAATAGGCCGCCTGAGTGAGTATAAGATTGGGAGCACAAGTTGAACAAAATCTACAAAATAGATCGCTTGCTCAATTAGGCGATGATCCATTTAATTTACACCTTTTAGGCTATGTTTATGTTCAAGTTGTACATTCCAATCAAAGTCCTAGCATCTATTTAGTTCAATATTGTAATACCATTACACAATTGTTTTGTGTAATTTGATTAGCTCGAAATTGAGAGAGAAAAATAATATTGTTAGTTGTTCTTAAATAGTAGGCTAAGGCTGAATATGTTAGAATATATTATCTATAATATTTTGTTTATGTCGAAATCAATTAGTATATTTGATGTATTGTAATGTAATTTCCTTATCTCTTAGGCTTTAATTGATCTATAATAGGGTCTTCTTTATACAGTTTAATACACATAAACACAAGTTGTTTTCTCTCAATTTTATTTCAACTTGCATGTCATTTATCATGGAATTAGAGCCACCAATTTCTAGTGTCTTTTACAACTTTTTTCCTGTTCATGATAAAGTTTCATATTCAATGTGTTATTTAACTTTTTTCCTACTGTTCATCATTATTCCCGTACATCTATTTTCTTTCGCTCTCTATACAACTTATTATTGTTTTATTTTCCCTAACCATCGACATATATAGCTTCCATGTGATTTAATATATGATACGACTCGTGAATCCAACATGAATACAACACAAGATAAAATTAATGGTTTGAATTTTATATAAATGGGTTCACATTAAAATGGGTTAATCAGTTAACATATGATTAATAAATTGGTCAATAACAAGTCAACTCACAATAATCCGTTTAAAGTTTATTTCAGATTTACAATTTTATTATTTTTGGATTGTAATATTAATATTTTTCAATATACATATATTTTTTTTGTTTGGATTGTAATTTTATACCTATGCTCATATTTGTTTAATAAGATTTGTAATATTAATTTTATTACACACAATAATTTAAAAAATATTGATATTTTGTCATAGGTAGTTTTTAATTATTTTTTTAGACATGATGACTACTAATAAATATAGATTTTAACTTTTATGTGAAATTATGTTAATCAAGTTAAATGGATTATGCATGTTTGTTCAACTAATTTATATGAAAATGATTGAGATGAATCATGTCGTGTTGGCCTAATTCTAATTAATTATTAAATGAGTGCATGGCACGACACGACTTGTTATTTAGATGGGTTGAGTTAGGTTTTGAAGATTTGACTAGTTTAACTTAATGGATAGGCTTCGGGTTGAGCCATATAATTGAATGTCTATGACTTGATATGACATGAACATGACCCATAAACACAAATTGTCACCCCTACTCAACATGCTGCCTGCAATTTCTACTTGTTGCCCCCTTGCGCCATGCACCCCCTTGCGCCAGAGGTTGCTATTACATAGATCAACAGTTGTTCTACCCAGACCAAGTCCTCTCTCTCTCTTTCTCTCTAGCCCACTCTCTTAAGCCAAAGCCCAATCTACTTCAACTCACTATCATGCCAGTTGCCATAATATCCACCACGTCAATAGTTTGCAACATCACTTATTTGCCACATTAACTGTTGACCACAAAAAAGAAGAAGAAAATATGTCTCACTCTCTCCATAATGACGTTAGTTGTCTTATTGAAACTAGGGCAATGATATGGATTTAGTTGGGGGATCTCGCCCATCCATCCCGTTAATGATATATTTTTAGATATTTTTAAATGTTTTTTTTAACATCTTTAAACATTTTTTGAAAAAAAAATACAATTATTAAAAAATACTTACTTAATCATGAAGTAAAAAAAAAGGAGCGGAATGGATGGGCGGCATCCCAAGCATTTTCTTTGAAATTATTTTGGATGGTTTCAATTATGGCACATGTGCTTCTTCTATGCATGTGTTTTTAAAAGGTCATAAATTTTGGCTTTATGTTTTAGGGGAAGTTCTTAAACCAGAAAAGGTATTGAATGAGATGTATGATAGATTTGCAGTCTCTTTGGAAGACTGGGAAATCATTTATAGTAATATTTTCTCATGCTTCATTAACAGATCAATCTTGTTTATTTATTGTTTATGTCCTAATCTTGCAACTACCAAACTTGTGTGGGGTCTTTGTCCAATTACTACAATTGTACCCATGATGCATCTTTGCAGTTCCAAATTGAGATGAAACTTTGTCAGATGACCTAAGAATTATGTCAGTCAATTTCTAAATTTAATTCTCAAGTTACCCCATCTTTTGGATGAGTTGACTGTTAAAGAATCACAATTCCAATACCTTGATGTCCAACGTTTTGGACTATTGTGATCGTTGACAATTCATGCACTTCCTAGTGGCTATTCGTGATGATTTTGAATCTACTCAGGTGTCTTTCCTGCATTGCACTGCCTTACCATTTTTGGACGTTGTTGTGGCTAAATGTATCTTTAAAAAAAATATTTGTTCTACCATGAAATTGCAATCTCACGATATGGTGGTTCACTGGTTGGCACTTCTTTAACTAATTTTGGACAATCATCATTATCCCAATTTGCACCATGGTCATCAAGTTAGTAATTGTAGCAAATTACAAAATAAGAATAAGTCCCGTGGTCTAGTCTATGAAGAAGCTAGTGTCGCTTCCTTTACATCTTTTGATTTCGAGTCTTTTTTAACATTTGAGAGTACATCTCAGCCTACTCATCTTATTGCAACTAATGTTGAGGCTTTAATCCACTAGGTTTTGTTCCATCTTCTACTATCTTATATGTCACCCCAAGTATGTCTCCTTGACTTCTAGGTAGGTACCCCTGCTTGCATCTATGTTTTGGTTGCTTATTGCTACTCTCATAGTGAGTCTGTCGCACAATGGCCCTCTTTCTATAATTCTCATCCAAAAACGTGACTTGCCTTTTTGTAGTTTATTTTTTTATAAAGCTACAAATATATGAAACTTGTGTTATTTCTTAATTGGACCGAGCTTACCTTGGACTCAAATGGGCTTTATTTATATATTGGGCTTGATTTTAATTGGAGTTGGGTCATGTTAAATGATTATCAAGCTAGGCATGAATTTTATTGTGCTGGGTTATATTTATTTACATAGAACCATTTTATAATGTTTTCTATAGACTTGATTTTAATAGAAATATTTAAGGGTTGTTAAATTAAAATACTAAGCATTGAGTTATAATCAAGCTATAGTACTAATTTACAAGATGGTTTTATTACTAAGTGTAGTTAACTCCATGCTTATAAACTAAATGTTTACAACATTATTTTTTTATATTATTTGGAAATAGGTTGTAATATTAGTATTTTTTGGTATAGTCTTGATATTACTAGAGTTCAAAATCAAGGCTTAGATGTTATATCAAGACTTAAGTAAATGAGATTTTTACACTATTTGCATAAAAAGATATAAAGTGACGTTGATTTGTGAAAAATATGCATGTTTTATTTTTAAAAAAATATGAAAATAACCTCAGTTATGCCTTCTGCATCACGCATTAAATCTGTATAAAAGAGAAAGTATTCTTTTGTCTTGATTGATATAGACATGAGAAAAATTTTGATATTCTGTTTGTGAACTGTGCAAAAATAGCAAGTATGGAATTTGAGAATTTTTAGGCCTTGTTCACATTTACAAGCATTCTCATCATTACTATATTTCTAAATTTCCATATAAAATAAAATAAACAATTCAACTTTTTTAAATTTCAAAACAACTTTTTAAATTATAAAATAAAATTAATATTAAAAAAATATATTATAATAATATTTTATTCAATTTTTAACTTTTATCTCATTTTATCTATGAAAATAAACTAAGCCTTAATGTTATGTGAAGATGCTCTAAATTTGTTTTAATTATGCGAATATGCTCTCAATCTACTTTGATTATGTGAAGATGCTTTGAACATGGAAATCTTTGGCCTGACATTTTGATTCTGTTTCTAATTTTGTTTTTGGTTCTGATTCGATGATTCTGATATTGTTATTGTGATTGTACTAACATTTCTATTGCTAATTGCATCCACTTTGAAAACAAAGTGAATTTCTTTTTTGTGTTGTCTTTCATGTATGCATATTCGAAACTTGGAGCTCTAAGAATGAATAATTAAAAGATTCATATTCTAATACTCTTTAGTTTGGCCACCAGTGATAGCATAACCCTACCACATGAATTAAACATGTTTTTGGATCTACATTTTGAAGCTAAAATAATTTGTTTTGCATTCTGAATTTTATGAAAGAGATCGTGTTTACATACTAGTAAATGTTATCTACTTACTGAATTAATGATAATTTATCCCTTATCTCCACAATATTTTCTAATGTTGTGAATATTTCAGTTGATTATTAAGAATAGGAAGCATGGCATGGGTATGACTATGAGAGTATAGTGGATTAAGTATAAAGATGAGATACTTTGATTATTGGAGAATTGTATTTAGTAGATTTGTTTTGTTCTATTAACTTGGGTTATTGGGATGTTTTGAGACTTTGCGATATCTTATAATTTATTTATACTGGAGTAATTTATGCAAAATAATGAGTATTGATTTATTTGATCGAGAATTCTGATGTATATATACTGTGTGGTTGGAAAACGATTTTAAGTGACAAGAGCTAACTCCTAGAACCTTCAAGTATGGGGCATTACACTTGAGGCTGATGGGTATGTTAGGATATATTTTCTACTAGATATAGTTTATTGTATAAGTAAATTAGTATATTTGATTTATTGTAATTTTCTTCTTTCTTAGGCCTAATTCATCTATAAATAGGTAATTTCATTGCACAGTTCAATACACAAAACTACAAGTTTATGTTTTCTCTCAATTTTATTTCAACTAGTCATTCTTCAGCAAGAAGTAATAATGGGATTCAAACAAAATTTATCCATGAATTTATAGTAGACATTTAGTTAGATGAACGAAATTGTAGCGATTGAATAAAAGGCCTAAGAAAACAAATGAATTTTAGTTTTAGGTACAATTGTTGGTTACTATCCAGCCCTTAGTACTCAGGCCCTAATCCATCAATATGATCATATTCATGTTTCTTCGGGGACTCAAAACCTGGCCTCTACCTTGGGGATGAACACAAATCTCCATGCATTCGGTACATCTAGTAGTACTTGATAACAACCATGGAGTCTCTCTCTTATAATGAAAAGGTAGGTTGGCTATACCCAACTCTTTATTTTTGGATATGAGAAATTGGATATTGGATTGTACGCCCAATCTCATTTCACCTCTCAAGTAAAAGGTCTTGATTCCATTCCTCTATTTCATAATAAATAATGTCTCTAAACAATTAGAAATAACTTTTCTTTGGAAGTAATGTTTAGTGACCCTAAATTGACCCATGCACGATGCTTAAGCACAAACCCATGTAGGGTTAGAGATGTTTACTAGAAAAGGCAATGGAAACCATTATGTAGACATGAAAATGATATTTTATTATAAAACCATATAAAGAGATAATATATTTTAATATAAATTACGTTAATAATTATGCCCGGCTTATTACTACAAAATAGGGAAAAAAACAAGTCACCAAAATAAATTTTCTAGTATTGTGCATACATAATGATAAATATAAAATCGCCTGCAAGAATGAATGCCATTGTTTTTTTTCTATTTTTTAAAAAAGATGATAGAGTAATTTCATTATTAAGATGACTATGGTTGCTATTAAATGTACGAGTTAACATTAATCATGTTGCTTTGAATACATGTAGCTATATATATAATATTGATAATAAGAATATTATATTAATAAAAAAAATTAGACTTGTTATTATTTTTCATGAACATATGTTGGTGTGGCGTCGCAATTAGGGTTTTCTCTCAAGGCGATTTGGGCGATCAAGTTCCATGGCTGTTGCAGATGGCTTCTAGGCCAATTCCGGGCTACCTCTGTGACCTAGATCCTTTGCGGATATAGTTCTAGAATCTCCACAACCTCTGCCTCTTGTTATTGTGCCATTTCCTCCTCATAAAACTATGGATGGTGAGGTATGTGTTATTTTTTCCAAAGATGAAATTGATAGGTTTGCTCTTCCATTTCAATTCTCTTTGGTTCTATTTTTGCACCAATGTCCCTCATTGGATGCAATTCGAGCATTTATTCGTTCGAGATGGGGTTTACTGAAGCAGGCTGTGGTTTCTTCTATGAGAAGACCACGACATGTGTTTATTCCATTAACGTCCGAAGAAGATTTCGTCAAGGCTTTTGCCCTAGAATCTTGTGAGATTGATGGGGTTTAATATTGTGCATTCCACTGGACTCTAGATTTCTATGAAGATGAAGAGGCCGTGAGAGTCCCGGTTTGGATTTACATGCTGAGCTTACTGCCAAATTTTTACCAAGAGTCGTATTTGTGTAGTATTGTGGCTCCGATTAGAAGATTTTTGAAGAGGGATAATATGAATCAATGTGCTACTTGCATGGATGGGGCTAGAGTATGTGCTGATATGGATGTTTCAATTGAGCCTCTAAGAGCTATCTGGATTGGTACTCATCAAAATCCTCAGTTTTATTATCAAAAAGTTGAATATGAAACTTTATCTGCTTGAAATGTCATGTACAATGACATAATGATTAAACTTGCAAACGGGAGGGCAAAAGTAAGAAGTTTGAGCAAAACGGAAAAATGGAAAATGTAAAGTCTGATCATGTGTAGGTGAAAGAGGGAAAAACAGTTTCCAATGATGTTGAGCAAGAAGGTGAAGTATATCAGTTGAAAGCATGGGAGGCTTTGATTGAATCAAGTGAACAAAATGTGGGTGATAAGGAGAAATTTGGGGCCTCTGGATCTGGGAAGGATAAGCAAATGGTTGATGATTGTGATCCTTTGGAGCCACTTTTAATCCAAAATTCTATTTCGATAGAGGGGGCATCTCCATGTAAGGATGGTTAAGACGATGTACTGCAAGATGTTTCTAGAGGAAGGATTGATGGTGTTTCTATGCATCATTTAGTTGAGTGCTTGGTGATGGAGAATCCTGAAATTGGTTGAGATTGTGAAGTTGAGTTACCAACTTCTGATTTTCTGTAGGATTAGGGACATAGGATTGAACCAATTGCTCAAGTGTTGGGTGTTGATGAATATAGTAGGGAAGAACAAGGTTAGTTGGATGATGTTGAAGTTCATAAATATTCTGAATTTGAGACAGATGGAGCAATGGAGCACTTGGCCAAACAAAAATCAGTGCTTTCAATTCTGAGATTCAAAAAGGTATTAATTCTAAGGTAAAGAAGTTTAAAGTAAGAGAATTAGGGAGGGTTAAAAGCAAAACCTCAAGATTAAATTCATGATGTTGTTTCTTTACTGGAAATTGAGAGGTATTGGTTCTTCCTCTAGAAGATTGAAGAAGCTTGTGTTTCCCTTTGATTCTTGCGGTTGGGAAACCTATGGTGAAACTGTCTAAAATTATGTTATGGCATGACAATTTACAATTTGATCATTGTATCTCGACGAAGAGTGTTGGTGTTAAACTGTGGATTTTCTGGTCTCAAGATCTACAGCTCTCCCTAGTGAGTTTGGATGAACAATTGGTTTCGGTTAGTTTTAATCAAAATTCTAAAAGGATTTTTTTGACCTATGCTTTTGCTAAATGCTATTATGTTGATAGAAGAAGATTATGGAATTCCTTATAGAATTTGAATCCCCAGAATATTCCTTATAGAAGATGATGGGTTTGGTTCGGGTTTTTACAGATCTTGTTGGCATACTGTGAGCTACGATGTTTTTGACACAGTGGAGGAGTTTTTTGGAGTTATGGCTCTCCCTCAATTTTATACTGCTTCCTTTTTTTTTGTATTGCAAATGTAACTAATCCTACGAGTTTTGACAAGTTTCAACCTACAAGTATATGTTTGATTTTCTACAAGTTGTGCTCTAAGATGTTGGTGAAACGGTTAGCACTGTTGTTAACTAAAATTATTGTTCTTGAACAAGGAACCTTTATCTCGGGAAGAAGCATAACTGAGAACATAAGCCTGACACAGAAAATGATCTATTCTATTAATAGGCCATCTCATGGGAGAAACATAGTGTTGAAAATAGATATGGATAAAGCATATGATAATGTTGATTGGAAATTTTTTCTACATATTTTGAAGCTCTTTGGGTTTTTTGAAGGTTTTTGTGCTCTTATTAGACAATGTATCTCGACTCCCTAGTATTTGGTAGTTATGAATATAATTCCTAAGGGTTTTTTTTAAAAGAGAAAGAGGACTTTGGCCAGGGGACCTGATTTCACCATATATGTTCATTTTAGTTGAAGAGATATTTACTAGAATGATTAAAAAACAGGTGGATTTGAGAAAGATTGTTTCGTTCTATCATCTAAGAGGTACGCAGGTTATTTCTCACATGCTTTATATGGATGATATTGTTCTGTTTGCCAATGGTGGAAAATTGTCTTTAAGGACCATTATGCGTGTTTTAAAAACATATGAGGAGTTTTTAGGTCAAGTGGTAAATTAGAGAAATTCTCTGAGAATATTACTTCTTTTTGACGGCATATGCTTCTACAACTCACTGGCTTTTCAAAAAGGAAGTTTCCATTCCATTATTTGGGAGTGCCTATTATATCGAGAAGGTTAGTGAGTGCTCATTTTGAGGATTTGATTAATAAAATTCAATGTAGGATGGAAGGATGGCAGGCGCATTTATTCATGTCTACTAGCTCTTGCAAAAATGAGGTTTGCTGCAGGAAGTTTTTTTTTTTTCTTGAAGTTTTGGTTTACACCAGGTTATGGTTGTTTATTTTGGTTAAACAATGGTTTTGTTATAAGTGTTTAAGTATGTTTAGCATTGGTTTATTTTATGGAGTTTTTTACAATACTTGGGAGATTTTTATTGTCTTTTTGTAAATCTCAAATATTTTGATTGTTTCCACGGTATCTCTCTGTCATAAGTGAGGGTTTCTTAATAAACTTGAGAGGGACTATTGGATATGTGACTACTCTCTCTTTCCCAAAAATAAGAATATTATATTAATAAAAGTCATTACAGAAACCTATTAAGTCAAAATGCAGGCTTGAGAGATAAAGTTTGAAAATACATCCCATAATATTAATTTCAATAGACTCAACAGACCAAGTAGATTTAGCTAATCCATGAGTTGCCTCATTTCCTAACTTATTTACATGTTGAATATGAAACTCTTCAAAAACGACTATAAGTAGAGCTGTAAAAAATTAACCAAAGAATTAGAAAACTAGCTCGAATCAATTGATTTGGTCCAGGACTGTTTTTTTTTTAATTTTAAAACCCAGCCAAATTCAATCTAATTTCGATTTGACACCGGATTGGATCAAAACGGTTCACATATTTATATATTTTTAATTAGTTTTTACTATTATATTATATATTTTTATATTATATATAATTTCTATATAAAATAAATATTAATATAAATTATAAATTATACATAATATAATGTTATATTATAACTTATAACATAAAATTTTAATCTTACCATGTAAATTTATTTGATCATATGTTTTAAATATAAAACATATACAGTATACTAATTATATTTTTTGGCCTTGTAAATTATCAACTTATTCCTTTTGATAAAAACATGGTTAGTTAATATGTATTAATATTAGTTAATACTCATACTATTAGTAATCCACTTTTAGTCTATATAAATTACTATATAAATCACTATAGTAATAGTTATATTAATACCATATCATTGTATGATGATACTATTAACTATAGTAATATAGCAATACTAATACTGTAAGTATAATGATATAGTCATGTTAATATTTATACTAATACTATTATATAGTTGTACTAAACTAAAATCACTATAAAAAATATTAATATATATTTATACTAATCAATATAACTAAATTACTATTACTATTACTAATATTTATACAAATGCTAATAATATAATATAAACTATAGTTATAACTTATACTAAATCACTATGACATATACTATTATAGATTATAGTAATACTATTACTATTAGTGATTCTTTTATATAACAGATTTTTTAATATAACATATTTTTTATACCATTTTTTTATAAATAGATTTTTAATGACAAATTGTCACTTTATGAAATTGAAAAATTGGACAAGAGTTGGTAAAATTGAAAGTATCAGTTTACGAGGACAACCGGTTTGAGACCGGTTCTTGAAAATATAAAATCTGTATGCCAGTTTGGGTCCCAAAATTTTTCTAAAATCAGATCACACTGGACCGGTTATACCCCTAGCTAGAAGCTTTTATGTTTCATGTAGTAAAATCCCCAATGGTTAAGGAGACTCTGTCACAACTGTAATTCCTTGATCACCAACAGCAAGCAATCAGTCTCTATAACCAATTTCTTAATTGTCATGTGAGAACATAATTGCAAACACTGAAAGCCAGCAAGGAGTCCTATGTCCTTAGGTGCAGCAACTTCATTTTCACTTTTGCTAGTTTCCAAAGAATGATCCCATTGACATATCTAAGAACAACTCAACACCTATTTTGTGGAGATTATTAAATATGGCCCCCATTCACATTAAGCTTTAGAAAATCAGCAGGTGGTGGTTTCCAACCACAACAATTTTTGTAGCTCAAAACGGGCTTGAGTCTTACTTTTTTAAACAAATTTCTGTATAAAGAGAGCATATTGGATCACCTATTTAGGTTCAAGTGTCACTTGATAATGCATCTTTTTGTTTCTTCTATGCCAAAAATCCTAAGCAACTAAGAAAAAGGTAGTGAGGACATATGTGTTTCCTAAATCCTTAACTCTCAAAGTAGCTTCAAGTACAAGCGTATTTCTTTCCACATTTTCCAAAAGAGGTAGATGATGGTGTCAATAATGGAAGGGTAGTTCAGCAAAGCATGATATAAGTCGTCCTTCCCACCATCACAGAAACAACACAATTCATAAGGGATTATCTTTCTTTTTCCTCGAATTATTCTATGTTGGGAGTCCGTACTTGCAAGCTCTCCAACAAAAATTCTAATTTTGTTTAGAATTTGCAATTACCAAAGTGATTTCCAAAGAGTCTGTTGAGAATAAGCAGTAGAACTCTCCCTTATACTCTTTTCAGATTCTTACCTAATCAGTCTATAAGCAGTTTTCAAACTAAATAGCCCCTGCTTGTCTTTACTCCAGACCCATTTATCTGGATGCTTACAGGGCATATGATAATTTTAAGAACCTCAGTAGAAACAATTGGATCGAATAAAGCTCTAACTTTGGCAACATTCCACCAATTTGTATGTCTGTTAAATAGAACATCCACTGTCTCGTCCACATTCATCTCAACACTATCATTAAAAGCTAGACCCCTAGAGCCAACACCTGGAATCCAAGGATTAATCCATAACTTTGCACTTTTCCATCTCCAACTCTCCATCTATAGCCTTTAATGAACCAAGTTTTTGCTTCTCAAATACCTCTCCAAGTATATAAAAGGTTGCCACTAGTTTTGAGTCAAAGAATTTTTGTTTAGAGAATTACATAACCTTATAGATTCTGTGCAGCAGTGAGTAGTTATCATCACTGAGAATTCTTCATCCCTATTTAGCAATTAATGCTAAATTAAAGGCAAGGCCCCATTGGGTTCAGGTTGATACATTCTTTCCCAACTAACCCAGTGGATCTTCCATCTCCTATTTTTTTGACTCCATTAAAATCTAATCATCATGACTTTCAAATCTGAATAAAGAGTCTTAGGTAGTGAAAAGCAATTCATTGAATAATTTGGAATGGACAAAGTAACAACTTTATTAAAGATCTCCTTATCCCCTCTGAGAGAGTAATTTTTCTTTTTAACTTTGTAGTTTTTGCCACATTTTTTGTTTAAGATATAAAAATATTTTTAGCTTTGACTTACCAATAACAGGTGGTAATTCCAAGTATTTTTCATATTGGTGCTCACAACTTGTGCCCCCACATACTCAGAATCTCATCTAATATCTCATTTACATTCTTACTAAATATCATAAGGTTTCTCTCGATTTCTCTTTTGATTAGAAGCTTTCTCATAAACATCATGCGACTTTGCACATACAAGCTCTCTTCCACATTAGCACGATAGAAAATATTAAGGTGTTTATCAGAGGAGCACCTCAACAGACTTTCATTCTAGTAATTCTATTATCAAGACTAGCAGTTTTTAGTAAAGAAATTAAGCCTTCAATACAAAGTAGAAAGAGATAAAGAGATAAAGAGATAAAGGATCTCATTGTCTCAATCCCTAATTGGAATAGTATGCCCTTTTGATTCCCCATTAATCAACATAGAATAAGAGACAATAGAGGTGCACTTCATAATCATATCCACTAGCTTTCTAGCAAACCCATAGTACTCATAACAACTTCTAAAAAATCTAACTTAATATGATCATATGCTTTTAGTGCAGTCCCACGTTGTACTTGAGAGGGACCATGGCCTCCTCAAAACATTTTGAGAACACAACATACCCCCTTGATAGTTTATAGGAAGAAAATAAATTCTAAATATTTTATTACAAAAATAATAATGGATGAACATTATTCCATGAAATATTATCATTAGAATATGAAACATATATTAACTTGTGTGTTTAGGATTTTACTTCTACGTGTATGTGATTTTATATGTACTTATGTTTTTATGATTTTTCATTCTTTTTTAACTTTATATAAGGGAAATGATATTGATAGTTCTAGATTGTGCAAGCCCTTACCCACTTTCTCTAAAACTATAGGTAAATCTAAGACCCACATAAAAAAATCATTTTTTAATTGTGGACCTTACTTGTTTTTTTTTAAAGGGAGTGCGTAGATCCACTACAAGAAATATTGCCTATTAGGGTGTTTACCAGTTTGCCGCAAGAAAAAATGCCGACAAAGGACGCCTATAGTGGCACTAATATTTCCGTGGGCGAATTCTAATATTTAATTGGGCGAGTTTTGTTATTCGCGGCAAAGTTTATCACTATTTGCGGTGCTTTCGTAGCGCCGCAAATAGTCTTTTTAAATTCTCCGCAGCGCCACCCCCCCACCCCTGGAAAAAAAAAAAATTTCCCCAATCCCTAATGTCTCTCTCTGCTCTACACGATAACCCCCTTGTGATGTTCCCTTAGTCCCTCTCTCTCTCTCTTATTGCTGTGGACTGCTATGCCTTCCCACGCTGTGCCGTCGCCGCCTCTTCTAACAAGTGTCTCTCTTTCTTTGTAAGTCTCTCTTTCCCTCTCTCTGTTCCTCACTCTCTCTCTCTCTCTAATTTTGATTTTATGGTTGAATGCAGGGTTTATCAGCTTTGGGAAGATTAAGACAAGATTTAGGATTCAACGAAAGTCCCTTGCTTTAGACGCAGATCGCTTGTTCTTGATTTCCTTCGTGCGTTTAGGATTCTCGATGCCCCAATTTCTTTCTTTCTTTGTTGCATCGGTGAGTAATTTAATATTTTCTTGTATTTTCCTAGTTCTATTGTTTGATTCTTGTACTTGTTTCGCATGCCTACTTTGATCTGTTCTTGTTAGCTTTGGCTGATGATATTAATTCTAAATTCTTTGATCTATTCTTTGTTTGATTTTGCTATCTCCCTCAAAAAAAAATTTGTTGTCTACCTTAGATAAACTTTGTTGTTAATACCTTACTACGTGGAAGGTTTTTAATTTGGTTTTCAGCCCATTTGCTATCCATTAAACTTTCAATCTTCATTTAGTGATGGCTCTTCCATTTTTAAACGTATTGCTCATGTAAGCCTAAGTAGATTTTATTCTATAGTATATTACATGTCATACGCATTTAGGAGAAATTTCGTCATATCAATATGCATTTGTCACAATTTATTTTTCTATTTTTAAAGTGATGTGAGAGCATATTGTTAAGCATAATATTTTTCAAAGAAAGAGCTTTGCTTCTGTTAAGCCATCTCATTGAATCTAGTATTAAATAACTTTGAATATAGTCATTGAAGTATAGAAAGCATGTATTGAGGGGAAAAGGGATAAAATTAAGCAAAGCAGTGGTATATTCTAATTTTAATTTGCGTCACCAGATGGATTGTAATAAGTAGGTTAGTTTAAATAGAAAAAGATAATTTTATTTTCTGAGAAACCAATATCAGAACAATTACATTTCAAGCTATTAGTGTCTCATAGTTCTCGATTTTTGAGTATAAATGTATGATCCCATACCAAAACTTCCACATAAAACACTTAATTTAGACTGCTGTATGGGATCATAAGTTATGCCTTTCATAGTGCCCATATTTTATTCATTTTTTTCAAAACAATTATGTGACAATATCCTAATTCATGGTTGTATATATATTTTCTCCATACACATATCATATATATATATATAATATGCATTATATTGGAATGAATATATATATATAGCACTTTGGTTCTCTTTTTAATATAAATACATGTCATGAAGTAGTATAATCAATGCATGCATGAGATAGTCCTTATACGTAGAAATAAACCTGATGGTGGAATTGTTAGCTAGCTGCTATCATATTGGATGTTATATATTACTTATTAGTTGCATATTACATATACACTACAAGGAAAAGTCTTTCATATATAGGCTTGTTTGTAACTTGAAATTCTAAACTGTCTTAGATAGTATATGTTGATTCTTTATCGAACTGTCTGTCAAGACATAGACTGCAATGCATGTTAAGACTGGCTATCGTAGGTTCATTATATTTATTCACTCTTTTGTCTATATAATTGGTAGGTTTCATTTCTCAATTTGTTTGGGAACGTGGGAGTTGGGATCGATGTTAGTGCAAGGTAATTTTTTTTTATGCCAAGTGGGAACTATTTTTTTTGTTCTGTTTTGGATTCAACTTCAAAACTGAATGATTGGAGCCGTATCTTATAAAATATTAGTTTGAGTTGGTAACCATGTTTTTTGATTAATTCCTTCCTTCGGTGACTACTCAATTTCCATATCTTTAGTTTGCATCTAAATTTGAATTTTTGAAATGCATTCTTGAGTTTTTGTTGTTTTAAGAGTGGGAACTTCTTAGAGGACAACCAGAGAGTTATGGGTAAACAATATATGCCATGGTATAATTTATTATGTACGATTGAGAATTTATATGAAGTTGATTATATGTGAAAACTGATGCAAAACCTGCCTATATGACTTGGTTTTAAAAAATTATGACTTGGTTTTAAATGATTGAAACTTTAGGAATATGACTTGATTTATTTAAGTTTGTTATCTCATAAAAGCAGTATCTTTTCGGGGGAAAAAAATGAAACATGGTCTCATAGAAGAAGATAATCTTTTCAATAATGTTCTGTTTCTTTTTTGCTGCCCTTAATGTACTGTGATCCCATTTTATTTGTGCTGCGTTGTTATTGCAAAGGTGAACTCCTACTTATTGCCTTTATCTCAATTTTTTATTTATTTAATAGCTCCAAGCTTAATGCTATATGCATTTCAGTTTCCAGTACAAATAACTTCATTAAAAGGTACTGTCCATTTCATGGAGTATATATGCTATAGCATGCATGCATGCAGCCCTATTAGCTAGCTACTAGATTAATATGCATATGGCAACTAATATGTCCAGTATTAATGAATGATTGAGGTTAGGGGAACTACAACTATGTTGGTTTTATTAATGTAATAACAGAGGACCAGACTAATGCATACAATAATAGTAAGTTGATTGATGGATTATATGCATTAAGTTCCTGTAACTCTAACTTAATTTTTCCTATCCTTTTAATTTGGCTAGGACTATATATGGTATAATGTACTCGCTTGATGCATATATGGTATTTTATTTATTTATATATAGATGAATTTATTTATCTAGTTTATATATCTCTTTTGAATACTTGCATCTTCGAAATTGATTTTTGTGTTTTCTAACTAAGTGAAATGTTGGTTGTTTTGGCATTTTTGTCTAGGTTCCTATTTATAGAAACTTTTGGTTCAGTGAAACTGTGAAGATCAGTAGGTGCATTGTCATTTAGAATTATGAAAATGTTTAATTGTTCTATTTTTTATGTATGTGTATGATTAGAAAGATATTACAGTTGACATGCCACTAGTGCTTGATTGCACAAGGGCTTGTAATTGTATTTATATATTGCTAATCAGTAAATTTTATTTTGGGCAAACTCCATGATCATTCATGCTTTTTATTGTATACATATATATAAATAGAATTTAGGCAATTGTAAAAACTAATATATTTTGTATTATATCTCTTCAATAATTCTAAGAGAAGTAAGATGTTAACATTTATAAATTTTGTATTTTATATTGATATTTACTTGTATTTATATATTAAATTTTGTGTTTTATATCAAAATTTATGTAATAGAATTTTGTGATTATGTTTAATTGCATATATATTTTTTGATTTTGGATGGGGGCATTTTTGGCTTTTTATTAGCCGATTATATATTTTTTTTAAAAATTTAACACTATTTGCGGCGACTTAAACTCGCGGCAACAATGTTTGATTTTGATTTTGTATGTGAAACGTCCAAATCATAGCAAACAGCACATAATATTTGCTGCGATTCAGTTGTGGCGAGAATTTATTCTTATGTTACACCCAAATTTCGGCGATTAATCCACGATCCTCAAAACGCGATAAATGATTTTTTGCTGCAAATTTTAGGCTTTGTGCGGCGACTTTCAGTCCCCGCAAAAGCCCTTATATGTTGTAGTGAGCTACGATTATATCTAGCATTATTTTTTATATAAATATGTCATATAGTAAACAAGTTAAGTCCCTCAACACACTTGCTAGTTTCGTCATTGTATGCTTTGCTTATATCTAATTTAAAAAATATAAACCTTTTTCCAGATTTCTTATGTTTCAAATAATGTATAAGTTCATATTAAACACATTAATATGTAATCAAATGACCAGAAAAAAATGCAATTTGATATTCTGAATTAATAGTGTCGAGCATTTATTACTGATAAGATAATTTCTATTATAACAAACGTTGTCCCGTGAATTACTCACATTTGCTAGCTCTTGTTAGACTAGTTCCTATGTAATACGCCGTGGTTATATGAGATGTTGTGGTCTGGTTGTCTTTGAAGACCTAGCTATTATCTTTGCAGGAGCCATGGATGCAATGTTAGAAAAGTTCTTATTCAAACCATATCTCATTTCACTTGTAGCATGTTTAAATAAAACAAATAAAAGGTAAAGAAATTATCCTACAAGAAAAATAAGTATTTGTGATATTTTAATTATAATTAGAATGACTATTTGTGATCAAAATAAACTATTTTGATTGTAAATAATCATTCTGATTGTAATTAAATGTCACAAATAGTAATTTTTCTTGTAGTGTTACCTCCATGACTTGGAGAACCCATCTCCATGGTCCACTCCAAGGTAGCTAATCTTGAGATCGGAACAACTTCCCTTGAACCTTAACAAGCAAGAGATAATGGCATCCAATGGGCCAACTCTATTATATTTTTGGTGAGAGAAGGGGCCTCCCCATGTGTTAATATTTTTTGTCCGTCCATTATGAGCCCAAAGACCAATATAACATATATGTTAGCCCATAAAAGATTCAACAGACATTTAAGCATAGAAATAAATGGATGAAATACGAGCATTTCACGCTGTAATTTAATTAGATGCCTCTCTTCGATTTTGTACTATTTAAATTCATCCAGTCAAAATGTAAGACATTTAGATTAAGACCATCACCTACCTAGGCCTGTTCAACCCCTCCAGTTTAAAATTTTATTTATTTCTTAATATTTTTTTTTTAAATATTTAAAAAAATTTCGAATCTGGATGAATACCCCTACACCCACCCACACACACAAAATTTAATAACATATATATATATATACATATATGTACATACATATATATATATATATATTATATATATCATGTTTGCTACGCATTAGCTCAGAAAATTTAGCACCATGCAGGTTTAAAGATGTCAAACAAGATAACGACTGTTGCATAGCTAGAGCTCCTGTTTTGAAATTCTAATAACAAATCAATATGACCTGATTATCAAGACATTAATTCCCGAGAAAAAGTGTGATTTGTGTAAGCTCTCACTCGAAGCAGAAGGTTGTACTCTCGCTACATGCTTATATAGATGTATGTGATCCCCAAATGAGGGAGGCCAGCCGTACCAGTGGCAGTGGCAATTAATTAGCTAGGTCGGTTTCTCGTGCCTGATTTCCATAACTATAAGCTGCCTTCCATCTTTGAATTATTAGCTTAATTGGGACATAAAACGAAAAATCTCGTTAATTAGATGATTAATTAGCTATTTTTTTAATTTTTTTTTTTACTTTTATAATTAATTGTGTGCCGGAGCTTGTTGCGCTCTATAGCAACCTGTGAATTCATAATAACCTAAATTTGTACTATTAATTGGAAGTAATTCATACTATGAACTTCTGGTTGAATTGATACTAATGCAGGGATTAATATTGAATTGAGGTGATTCTTGTGGGAAATGATCAGGGCATTAATAAAATTGTTCAAATTTACCGATCTCTCAACATGTTAATATATAATGTTCATATGGAAATCATGTGGTGGAGTGCAATCCCAGATCGAGTTGGTGATACTTTGATGTAATGAATCTAATGATCCCTTTATGTTTTTTTATAATGAAGATGATCTTCCTACAAAAGAAATAATAGATACAGCAAATTATTCGGCCTCTTCTTTATTTATAGCTAGCGCCTGTGGCGTACTGCTACATGCCCAAATCCAAGATCTTAATTTAAAAGAACCTCGAATTACTTTTTGATACAAGCAGTCCGAGTGAAGAATAATAGGATATATATATATATATATATAATATGTATGTATATAGTGCATGCTTTTGTATAAATATTCCAGTTAGAATCTCATGGTTTTTTTTCCCCAATATTTATAGTAATCGTCCTCATGCTGTGTTATGTTTCGTTAATGTAATCGGATTTACGATAAAAATATATGTATTAGAGGTTAATGTAAGCTAGCTAGTTAGAGTGGATCCCACTAGAAGTCAGATTCCTTCGAGGAAAATGCATCCAATTATATATGGTTTTGGTCAAGCTTTTCATCATTGTTTGTTGAAAATCACGACCTTAATTTTCTAAAAAGTAAACTGAGAATCAATGGAACTGGAAAGCAAATTAAGACGTCGACGAAGGATGAGGTTCTAATTTCTGCCGATTTTCTAGGAGTTGTGGCCTATCGTTTCACCTACTTTGTTGATTGAATATTAGTTGTACATGTACCATCAGGTTACATATATTGGATCATCATGGCAGCTCGAAGACTAGCTAGTTTCTGTGATCACTTTAGCTTGCTAGCCTTTAACTCAGAGAGAGAGAGAGATAGAGATCACCCTGCAGAGGAGCTCCTATTTTGTTGGGATTAAACGTTGAGTACTGATCTAAAGTTAAAAAGTCTTATAGCTGTCTAGCGGTCCCACATATAGATAAAAAAAAAATGGCACTATTTGATAAAAAGCCGGGTTACTTGGATTATATATATATATATATATATATATTAGATCTTTGTGAGTATCATGCAGTTTTGGTTGTTTTCGTCTGATCTCCTTTGTTGCTGCCTATATATCCAACATGCATGTGAGTAAAACAGACAAAGAGTGTGCCATGCACTTGGTACGATCTGCTGATCTGATGAGTTTTTCCCCTCATAAACACATATATGTATATATATAGCTCTTTCTAATCTATTACACAATTTTGGATCCAATTGTTATGTTTCGTAGTTTGAACCTTATAGCCCGTGAACCTTAAATGTCACTTGTCTCCCGTCACAACAGAGGCTCATGTGGCGTGGCATGTCCGAAGGGCCCCATGCATCGCATGCAATCACTTAAACATCAGTTGTCAGAGCACTCCAGACAACCCTACCTAGCCTGCTCCATTCCAATTAAATCCTATTCAATAACAGAAGATTGCCTACCTTATTAACCATGCATTCTATTTAATTACTCAGAATTTTGGCCACTTTTACAACGTCAAAGCTGGATTCACTTATTTCTACGCGGCGTAGGGCTGACTCAACCGTTCATTAATTAACCATGAAAAGCTAGCTATTTTCTTGGCGCGCAAAGCTAATCTTTATCTAGGTTTGGCTCTTCCTAATCATGTTTATCTATATGACAAGTTATTAGCTAGGTTGTTTCATATACCAATTATCTGCACTTATATGAACAAGTACCATTATAAAGTATATATAACTCAAAATGTGAAATCTAGTTAAGATAAACAAAAAATATAGTATTCATCTGATCTCTTGATAGTTTGAGAAATAACATTCCGGTTCCAAATTATATTCAAATTAACCAAGTGTATATCATACAAAAAAAAATTATATTATATCTATTAAAAGTATGTAGCTCATATTTGATGCATGTACAACGGCAAGATAGCCAATAGCGGAATCAGAAATTTGGTTTAGGGGGCCAAGTAAAATTAAAAGTCTAACAAAATATTTTTATCCTTTTTGATATAAATTTTCTTGCAGTATAGAACAATTAAGTATTAAATCTAAATTAAAATTCTTAGTTATTTCTCTTTCAATATAAAGAATTAAATTATTTGTTAGAAATTTATCTTCAGTTTTGTTATGAAGTCTTGTTTTTTCAATTTTCAATATGTTATCATGTTATTAGATTATTTTATTTTATATGAGTTGTATTTTATTTATTTTATTTTTGAATCATATTATTTTTTTTAAATTAGACTGGTAAGTAATTAATTTATAAATTCAAAATAATTTTGTAGGAGAAGAGCTAAGATAATATTTTAGAAAAGAGGTTAACACAAGATGATATTAATATCATCCTATTAAATCATAACAAAATAATATATATTTTCAAAACTAATATATATTTTTAAAACTAATATATATATTTTATTTTAAAACTAATATATATATTTTTCCAAATCATAGGGGTAGGGGGGGCCATGGCCCCCCTGCCCCTATGTAATTTCACCAGTAAAGATAGCAGATACCAAAGTGAGCGACACCTAGGAGAGCTCGTAAATACATATAATATAATTCTATTTTTGATGTAGAAAAATTTTCGAATTTTGTTCTCATAAATGTAGGCACATCGTCAAACCACGTAAAATCTCTATGTGATTTTTTTTTTGTTATTCTCTTTTAATTAATTTTATATTATTCATTATAATTGTCACACGATGATCACAACAATATCCATGTGAAG